>CM070907.1:632500-1257500 GCA_036417435.1 Inia geoffrensis
TTGCTGCTCAGAAGGAGGGAGGGTTTCTCAGAGCTCCCCAATGCCAGGTGTCCAGCTGGCTGGCCGACTCGTGATCACTGTCACCCTGGGGAATCTTGGTGGGGTGGCTCTTTCTTCTACACTGCGCTTTGAGGCCGGCCAGTGCTCGTCCCTGGAGCACAAGTGACCTGACCCCGTACCATGAGGAGCGTTGCTGTCATTGTCTTCCTGGCTCCCGTGTCCGGCCCTTGACAGTGTGGCAGTGGCGTCCCTGTGATGCCCAGCTCGGGAGACGGCAGCCTTTCTGGCTGTCATCTTTGTAATCTGCTAAGGAATGTTTTACACTTCTCAGGGGAGATAAGAACCTCTGGTATTTAAAATGTCAGGGTTTAGTGGTCCTTTTTAAAATGGCATCTTGTACTCTGCCAGCGACACGTCATGAAGGTGCCTTGCTGTGATCTCCTGTGAGAGGCGTCCTCATGCTGTGGTTAGGGTGGAGGCACAGAAGCCCTCCTGGTCCTTTTCTGTGTGGCTTTTAGGGTGATTTGTTCTAAAACCGCGTGTAATGAAAGATTCTTTAGAATGTGTTCACCTGCCTAAATTAGTAAACATGTTTAAAAGATTAAGATGCTGGTTAAGACAGGGCGGCCCTGGCAAGGTTGTGGCCGGTGGGGGTGAGGCCCTGGGGCCATCCTGGGAAGGCCGCGCTCCGGCTGCCAGGCAGGGGTTCTGGCTTCTGTTTCGTCAGGGAAGCCAGACGTTAGGCTTCCGACGTGCAGCGTCTGGTTTAGCAACACCGCGCACTCACGACACTGGCCTCCCGAAGGCCGGCCCCCCACGTCCCGCTGTCTTGTTTCTGCCCTTCCCCCGCCTCCTTTCCGCAGGTGACAAGGCCCTGGATGGCTACAGCAAGAAGAAGTATGTGTGCAAACTGCTCTTCATCTTCCTGCTGGGCCACGACATCGACTTCGGGCACATGGAGGCCGTGAACCTGCTCAGCTCCAACAGATACACCGAGAAGCAGATTGTGAGTGCGCGGGGGCGGAGTGGGTTCTTCTCATCAGGTGGCCGTTTAGTGTCCTGCTCTTTCTCTGCACCTTCTATCTAGTCTGGGGATTTCCTGTGGGTTCCGGCAGGAGCTGCACCAAACCGCCGTTCGACGCGACGGGTGCCGTTGCCCACGGGTCCGCCTTAGAGGGCAGGGAAGAGCGTCTCCCCCTCAGCGCCTTGCTGATGTGTGTCGCAGATGAGTTCACCCAGTGGCCCCTCCGGCCACTGCCTGTTTCTGAACCAGGCCCCACACCCACATGGTTTAAGAGCCAAGCGCAGGTGGCGGCCTCGCCTGGCTCCCAGATGGCCCAGTGCCTGGGCCCTGCCCACCCCAGGCTTTGTAATTGTAGCCCTGCATTCTCTTGGAGCAACCTTATTTGTATGTTTTCTTGAGCGTTACAAAGTAACATTTTCCTCTTGTCCAAAAATTTAACTTACAGAAAGTGAAAAAATACCCTAGGTGCCCCAGGAGTTCTGCTGAGTATTGGTATTTACTCAACAGGAATTTATCGAGTGTCTGCCACGGACCCAGCAGTGTGCCGGGGGTTCCTGGGGACATACGACCATAAGCAGATGTGGACCCTGCTCTGTTCCAGGGGGGAGATGGTGTCAGACAGCCCTGTACACAGAGAATAGAGCTGTGGGCAGTGCCCAGTGACAGAGGCGTGTAGAAACCCCCAGACCCTGAGAAGCGGGTGGCTAACAGGGAGGGCTTCCAGGGGGGCGTCCTGAGCCGAGACTGAGGCCAAGGGGTGCACCGGGGGCCAGGGCAGACAGAGCAGCAGCACACAGTCAAGGCGCGTTTGCGGAAGGGAAGGCGGCGAGCTCCTCCTGAGACCGACGGGGGCTGAGAGGTCAGCGTGTCCCTGCGTGGGGAGGGCGTGGACAGTGGGGGTGACAAGGGGCTGGAATTTGGCCTGGTGGTAAGTGGAAGCTGGGGCCCAGAGACAGAGTGGAGAGAGGGGACAACGGCAGTCAGCCGGGTCGCTGGAAATCACCGTAGTGTCCCCGTTCCGGCTGAGGCAGGCCTTTCCATCCTGTTCGGCCCGTGGTGAGCACAGGTGCCCATGGATGGGTGAGTGGGATGGGGGGCACCAAGGTGTCTGATGCCGGTGGGGACAGTGCCTCTTAGGTTCGTCCCACAGAATCGTTCACAGCGGAATCCGGGGACAGAACTGGCATTTTCAGCAGAAGGCAGCTGGGTCCTCCGTGGCCTGACGGCCGCAGCGCCCCATGCAGATGAGATGGAGCTGGGGCTTGCTGACGGCCGAGCACGTCTGCCTGGTGTCTGAGGCACTTGGCTTGTCACGAGCGCTGTGCTCTCTCGCCCCTCTGGAACCCAGGGCTACCTGTTCATCTCGGTGCTGGTGAACTCCAACTCGGAGCTGATCCGCCTGGTCAACAACGCCGTCAAGAATGACCTGGGCAGCCGCAACCCCACCTTCACGGGCCTGGCCCTGCACTGCATCGCCAACGTGGGCAGCCGGGAGATGGCCGAGGCGTTCGCGGGGGAGATCCCTAAAATCCTCGTAGCCGGGTATGTGTCCGGTGCCCTGCTGCTGAGAGTGTGGCCATCTCTCACGTTAAACAGATCAGCTGTGTGACTGCTGAAGGATTTATGGAGTGAGCTAACCTCCCCGCCTCACGTCTTACGGGGTGGGGAGACGGGGAGGCCAGGTAAACCTTCCGTCCGGGCAGAGGGAGTGCGGCCGTCCTGCGGGCAGGGGCCCTCTTCTCGCCCTTTCGCAGAAGCGTTCACGCACCCCAATCCTGAGACTTCCCAGCACCCCACACCCCCACCCTCTCCAATCTGGAGGGGAGCTGAGTGGGGCTGAGCAGGCAGGTCTGGAAGAGTTTCCAACAGTGCTGTGCTGGGCTGGGCCACGGGGAATGGCGGAGGCGGGCCCCCCTCCTGTTCCAGGACGCGCTGCGCCTTGGGAAGGTGACACAGAGCCCACACCCGGGCAGCACGACTGGCTGAATAGGATCCCAGCCCAGGGGGCTCGTCAGGACTCAGGGGACTGGGTTCTCTGGGACAACCAGCGAGCAGGTGGAGCAGGACTCGGCAACTCTAGCTCCTCTGTCCGCGGGGGGTGGGGCCGTGGGGGGCGGGGCCACGGGGGAGTGGGAACGGCCCTCAGACAGCGCAGTGGAGAGGCTGGGAGGCTGTCGGGAAGCGTGCCCACACCTCACCAGAGCACATGGGTGTAGACGCCTGGTTCTCAATGAGCGGTGTTGCCCCAGCACGTTTGGTTGTCACCACAAAGGGTGTTTTCCTGGCATCTCACGGGTGTAGGCCAGGCATGCAGCTACACCCCCTACGGTGCACAGAGAATGATCAGCCCGAGGTGGCAGCTGTGCCAGGAGCACCTTGGCCGCTGGCAAGAAGCAGCACAGCGGCAGGGTGGCCATAGGCCCGGGGAGTGTCGGGTGTGTGGCTGCAGGCCTGGAGGAGTACCACTGGGGTGTCACACCAGAGGCAGACGGAGGAGCCAGGCTGGAGGAGGGGCCACGGAACTGCCTGATGGAAAAAGCGGTCCCGAATGTGAGAGCTCAGAGGTGGTGGACCCACCGTAGCACGAGCACAGGGGAGGGGTGGCGGAGCTGATTGGAAGCACGTGGAGAACCAAGGCGACACCGTTACACACCTGTGAACCGGAAGACGCAGAGAACATGGCGGGTTCCGCGAGAATCAAGTCACTGAGGTGGGAGAAAGGCTTGGTATGATCAGAGTGGGCCTAAGGGGCAGGTGGGGCTGGAGGTTGGAGCCAGTTAGGAGGCAGCTGTGCCGCAGGGTCCTGACCCCCTCCTCCAGCCCCGCCCCTGCCCGGTGCACGGTTAACCTGGCTGCGGGTTGCCGGTCTCTGCTTTCAGAAGCAAGCTCCCTGGGATCAGAGCTTTTGCTCACTGTGACTGTTGCCTTCTTTCTAGCATTTTGAACAATGCCTGGTATATAGTAAGCGCTCAATAAATACCTGTTGGATGAGTGGAATGTAAAATAGAGGTAATCTCTGGAAGTGTTCAGATAATTCCAGAACACTTCCCTGAAGTAAAGGGTGGATTGCACTGCAGGTTGAAAGGACGCAGAAGGGTGTGTGCTGAGACACAGCCTGGAGGGGCGGAACCCAGGGTGGAGAAGAGAGCCTGCAGCAGGAAGATTGCTGAGGCGTGTGCGCGGGGAGCCGGCCTCATTCTCTCAGTGTCAGCATCACAGGCAGTCGCTCTCCCTCCAGAAGCTCAGGTTGTGTGGACCTGCGAGTCCTCCTTGAAACAAATGACCAACGCTTGAAATCCAGCGACCAAATAGACTCAAAGTGGAGTTGTGGGGACAGAGGTGCCTGGGCGTGGAGCTGCAAGGCTGAGGGCGGCGGGGCAGAGCCGGGAGGTCGGGGAGGGAGGGACGATGGGGTGCCTTCCAGGCCGGGACTGAGCTCTGGGCCTCGACTGGAGAGAGAGTTGAAGCTCAGGGGGCAGCGGTCTCCTTGCTTCGCACCGTCCTCCGGTGTTCCCACCAGCAGCGGCTGTACGGGTAGCGTGGGCTGCCAGCTGGTAGGCCCCGCGGTAAAAACCGGCCGGCTTCTTTCAGCCGCAGTGTGTGGACGCAGACGGCGGACACCCAGGAGGCCGCGAGGCCTGGAGGTTGCTGCTGCCCGCTGCTCCTGGAGCACGCGGCGCGGGGCCAGAGAGAGGGACAGGCGTCTGCCCCTGCCCCCCAGAGGGTTTACATCCAAGAGAGAAATTTTTACTGAAGTAATTTTCCTTTGGCATGGAATGGGGGGCAGTTTAGGGGTTTGTCATATCTGTTGGGAGTTATTTAGGAATAAAAAAGCTAAAAGGAGGTAAATGGTAATGACAGCCCCCAAACCCTGCTCTTCCCTCCACGGAACGGGAGCCCCACTGCTTCTGTCAGCACTTAGGGGGCGTGGACAGGTTCTTCTCAGACGTATTTTGATGGCCACCTCTGGAACGCTCCTCGGTGGGCCTACCGCATGCCCGGCTGCATGGCAGCGTTTGGCTGGGGTCTGGGAGGAGAAGGGGTAAACAGCGTTGGGACCGTCTCTGTCCTCGGTCAGCACGAAAACCAGGACAGGAACCCTCCAGACGCCACTTGCCCGGCGTAGCTGCAGTTGTTCCCCAGGCGCCCGCTGGGTGTGTAGGGGAGGAGATCTCTAGGTGGACACGGGGCGCCATGGCCGTGCAAGGCTCTCTGATACTCTCCCCTTTGGACTGTGTGTTATTAAGTGAGCTTAAAAAATACTGCAGTTGGGGGCTTCCCTGGTGGTGCAGTGGTCAAGAATCCACCTACCAATGCAGGGGACACGGGTTTGAGCCCTGGTCCGGGAAGATCCCTCATGCCATGGAGCAACTAAGCCCATGCGCCGCAACTACTGAGCCTGTGCTCTGGAGCCCACGAGCCACAACTACCGAGCCCACGTGCCACAACTACTGAAGCCCGCACACCTAGAGCCCATGCTCCGCAACAAGAGAAGCCACCACAGTAAGAAGCCGGCGCACCGCAATGAAGAGTAGCCCCCGCTCTCTGAAACCAGAGAAAGCCCGCGTGCAGCAACAAAGACCCAACACAGCCAAAAATAAAAATAACTAAAAAAGAAATGAAAAAAAAATACTGGAATTCAGTTATTAGTTCTTGGAACGTTAGCTGTCAGCCTGCATAGCTGAGGTTGTGCACAGCACTTGGGAATTGCTGCTTTGGCGAGGAGCAGGTTAGTGGTGGCAGGACCCCTTCCCGTCCACCGTGTTTGGGGCAACGTCCGTGGAGGTGGCCCCTCGAGCGGATGGCTGTCTGTCACTGTGCAGGCGTGGTCCCCACCAAGACCCATCGCGAGAGGTGGGCCTGAGCTTGTTGCGTGGAGAGCTTGAAGCGGCCTTGTCCTGAGTGTCTCTCCAGCCCCCGCACGGGTGCACCTCTGCTCCTGTGGTGACTCTGGGGTGTTGTCCTTGGGCTCTGGGCCGGGCTCGCCGGCTCTGCCCAGGAGTGACTGCTGTCTGTCTTTCAGAGACACCATGGACAGCGTGAAGCAGAGCGCCGCCCTGTGCCTGCTGCGCTTGTACAGGACATCTCCCGACCTCGTCCCCATGGGCGACTGGACGTCCCGCGTGGTGCACCTCCTCAATGACCAGCATTTGGTAGGTGTCTCTGGGCCAGTGTGCAGCCCCTCCCGTGGAGCAGCCTCTTTCGGGCCAGTGCGGTGCGAGCAGCTGCATGTGACTTCCGGGATGCTTGGGGCGACGTCCACGACCCGTCCATCGAGCCTGGGAGTGCCTGTGGTTAGGGGTCAGGAGCCCCTGCCCTGGGGACAGGGTGGACTAGACAGGGTCTCTGGCTCACCCTGTCACCAGGCGTTGGAGGGTCTCCAGCTTGCCGGCTGCAGGGATGAACAAGGCACAGCCCAGCATCTTCTGGAAACACCGCGTCCACTGAGGGCTTCACAAGGCGTGCCTGTCTTCGCCCTGTTTAAGGCTGTCAGAGGGCTGTCCGAAGCCCCCCGGGCTCTGGCGTGCAGGCTGCCTAACGCACATAGCTGGTGCACGAGCCAGGCGCGAGCCCTCCCCGTGTCGCAGGCCAGGGCAGGGAGACGTGGAGTGATTCGCTGGCTGTGGTTGGCCGTGAGTCACGGGCCCTTGTCCACGCTGACACCGGGAGGCGGGGCCGAGTAGGAAATGACGCTGGACAGAGTGGCCTTGTCCTGCCGGAATCCCGTTATACAAACGAGAGAATCGAGGTTCCACACGGAATTTCCTGCTGAGCTGATAGGTGTTAGCACATTAGCTGGTTACTCCATTCTTTCCCAGAAGAGAAATTTCCCTTAAAGATTAAATGAAAAGTAACCCATCGGCATATGTAGACTCAGAGACGAGAGCTGGTGGTTGGGCGGCTTGCCTGTTGGGCTGCCCGGCGAGCTGTCCCTCCGTCGTTTCCCACGCTTACCAGGAACGTTCGAGTCTGCACAGGGCAGCCCTTCCTCGGAGGGGAGGGTGCGTCTGCAGGCCGTGCTGCGGGGGCGGGGGCCTCGGGTCGCAGCGCTCACATGCGGGCCTCGCGTGCCGGGCCATGCTCCACCTCTTCGGGTTCAGGCCCCGCCGTGGAGTCAGGCGGCCAGGCTGGAGGCCGTGGGGCGTTCTCTAGTTTTGCAGACAAGGAAGCTGAGGCTCAGAGAGGTTGGACGGCTTCACACAGGTCCGGGCTTGAACCCGGAGCCGACAGCAAGGCAGGACCGGGGCAGGGCCGTCCAGAGCCCAGGTGTGGCGGGGACGTGGCTCAGTGCTCCGAGCAGGCATTATTGGTTACGGTTCGTGGCATTTTACCAGGAGTTGTCATCACTCGTGCCTTGTCGGGGGAGCTTTCTGCAGCCACATGCCGACAGGTGCCGAGGCCCAAGGCCAGCGATGCCCACCCACACCGAGCACTTTCCAGGGCGGTGGAGCCGTGTCTCGCCGGCCAGGAGGCGCTCCTCCTTGGATGCTTCTGTGCCCGGCTGTTTGGTTCGCTTTTGTATTTTCACGTACCCGGCTTTGTTGCCGGGTGCACTGCTCGGCCCCTTTGTGGTTGCAGGCCACAGGAGCCCAGCTTGCGTTGGGCGAGGTGGAAGGGCGTCTCAGCCAGCCCAGGGTGAGGCTGCGCCCACCGGCCAGCTCTCCCTTCATCTCTGCTGCTCTCCGCACCTGCTCTCAGCCCTCCGCGGGGCTGTGGCTTCTTGTCGCACACCTCCTGGCTTTGCCACCAAAGGTGTGAGATTTGGCTTCTTTGGTCTCAAGGTCAGGAGACCTCAGGAAGAGTATCACTCGCCCACCCAGAGGGAGCAAGCCCTTCCGAGAGCAGCGGAAGAGGCGGGAGGGCTGTGATGTGCGGAGCCCTGCGCCAGGCCTGGTTCTCCCTTAGTCGTGTGCGGCCCGAGCGGTGTCCCGAGGGGAGAGAGGAGGCGGCCCGGGTCGGGGGTGGGGGGCTAGGGCCCGGCAGAGCCACGGCTGCGTGGGCCCCCCAGCCCCCTCCTCACACCGCCTTCCTGCAGAGACCCTGTGGGCGCGCAGGGAAGGTGAGAAACTGCACCTCGGGAGCCAACCAGCCCCAACTGACTTCTGTCAGAATGTTTCCTGATTCATCCCGCAGGTGAATCTTCCTGGGGAAGCAGGCTGTGTCCCAAACACTCAGAAGCCACGGTGAAAGAGACTCTGCCCTGCGGAATCTGCGTGTTGCAAATGCCTGTTTGTTAAAGCCCTGTGTTTGGCCCTTATCGCCCACTGAGATGTGGACAGTGAGGCCAGTTAGACCCGTTTCTTTAGCGTGGCTTTCACGTTTCCATCAGAAAGGTGAAAGAACAGCACAGCGGTGGCCTCTGATGAGGTCGCTGTGGTGCTGGACCTGACCCCGCCTCGGCTGCAGAAACTCTGCCACCTTCTCCCACCTGCTCAGGAGTGGGGGTGGGGGAGGGACTGGAGGGATTATGTGAGGATTCGAGGGAGCTTTGTTTGCATCTTTACACCCGTTTTTGTCAATGGGTGTCATTCGTTTTGTCTTTTCTTTCTTATATTTGCAAGAGACCTTCTCTACCTAACCAGTGTCTCCCTCCAGGAGACGTGAGTTACTGGGAGTAAATACTAGTGTCCTAGGATGATGGTAGAGACTCCCCTGGGCTGCGTGGAAGGTCCCCGTGTGCTGAGGCCAGGGTTCCGCGGGGCTCCGTGGGGAGGGTCAGGTCTCGTCCAGGCCCGGTGGTGCTTCCAGGACGGAGGGCAGAGACACGGCTTGGACTACTCTTCAAAATGGGGAAGAATGGGCTTTTCACTTGCTGTTTTACACGATCTGTTTTGGGTTGTAAAGATTCATGTGAGTCTGAACACGGTGTGTCCACCCGGAATGATGTAGATCGGGGCAGCGAGCGCAGAGGCAGGCGATGGGTGGGTGGAGACTGGGGCCCGGAGCCGCTGCCCCGTGCTGGCTTTCACTGAGGCAGGGTCTGGGCTAGAGGGGTGCTGGATTTCCCAGTTTTCAGAGAGACACTACAACAAGAAAACAACCTATGTGTGCACCTCGCTTTCTAAGCACAATGAGAGCTGATCAGAGTGGGCCCAAGGTGGCCCTGGGGTGCCTCTGCGTTTGTTCTTCTGAAGTTAAAGTTCTGTTTAGAAAAGGAGTTTAGAATGAGAGGGCGTCGTCAGGAGCTTTGGCGTCTAAATGTGTGTGTGTCTCCTCTCAGGGCGTGGTGACTGCCGCCGCCAGCCTCATCACCACCTTAGCACAGAAGAACCCGGAAGAGTTTAAAACCTCTGTGTCTCTGGCCGTCTCCAGGTTAAGCAGAGTAAGTCCGTCGAGGGGAACGGAACTCGGTGGGTTTTGGTCTTAGTTATTTTCTCTAATTAATGTATGTACTTTTTGGAATGCAAGATGTTTGGGTCAGTTTGTAAGTTCACGGGTGGAAATGTGTCTTGGTTCATAGCTGATTGGCTTTTCTTTCGACCTTTTTTTAAAAAAATTTTTTTAAGTTAAAAAATATTTTTTAATGTTTTTAATATATATTTTTTTACATCTTTTTTGGAGTATAATTGCTTTACAATGGTGTGTTAGTTTCTGCTTTATAACAAAGTGAATCAGTTATACATATACATATGTTCCCATATCTCCTCCCTCTTGCGTCTCCCTCCCTCCCACCCTCCCTATCCCACCCCTCTAGGTGGTCACAAAGCACCGAGCTGATCTCCCTGTGCTATGCGGCTGCTTCCCGCTAGCTATCTATTTTACGTTTGGTAGTGTATATATGTCCATGCCACACTCTCACTTTTTCACAGCTTACCCGCCCCTCTCTTTCGACCGTTTTGTCAGAAATGCCCTGTTCGCGCGGCAAAGTGCACAGAGCAGAGCAGCTCAGTCCCTGGCCCCGCTACAGGGAGGGAGCGTTCAGCTCTGCATTCAGTTCTGCACTTTAAATTTTGTGTGACAAGATCACACAGTATATGTTGTACATATACTGTGTGACACAGTATATATACTGTGTGACAAGATCACACAGTATATGTTGTTTTATGATTGGCTTGCTTTGCTCGACATGTGAAGTTGGCGAATTGTTTCGAGTGCCGATGGTTGATCCCTGCTGCCGTGCCTCGTCTTGTCCAGCACTTAGCCGTCCCCCTGGAGGTGACTGTGACGGGCCTGCCCCCTGCCCAGTGCCGGGGGCCACCTCGCGTTGTGATCTGGTCTACGCTTTCCTGATTATCTGCGAGCTGGGGCAGCTTTGCACGTCTACTAGCTTTTTAAATACCTTCTTTTGTGAAGAGCCTCTTCAGTCTTTTCACCTATTTTCCCATGGCATTGTCTTTTTTGTTGTTTTATAGAAGTTCTTATTTTATTTTGTTAATTTACCTTAAGTTTGTATTTATTTATTTATTTGTTTGTTTGTTTTCGGTACGCGGGCCTCTCACTGCTGTGGCCTCTCCCGTTGCGGACGCGCAGGCTCAGCGGCCATGGCTCACGGGCCCAGCCGCTCCACGGCACGTGGGATCCTCCCGGACCGGGGCATGAACCCGCGTCCCCTGCATCGACAGGCGGACTCTCAACCACTGCGTCACCAGGGAAGCCCCTTGTATTTATTTTTACATTTATATTTACTTATTTTTTTGGCCGCGTCACGTGGCGTGTGGGATCTTAGTTCCCGACCAGGGATCAAACCTGGGCCCCCTGCAGTGGAAGCGCTGGAAGTGAGGAGTCTTATCCACTGGACTGCCAGGGAAGCCCCCTTTATATATTGTAGATATGCGTACTTTGTTGGTTAGGTTGGGTTGAACCAAACAAAATTGCCAGCTTTTAATCCTTATTGATCTACAGAAATGCCAGCGTCGTATGGTTCAGCCTACTCTGTGTTTAAAATTCTTGCCCTGCTGTGTAACTTGCCATTTCAGTCTCTTATGAAGTCTTCTATGATCAGAAATTCCACATTTTAATATAATCAGACTTACTAATCCTTTCCTGTAAGGTTATCGCCTTCGTGTCCTTAAATGTCTGAAGTTGTTCCCTATTCTGAGGGCTCGTGTGCAGGTTGACGATCCACCTGGGACAGGTGTCTCTGTGTGGTGCCGCTTTCTTCCCACAGACTCTGCGCTGCCCCTTGGTCCCACACCAGCAGCCGGGTCTGTGCTGCACTCCGTTGGTTTCTCTGTACATCTTTGCACCAGTGGTGTGACTTTGGGTTAATTTGATGTCTAGTGGGGCCAGTGTTCCCCCACTCAACAGAATCCTACTGGGGCTGCCTTTAATTTGTAGGTCAGTTTTGAAAGAATTCAAATCTATGTAGTGTTGAGATTTTCAATCTATGACCATGGTGTTCCTCTCCATTTACTTACTCTTTAATTTCTCTCAAAAATGTTTCAACTTCTCGAGTAGAGGTTCTTTTATTTTTTATTCAACTTGTCTTTATATACTTTATTTAAAAAATGCTATTCTCAGTCGTACCCTAAAAGTGTTATCATACAATAGTGTATGCTGGTTTGCACAGTTGGTTTTTGTATATTGCTCTTGATGTTGGCAGTTTTGCCAAACTCACCTATTAATTTTGGTGATTTATACGTGGATTGCTTTGGGTTTTCTCTGTACTCTGTCATGTGGTCTGTGGACAATGGCAGTTTTTCCCTTTCCTAGGCCATGTTTGCTTATACTTTCTGCTTTCCGGCTCCAATCCGGACCTCCGCTGCAGTGTTGAATATGAGAGATAATCAGGTGTCTTCTTCCTGCTCTTGAAGGGAAGGTCTGCGATGTTTCACGGTTAAGCACGACTTAGGCTGGTTTTGTCAGTGTTCCTTCTCTTTGCTACATTAAGGAAATTCCTTTCTATATCTTTGCTAACATTTTTATCATTGATTAACTGGTGAAGCCATTTGAATTTAGGGTTTTCTTTGTGAGACAACTTCTAATTATGCATTCAATTCAAATTCAATTCTGAACGTTTGCTAACTTGTGTAAATATTCAGACATACTGGCCGGAAGTCACTCTGTGTGTCGGCTTCATGGTGAGTCTCCCGTCTCCATTTTGACGCTGGATATTTGCCCTCTTCACTTTTTGCTTGATTAATCTCATCAGATGTGTAAGAATTTCCTTTGACTTTGTTGGTCCTATTTTGATTTTCCTACCTTATTACTGTCTGCTTATATCTTTATTGTTTTCTCTACTTTCTTTGGGTTAACTTGCTAGTCTCTTTCCGAACGCTTGAGATGAGTTCTTCAATGCTTTTGCTTCTGTATTTGTTTCACTGTGTGCATTTAAAGCTGTACGTTTGTCTCTAAGTGTGGTGTTAGCTGCATGAGATGTGTTCGAAAGGCCGGCTGTGTCCACGCGGCGGCGCGGCCCTGCTTCCACTCCGTGCGCCCGCACCCGCTTCCGCTGGTCCCGCCAGTGCTTTACACGGCTTGGAGTTCACCCGCTGCAGGAGTGGCCGCGTCCCAGGTCACTCATGACCTAGTGTCGCTCGCCGCTGCGAGCTCCCAGACGCAGGATGTGGGGAGGTGCCGGGCTGCGTGTTGGTGGGCGTGTGCTGCCTTAAGGGACAGTCCCGTGTTCGGGAGGCTGAGGGGGTGTCTGTCCTGCCCAGACTGCGTGGGACAGGCGGGTGGCAGCGTGATGGGAGGCCGCTTGCTCTCGGGCCTGGGCAGCTCACGGCGGGGCCTGTGCTCGGGGCGGTGTGGGTGCAGGGCCGGGGACCGAAGGCCTCCCTTCTGTGTTTAATGCACTTTCCCAGTCTAGGCTCCGAGAACTCTGTACCGAGGGCGGCGGCGCTGTTGCGCTCTCGAGGGTTGAGGGTCGAGGGTCGAGGGTCGGGTGCCCAGGGTTTGTGTCCTGCGCGGGGGGGTGGGGGTGGGGCGTCATCGCGCAGTGGCTCCTCCTGGGGCCTGGGCACCTGTGCTCCTGCCCTTCAGACGCAGACAAGTGTGCCGCACGCTCTCAGCACACCTGCCCACGGTATCTCATCCCCCTGTGCTGTTTTGCAGATCGTGACGTCGGCCTCCACAGATCTCCAGGATTACACGTACTATTTCGTCCCGGCTCCCTGGCTATCAGTCAAACTTCTGAGGCTGCTGCAGTGCTACCCGCCCCCAGGTGACAGCCATGCAGCAGAGGCCTCTCCGCAGGGGTTTACTGCAGTGTTTTAGGGTTAGGCCTCTCGTTTGCTATCTTTAAAGTCCTCTCCGGTGCTCGATCTTGTTCTCTGGATCTTTCTGGGATGCTGCCATGGCTCTTGGCTTTCCCCAGCAGCTGGTAGAGAAATCACAATTTTGGTACGGCTCGGGGTGATCTCTGCTTTTATGAATAATTCTGGAAACTGTTTGAAACCTTACATCCTAAGTTGTTAACAATCTGTGTAACGTTAAAGCACACATCACAGGTGTTGTTATGTTCGTTGTTTTATTGTAAAACGTTCCATTTGACTAGTATGGTAGGTATCTAGAAATAGAATTTCCTGGTTGAAGAACGCACAAGAGAATTTGTGTTTAGTACTTCCAAACTGCCTCTACAGAGATGGTTTTGTTGTTGTAAGCTTTACATTTTCATCTTCATTTGTGTTTGTACAAGGTACGTCTTTGTTAAATTCCAGTAACTTTCCATTGAGTCTGTTCTATACTAAAGCGTGAGCCGCACACCCTGCGACAGAGCCCTCGCGTGGGAGCGGGACCCTGCCGTTGCCTCCCACTCCCACCCACTGGCCGCCCCCCTCTCCCCTGCGGCAGTAGTTCTCTCCGTGGAACTGATCTCTGCCTCCTTTATTCCGAGACCTGGGGCGACTCCGACCCCCGATGGGGGTGAATCTCATCACCCTCCTCCTCCTTTCAGGCCCCTGCCCCCAACCCCGGGGCAGCTTTGGGAGCCCTGCCCTCCGTCCGCTCAGGTGCACAGGGCCCGCCCTCCCTGAACAGCTGGTGGTTGGGCAGGTGCCTTAGATGCGCTGCAACAGTTTCTGGAGTTCTGGTATTTTTATTGCTTTCTTAGTCCTTTTTTTGGTGCATTATTTCTTTTCTTCTGGTTTGACTAGAACTTAAAAGTTTTCTTTCTCATTTTATTGCTCTTCAGAGTGTTTTCTCTATTTCTATTGGTAATAGCAGGTAGAGGAAAAAACCTTTTGCCCCCGCTTCCCTCAAACTTTGACATCATGTGTTTTGTCCGCGTCTCTGAGATTTTATTTTCCTTGACTTACATAATCTGTTTCAGCAAAAACCTGTGTATGTTATTTGTGTTCAAAATGTGTGTGTAGTTACCCTGGCTGGCAAATCCTCTTATTTTAAGCAGCCACACGGTTTGAGTAGGGGTCCTCGGCCTTTGTTTTGGGGTTGTGGGATGAAGGGCACCAATACTCAGGCGGGGCGGCCGTGCGGGCCAAGGGGAGCCGGGCCAACCTCTGTCTGTCTCGCCCAGAAGACCCTGCAGTGCGAGGCCGCCTGACCGAGTGCCTGGAGACAATTCTGAACAAAGCCCAGGAGCCGCCCAAGTCCAAGAAGGTGCAGCACTCCAACGCCAAGAACGCCGTGCTCTTCGAGGCCATCAGCCTCATCATCCACCACGACAGGTGGGCCCCCGCGGCCTGGTCCCCGGCGCCACCCTCCCTGGCGGGCCTGAGGGCGCGGTGCTCGGAGCCGCCCCGCGCGCACTCTGGCCTCAGACCCTCCACACCGTGAGCGTGGCTGCCGTGGTCTCACTTCCCCCAGACGGCTGCCTTGCTTCTCTTGGGCGTCCTGCCTGACCCGCTGCTCCCAGGGCCACCTGGGAGTGCAGCGTGAGCACGTGTGTCCTGTAGGCTTTGTTGGTCCGAGGCTGTGGTGGGAAAGCATGTGGAGGTGGCATAGGGAGGGGAGGGGAGGGGGTGGGGGGGGTGCTCCTGCGGCCCCGCCTTCCTGCAGTGCTTCCGCCGGGTACAGCTGCCTGAGCTCTGCGGTCCATGGGGTTGGGCACCGGTGACGAGACTCTCCCTCTCGGAGCGGCCTCCCTGTCCTTGTTAACTGTTCAGAGGGCAGAGTGAAGAGCGAGCAGGGACTTACGCCGAATTTCACGTAGTCGGTACTTAAATAGCCAGTAACCTCTGTTATATCATCTCCGTCTGTGCGGCAGTCTCTCGGTGTCGTGGCTTTCATCCAGCTGTCGGCCAAGCGGGTTCTCTGGCTGAGAGCCCACCCCTGGCTGAGGCTTGGTGAAAGCCGAGTCCCCCTGCCGCCCCTGCCCCACCAGCTTGGCATGGAGGCTGGGGGGTCTCAGCTGCCCTCGACCCTCTGGAGTCAGGGGTTCTGCAGATGCACTCAGAAATGCTCTGGGGGACGCAAGGCTCAGGTCCTTGTGTGGTACCAATTAGAGTGAGCGTCAGGTCTTGCGTCCCGGGAGGCCGTGGTGGCTGTGAACTTGGCACGGCCTAGGCCGAGTGGGGGACCCCTGCCCACCCACCTCTCCCGTCCGCACAGCGAGCCAAACCTGCTGGTCCGCGCCTGTAACCAGCTGGGCCAGTTCCTGCAGCACCGGGAGACCAACCTGCGCTACCTGGCCCTGGAGAGCATGTGCACGCTGGCCAGCTCCGAGTTCTCCCACGAGGCTGTGAAGACACACATCGAGACGGTCATCAACGCCCTGAAGGCAAGCGTGCTCTTCTGGGGGCGCCTTGTCCCTGTGTCACTCATGCTGTCACTCATAAGCTACCGGTGGGGTCCCATGGTCACTTGGGGTCGTGCGCTCGGGCCCCGGGCCATCTGGCTGGCTGCGTGCGTCCCCGGGCGGTTCTGCCCTCTTCCCGCAAGAGACCATGACCACACAGGGCATCTCCCGCTGGGCCTGGCACGTGAGCAGAGTCGCAGTAAAAATTGGGATCAATAGAAACTGTTCTTTTTGGTAGAAGGATGAAATACTTTGTCCACGTCTCCGAGAAAACTCACTCCTTGCAGAAGACGATTTGCTTTTTTCGGGGAATTGAAATTCCAGAGCTGGAAGAGCCAAGCTGAGGTCGTCTGCTCTAATGAGGGTTGGTTCCTCAGGGTCAGACACGGCCACATCTGCTGCGTTCCTACGTGTTAGAAAACTGAAGGCAGGTGGGGAGGCTACAAAACGCACTGTCTCGGTCCTGGGCTAACTGCTGAGAACACGTCTGACCCTGTTCCTGTGGGTTTGCGTGTATTTAATAGACAGTTTTGGTGTGTGTTTTGAACGAGAGGCCTTACAAAGGTGTGGAGTTTCGCTTTCTGGAGTTGCGAGTTCCTCCTGGGTGGTTCTGGCGTCTCCTTCAGCCACGGCCTGGATCAGAAAGACTTGCTCTTGCCGTGCCTGTGGCCGGGCCCATGGCAGCGCCTGTCGTGCTGTCCTGTGCTGGGGAGCAGCTGCGCTCTTGTTTCTGAGGGTCTGGGGTGGGGCCGGGAGCCAGCACGGGGACAGGCTCTCAGGCTACGCGGAAGGGGCCGGTCTGTGACCACACAGCAGGTGGTCTCTGACCCACCCCCTGGGGATGGAGTGTGATCGTGATCTTGGCCGGTCCAGAGCCGCGGGGTCTGAATGCCGGAGTGAGGGGGGCAGTGGGGTGGCAAGTGAGGGGCTCTCGGGGTCCTGGATTTGGGTGCTGAGTGGGCAGAGCTCTGAGTGAGCATTGGGGTGGGGCCGGGAGGGGTGCCTAAGCCGCCCGGCTTGGGACCGTGGGAGGGCATGTGTCACAGCGGACTGCCGCCATCCCCTGCCCAGGCTCCTTTCATGTGGCTGTTGGCTCTGTGCTCGTTCCCCAGACGGAACGGGACGTGAGCGTGCGGCAGCGGGCCGTGGACCTCCTCTACGCCATGTGCGACCGCAGCAACGCCCAGCAGATCGTGGCCGAGATGCTGAGCTACTTGGAGACGGCCGACTACTCTATCCGAGAAGAGATTGTGAGTTCTGGCGGCCTCTGTGTCGTCACCGGCACCGATGCTTGTGTGTCTCAGCCGAAGTACTTCCTTGCAGCCTTTGCTGAGAATCTACTGCGTACTGGGCGAGAGGCCTTTGCTTTAGCTTGTTTATCAGCGTTTTCAGGGGAGCCTTCCAGTCTTTCAGAATCACTTTGCAGAGGCCCTCCCCCTCCCCCTCCCGTGCGGAGGTCCCGGGAGGCAGGTGCTCAGCACAGAGGGAGCAGGGCGTGCGTGGGGGGCGGGCGCAGCGGGGACACAGGCCGGCGTGGCAGTGAGGGGTCCCCAGCGCCCAGCTTTGGGGCCAGCTCTGGGGCTTGCAGGACTCGAAGCCGAGGGTGGTGACGAGGCGGGTGTTCTGGAACGGCGCTCTGGGGTCGTCACGGAGGGTCGACTTGGAGGCCAGAGGGTGTGTAGAGCAGGTGGACGGGGGCGCTGGGGCACGGTCAGGAGGTCACGCTGGGGAAGGTGGGCGTGAGGGCGGCAGCGCGGGGGGCCGGGCTCCAGGTTGGCAACCGATACTGCTCAGGGCAGGCTCGGTGCCGGAGGAGGCTGTACCCGGGGGAGGAGAGGGGCCTGCTTTCCGCAGCTCGGAGCAGGTGCCCTGGGAAGCTGGTGAGAAGGGCTGTCGGAGCGGGAAGCCCAGTGAGCGCGGGCAGCGCTTTGCCAGCAGGGATGCCTGGGCTGCTGGCCGGGTGGGCGGGGCGGGCGGGGCTCGCTGGGCCTCCCTCGACGCGTCCTTCCACGTCTGCTCCTGGAACCTTAGACTTACGGGCTCCTTTGAGAAGTGGGGGTAGCTTTGGCGTGGGTTCAGGCCCTTCTGAGGCCCTCCCTGAGTGGCCGTGCCCTGCAGGTACTGAAGGTCGCCATCCTGGCGGAGAAGTACGCCGTGGACTACACGTGGTATGTGGACACCATCCTGAACCTCATCCGCATCGCTGGAGACTACGTGAGCGAGGAGGTGTGGTACCGCGTCATCCAGATCGTCGTCAACCGGGACGACGTGCAGGGCTACGCCGCCAAGACGGTGTTTGAGGTGTGGCTCCGCCCCGCCCCCGCCAGCCTTCCCTCAGGCCGGGCTCCCGCACTGCTCCTGCGTCCGCTGGAGCCTCGTTGCCCTCTCTCCCTGATTTCAACACGGCGACCCCCGGTGGGAGGCTCTCGGTCAGCGAGCGGCCTCCTGAACAATGCCCAGCCTGGGGCCCCGGGCTGGCCTCTGTGTGTCCGAGAGCAAGCGTGGGGCCGCCACGGTGGGTTCGTGGTCTCTGTCGGCGAGGGCCGTGTGCCCCCACCCCTGCCCAGGGCCCACGTGTCAGTTTTTGGGAGCAGCTCTCCTTCCAGGGGTGGGATCGGCCGTGGCCCTGCCCGTGGGGCTCCCCTGCTACTGATCCCTCTGCCGAAGTGGCCAGGAGAGAGATGGGGCGTGGAGTGCATTCGGGAGGGGCTCAGGAGGCTCTGGGGACTGCGGCCGCGAGCAGAGCAGGCTCCCCGGGACGGCAGCCTGAGCCCGGTCTCCTGGCTCGTCACGCGGCTCGGTGGCTTTCTCCGGAGGCCGAGCACTACCGGTGCCTCCTCTGCCTGGGCACCAGGCTCACCGCACGTGCTCTTCCGTAGGCGCTGCAGGCCCCAGCGTGCCACGAGAACCTGGTCAAAGTCGGTGGCTACATCCTAGGGGAGTTTGGGAACTTGATAGCAGGAGACCCGAGATCCAGGTGAGTCACCCGGGGGCCGGGAGTCCCACGTCCAGTGCCGGGCCTGCGCCCACTGGTTCACAGCCGATGGCCTAGTAGAGGCCAGCTGATGTCCTGAGCTCCCCAGGACGGCCCGTGGCGAGGGCACGTCCACTCTGGTTGACTGTACAGAACACGGGGGTTCTGGGGGGAAAGGAGGCGTGGCTGATGGCCAGCGCTGTTCAGAGGGGAGCCTGGACTCGGCCCGGAGCTGGAAGGCGCAGGCTCTGGCTGAGCGTGGGCTCACTCCCCGTCCTGCGGGGACACACGGGGGTCAGGCTCAGGCGGGGTGGTCCAGGCAGGGAGTGAGGCGTGGAGGTGACGCTGTGCCCCATGTGTGCCCCCCCCAGCCCCCTGACCCAGTTCCACCTGCTGCACTCCAAGTTCCACCTGTGCAGCGTCCCCACCAGGGCGCTCCTCCTGTCCACTTACATCAAGTTCGTGAACCTCTTCCCGGAGGTGAAGTGCACCATCCAGGACGTGCTGCGCAGCGACAGCCAGCTGAAGAACGCAGACGTGGAGCTGCAGCAGCGCGCCGTCGAGTACCTGCGGCTCAGCACCGTCGCCAGCACCGACATCCTGGTGCGCCACGCTGCTCTGTTGCCCCCCGCCTCGCCTCGGCCACCCTTTCTGGGGGCCGGAGGCCATGGGGCTTCGTGCTGCGCTGACCTAGGGCTCCTTTCCCCCCAGGCCACTGTCCTGGAGGAGATGCCTCCATTTCCAGAACGTGAGTCCTCCATCCTGACCAAGCTCAAGAAGAAGAAGGGCCCCAGCGCGGTGACCGACCTGGAGGAGGCCACGCGGGAGAGGGGCGCCGACGTCAACGGGGGCCCCGAGCCCGCCCCGGCCGGCACCAGCGCTGCGGTGGGTCCCCTCCTGAGGGCTGTACCCTGCGTGAGCTCCTGGGGCACCTGGTCCCCGAGATCCGTGACCCTGGACTGTTGTCGCTGGGGGGCGGGCTGACCCAGACGCCTGTGTCTGTCAGCCAGACTGTGTCTGCCGGATGGTTGTCTGGGGTCCGCGGTCAGCTCCCATGTGTCCCCTCGGCTTTGGATTTAGAAGACGTGGTCACCCGTCTCTTGCACGACTGCCGTATAGTCCCACGCCCCTCGCTGGTTTCCAGTGGACCCGCCGCCTGCCGTCCTCAGGTTTTTCGCTAGTGAGCGCATTAGAGCGAGCGTCCTGTTCACGCACGATGCCCTGAGAACGTGTCCTTTGACGTTCGTCGGGGAAAGCGCCGTTTTGAGAGTTGTGTTTCCTTTCTCGGCTCAGTGGAGGGAGCCCGGGGAGCAGGTGCGTTAGCCCTGCTGGGCAGCAGCCCCCGCGGCCCGGCAGGCGGCTCCTGAGGACCTTGGGCTTTATGCTTGGCCCGTCGGGAGGCAGCCTGGAGAGCTGTGTCTCCCCTCCAGGACGCCGGTGCAGCGCCATGGATGGTGCTGCTTACACTGTCCGGCGGCCTCTGAGGGCGGGCCCCAGCAGTGGCGCGTGCCCGCGTGTGGACGGCCCGGGGCCCGGGTGGTTTGCTCATCCAGAGCGTGCTCGTGTCTGAGTCCTGCTGCTCCTTGGGGGGCCGCTTGCCTGGCTCCACGTCTCCTTGTGTGCCCCGGGGCCTCGGGCCCGCCGTGAGACGTGTGCTCAGACCTGGCCTGGCCCTTGACCTGGGGCCCCGTCCCAGTCAGGACGTCTCACCTGAGCCCTGATACCTTCTCTCCAGGGGCGCCCTTCGTGGCCCTGTGGATGAGTTCCCGTTTGTCCTCACGGCTCAGGGAGCTGGGGCAGGGGGAAGGCCTTGACGGGGCTGGGGGCTGGGGCAGGGGGAAGGCCTTGACGGGGCTGGGGAGCTGGGGCAGGGGGAAGGCCTTGACGGGGCTGGGGAGCTGGGGCAGGGGGAAGGCCTTGACGGGGCTGGGGAGCTGGGGCAGGGGGAAGGCCTTGACGGGGCTGGGGAGCTGGGGCAGGGGGAAGGCCTTGACGGGGCTGGGGGCTGGGGCAGAATCAGCAGGCCAGAGAACAGGCTGGGGCCCCTCCTGCCTGGGATTCTCCTCCTGGTGCCTTCCTTCTCCTGTCTTCAGAAGGGAGGCCCCGCCTCAAAGTGGCATTGAGGTGTCTGGATTTTACAAGAACGCCTGTGATGCCTTTTACTTTGTGTAATGTTGGCCAGAATGCCTTTTATTTAGGGTCGCAGGTCATGCCAGGAGGTGATTTTCTTTGTGGTCTTCCTGGGAGCTCAGCTCAGCTGTGGCTTCGGGGTGCTTGTCTGTGCGCCTGGAGGGTGGGTGTCTGGAGGCTGCCGGTCCTCCTGGGGCTTTGGGCTGGCGGAGGAGCCCAGAGCCACCGTGCGCCCTGTGGTGTGCGGCGCTTCGAGCAGGTGTAACCTGTGCAGAGCCGGGTGCCAGGCTGGCTCCTGGGGGAGGGTCTCTCCGAGTCCTGAGAAGAGGGGGAGGCGGCGAAGTGGTGGGGGGTCCCAGTGCTGCAGGGTAGGTGGAGCCTGCACGTGGGGCCTGGGGAGGGAGCAGGCATCTTAGCGGGGCCTCCCGAAGGAGCAGCCTTGCTTTTGTCTGTCCGTGTTGGACTTAATGGAACAGAAGGGGTTTCCTACTTTAAAAAGCATTTGCACTGTTCTTTGGGAACCAGTGGAGACGTTGTGCAGTAGGTGGCAGAGGTGCAGTGACCTCGTCAGGCTGCAGGTTCTGTGGTCCAGACAGAGGCCTTTCTCGCGTCACTCATAGCAGGCTCGGGGCCCCCCCGGGAGCAGCTCCTAACCTTGGGTGGCCAGGCTCCCGAAGATGGCCTCGCTGGCGGGAGGCTGTTGTGAGGGGCTGTGTGTGCGGGAGTGTCGTCCCAGGTGCAGGGCCAAGAGCCCCCGTGGCCGTTTCATCGACTCTCCCCGACGGCGCAGACAGCTCCCCTGCGGGCCCCTCCCCTTCGCCTGGGGAGCCCGGCCCGGCCTGTCGGCTCTACCCAGGAGCCCTTTTAACCCGGAGCCGCCGGCTTCTGGGCCGCTTCTGGCCGCAGGGTGGGCCTGGCGCGCTGCCTGCCCTGGAGGCCCAGGAAGGCGCGCCCGCGGAGTGGAGCTCTTGGCCGGCTCAGGCCCACGTCCTCTCTGCGGGACGGGACACGTGTTCTCTAACGCCTCTTTTGTCTCAACGTGGAATCCATACAGAAGATCATCTGCCTACACGTGTAATGTTTTAGAAATTCAGTGCAGTGCTCTAAATATAAAAGGGAAATAAGCAGTTATTTATGCAAATGTAATTGATTCCCACGTGTATGTCCTCCGCATGGCCTGAGGGCGGACTGGCCAGTGCCCGGGGTGGGTGCATCCACACTCCTGAGAAAGAAGGGGCGTTGGCCTCCTTTGGCTCTCAGCGTGGCTGCCGGCGTGGCTGCGTTCCTGGAAAGATGAGTGAGTGCTCGGTAAAACCCAGCAAGGTGTTCACTGCAGTGACGAAAAGCAGCTCTCGGATGTAGTCTCAGGTGACCGTAAGTGGATATTTGCCCTCAGGAGGGTCCAGTGGGACATTTAAAAGTCATTGCAGATGAGCTCTCACAGGCCTGGCTCTTGCTGCGACGTGAGCCTCTTGGTCCTCAGGACCTCGCACGTTTCTGGACTCGTACACCTGGCGGGGGCAGCGCCAGCTCTCTGTGCAGCTGGTGGGGGGACATCTGAGGAGTGAGCGTACGACGAGCTGCACTGTTGTGTCTCCTGTGAGCTTGGAGAGTGATTTTGGAAGGGCTTTGGCTTGTGTTCTTTGTCTTTTGCCTAGGATCAAAAAGCAGCTATTTAGGTACAACATTGTAAATCAACTATACTTCGATTAAAAAAAAAAAAAAAAGACAAAACAAAACAACAAAAAAAGCAATTATTTAAAAAGAAACCCCTGTTCTGCAGGCATTTTGTCTGCTTTTTCTCTGTAACGAAGTAGAACATAGAAATGATTAAGGATGCACCCTAATAGGCTACTTGCTTTTACTTCTTTCATCTTTCCAGACTTTTAGATGGTTGACAGGGATGTGCACAGTCTTCTCTCTGAAACCAGACACTTCTTTTCGGGGTGTGGGTGGGGTGCAGGCCCTTGCGCTTGCCTGGCGTGGTGCCCAGAAGGGTCTGCGCTGACCTTCTCCTTCCCTGTCTTCCAGTCCACGCCTTCTCCGTCGGCAGACCTTCTGGGGCTGGGGGCTGCGCCCCCCGTCCCCGCGGGACCTCCACCCTCCTCTGGCGGGCTGCTCGTGGACGTTTTCTCAGACTCACCCTCCGCGGTCGCTCCCCTGGCTCCCGGCTCCGAGGACAACTTCGCCAGGTAGTCTGCCTCCTGCATCCCGAGGACAGGGGCTCCCCCCTGCCCGGCCAGGCCTGCGCCCTGGGCGCCCAGGGAGGGAGGAGGCTCAGGCGCTGGGCAGGTGAGGGAGTGGTGGGCGCCCTGCGTGCTGTCTGCTCCCGTGGGCTGCACCTGCCCTGCAGGACGCTTGTGCTCTGCTCTCTGTGCTGTGCCCCTGGGCTCTCTAATCACGCCCTGTGTCTGCCCTCCAGGCACCTAGCTTTTTCTTGAAGAAACGCCCTTCAGTTCACAGTCACTGCTTTGTCCTGTGGGGTCTGCTTCCAAGGCCTGCTTCCTGCTCCTCCGCTGACCTGTTCCGTCCTTGTCACCTCTGTCTGACCGCTGTCCCGATGTTCACACCCCTGTTGTGGGCCAGCAGAGTCCTGCGTGCGGTCGACTTGGCCCCGTTCCCCCACTTTCAAGGCGAAATCCCAGGTTGCTCTTCCCCGCGCTTCGCTGCGCGGGTCCTGTCCCTTTTCCCTGCTTGCTGTCTGTCCCTCTGTCTCTGCTGATCTAGATCCAACCAGGAGGTGGGGGGCTCCGCCTCCGAGAGGAGAGCGGGTGTGAGTTCTGTTGTCTCCAAGGAGCGGCTGCTCGTCTTGGTCTTTGTGACCGCAGAAGGGTTCTTGTGGTTGTCTGGTTTCTTCAGTCTGTCTCCGTTCGCCCCGCACGCTGACTCGTATTTCCTGTCGCTTGTTGGAAGTGACTGGGGAAGGGCGGGTTTGCAGTGCCGCCAGTTGTCCATCTCTGGCGGAAAACAGACTCTTTTTCTTAAACTGAGGTATAGTTAGTTGGTTTACAACATCATATTAGTGTCAGGTGTACAATGTAGGGACTCAACTTTTTTAGGTTATATTCCGTTTAAAGTTATCACAGAATAGTGGCTGTATTTCCCTGTGCTGTACAATGTATCCTTGTGGCTTACCTATCTTATGCGTAGCAGTTTGTACCTCTTACTCCCGTACCCTGTCTTCCCTCTCCCCCCTTCCTTCTCCCTGCTGGTAACCACTAGTTTGTTCTCTGTATCTGTGAGTCTGTTTCTGTTTTGTTATATTCATTTATTTTTCAGATTCCACATGTGAGTGGCAGCATACAGCATTTGTCTTTCTCTGTCTGACTTATTGCACTTAGCATGACGCCCTCCAAGTCTATTCATGTTGCAAATGACAGAATTTCATTTTTGTATTGGCTGAGTGAGTGTGTGTGTGTGTGTGTGTGTGTGTGTGTGTGTGTGTATTCCATCATATATTATACCACATCTTTATCCACTCATCTGCTGACGGACACTTAGGTTGCTTCCGTATCTTTACTTTTGTAAATAATGCTGCTGTGAATATTGGGGTGCATGTGTCTTTTCAAATTAGTGTTTTCATTCTCCTTGAATATACCCAGGACTGGAATTGCTGGATCATGTGGTAGCTGTATTTTTAGTTTTTTGACGAACCACCATACTGTTTTCCAGTGTTTGCACCAATTTACATCCCCACCAACAGTGTGCAAGGGCTCCCTTTTCTCCACGCTCTCATCAGCATTTGTTATATGTGGTCTTTTTGATGATGGCCATTCTGAGGTGTTGTCTCTTTGTGGTTTTGATCCCCGTTTCCCTGATGGTGAGTGATGTTGAGCATCTTTCATGTGCCTGTTGGCACCTGTATGTCTTCTTTGGAAAAATGTCTGTTCAGGTCTTCTGCCTGTTTTTTTTTTTTTTTTTTTGTGGCACACGGGCCTCTCACTGTTGTGGCCTCTCCCGCTGCGGAGCACAGGCTCCGGACACGCAGGCTCAGCGGCCATGGCTCACGGGCCCAGCCGCTCCGCGGCTTGTGGGATCTTCCCGGACCGGGGCACGAACCCGTGTCCCCTGCATCGGCAGGCGGACCCTCAACCACTGCGCCACCAGGGAAGCCTGTTCTGCCCGTTTTTTAAGTTGGGTCATTTGGTTTTTCGATGTTGGGTTGTATGAGCTGTTTATATGTTTTGGAAATTGAGCCTCTTATTGGTCTTACCGTTTGCAGATGTTTTCTCCCATTCAGTAGGTTGTGTTTTTGTTTTGTTGATGGTCTCCTTTGCTGTGCAAAAGCTTTTCAGTTTAATTAGATCCCGTTTATCTTTGCGTTTGTTTCCTTTGCCTCAGGAGCAGACCCAAGAAAATATTTGCTGTGGTTTATGTCAAAGAGTGCTCTGCCTGTGCTCTCTTCTAGGAGTTTTATGGTTTCAGGTCTTACATTTAGGTCTTTAATCCAGTTTGAGTTTACTTTTATATGTAGTGTGAGACATTCTAGTTTCATGCTTTTCCATGTAGCTGTCCAGTTTTCCCAGCACCAGGGGAAGGGAGAGCAGGGGAGCGGGGAAGGGAGGACAGGAGGGGCAGGGAGGGTCGCCTGGGTGCGGGCGTGGCTGTGCGTGGCCTGCGGACGGCCCCAGCAGAGGCCGTTTGGAGGCCAGCGCCGCGTGTCAGGCGGCCGAGCCTGTGGGCCGACCTGAACACACGTGTGTGCTTTTGCCGTGGCGCCCGTGGTCTGTGTCAGTGGAAGCTGTTCACGGTTGAGCAGCACCTTCATGGAAGGCAGACGACCTGCTCCTGTGGTCATTCCTTGGTTGTGCCGTGTCACCCTCTCAACTTACCTCCCGTCTCTAGCGGGCGCTTTTAATGGTGTTCGTCGGAATATTTGCCGCTTTTCCCTTCCCTCCTGTCCCAGAGCGGTTTTTCTGGTCTTCGTGTTCTTTAAACCCTTTTTCAAAACTGTTCTTGGTATTTTCGGTGGGTGGGTGGCTTTGAGTGACTCACATGCTGTCCCTTGTCCCCCAGGTTTGTCTGTAAAAATAATGGCGTGTTGTTTGAAAACCAACTTCTTCAGATCGGACTGAAGTCTGAGTTTCGGCAGAATTTAGGTACGTGTTTTACTTTACTTAATGAAAGCTTCTCTTAGAAGTTATGAGGAGAAAGTATTTCCGAATCGCAAATCTCAAAAGGGTCTAGTGTCTAGAACATATAGAGGACTCCAAATCAACAACAGAAAAACAACCCAGTTCAAAAATGGGCAAAAGTCTCAGACAGTTCTCTCAGGAAGACATTCACATGGTCCAAAAGAGCATGAAAAGGTGCCCACCATCACTAATGGTCTGAGAAATGCGATCAGACCCATCGAGGTACCACCTCATGCGCATCGGCATGGCTGCTATAAAAAACAAAACAAGGGTTGGCGAGGACGTAGAGAAATTGGAAGCTTGTGCGCTTGGGGGATGTATTTGCTGCTGTGACAAACAGTCTGGAAGTTTCTTAACAAACTAGAGATAGAACTCCCATATATATGACCAGCAATCCCACTACTGGGTATTTACCCAAAAGAATTGAAAGGAAAGCAGGGACTGGAACAGGTACTCACACGCCCACGTTCACAGTCACCCAAAAGGTGGAGGCAACCCAAGTGTCCATCCATTTGAGTGGTTACACAAAATGTGGTTTAAACACACAATGGAACATTACTCAGCCTTAAAAAGGAAGGAACTTGTGATACAGGCTGCACAGGGTGAACCTTGAGGACATTACACTCGGTGAAATAAGCCAGTCACAGAAGGGCTAATCCTGCCTGATTCCACTCCCAAGGGGTCCCTGGAGGAGTCACATCCACAGAGACAGGAAGTAGACGGGGCGGGGGGAGGGGGGCGCCCAGGGCTGGGGGAGGGGAGGGGAGGGGAGGGGAGTGAGTGTTCATGGGGACAGAGCATCCGTTCGGGAAGACGGAACATTCTGGGGATGAAGGTGGGGAAGGTAACACGACCATGTGAATGTGCTTTGTGCCCCGCCCTGTGCACCTAGGGATGGCTGAGACGGTAATATATACCGTCTGTATGTTTTACCACATTTTTAAAAAAAGCTTTCTGTTCCCCCCAGCCCCCCAAAATTATGCCCACTGGCTACTGGGGCTGCTGCCGAGGGGCCCTGTGGGCTGCTGGCCCCGCCTCCCTCTTGGCACCATCGTGGAGCCTTGTCTGCGGAAACGAGCGGAGGGTGGGAAGGCAGCGCGTCTGCCCCGCGGGGCCCCTCAGACTCCTTCTCATTGAGGATGGATGGAGGTGTTCGTTTCTCATCGGATGAAGGGGTTAGACTCCGGGCCACGGTGGCGTCACCCAGGAGCCGTGGTGTTTCTTAGGCTGTGGCGGAGGCATGCCTACCTGTGCGTCCTCTTCGGGAGATTTGAAGTTCACGTTCCATTCTGAATTCTGAGGGTGTAAAGACGTTCACAGAGGTCTGTGTGGTGGTTTCTGCTGTGTTGGCTCCGAGCCCCCCAAGTGCCGAGGCCGAGGGCTTGGGGCATCACTTGTGTGGGCCGGGGGCTCTGGTTTCCTCCGTGCAGCCCAGGAGGCTGTGGCGTGTCATGGGAACAAGCGACTTTGCTTCCTTCTAGGCCGGATGTTCATATTTTACGGTAATAAGACCTCCACGCAGTTTCTGAGCTTTACTCCTACGCTCATCTGTTCGGACGAGCTCCAGGCCAATATCCTTGGTTACGTTGCCCCTAGGCCCCTGGCAGAAGCGGGTGGAGGATAGACTAGGAGGGCGTTTCCAGATGCTCTTACTGCAGCCTCGGGCTGCCTTCCCACACTCAAGCTGCTTGTTTATAACGCCGGGGAAGTACATGCAGGCCTGTTGCGGCCTCCACATCCGCTGGGGCTCTGGTCTCCTTGGGGAGAGTCTCCCAGGGAGCTGCTGCCCAGGCAGAGCGAGTGATGGGCCACCTGGGACGAGCTGCGACCCGAGACAGTCCCATATAAACGGCAGAACTGGGACGTGAGCTTCTCCAGCCCGTCAGCCTTGCCATCCAGGTGTGCTGTTCCCGCCATGATGGGCCGCCCGGGTGAAGTGAGGGCGAAGGAGCCCCAGCTTGACCACCAGGGATGCCGCCTTCCCTGGAAAAGCCGTGGGAAGCAGGAACCTCCGTACTACAGGCCAGATCTATTTTTATTTAAAGATAAACACGTTTTAAACGTGGACCGTTAAAGCCAAATGTTTAAGTCTTTAAAAACACACGTATGGCAGGTTTCGTCCGAGGTCAGGATGTGAGCTCCGACTCCTGCCGGGCCCCCTCTGGAGCCTCTCTGACCTCGGGGCTCACTGGGCTCAGCCCACGTTCCCAGCGTCGCCACAGCTTCCTTGACACACGCACATCTGAGCCTGCAGACCAGGCCCGTGGACCCCACCGTGGACGGGGGCGCGCAGGTGCAGCAGGCCGTCAACATAGAGTGCGTGTCCGACTTCACCGAGGCGCCCGTCCTCAACATCCAGTTCAGGTGGGAACCCCAGCCAAGGCACCAGCCGCTCTTTCTGGACGCGGGGGTGTCAGGCTGGGCCGGCACGTGGCTGTGACGCGGGACCTCTGCATCCTTCCTTCAGAGGGTGTGGTGAGGACCGCGGGGTGACCTGCCGTGCACGCTCCAGAGGCGTCTGCTACGGAGGGTGTGGGAAGTGGGGGAGGGAAAGGGGGCCCGGGGTCTGGGACGCTGGGTGGGCATGGCCTTCTTCCCAAGGCCCAGGGCTTTCAGGCGAGAGACCGAGGGGCCTGTCCCGCTGCGGGCGCTGCCCAGCCTGCTGCTCCAGAGGCCAGCCACCCGGTGCTGGGCCTGCCAGGGCCTCGTCTGGTGTGTGAGCGCCTGTGTGTTGTACTCTGAGTGTACACACCGGCTTGACTGTTCTTTTCTGACGTGTCTGTGTTGCTTCTTGGCTCGTTCCTGCATCTCTCAGTGACTGCGGTAGAGTGTGCATCCCAGCCTTCCCTGTTGGGTACTTGTAAGGTTAAATTTTGAAAAAGCACCTTTCCAAATGCGAAGTATACAGAGCCCTGCAGATGGTGCACTTTGTAAAATTTAGGGAAATAGACCTGCAGAATTTTTGTTTCATTCCGTAGGCACACCGTTTTCTTTTAGTCCTTTCATGGAAAAAAGAAAAAACCCACATGATTTAAACTTGGAGTTGTAGGACACGGACTGCTGGGGAATGGCAAGAGGCGGCGCCTGTCCCTGGCAGTGCGACCAGCCCTGCAGCCTCGGCTGGGGGTGGCGGGGGCACGTTCCCCGACGTCCTCGGCCATCGATGACGGCGCGCCGGAGATGGACCAGCCTCCCTGGAGCCCCGGGCTGCCCTTCCAGATCTCTCCGCCCCGCCTTTTGCACGCGGCCCCTCTGTGCCCTGGAGGTGGCACACTCGGGACGTGGACTCTTCCCAGCGTGCCTCTGTGTTGCTCACAGGTATGGGGGAACCTTTCAGAATGTGTCTGTGAAGCTGCCTATCACACTCAACAAGTTTTTCCAGCCCACAGAAATGGCTTCTCAGGATTTCTTCCAGCGCTGGAAGCAGCTGAGCAAGTGAGTGGCACCCTGTCCCCCCGGGTGGGCGGGGGGCCTCGGCTCTGGCTCAGCTGACGGCACTCGCGCTGGCCTGTGTTTCCCACAGTCCCCAGCAGGAAGTGCAGAATATCTTCAAGGCGAAGCATCCAATGGACACAGAGATCACCAAAGCCAAGGTAAAGGTCTTGCTGTGGACGTTCCCAGGGTCGGTACACGACCGGAGCCCTCAGAGGAGGCTGGCGGCTTCTCCCCTCAGGGAACCCTCCACCTCTGCTGGCGCCGATGCAAGGGGCTCCTGTTTCTTCCCACAGATTATTGGCTTTGGCTCTGCACTCCTAGAGGAAGTCGACCCTAATCCTGCAAACTTCGTGGGAGCCGGTATCATACACACCAAAACCACCCAGATTGGGTGCTTACTGCGTTTGGAGCCGAATCTGCAAGCCCAGGTCAAGCCCCTTGAGGGAATCGCTGAATACGCTTACTTTTTTTACTGTGGTGTAATTCACACACAGATATGCAGATAGATCCCAGATGTGGTAGTTCGATGCGTTTCGACAGATGTGTACACCTGTATAACCACCACCAACCCGTTGGTGCGTGTAGCATTCCCATCGCCCCAGAAAGTTCTCTGGCATGCCCGCATCAGCCCCGGCCTCCCTAGGAGGCTGCGCCGCGTGGCCCAGTGTGGGACCCGCCTGGCCCTGGGCTCCAGCCGGCACCGTGTTGCTGCTGTGTCCACGGTGGGTCCTCGTGGAGCACGTGGCCTCCTCGGTGGGGAGCTGCCACTCAGGTTTACCCAGCCCTCCTGTCGATGGACACCAGGCTGCCCCTGTTTCAGGAGGCATTGAATACGGCTGCTGCAGACATCCGGACATGCCTTTGTGTGGGCATGTTTTCATTTCACGTGGGGGACACTCAGGGTGGGATTGCCGGCTCACGGGGTCTGGGCACGGTCAGCATTGCTGCTCCGACAGCGATGCGGTCTCAGACGCCCACCAGCTGCGCATGAAGGTTCCAGTTGGTCCGCGTGCACACGAGCACTTGCTAGTGTCAAACTGTTTTATTTTTGCCACTGAGAGCGTGTTCGATGCTTGAGCCTGTCAACAGTGGCACCTCCAGGGAAGGGCTGAGCAGGGGGCCTTGAGGGGCCGCTGGGTGGGGCTGGCCCCGCAGTGTCTGCCCTGGCACCGCCACTGACCTTCTGTGTCCTCTGTTTCAGATGTACCGACTCACGCTGCGCACGAGTAGAGAAACCGTCTCGCAGAGATTGTGTGAATTGCTTTCGGAACAGTTTTAATCAACAAGGACAGAGGGTCACGCTCCTGTGTCTGCGTGTTTCTTCATCTCCACTGTCGTCTTCGTTGCCATGCTGCAAGGCCATGCCCTGTCTAGTGTCGCAGCCCCGGGCGCCTCCCAGCCCTGCTTCTCTGGCCTTGTCCCTTGTGGGGATGGATGGGGAGCCCGTGTGCCGTTGAGGACGAAGAGGCTCAGCCTGGACCCAGCCGTCCTGCCAAGTCAGGAGGAGAGGGGCGTGGATCCCGGGATCAACTCTTTAGAGAAATCAGGACAGTTCTGTGGTTAAGTCTACAAATTAAAGGGAATTTAGAAGTTTGAATGAAAATGGAAAGTTGTTTGAAATTTTATCAAGATGCCAGTGCTGTCTTATTGACAGTTCATCTCTGATGCTCTGAGAGGAGAGGCAGCGTTCTGTCTGCCATGGCGATAGATCTTGGCTCCTTGGATGGGAGACGGGGAGGCAGCCCAAGGGCTGATGGGTATGTCCACACGGGGCCCAAGCGCCGACCTTGGCCAGGGTGAGAGCACAGTGCCTGGGGGCTTGCTGGGGCCGGGTTCTGAATCTAGAAGTTAGACAGGGTTGTGTTCTCAATGACGATCAACAAAAACACGTATCCTGGCTGGATTTAATTCTATTTTCCTTTTTCCCAGCACTGTGTTCTTAAAGCGAGATTTGTAAAGCCATCTGACTGAGAACTTATGTGTGCAGTGCTGGGGGCTGGGGGGTTCCTGGTGGCCCTGGAGGGGGCGTACCTAACCTCATGCATCTTTGGGTTTCAAATGAGTGCACTGTCACCACAGTGGCCCAGGACTGGTTCCCGATTGTGCTGTCAGGGTTTGTTGTGGGCCAACAGAGAAGCTTTCTGGAAGGTGAGCTGGTCTCTTCCCTGTGCAGAGGGAGGAGGGAGGCCTGCGTGTGGTCAGGAAGCAGAGAGCAGAGTGGGGATGAGCTGGCACCTGTCCCCCCACCCCTCCGTGCGCGCGGCTCTCACGTGCCCTGCGCCTCGAGATGCCGAGGCGAGGCCTGTGTCCTGTTAGCGGCAGATGCGCCAGGTGCCTGCCAGTGATTGTCCTCGACAGACACGTCTGCTTTTGACACTGAGGGGCCCAGGAAGAGCTGGGGCCCTTGTTGGTTACCCTGGTTTTCCAGCAGGGACCGGGCTCCCTGCCGCATGGTGGGGAGAACTGCGTGGGGCAGGGGAACACAGTGGCCCTGTGCCGTGGTGCGGGTTGCGGGGAGGCAGCTTCTGGGAGTCGCCATGTGGGTACTGGGGCCCCCCACACTGCGGACGCCCCACTCAGGGTTCCCACACCCACCACCCTGTGCAGCCCCTGCAGTGCGCAGTTGTGGAGGCCGAGGCTTTGCGCGTGTGGTGGCAGCATGCCCGCTGGTGGCACTGCTGTGCATTGCAGATGGATGGCGTGGCCGTCGTGCTTTTGTTCAAGGTGCGGGACAGTACGCGGTGCGTGGGCTCCAGCGTTTGGGATGCCAGCCCGGGGCTGGTTTCTTATGTCAGCCGACGCCCTCCCTCCACCCACCATTCTGGGTCCACCAGCAAAGAAGAACAAATGCTGGGGTGGCGATTGGAACGTGTGTGGTCTTTGGAGGGAACGGCACCCGGCATACGGCTCAAGGTCCCGTCCCGTCCCGTGGGGCTGCGTGGGGCGCTGAGAACCGATGACGCGGGCCTGTCGTCCGAAACCTGTTTCCCCAGTCACGGGAGTGGAAGCTGAGGTGTGTCGAGGTGACGTGCCTTTTGCTCTGCACTTGGGTTCAGGACACGGGCTGAGCCTGTGGGACTCATCCTGGCAGGGCCTGCGGCCTGGCCTTGGCTCCCCAGCTCCGTGGTGTGTGTCGGGGGCCGGCCTTCTGGAGGCCCGGGTCTAGGGGACAGGTGGGCCCAGAGGTTCCTTCTTGGGGAGTGAGCCTGCTGAGCTCAGGCGGGGTGACCCCAGCCACAGGCAGGGTACAGGGTCCCACGGGATGGAGGGCCTCACAGGAGAGTAGTCCTGAGCTGGGAAGGGTGAGAGGGCCTGCAGGGGAGGGGAGGGGAGGGAGGGAGGGAAGGGGAGGGGAGGGGAGTGAGGGGAGGGGAGGGGGGAGGGGTAAGGGGAGGGGAGGGGGAGGGGGTGAGGGAAGGGGAGGGGAGGGGAGTGAGGGGAGGGGAGGGGGGAGGGGTAAGGGGAGGGGAGGGGGAGGGGGTGAGGGGAGGGAAGGGGGGAGGGGTGAGGGGAGGGGGAGGGGAGAGGGGAGGGTGAGGGGAGGGGAGGGGTGAGGGGAGGGGAGGGGGTGAGGGGAGGGATGGGAGGGGAGGGGAGGGGAGGCTGGGGGCCCGCAGTGGCATCCCTTCTTGACCCATACTTGTGTGGGTCCGACCCCATGAGCCAGACGCAGGTCTGGGGACTCACAAATGCCCAAGGGGCGTGGGAGACGGCAGGAGCAGAGCTCAGGAGCCTTTGTGCCTTGACAAGTGCCAGTTTATTTGTTGTCTGTTCATGGTGGGCTCATGGTGCACAGCGCCTGGTGCCCCCTCCCCAGGGTGAGCTTTGTTGGTGGCCAGGCAGTACGCTGGCCTCTCCCTTCCCTTCCCCGACTGCAGGGCCCCTCTCCTCCCTGTGACCCGAGCCTCTCCCCGACCCTTCTCTGCTTGGGCGGCCCCTGTCTCCCCAGGAACCCCCTCTGCAGCAGCCTTCCTCACTCCTGCCACCGGGGGTGGGGTTCTGGCCCCAACAGGACTGGAAGGCTGCCTTCGAAGGCCGGGAGGCTGTGTGGATGGGCGGTGGGCAGTGCCCTGTGCAATCCCGAGGCTGGCAGTCCAGTGCAGCCTGCTGGGTTTGGTCAGGGTCTGCAGGACCCCCGCTTGCAGCCCCTTTCTCTTCAGATGCTCGGGTGAGCTGCATCTGAGGGCTCTTTGAGGCCATGCCCTGTGCCTAGGAAAGGGGCTGCTGGGCACAGTGAGTCGGGGTGAGCGGGTGCTGGGGGCGCGGCTTGGTCCTCACTCCCGGGGCCAGGTCTCTAGTCTCCGCAGCGCTGGGAGCGGCACGTGCAGCTGCTGAACACCTGCAGCGTGAGCGTCAGCCGCCGCGCCCCCACCCTGGGGTCCGGGCAGGGCAGCACGAGCTGCTTCTCATGGGAGCTGAGGGGGTGGCAGCAGCTACAGTTGGTGTCCACCTGCATGGTGTCAGCGTTGACGCTGTGGAGGAGTGGCGGCGGGGAGCGCAGGTCAGGGTGGCGGCCTCGGGAGCGCTCCTGCCCCTCCCCGGTCGCTCGGAGAGGTGGACGCCGGGGTCCCAGGCTGCGCCTTCGCGGAGGGGCTGGCCTCGCGTCGCTGACCTCCCCGGCTCCCGGCAGGTGTGGTGGAGGTGGGTACGGGCCGGGGCCACCCGATGGGGCAGCCTGGGCCGGGAGCTCTCGGTGGATCTTCCCCAGCTCCCACTGGGAGTGCCTCTGTCGAGCAGGGCGGGTTCCAAGTCCGGGACCTGGACAAGGGCCGCACGGGGCCGACAGCTCACCTCGCCGAGGAGGCGCAGACGCCCTCGCAGCGGGTCACCGTCACGTTGGCCGTGCACCCCTGGTAAGTGACCTCTTCCTCAAACTCCCTCACGCCGCGGGTCCCTGGGAGCCGAGAGACAGGCATCAGACGGCGGCCCCGCGGCGGGGCTGGAGGACAGGTGTGGCCTCTGGGGGCTCCACACCTGGCCCTCTCAAGGGCAGGAACTGACATGCGTGGCTCTGGGCCTCAGGTTTTCAAATCCCTTTTCCGGTGGCACGGTGGATGGTGCCGGCTGCACCAAGGGAAGGCCGCCAGCTGCCTGACAGCTTAGATGATCTGGATGTGGCCGTGTGGGCGCCCGCCAGCACTTTCTTGCCCACGGGGGCATCTTCCCTGGGACCCCACCCTGCACTCAGGCCCCTGCCCCAGGCCATCTCCCCTTGTCCGAGCCCCACTGGGCTCAGACCTCATGGCTTTGCATGGGAACAAAACCTGATATCAAGCCTCTCACTGTGTGTTTTCTTCCTGAAAGTTGGCTACACTGGGAGTCCCCCAGGGTCAAGGGTTTTCTCAGAGGATGAGGCAGATTCCCAGCACTGGCCCCAGCCTCCCTCTCCACCTCCCCTCCTGGCCTGACACCAACCTGTGGGCAGAGGTGTTTCTGGTCTGCTGGACTCAGTGCCTGCGGTAGGGATGAGGTAGGATATCAGCATCCCCTGAGGGGACGTTTGGTATCACAAGAGCCCCCTGCGGGGCTGTGGACCTGGCTGTGAGCTCTGTCCTGCGTCTGTCCCAGTGGACAGACTGTAGTGGGTGCCCTGACGGCTGGCAGAGCAGTGTTGCCGTTAGAAACCGCCAGTGTGGGACTTGAGTGAAAAAGCAAAGACTGGACAGTCTTTCCTGCCTTGCCACCTGCCCCCTTCCAAGGTCTCCCTGTGGCCTCGAGCCCTGCCTGCCCTGCTTTTCCACTGGAGGTGGGACAAGAGGCCTGGCGGGCACGGGGGTGCTTCCCTGTGGCTCCCACTGCCCCCAGCCCTCCTCCCCTCCTGCTCCCTCGCCCCACGCCCTGGGTCCCCTCTTCCTGGGCAGCCTCCACCCAGTCCTGTCCCACAAGAGAAAACACTTTTTTTTCAATACCATCCTGCAGTAGTGGACAGTCCTGCTGGGGGAAGGCTGGGGGTGTGAGAGGGGAGCCCGCTCCAGGGGACGGGTGCCGTGCAGGGGAGGGGGTGTCCCTGGAGGACAGGGTGGGCTTAGGCAGGCCTGGGGCAGGAAGGTAGAGCAGAGCTGGAGGCACCTGCAGCGCTGAGACCTGGGTGGGCGCCAACCCTGGAGCGCAGGCGCCCCGGCCGCTAGTCCCAGCTCGGGCCCCGACGATCACCTGGGGTGAGGAGCGTGCCTGCTTTCTGCACCCGGGGGGAGGGTTGCGAGAGTTGAAACTCAAGGTCCTTCTGAGCTCTGCAGAGGGTCGCCGTGGAAGGCTGCTGAGGGGGTCACCTCAAAGGGAGGCCAGGACTGCAGCAGGGACGTGGACGGGCGGGGGGCTGAGGGAGGCAGGTGCAGGACAGTCGGGCCTTGAGGTGGGGAAGGGGGCCACCTGGGAGAGGCCAGGCGCCCATTTAGGCCAGACTGGAATTCACTGGAGCTGTGCCCTGAGAAGAGGGGAGAAAGGATCTGGGACCTGGCCAAGAAAGGCTGAGGAGAGGCCCCGAGAACATGTAAGCAACATACAGCAGAGGACAGGCCTGAGAGGGGGTTGGGGGAGATGTGACTTGGCCACTGCCTGCTGGTGGGGGCCCTGTCCTTCTAGACACCCCCAGGACACAGCTGAAGCCGCAAAGCTCAGAGACCTGGAATGGCACTCCAGGGCTGGTCAGAGGCCAAGCTGCGGCTCCCCCAGGCTGTGCACGACCCCGAGTCTGCTCAGTGCCCTGCGCCGCCTGGCCATCCCCAGGCAAGGGAAGTGAAGGCTTTAGGGGGAGGAAAGGAGACACACCTGCTGCAAGGGCTGGGTCAGCCTCTGTGGGTGTGTGCAGGTCATGATGGGGCGCAGCAGAGGTGGGAGCAGAGGCCGAGAGGCAGTGCCCATAGGGTCATCAGGAAATGAGAGGGGACAAGAAAAGGCGGAGATCCCATGGGAGTGACCCAGAGTATCGTCCAGAGTGGAGAGACAAGGCTGAGAAGGAGCGTGCACCGCAGGTCATGAGGTGGCTGCACAGATGTCACTCACCTGGAGAGCTGGGTAGAGACGTGACGAGAGAGGAGACGGATTGGCCCCTGGTGGAGGAGGACCCGGCAGTGGGAAAGGAGGAGCTTCCGTGCGCAGTGATGGAGCCGGTCAGGGATACGCTGGCCAGCAACCCGGTGGTACGTGGCTGTCTGGTGGTGAGGTTGGTGGCTCGGGAATTTGGGGTGGCTGTCACCCCCAGGGTAGAAGACAAGAGGCCCTGCGTGGGGGCTCGGGTCGTGAGAGAGGTGCACTTTGAGGTAGTGGACCGGGAGGACAAAGCTGAGGAGGTGGGCTTGCTGGCTGTGGTCCGGGATGTAGACAGGACCATGGTACTGGGAGTGGGGAGAGGGGACAGCGTGGGAGAGGATGGGGGTGAGAGGGAGGGCCTGACAGACACGATGGTGGCTGGGGAAGAGCGGCTGGCAGATGCGGGGGGGGTGTATGTGACATGGTCACGGGTGCAGAGGGGAAGGGGCTGTACGGAGCTGAACTAGCGGTTGGGATGCTCTGTGGAGTGGAAACTGCTGAAGGTGATGGGGAAGATGACATAAAAGGAGGAGTGGTGTGTGAGGACACGTGAGAAGAAAGAGAGGAAGTAGTGGGCAGGGAGGAGAGTGTGGAGGTGCTGGATGAAGACGAGGGGTAATGTGGAAGGTTCGACACATAAACAGAAGTGGTGAAAGGACTTTGGCTTGGGTTTAGAGGACATGGAGAAGATAATGTAGAGCTAAAGCTAGAGCTTTGTGGTAGTACTGTGCTGACTGAGTTCTGGGCTCGGGTGGTCCCTGTTGTGGTCCTTGTCAGTGGTGGGGCTGTGGGTGTGGTGGTCCCTCTAGTGGTCTTTGTCAGTGGCGGGGTTCTGGGTGTGGTGGTTCTTGTGGTTTTTGTCAGTGGCAGGGTTCTGGGTGTGGAGGTCCCTGTTGTGGTCATTGTCAGTGGTGGGGCTGTGGGTGTGATGGTACCTGTTGTGGTCTTTGTCAGTGGTGGGGCTGTGGGTGTGGTGGTCCCTCTTGTGGTCTTTGTCAGTGGCGGGGGTCTGGGTGTGGTGGTTCCTGTTGTGGTCTTTGTCAGTGGTGGGGCTGTGGGTGTGGCGGTCCCTCTTGTGGTCTTCGTCAGTGGTGGGGCTGTGGGTGTGGTGGTCCCTCTCGTGGTCTTTGTCAGTGGCGGGGTTCTGGGTGTGGTGGTCCTTGTTGTGGTTTTTGTCAGTGGCAGGGATCTGGGTGTGGAGGTCCCTGTTGTGGTCGTTGTCAGTGGCGGGGCTGTGGGTGTGATGGTACCTGTTGTGGTCTTTGTCAGTGGTGGGGCTGTGGATGTGGCGGTCCCTCTTGTGGTCTTTGTCAGTGGCGGGGGTCTGGGTGTGGTGGTTCCTGTTGTGGTCTTTGTCAGTGGCGGGGTTCTGGGTATGGCGGTCCCTGTTGTGGTCTTTGTCAGTGGCAGGGCTGTGGGTGTGGCGGTCTCTGTTGTGGTCTTGGTCAGTGGTGGGGCTGTGGGTGTGGAGATCTGTGTTGTGGTCTTTGTCAGTGGCAGGGCTGTGGGTGAGGAGGTCTCTGTTGTGGTCTTTGTCAGTGGCGGGGTTGTGGGTGTGGCGGTCTCTGTTGTGGTCTTGGTCAGTGGTGGGGCTGTGGGTGTGGAGATCTGTGTTGTGGTCTTTGTCAGTGGCAGGGCTGTGGGTGAGGAGGTCTCTGTTGTGGTCTTTGTCAGTGGCGGGGCTGAGGGTGTGGCAGTCCCTGTTGTGGTCTTTGTCAGTGGCAGGGTTGTGGGTGTGGTGGTCTCTGTCATGGTCTTTGTCAGTGGTGTGGCTGTGGGTGTGGTGGTCTCTGTTGTGGTCTTTGTCCGTGGTGGGGTTCTGGGTGTGGTGGTCCCTGTTGTGATCTTTGTCAGTGGCGGGGCTGTGGCTGCGGCGGTCCCTGTTGTGGTCTTTGTCAGTGGCAGGGTTGTGGGTGTGGCGGTCCCTGTTGTGGTCTTTGTCAGTGGTGTGGGTGTGGTGGTCCCTGTTGTGGTCTTTGTCAGTGGTGTGGCTGTGGGTGTGGTGGCTCTGTTGTGGTCTTTGTCCGTGATGGGGTTCTGGGTGTGGTGGTCCCTGTTGTGGACTTTGTCAGTGTCGGGGCTGTGGGTGCGGCAGTCCCTGTTGTGGTCTGCGTCAGTGGCGGGGTTTTTGGGTGTGGTGGTCCCTGTTGTGGTCTTTGTCAGTGGTGGAGCTGGGGGTGTGGCAGTCTCTGTTGTGGTCTTTGTCAGTGGCAGGGCTATGGGTGTGGTGGTCCCTGTTGTGGTCTTTGTCAGTGGCGGGGCTGTGGGTGTGGTGGTCCCTGTTGTGGTCTTTGTCCGTGGCGGGGTTGTGGGTGTGGTGGTCTCTGTTGTGGTCTTTGTCAGTGGCGGGGCTGTGGGTGAGGAGGTCCGTGTTGTGGTCTTTGTCAGTGGTGGAGCTGGGGGTGTGGAAGTCTCTGTTGTGGTCTTTGTCACTGGCAGGGTTGTGGGTGTGGTGGTCTCTGTTGTGGTCTGTCAGTGGCAGGGTTGTGGTCTTTGTCAGTGGCAGGGTTGTGGGTGTGGTGGTCCCTGTTGTGGTCTTTGTCAGTGGCGGGGTTGTGGGTGTGGCAGTCTCTGTTGTGGACTTTGTCAGTGGCAGGGCTGTGGGTGTGGTGGTCCCTGTTGTGGTCTTTGTCAGTGGCGGGGTTGTGGGTGTGGTGGTCCCTGTTGTGGTCTTTGTCAGTGGCAGGGCTGTGGGTGAGGAGGTCCGTGTTGTGGTCTTTGTCAGTGGCAGGGTTGTGGGTGTGGTGGTCTCTGTTGTGGTCTTTGTCAGTGGCAGGGCTGTGGGTGAGGAGGTCCGTGTTGTGGTCTTTGTCAGTGGTGGAGCTGGGGGTGTGGCAGTCTCTGTTGTGGACTTTGTCAGTGGCAGGGCTGTGGGTGTGGTGGTCCCTGTTGTGGTCTTTGTCAGTGGCGGGGCTGTGGGTGTGGCGGTCCCTGTTGTGGTCTTTGTCAGTGGCGGGGCTGTGGGTGTGGCGGTCCCTGTTGTGGTCTTTGTCAGTGGTGTGGCTGTGGCGGTCCCTGTTGTAGTCTTTGTCAGTGGCAGGGCTGTAGGTGCGGCGGTCTCTGTTGTGGTCTTTGTCAGTGGTGGAGCTGGGGGTGTGGCAGTCTCTGTTGTGGTCTTTGTCAGTGGTGTGGCTGGGGGTGTGGTGGTCCCTGTTGTGGTCTTTGTCAGTGGCAGGGCTGTGGGTGTGGCAGTCCCTGTTGTGGTCTTGGTCAGTGGCAGGGCTGTGGGTGTAAGCTTTGTTTCTGTGACAGGGATGTGTGTCAATGTGGGTGGGATGCCAGTTGGCTTTGGGGTGGAGGAGGTAGCATGGGACTCTGTTGGCGTGGTGACTTGGTGAGAAGTTAGAGCCACCAAGGAGGTGGCAGTTGTTGACACGTGGATGGGAAGGGTCTCTGGGTGTGATGGGGTGGGGTAGGTGGTGGTGGTCCAGAAAGGTGTTCCCGTGGGTGGACCTGTTGTGTGGGTGGTAGTGGGGACAGGAAGGGTGGGGGTGGAGTGAGTGGTGTAAGGGGTGTGTGGCATGGGGGGTGTGGCCGTGGCGGTGTGTGTTAGGGGGTTGGATGCAGAGTGTGTGGTGTGACTGGTGTTTGCCTCAGCAGTAGCAGTGGTGGCTCTTGACAGTGGACTGGTGTGCATTGTGCTGTGGCCTGTGGTGCTCTCCGGGGGTCGTGGGAGGTCCATCTGCTGTGTCTCCTGGCTGACGGGGGTTTCAGGGGTCCAACGGTGTGTTGAGAATGCTGTAGAAAACAGGGGTGGTCAGTTCACTCCTCCTCGTTACCCTGCCTTGGGTGTGACCTGTTCATCACCCACACCTTCCACATCGTCCTCCTCACATGTGGCTTCTGTGTGTCCCTGGTGGTGTGTCCAGGAGTTTTCTGAATGACTATCTTGTTCCTCTCCCAAGCCCCACCTCGGCATTCTCTGTGGACCTTGTTGCCTCTTAGCTGCTTGTAGTGGGTTTTGGGGTCCCTCCCCAGCAGCCCTGCATGGCTCTGTCTCCTCAACGCTACTCTCAGGGTGGCCGTTTTTCGGGTGGGCTCAGCTATCACTGCATGGCTCCCCTGCCGCTGGCCTTGGGAAAAGGCTTCTCTTCTCGCCTGCTGTCAGGGGAATCGGAGGTTTGTGGCCCTGCCCCAGGGTCGGGGCCTGCACTTGGGTCAGGGGCCTTTTGGAGCCGTGGCATCCCCTGGGGCCTGTGGATTCCCTTAGTGGGGGTGGCCATGGTGGATGGGTGCTTGGGTACCGTGGCGGGGGAGCTGTGCAAAGGGGAGCGTGCTGAGCTGGCAGGCTGCTGCCTCCCTCAGGCCTGAGCCGGCCCTGTGTGGTTGTGGGGGTGGCCCAAGGCTACTGCTTCCACACGGCCCCACACAACTTGGGCTGGGCGCTGGGGCTGCCCTGCTGAGGCCCCTCTGTGGGGACAGGCAGTGGTGGCATGCTTACTTGCGGGGGACACTGTGGAGGTCCCTGATGTTGCCGGGGTTGGCAGGGCTGCTGTGGTTCGCGCCGTGGACCGAGCTGTGGACCGCGTGGCTGTGTCGTGGGAGGACCCTGTGGGCTGCGTTGTGGCCCAGGTCATGGTGGGTCCCGTGGCTGTTGGCCTTCAAGTGGCCATGGTGGCCGGCGCCGACGTGGCCCATGTGGTGACGGTGGAGGTGGTTCGAGGTGACTCTGCAGGGAACGGGGCGCGACCTCCCCTTCAGCCCCGTCCGCGCTGCCACGGCTGATTCCTCACCCACCCCGGGGCCCTGGTCCGGGGGCCTTACCTCCTGAGGGGACTGTTGGTTGTGTCTGGGTGGTCGGGGCTGTGGCTGTGGCCGTTGGTGTGGCCGGAAGGCTGGGTGTCTGGGTTGGGGCCTCAGGTGTGGCCGGGGAGCTTGGCAGGGGTGTGCTGGAGCTCAGCCCAGTGGTGCTGGGGGTCACTCTGGTGCTGGCCGTGGCTGTGGTGGGCCTGGTTTCCGTGCTGTGCAAGCCTGAGTGTGACACACATGCCGTTGTTGTGCGGTAGGGAGCTGCTCTGGCACACCCTTTGGGAGGAGCCCTTCACTTCCTTGCTGGGCCCCCAAGCCACGCGGGCTGGGCAGCAGCCCTCGGGGCAGTGGGGTCTCCCGGCAGGGCACGTGTCCTTTGGCCCTGCTGTGCTTGGGGGCCAGGCAGCAGGGCCCAGTGGGGCCTACCGAGCCTCTCCCGTCTGACTTCCTGGCCAGCACCTGCTGCCCCAATGGTGCCTAGCAGCCGAGGGCCAGCACAGCTACACCCTGCCCCGCCCCACACCTGCAAGCCTGGCTGCTGCCGCTGGGCGGACAGACACAGGCTGGGCTGGCTGTAGCCTGGCCGGTGGAGCCGGGAAAGAGCCCCAGGAGACCCTGCTTCACCTTGGCACCGTGCACGTGTGCAGTCACCTGCTGTGGGCAGCGGCACACTGGGTGACGACGCTGCAAGAGGAGGGGTGGTCGGGGTGCTGCCTCCCCGCCCTGTCTCTGCATCCCTGGGCCCTTCAGAGCCTTTGGCTGTGTGCCCAGGGTGTGAGGCAGAGGACACGGGGGATGGAGCTACCGCAGAAGTGCCGGGACCCCTGCTCCCGTCTTCTCTCCCCTCCCCCCACCTCTGCATTGATGGCCTGGCAGGGGGTGGAGGGGCCACAGCTGGGGTGCTGCCCGAGGGTAGCTGCAGGTAATGTCCAGTGCCCGCCAGGCCGCCTGCTGCTGAACTCCCAGGAGGTCCCTGCTCTGCACCCACACATCCCAGCAGGCTGGTGGGGCCTGGGTGTGCCCTGTGGTCGCAGGCTGGGTGAGTGGACGTTTGGGGAGGGGAAGGGAGGCGAGGGCCAGTCCCTTTCCCTGTGTCTCTGGCTGCCCTGGTCTCTGGCTGTGCCCCTGGAGAGTGGGGGTGCTGGGGGGCTGGCCAGAGGTTTGGGCAGGAGCTGTGAGCTCTGAGGGGGGCGTGGGGGGCTCTTGGGCCGTGGACTGAGCTTACTGCATGGCAAGCACATCCCCTTGTCATGATCGAAGTACTCGTTCTGGGAGCAGTTGTAGCAGCCTGAGGGGGGCGTGCAGAGAACAGCCAGACCTCACTGTCCAGAGCCAGAAGCCCCTCTTCCCCAGGCTTGGTCGCGCCCCCAGCCCCGGCTCTCCTGGCCTCTCCCCCGACCCCCAGGTGCGGGTGCCTGCCTGGGTCCCCACTGTCAGACACACCCCCACATCCCACCCGCCAACAGTCCCAATCCCTCCAGGCCTGCCCCTCCTCCCGTCTCCTTTTTGGTGCCCAGTACCTTCGATGTTGGTCCCCGGGAAGCTCTGCGGCCACGCAGGGCAGGGGCACGGCTGGTGGTGCCATGTACAGTTGGCCTCCTGGGCGTACTGGTACTTGCCGCTGCCCACCTGCGTGTGGTTGTTGTAGAAGTTGCAGTAGATGGCTGCGGGGAAGGGCACCGTCAGGCGGCAGAGCTGGCCCGGGAGCCCGCACCTGCCAGCGGGCTCAGGGTGCCTCTGCCTCCCTGGGGGTGCTGCCCGCCCCCCGCCCCCTGCCCGGGGGAAGCACTGCAGCCGGACATTCCGCCTGTGGCCCCGCGGAGGCCTTTGGGCAGGAACGGGACTCACGGCAGAAGTCTGGGGACCGCCAGTCCACGCACACGCCCTTGTCCACACAGGCCTTGGCATAGGCGGCCACGGCGTCACACAGGCACTCGCAGTCCCCGCCGGTGTCACACCCACACGTATCGTGCACGCAGGCCTCATAGTAAGGCAGGTGGTACACCTGCAGGGGCCGGCCCTCAGCGTCAGGGTGGGGGCCAGGCTCCTCCCAGCTACCCCTCCCCTGACGGCTTGGCCACGGAGCCCGGGGCGCCGGCCAGGGCAGGACAGGGCACTTGGGGGGGCACCTGGCCGTGGCAGGCGGCGAAGGTCTGGCTGTTGATGATGCTACACTTGCGCTTAGCCCAGGAGTGACGGAAGGTGTTGAGGCTGCAGGGGTCCAGCATGGAGGTGGTGTCCCCACACAGCGGGCTCTCCTTCCAGGAGTTCACGAACTCCAGCTCGCTGGACGCCAGGTACTTGCTGCGTGTCTGGAAGTCGTCCTTCATGTTCCCGTTGTAGTTGCCGCACAAGCCGCAGAGGGCGTCCTGTGGGGGCTGGTGTCAGGCGGCCGGCGGGCAGGGACTCACCGCTCCCTGGGGCTGTGGGGCAGCAGCGGCGGTACCTGGGAGGCACGGGCGATCTTGATGAAGACGGTCATGTGCTTGTTCCAGATGAGGGTCAGGTTGTACGTGCTGCTGACAGTGGCGTCCAGCACCAGGTGCAGGGAGCTGGCCTTGACCCGGAAGTGCACGCCAGGGTCCTCCCCGCTCACTGTGTAGTTCCTATCCGCCAGCGTGATGGACAGGCCCTGTGGGGTGCGGCTGTCACAGGATGCCTGCCCACGTCCTGGGTGGCCACTAAATGCCACTGGTCTCTGCCTCCCGGCCTGAGCTCTCCATAGCAGGGCCAGCCCTGGCCTGGGGGGTTCTGCCCTCTAGAGCCTTCTGTCGGCAGAAGGTTCCAGAACATGCTGGAAGCTGAGTCGAGGGCTGAGGGTCAGGCTTGTGGGAGAACCCCTACCTGCTGTATGGTTGTCCAGTTCCGGGGACACTGCTGCCCGTGATGTGGGCGTGGAGGCCAGGGCACAGGGCCGTGGGGGCCCCGAGAGGCCAGGCCCTGGGACCCGGGGGGAGGTTGGGAAGGCCACCCGCCTGCTCACCCCCAGGAAGATCTTGATGGCCCGTGAGCAGGTGACCCCCGACTTCCCACACACGACATTCTCTGTAAGGATCTTGAAGGTGGGCTGCGAGTCGCTGGCACCGCAGCTGTCCTGTGGGGAGATGGCGCTGAGGAGGAGCCGGCCCTGTGGACCCCCGGGCCCCCCATGGCCCCCCTGTGGCCCCCTGTGGCCCAGCACTCACTGTGGCCAGGATGTACTCGCAGTTGCCATCAAACACGAAGCGCTGCCCATCGAAGGTGACCACGTGGCCCTCCCTGTAGAGGGTGCAGGTGGATGGGCAGTGGGCACTCTGCTGGCACGTCCACGTCCCCCTGGAGCAGATGCTGTGGGAGGAGCAGGGCATTCTGGGGTGACTGGGGCACACGCACCCCCGCAGGACCCTGACCTCGTGGCTTGGTAGGGGCCCCTGCCCGCTCAAGGACAGTTGGGCCACCAGGGTCTGCGGGTGAGGCTGCGGCTCACCAGCTCTTGCAGTCCGTGTGGAGCTCGGCGCCCTGGGGATAGGAGATGCCTGCAAACTCGCACGGGCACTCCTCGGGGGGCACGCACTGCCCGCTGGCGTTCTCGTAGAGCCCCTTGGCACAGACACAGCCAGGCTCACACTTGGTGGGCACCTGCAGGGAGGAGGGTCAGTGGCCCCTGGAGGGTGGCCCTGCTTTGCTGCCGCCGCAGCCCTGGAACCTTCTGAGACTCCCCAGCGTTCTCCCCAGACCTGCTTCCTGCGTCCATCCTGCTCTGGGCCTTCCCTTAGCATCACCTCTGCGTCATGGCTGGGCTGGTGTACCGCCACCCCAAGCTGGCAGGGCCCACGGTCCTCAGGGAGCCCACAGAGGAGCACACCCGGCGGCCACGCCACCGGTCACGCGCATCATGGGATGGTGGGGATGGAGCATGGCCCGCCTTTCATGAGGGGTCTGTGGGACTCTTCTTGTGGGCCAAGGAGAAGATGTTGGGGTGTCCACTGTGGGAACGTCCAACCCAGGGTGTCCCCGGCACCCCAGGCAGTGGGACCTGCCTCCCGAGGAGCGCTCTTGCCCTCGCTCCACCTGGTCTTACACAGGGGGTGCTGGTGGCCAGCATCTGACAGGTGGGAGCGCAGGCTGCCCCGAACTTGTCTTCCGAGGACTGGCTGCAGGACTGGAACGTCTTGGGGGCCGAGCAGGTTGCTGCAGAGACAAGGGGCATGGGGTGAGGTTGGCCCAGAGAGGCCAAGGCACCCACAGTCCAGCTCCGCCAGCCTCGGCTGCACTACGTACCCAAGAGCATCTGAGGCCGTGCCGGGCAGCTCAGCCGCCCGTTGATGCAGTAGCTGCAGGAGAGAGGCCCTGGTGAGCGCCGCCGGGGCTGGGCTGCAGGCCAGGCGGCCGCCCTCTGGACCCCTCGCTCACCAGATGACGCCGTCGACCACGGTGGACTGGTCGGCCAGGATGAACTTGGAGCTGTCCAGGAGGCAGGGACACTGGGCCTCATGCACACACTCAGCCTTGTGGTTCAGGTAGGTGCCCTCGGGACAGTTGCAGCCGTCCACGGGCACGGCGCTGGGGTGGCACTCGACCTCGCGGTCGGACAGAGACAGGCACGTGTGGTCACAGGCCTGGCTGTCGTATCTGAACGTCTGGTTGCCTGTGCAAGGGGTGCCTGTGGGGGACCCGGAGTCAGGCCTGGTGGCGGGGTGTTGTGGGTGGCACCAGCCCCGCCGGCCCATACGCACTGCAGTTGTCCACGCTGCTTCTCCAGCCCTGGAGCAGGACGCCCCGTGAGGTGCACGCGAGGGCGTAGTCGCCCAGGGCGGCGCAGATGTGCGGGAAGGTCTCCTCGTAGTTGCAGGCCTGGTACATGCACCTCTGTGGGCAGACAGGGGCCGTGGGTGCCCACCCAGGACCCCGAGGGTGCCCCCTGCGCCACCCCCCCCCACTGCCCACAGGGCCACCCACCTTGTAGAAGGGCTTGGGGTCCACGGCGGCGTGGCACTTCTCGAACACCGTGCCCTTCTTCACCAGCACCGCACAGTGGGTCTCTGTGCACACCTCTGGGGGGCAGGCCGGCGTGGGTCAGCCGCCCGCCGGCGTCTCCTGCCCACCCCACAGCCCACGCGGATGGCACTCACTGTTGAGCTGACTCATGGAACAGGGGTCGGTCTTACGCTCGCGTGTGGCTGGGCAGTTCCCTGCCCGCCAGGAGTCCACAAAGAACGAGGCGGTGCCCTCGGCGATGCCCATGCTGGTCATGAAGTCATCCGTCGTGTCCCCGTTGAAGTTGCCGCAGAGCCCTGGGCCGGCCAGGCGTGAGGGTGGACTGGCCCGTGCCCCTGTCCTGCCCCGCCCTCCCCAAAGCCTGTCTTCTTCCCTAACCACGCCCGGGGCGAGAGGCCATGGCCGGCTACACCCCTGGGAGGACCAGCGGGCCAGGTGGAGCTGGCCTGGGCTGTGAGCGCCCGACACCCCGGGTCAGTGCAGGGCTCTGCTGGGCCCCTCCTTTTCTGGAGTGGCAGAGCCGGGCGGGGATGGGGCAGCTGGGGAGGGACTCACCTCTGGTCTGGCCTCTGAACTGGGGCCCGACAGTGATGTACACCTGGAACAACGGCCATAGCTGGATCACGAGCTCCAGCCCGAAGGTGGTGACCATTTGCATGGGGGTGGATGTCTGCCTGAAGATCGTGATGTTGCCTGAGGGGATATAGGGGCCTCAGCAGGCGGCCTGCTTTGGGAGCCGGCTCGTGAGGCTCGTGAGGCCCCGGGTGCCCGGTGGGGGCTGAGGACGTACGAGTCTCATACGGCAGCCACTTGGTGTCCCCGTTGTTGGTGATCACCTCGTCCTGAGAAATCACAATTTTGTCCTGCGGGGAGGGTGGCTGAGTTACGGGGGGCTGGGAGTTGGGGCCAGGCAGGGTGGAGGGGGAGCTGGGACGCATCTGCCTGGGGCCCCGGGTGGGCGCAGGTGGCAGGCGGGGTGGCCTCACCTGGCTGGACACGTAGATGACAGCGACCAGCGATGTCTCCGAGTGCGAGGACCCAGACTTGTCGTACACGGCCATGAGCGAGCCCCCGTCGGGGAGCTGGGGGCTCTGGGAGGAGGGGCGGCTCAGCAAATGGGGCCCGGGCTGTCACGGCGACCCGCCGTGGCGGCCCCCAGGCGGAGGCTGCGTCCTACCTGGAGGAGGATGTAGGTGCAGGTGCCGTGGAAGCGGTAGGGCCTGGCGTCGAACGTGGTGACGAAGGAGCCGCCCTCCAGGGCACAGCGCCTGGGGCAGGGCTGCTCCACGCACTCCCAGCGGCCCCCAGAGCACCGGCTGTGGGCGAGGAGGCGTGACCCAGATGGCCCCCAGGGCTGAGGCCGCCGCATCCCTGTCCCTGCCCCCAGCCTGCCTGCACGCCTCCCCTGCTGCCCTGCGCTCACCAGGTCTGGCAGGCGGCTGTCGTGACCTCCCCAGGGGCGAAGACCACCCCGCTGAGCACGCAGGGGCACTGGGGGACAGGCACGCAGCTGTGGTTTTTGGAGATGTCGTCCAGAACCATACCTGCGGGAGGGGCTTCCTGGGGCTGCGGGCGTGGAGACCCCTCCCGCCCTCCTGTTGGGCAGCCCCTCCCCCACCCTGTCCCGCGGGGGAGCGCTGGGGGTGCCCCAGGAGAGCCTCCGCCTTCAGCCCCGCCTGCCTCGCCGCCTCCCGCCCCCTCGTGCTAGGTGCCGCTCCTCATTGGGCAGCGGGCCCTGTCCAGCGCAAACCCCGCCTCTGCCCACCACCTTACTCCCCGCGGACTGGCACAGGCGGCAGTGGCCCGGGGCGTCTGTGAGCACCGTGAAGGCAGAGCCCTCCGCGGGCCAAGTCCCCGCAGAGTGTCTGGGGGTTCCGAGCAAGGGTGTGCGCGGAGCGGATGCCCTGTCTCCGGGCTCCTTTCCAAGGGTCCTGGACTCACCTTCCGGGCAGAAGCAGCCAAAGGTGCAGAAGTCGGAGCAGCTATGCTGCGGGTTGGAGCAGGTCCGCACGCAGGTCTCGCCGCACTCCCGGTACACCTGGTTGGCCGGGCACTGGCCCACAGCTGCGGGCCCGTGCGGCCCTCGTGAGAGGGGTCGGACACCCAGGGCCTGGCCACCCACCCCACCCTGGCCGAGGACTCAGGCCAGCCCCTTCTCCACCTGGGTCTCCTCTGTCTCACAGACAAGGGGAGATTGGGGGCATCGTGTCTGCGGCCCTGGCCCTCCCCGCGACCCTCTCCAGGACTCACAGCAGAGGTCAGGGCCCCGCCAGCTGTTGACGGGCTGGCCGGCCATGCTGCACTGGCGCGAATACTCGGATAGCGTGGCACAGCTGCAGTGGTGCCGGCCGGGCTGGGCACACGTGGCCATGTCTGCCTGGCAGCTCAGCAGGAAGGGCTCCTTGGGCACGTTGCACTCGTGGGACACCAGGGTCAGCAACTGCATGCAGGTCTGGGCCTGGGCACAGGGACATTCAGGGTCATAGGGGTCAAGGCAACATCCCACACCACGCATGTGACTTGGAAGTCTGGGGGTGTTGTTGGCGCAGATCCCGTGAGCCGGCCCCACCCTGGCTGAAGGCCCCCCTTGGCCCGGGGGAGCCCGACCGCCTCGTGTACGTTCTCTGCCTGCGGAACCCGGGGGCTGGGGATGGCCTCCTAGGTACAGATCTCGTTGGGGTCATCTAGCTTCTGAAGGGCGGCATACTTAGGGGGTTCCAGGAGTTGGCCTGGGGTGAGGGGTTGGGGCAGGGTCAGCACCATGGCTGCCGGGCCACAGAGAGGTCTCCCCACCACTTCCCCCCACCTACCGTCCTCGCTCAGAAACTCGTTGGCCTTCTCGCCGTCAAAGTCCCCGCACAGCCCACACGTGTTGCCCACGTGCTGCTTTTCCACCAGCACCTGGAGGGGTCGGGCACTGCCGTCGGGTGGGCGGGGAGGCGCACAGGACTCCCAGGGCCCCAGGACCCCTCGGAAGCCTGCTCACGCTGGCTCCAGGGGCCCAGAGCACCCCTCACGGGGAGGGTCCTGGCGCCGTGCCACCCCAGGGTCTGCCTGCCCGGCTCCTCCCAGGGGACCTCCATTCGTGCTTGACGGAGGGAACTGAGCCAACAAAAAGCCCAGGCTCCTGGCCGGGCTCAGGGCCCCTATCCCCAGGAGGGCGGCTTCGCCGCCCAGTCCCCTGCCACATCCTCACCATGAGGTGGGTGCCCGGACCCCAGATGACCACCAGCTCCAGCTCCAGCTGCTTGGCTACCAGCCGCACGCTCTGGCCGAAGGGTGTGATCTGGAGCCCGTTGCTGGTGTAGGGCAGGCTGACGACCCTACAGGGTGACAGCAGTCAGCGGCCGCCCCTCGGGGCCCCAGCCACCCGGCCCGGCTCTGCAGCCTTTACCCCACATCCTTGACGGAGATGACCGCCTTCTGCACGGTGACCACAGAGGCCTCCAGCTCCACGATGACCCGGGAGATGTTCCCGCTCGGCCCTCGCCGGAGCTGCACGCTGAAGGTGGACGAGGCATCCTTGCACATGGCCGCAAAGATGTAGTTGCAGGTCCCCGAGAAATCATACGTGTGGCCGTCGAAGGTGGTGAAGTGGCCGGGCCCCCACGTGGAGCACCAGCCCCTGTCTGGAGCTGTGGAGGGAGCGGGCGGGGTCTCGGGGCCCTGCGTCCTCCCAGCTGGTGGGGCAGGTCAGGGGCCCCCGGGAGCCCACGCTGGCAGACAAGAGGCCTCCCAATTTCCAGGCCCTTCTGGGGTGGGCGGGAGAAGGGCCCCGCGCCCCACACCCATCCCCTGCCTACGGGAGCGCAGGCCTCTGTTGTGGTTGGGGTCTGTGGCGCCATCAGCCCCGGGGTCTGTAGGACATGAAGCTGCAGCTTAGCCCCCATCTAGCAGGGGCAGCAGGGGCAGCAGGGGCTTGTCTCCCCCAGGTGAGGGTGGTCTGAGGCGCTTCCGTAGCTGGAGCCCCTCGTGGAAGCACCAGACATGGTTACCCTGTAGCAGGGCCGTGGCCGGTGGACACGGGGACAGGGGGCTGCCGTGACCCTCACCTGTCTGCGGGGAGTCCTTCAGCCTCCGGAGGCCTGGGGGCACCAAGGAGCTGTCGTCCAGACCTGCGTGGACAGGGCCCGCGGTCAGTGTTGGGCTGCCCAGCTCAGCTCAAGGGCTGTGGCCGGCAGCGTGTTTGGGGTGAGCCGGGCCCGGGGCATGGCGGGGAGTGCTAGCAGGGCTGCTCCTGGGCTGCACAATCTCCGCCAGCCCCGTCGTCCCTTCCTTTGGTTGCCTCAGAGGGACCTCTCTGAGCTGTCACCTGCTGGGGCTGGAGACACGGTGGGGATGAGGCCCTGCCCCCAGGCACACGCACGCGTGGAAGGGCAGTGAGTGGGGAGCGGCCGCAGGCGCTGGGAGCCGGGAGGTCCCTGGGGAGATGGGGTCCCGAGAGTGGCGTGCAGGGCTTGGCGAGCTGGGCCCCGGCTGTCCGTGGTGTCGTCTGGCCTGCGGCACCTGCAGGTCTGCCCGCCGGGCTCCAGGCACTGGCTCGCTCCCCAGAGAAGCCCGGGCGCCGCACACGCAGGTGGCGTGTGATAAAGGGGCTCCCGGCTGCACTGGCTCCCAGTGGGCTCCCGTGTGTGCCTCATGGGGGGTAGTAGCTGCAGGTGGGGGTGAGGAGCCCTGAGCCCAGAGGGGCTCGGTGGTCTGCTAAGCAGAGGGAGGGTCAGGGAGAGCTGGGCAGGGGTGCCTGGGCGTCTGTGGGTGACTTGGCCGGCGGCATGCCGCTGTCTGGCTATACCCGCCGAGTTCCCAGCCCAGCCCACCTCAGGTCCACTTCCTCTGGGGTCATGCGCGCTCTGCTGCCAGCTCAGAGGCTGACTGAGGCTGAGGCCCACGGAGGACTCCTCCGTCTTCTGGGCCCTAAAAGTGGCTGTTTCTTTGCTTCCTTCCTCCCTGTCAGCCTCCCAGCGCTCTGGCCATTGCCGGAGAAATGCCCGGTGATGCTGCTCGCGGCGACTGTCGGGGCAGGAGGCATGGGCCCAGCCTTGCCCACCACCCCCTGCCCTGCTGCAGTCCTCCCTGCGGCCCCGTGGGCCCCGTGGGAGATGAGGCCCAGCGCTGGCGGACGGCAGGGTCATCACTGAATGTGGCCCCCGGGGCCGCGTCCCTGCTGCTCCCCGCTGCGCTCCCTTTTCCCCGGGGTCTGTGCCCTCCTGGGTGACGCTGACCTCCTGAGTCACGGTGCTGGTCGCTGCCGGTGTTGTTTCTCTGGGTGACGCCAGGGAGCAGGGGTGCCTGCCCGACGGCACATGGTCCCCAGGCCGAGCGGGAGGTGACACCTGGCCGCCTTCCTCTGCAGTGCCCACCACGCACGTCCACGCCTGGGGCCCCTCCTCTCGGCTCACCACTGGCCCCATGATGCCTAGAGTCGCGCCCACTGTCCCCCGAGGGTCACTCCCAGGTGCCCACCACAGCGGCTCCTCCCGAGCTTCACCTTGTCACCCAGCACCAGCCTCCCAAGCCCTCTGCGCTCCGGCCCACAGCTCTGCCCAGTCCCCGCCCGGCCCTGCGGCCCCACTGTCTGAACGACAGCCCCGCAGCAGCGTCACTGCTGCTCGCCTAGGACTGTCTGAGCTTCCCACCGCGCTCAGCTCCCTGGCTGGGACCCGCGGGGCCTGCAGGGCGGGCCGGTCCGCCGCCCCTGGCCTTTCTCAGCCCCTGGACGCGCCCTGTGGTGGCTGGAGCGCACGCTGTTTGTTCCTTCTGCACGTGTGGCAGCCCTGCCTGCCCTGCCCGTTCGGGGTCAACCCTGGCCCGGCTCAGGGGCCTCTGTCCCTTAATCCCCAGCCCCCAAGATCCTGATGTCTGAACTTGTGCTTTGAGGCCTCTGGTCCAGGAGGGCAGGGCCTGCCTCTCGCTCCCCCCCACCCCATGCCAGCACGGAATTGGTGCTCAAAGAGTGTTTGCTGAAACGTGGAGAGGCCCCGCCCCTGCCCCGTGCAGCATTCACAGCCTGGACCCCCATGGCTCCCCAAAGCCGTGCTCCTCACTATACCTGCTGGCCTACACCCCGCCCCGCCTGGCTCCCGAACACCTCCCACCTCGCCCTGGTTCTGGGTCCAGGTCTTGGAGTCCCCAGGGCGAGGGATGGGCCCAGGGAGGCGGCCTTGGATGGGCAGGGGTCCTGAGTGCTCAGAGCCACCCCTGGTGGGAAAGCTGGGGCCTGGGGTGGGGTGGGGAAGGGACTTCATGGGAGGCAAGGGGTGGAACGGGCCCAGGGGAGGCCTGCTTGACTCGGGGCCCCCAGCCTGCCCCCAGTGCCTGGGCCATGGCCAAACGGCAGGCCTGGCACTTCTCCCTGGCTGCTAGCTGAGGCTGGTGGGGCTCTGGGGCTGCCGAGGAGCGGGCAGTGGGGCAAGGACCTAGGAGGCAGGCAGGAGGAGTCCCGCTGGCTTGGAGACCGGGGCTGTGGGGCGGATGCCTGCAGTCAGCAGGAAGGGGCTTTCCCCGGGCCATCGGGCACCCCTTGGGGCTGGCCCCTCCTGTGGGGCGGGGCTGGGGTGAGAGCCTCCTAGGCCTACGGCATCTCCTGTGCCTGGGTTGGTTGGCCGAAGGGACCTGGGGGAGGAGGAAGGGGACCTTCGTCCCAACGGCCTGATGGGTGAGGCTGGGGGCACTCGGGTGGGGCGGCCCCTTCCAGCCTCCCAGGTCTTCAGTCCTCATGGCAGCCACACAAAAGGGAGGCATCGCCCGCGCTCGTACAGATCTAGAAACTGAGGCCCAGAGCCCACTTCGTGGTGTGTCTGTTCGCAGCCAGGACCCGGTGGAGCCGGGGTCTCTCCCTGAGTCTTTGGACTTCAAGGCCCACAAGGACCCCTTCACGCCCTCTGGCTGCCCCTTGGGGACCCCCAGAGGCATCTCGGGACCCAGGGCCCAGTGGGGAGAGCGACAGGGCCAGGCTCTGAGTGCTGAGGCCCCAGCACTGTCCCTGCCTTGCACGCCCACATCTGCCGCACCCACTACTGTGGAGGAGGCTGCCCGTCCCCTCTGATTCCCACGGGCTGGGCCAGGCTCCGAGGCCGCCGGCGGAGACCTGGGCCTCGGCAAGTGTGGGAAAGCCATCAGCGTCCCCACGGCCAAGCCGCAGAGGGGAGGAGGGCTGGGAGGACTTCCCACGCGCGGGGGCCCTCTGAGGGTGTCTGGCTGACCCTGGCGCACGGCCTGCAGCCCCCCACTCACCGGCGCTGAGCAGGGCACCCCCGCAGGAGAGAAGCAACAGCAGTCGGGGCCCGAGCATGGCACGGAGAGTACAGCGGCCACGGCGGGGCACTGAGCAGGCTGCTGCACCTGTGTGGCCCGAGTGGCCTCCCCCATCGCCTTATATAGGGGCCAGGGGCCCTGCCCCGCCCCGCCCCGCTTGCTTGTGCCCCAAACTCCTGTCCGGTAACTGCTATGGCCACAGCCAGTCCGGTGGTGGCCAAACAGGATCTGGGGCGCTGCTTTATCAGGACCCGGCCTTTGGAAAATTCTTCAGCGGGCAGCGGCCCCGTTGTCACTCACCTCTGAGCAGGGGGCTGGCACACACCCTCCGGGGCCCTGCACACATGTCCGGTGCTTACGCGAGGCAAGGGGTAAACCTCGATTGCCAGGGGTCTCCCTGGGGGTCAGTCCAGGGGGTCAGCGTGGGCACCTGGGGACTGAGAGGGTGCTTGTCCAGGACATGTGGGGGGAGACGCCTGGGCACCCCCTCTAGGGTGCTACACAGAGAGCTGCTTGGGGCTCTTCATCCTCACCTGGACCCAGGACCCCTACAAGGTGCCAGCACACTGAGCCCCACCCCCACCCTGGGAGGAAAGACTGCCCAGTGGCAGGGACTCTCTCCAGAGGGCAAGCCAGTCCAGACTCTGCCCCTCGGGGTGGGGACCAGGCTGGGGGGCGCTCATGCATGGGCCGCTGGCCTTGGGGCTCAGATGGATGCCTCCCTGGAGGCCTGAGGAGCTTGTGGGGCTGACACCACATCCCTGGGGTGCAGGGCCTTGGCTGGCCAGCTCGTTGCTGGAGACCCCCTTCTCAGCTGGCCGCCTGGGACTTTGGGTCATGGGAGGGGCAGAGTGGTCCTGCTGGACCCCGGGGCCCCCTAATTAACAGTTGTCTGAACCCACATGGCTCTGAGCTGCTTGCTTCAGGCACAGCAGGAGTGAGGCAGCCTTGCGGGGGCATCTCCTGTGCCAGCCTCAGGGTGCCCGGCCCGCTCAGGCAGAGAAGCAGGGGCTGTGCCCACACCCGCGCTGGGAGAAGGACAGAAGGACATGGCTCCTGGGGGAGGCACCCTGGGGAGCAGGAGGCCGGTGGGCACTTGTGCACGGGCAGCTCACACGCCCGCAATGCGAGGGGTCAGGGCGAGGGTCAGGGTCCGGGTCAGGGTCAGGGTGAGGCGAGGGTCGGGGCACAGGTGTTTCGAATTTTCCACGGGACTGTCTTGCAGTCGGGGAGCAGGGTGGGTCCGACCTCTCCAGGGCATCCTGGCCCTGAGTAGGAGCCCGGGGGGCCTGGCACAGGGGGCTTCTGCCTTCTTGAGGCGGTTCTGCCCCACATGGACCTGGGCTCCTTCCACAGAGACTGTGTCTGGGGCCTCCCCATACCTCACAGACCACCCAGCTCTGCGGGGCCACCCCCTCCCAGCTCACAGATGCAGAACATGCTGTGTGTTTACCTTAAATAAATTTTAGTTTTAATAGAAAGTTGTTTGAACAGGAAACCGCCCTCGGCGAGCTGCTGGCCTGTGGGTGCCTCAGCCCTGGGGGTCGGGCAGGCAGGTGGGATGTTCTGGGGACCCTGTTCTCTGTCATTTCTCCACGATGCTCTTGGCACCCCGTTTGGAGAACCCCAGGCCTAGGAATGCTCCTGGCCCAGGCAGGGCTGGGCAAAGGGGGTCCCAGGGAGGCCCCCCTGGGTGCCCCTACCCCGGACCCTCCCAGCCGGGGTCCCTGCAGGAGGGATGGTGCTGAAAGGGGCCTGTGGTCTGGGCATGAGTAGGCTCACGTGGCCGTCTGCCTGGGCGTTGCCGAGGGGCCTCCGTGGGGGCTCTCCCTGCCCTCGGGGAGCTACCGCTCACAGCAGGACTCGTGCAGCTCCAGACGGAGGGCCAGGGAAGGCTGGTGGGTGGGGGCCTCAGCCCTGGCCAGGGCCCTGGGAGGGTGAGCACACTGTGGGGCTGCAGGGAGACGGCCCCTCGGGCCTTGGGACAAGCAGGGAAGCAGGCGCTCCGACAGGCCACCCAGGCCGTCTCTCACCAGACACAGCCATCCCCGGGGTCTGGGTGTAGCCCGCGGTGGGCAGTTCGAGGCTCCAGAATGGGCCGGGTGGGGCTGTCCCCCAGAGGTCCCCTGCCACCGGGACTGGCTGTGGGATCAAGCCCCAGGACTTTCTCTCTCGTGGCCCCCGTTCCATCCCTCTGCCCCGACCCTTCCGGGTCCCCAGCTGCTTTAGCCCCTGCCCAGCAGGCGCCCGACCGCAGGGCCTTGGTGTCGGCTGCCCTTGGTGTCCCACACACGACACCCAGGTGTCCCCTGGCTCCTCCCCTCCCCTCTGACAGCCTCCCCTGTCCCCTTCTCCAGACTGCGCCCTGCACGTTGGGTGCTGTTGTGTCTCCCAGCAGGTCCTACCGCCATGGGCCCGTCTGCCTGTTCTCCGTGTGTCCCAGCACCTGCAGGGGGCCCACGCCTCGGGACACATCAGGGAACAGGTGGGGCAGACTGTGGTCTCCGGACACTCCTGTGTCCTGCGTGGGGTGGGGCTTGTGGCAGGCAAGGGGCTCCCTTGTTGGGGCCCAGGGTCACCGCCCAGCAGCCTGAGGGTTGCAGGCATGGCACTGGCTGGTGTGGGATGTCACTGGATTGAAATCGGCTGCCCCCGGGCCCTGGATCAGAGGCCCATGTATGTGTGAGAGTGACTTGGTTTGAGTTTCCTGGGAAAGTTGTGCCGCGCGGTCCAGGATCTGTCACCGCAGGCGGCCCAGGCCCTGAAATTAGCGGACAGCTCTGACCTTTCAGCATTGCTGGCACCCGGGCCCTGTTCCCTCCCAGCAAGGCGGGGCTGAGGCCCCTTTTCCCTTTCTACACAGTGGTTTGGCGGGAAACCACAGAGCATGGCATTGTTGTCCGCTGACCTGGAGGCGCTGGAATGCGCTGAGCAAAGGGCGGCGGGGAGATAAGCGTGTGTGTGGCCGTTGTTCACCATTGTCCCCCTGCAGGCTGGGCAACAGGAGCGGTCCTGCTGGCCGGCCTCAGGGAGCGGAACCCCGGACACACGGGTGATTGTCTGCCCTCGCTCCCTCCGCCTGTGTGGCTGGCGCTGTGGGGCAGGGAGCCTGAGGGGGCCTGAGCCCTGGCCAAAGCCTGCCCTGAGCCTACCCCCGGCCCCAGAGCCTAGTGTCCAGGAAGAGGGAGCCCTACACACCGCTTCCAGCTTCCTGCAGCCCTGTCCTCGAGACCCCCACCCTGGAGCCAGCTGGGAGCGGCCGCGTGAGGGCTGAGAGGGAGACCCAGGCTCTCCCCGCCACATCCCAGCCACCTTACCTGCAGCTCCCTGGCCTCCTGTCCACTCCTCGGCCAACTTCTGCTTCTCGTTGGCCCTTCCAGACCCCCATCTTGAGCTTCTGGTATCAACGCTGCCGGGCAGAAGTGAAGCCACTGAGCCAGGGACACAGGCGAGGGGCCTGGGCAGCCAGGGAGGGTGCTGCAAGGGGCCGGGGCGGGCCGTCCCTCCGGGGGCCCAGGGCTTCCCTGCCAGCCCCAGCGCCTACCCCTGGGCCCCAGCACCCCCCAAATTCCTAGGCCTGGATCTTGGGTGTGGGCTGCCCCCCACCACTCGGGCCCCTGCAGGGCAGCCCCAGTGCTGACTGCTGCCCACAGCCCCATTGTGTAGCTGTCAGATGGACAGAACTTCATGGCTGTGGCTGCAGGAGGGGGCTGAGGCATAGGACTGGACCTGAGACAGGTTAGGGGGTCCGGGGTCGGGGAGTCAGTGCCACAGGCTTGGTGGAACCGTGCTCCTGGACAGGCTCAGCTCTGCCCCTCTCCTGGCCAGGGCCTCTCGTCCTCTGTGTATATTTTAGGTGCCTGGCCCTGTGCTGGGGCCTGACGGGGGGACCACAAGGGGGCTGAGGGGCAGGTTGAGCCACGGTGGGCTGGGAAAGCAGGCCTGGGGCTGGATGCCCACCTGCTTCCCAGGCAGCTCCGGCGGGATGGGGCCTGGCCACCTGCTCTTCCCACCAGAGGGTAGCGTAGCTGGGGTCGGGCAGATGTGCTCACAGGAGGCAGTGCTCGGCCCAGCTCTTTGGGCAGCACCCGGGGTGCCCCCTGGCCCCGGCCCGTGCTCTGAACGATCCTCCCCCCACCCTGAGTGTGGGCACCTCTGACCCCACAGTGGTGGAGGGGCCCCCCCCCGACCAGCACCCACTCCCACTCCCGCCCCACTCGGGACCTGGGGCTGCCCCTCAGGGGCTCCGAGTCATGTTTCTCCTGGGCCTGGCTTGCCACCCACCCGCCTCCAGCCCTGAGCTGAGTGTCCCGAAGGTGCTGGAGGCGACTCTGATAGACCTCAGAGTCTGGCCAGAGCCCTCCGCCCCCTCTGCCCCTCAGCTGTGGACCGGCTCAGAGCACGCCCCCAGCCCCCCGCCCGGCTGAGCGGACGCCCCCGGCCCCCCGCTCGGTGCTGTGCTGTGCTGAGTGCCAGCGGATGTTGGGTGGAAAGCAAACAGATAAGGCTGGTCAAGAGCAACGGGCCGGGAGCCTCACCCGGGGCCAGGGGTTATCGGGCTGCTTGTGGCTCCAGGTGCAGACGTGGCGGGTACTGTTTGCTCTCCGCTGGTGGCCATGAGGGGCTGCTGGCCGCCGTGGGTGTGACCTGGGAGCTGGTGGGCAGGTGGTGGTGCTGGTTGGTGCACACGATCCGTCCCTCCATTGGGGGGCGGGAGGGCGGTGGGGAGCATGTGGGGGGTGTTCTCAGCAGGGTGTCCAGGTCGGGCTGCTGAGCAGAGCCCCGGACCGGGTGGCTCGCCCACACACACTGCTTCTCGCAGCCCTTGAACACTGAGGTCCGAGGTCAGGGTCCCCCCGGGGCCGGGCTTTGGTGAGGGCACCTCCTGGGCCTGGTGGGAAGAGGGGGGAGGGCACTGATGCCATCATGGGGCCCCACGCTCACGACCTCATCGCCTCCCAAAGGCCCAATTCCATCACCCTGGGGTCAGGGCTTCAACGTATGAATTTTGGGGAAACACAAACATGCAGCCCTAAACAGGTGGTACCAGGTTGTGGAGGGCTGTCAGGTTGGAGGGCCTGGTAGGAACCCCAGAAGCACAAGTCAAGTGGTCTCTGAGGGCAGACACAGTTCAGAGCTGGGAGGGCCCTGAGCAGCCCGGGAAGGCTTCCTGGAGGAGGTGGGCTAGAGGAGGGACAGCCAGACCCTCAAGGCCCGGGGTTGGAGCTGGGGTGGGGAGAGGCCCTGTTGAGGCTGGAAGTGCCTGCTTAGTTGTGGGGACACTGGTGAGGGGGCCGGGGCCAGGCCAGAGGGTGTCCTGGCCTAGCGTGAGCTGGGAGAAGTGGGTAAACTGCAGATGAGCGGCAGGGTGGGGGTCCTGCACAAAGTGGTGGGGCAGCGATCCAGGTACCCGGCAGGAAGCAGGGAGGGCGGGCAGGGCCGGGTGGGGAGGGTCCCAGGGCCAGGCTCCCAGGCTTACAATGGCCAGTCTGCCTGGCTGGTCACGGGGATTCAGCACGTGCCATACGGGACCAGGTGGACGTCCGGGGCCACTCATGCCAGGCAGTGGCCCAGGGGAGCCCTGGGGCCCAGACTTGCTGTCCAGCGGCCATGGTGTCACTCTGGTCACCTGGGGGAGGTGTCATGCATGTACCTGCAGGCCTCAGACAGCGAGTGGCCGTTGCCAGGGGCTCCAGAGCTCGCGGGACTGGAGGGCCAAGCCTGGGCCGCAGGGAAGGCGGCCCCATGGCCCGGCCCTGGGACGTGGGGGGCCGGTTCACCTGGGAGCCTGCCTCGGGGCACTAGCACCTGCTGTATACAAGCCGTGTTCCCCGTGGCCTCCACAGAGTTTCAGATGGGAGGCAGGTGCAGGAGGGCTCAGGGGCTGCTGGGACCCCAGTCCCAGGCCAGCTGCAGAGGCGCGACACCCCCCGCCCCAGCTGCTGCCCCGTCTGCTCCAGGCTTGTTGCTGGGTCCCTGTGACCCTGTGATCTTAGAGTTTAGGGATGGTCTACTGTAGTTTATTAAGTGTGCAACAGCATGATTTCTAACACACACACATTACACATATCTTAATGAAAAAATGTTTTATTGATTGATGCTAACCATCGTCGGATCCCTTAGCAAAGATCATTAATCACAGGTCCCCGCAACAAATATAATAATGAAAAAGATTGAAATACTGCGAGAATTACCAGGATGTGACATGGAGAAACAAAGAGAGCAAATGCTGTTGGAAAAATGGCGCCAATAGGCTTGCTTGGCGCAGGGTTGCCTCAAACCTTCAGTTTGTTTAAAAAAAAAAAAAAAAAAAGGCGTGATATTTGCCAAGCGCAATAAAATGAGTCTGCCTGTCCTTGAAGAGTTCCGCTTGATGAGCTTCGACCCAAGCACACACCCGTGAAAACATCACCACCACCAGGACAGCAGTCACCTCCTCCATCCCCAGAAGTGTCCAATGCCCCTTTGGGAAGGACCCGTCCAAAACCCGCAGCAGCTGTGGACCTGCTCTTTGTCACTGCAGATTTGTTTGCATTTTCTAGAATTTTTTTGTAACTAGAATCACACAATATGTACCTTTTTGGTCTGGCTTCTTTCACTCAGCTTTTTGAGTGAAATTATGTTGAGATTCATCCATGGCGTAGTTTGGTCCAACCGTTGGCCCCACTTTATCGCTGAGCAGTACTAAGTGGTTTGTGTGAGCCAGGCTGCTCCTCTGTCCCACACTGGTGGCCACTGGGATGTTTCCAGTTTGGGGCCGTTACAGATAGAACTACTGGAACAGGTGTGTCTGGTCTCACTTGGGCATATGCTCCTGTTTCTCTCGGGTAAATACCCAGGGTTGGCATGGCTGGATTGCACGTTTGGCATCTGTTGGAGTCTTTAAGCCAAACTGCTTTTCAGGGTGACCCCACCACCTGCATCCCTGCCAGCCACGGATGAGATTTCTGGTTCCTCCGCGTTCTCGTCAGCACTTGCCACCCTCAGTCTTTCAAACTTTAGCCGCTCTTACAGGTAGTGGCATCTCGCATACACGTGCGTACTCGCCATCCGTATGTCTTCTTTGGTCACGTGTCCTTCACATCTTTCCACATTAGAAACATTGGATTATTTACTTGTTGTTCAGCTTTGAGGGTTCTGCCTATATTCTGGATAGAAGTCCGTTACCAGATAGAGGCTTTGCAAAGATTTTTCTCCTAGTCTGTGGCTTGTCTTTTTCTCCTGAATAGTATCTTTCAAACAGCAGATGTTGTTAATCTTGACAAACCCAATTTACCAAGTTTTCTTCTATGGGTTGTGCTCTTCCAGTGTTGTGTCTAAGAAATCGGATTTTATCATGAAGTGACCTCCATTATCCCCGGTGATACTTTTTGCTCTGAAATCTGCTTTGTCTGATGTTAACATTGTCCCTCCATTTTCCTCCCATCCGTTTGCCTGTCTTTTTCCTATCCTTTTACTTTGAACGACTGGTGAGCAGCTAATAGAGGAGCCTTGCTTTTTTTATGCAGCCTGACAACCCATACCTTCTTACTGGGGTTTCAGAGGCTACGCCGAATGCAGTTATTGACACAGTTCAGTTAAAACCCACCATCTTGCAGTTTGTTTTCTATTTCTTCCATCTCTTCTGTCTTGTTTTGGATCCACTGAGTAGTTTTTCACAATTCGGTTTTTACCTCCTTTGCTGCCTTCTTTGCTGGAATCCTTTGTCTTGTTATTTTTGTCGCCTTCAGGGTTATAGTGTTTTGCCTTAACTTGTCAGATCCCACCTTCAGAGACACAGCATGTGGGATGAGAACCCGCGGTGCTGTGCCCCCTTCTTCCTCCTCCTGTGCTCTGTGTGCACTTTACTTCCACATGCTGTAGACCCTCACTAGCTACGTGGTTATTATCTTTGTTTAGTCGGTTATCTTTTAAAGAGATTTAAATCAAATAAGCAAAAAATCCTGTATATTTACCGTGCAATTGCCATTCCAGCCGCTTCCATTTCTGTGTGAACCCACGCAGCCATCGGGTGTTGTTTCCTTCTGCCTGAACCTCTCTTGTGCGATGGTGACACATCTGAGAACCCTGTCACCTTGCCTCTGCTTTTGGAAGATACTTTTCAGGATGGTCTCTTCTTTGTCCTTTTCTCTGCTGGTTTCTGTCGTCATCTTCTGTGTGCTCCCCCCTCTGGATTCTTTTAAGATTCTCTTTTCATCACTGGTTTTGAGCAATTTGATGATTTGTATTGTGTAGTTTTCTTCATGTTTCTTGTACTTGGGGGTGTTGAGCGTCTCACATCTGTGGGTTTCTGGTTTTCATTATTTTGAACAAATTTTGGCCATTATTTCTACAGTCTGTTCTCTGTCTCTCTTTCCTTTGCGGAACCAGTTACATGTAAATTAAATTACTTAAAGTTGCCCCACTGTTCACTCACGAGCTACTTGTTTTTGGACTCTTTTGTCTTTCTGTGTTTCATTTTGGGTAGAGTTTCTATTGCTGTGTCGTCAGGTTCACTAATCTTTTCTTCTGTCAGGTCTAATTGGATGTTAACCCCTCCAGTGCATTTTTCATCTCATACATGGACATGGTTTTCATCCCTAGAACTGTAATTTGTATCTTTAAAATATCTATCTATCTGTCTGTCTATCTATCTATCTATCTATCTATCTATCTATCTATCCATCTATCCATCCATCTATCCATGCATGCATCCATCCATCCATCCATCTATCTATCCATCTATCTATCTATCTATCTATCTATCTATCTATCTATCTATCCATCCATCCATCCATCCATCCATCCATCCATCCATCCATCCATCTATCTATCTATATATCTTCCTGGTCTCTGCTTAACATGGTCAGTCTTTTCTATGGCTTTTTCAACACAGGGAATACAGTTATAATAACTGTTTTAATGTCTTTGTCTGCTCATTCTAACATCCATGTCAGATTTAGGCTGGTTTCCAATGACTGATTTTTCTCCAGATTGCGGGTTGAATTGTCTTTTTTCTCTGCCTTCCCAGTACTTTTTGATCGGATGCCAGCCATTGTGAATTTTACCTTGTGGGGGCTGTGGATATTTTTGTCTTCTTGAGCTTTGTTCTGGGACACGGTTAAGGTACGTGGATGCAGTTTGATCTTTCAGGTCTCACTTTTGTGAACCATCAGATGGGCTTGGAGCAGAGCTCTGTCCAGGCAGGACAGGGGAGTATCTACCTGCTGCACTGTGATTCTGAGGATTTCCCGCATTGCCTGGTTGTAGGGGGGCGGGGCGGCTGCTCCCTGCCCGCGGGAGCCCTGGCCACTGCTCTCTCCGGTCCTCGCAAGTGGCTCCTCCCAGCCTGGGCATATCCTCCCTCGTGTGTCCTGCCCCGTGGGTCTCGGGCAGCTTCTGCCCACCCAGGGCTCACTCTCTGCGGCCCTGTCCTCTCTGGCATCCCCTGAACTCCAGCTACCTTGTTGTCCAGGGGCCTCCACTGAGCTCCTCCTGGCCCCCTCCCTGCACCTTGTCCTGGAAGCGATCTCAGGGCAGGGACCCAGGAAGCTGTAGGGCTCCCCTGGTGCATGCCCCATCTCCCCTGGGATCCCTGTTTCTCATTGCCTGATGTCCAGCATCTTGACCACTGTTGGTTCACGTATTTTGTCCCATCTTCTAGTTGTTTCAGGCGGGAGTGAATCCAGCCTGTGTTACTTTCTTTGGAAGTTGGAGCTGGAAGAACTTGATGAGATGGAATCTAAAAACCTTATAATGTGGTTCATAGTCACTAACAGAACGTGGGCAAATGCAGAAAAGTAGCCGGAAGATAAGCACTGCCCCCCGGAGTCCCTCTGCCCAAACCCACACCCTGTTAGCCATTAGCCCTTTGCTGAGTCTCCTCCTGGCTGTTTTCTGTGTGTGAGACATTGGGCCACGCTGACGTGACGGCTCTTTTACTTTTCCAGGGTGCCTTGCGTGCCTGGAATTTATTGTCTCCCGGTTCTAGAGGCTGAAGTCTGAGACCCGGTGTCAACAGATTTGGCTCCCCTGCGGCTGGGAGGGGCGTCTGGTCCACAACCCTCCTCTTGCTGCCGTTGCTTCCTGGCCACCTTTGGGGTTCCATGGCCTCCATGGCCTGTGGACACATCACCCCCATCTCTGCCTGCATCTTACGTGGCCTTCTCCCTGTGTGCGTGTCTCACTAAAATGTTCACTCTTTTTATAAGGACACCACTCGTATAGATTAGGGCCCACCTGTTCCAATGTGACCTCATCTTAAGCAATTACATCTGCAAGGAACCTACCTCCACGTCAGGCCCCATTCTGAGGTGCTGGGGGTCAGGACTTGGACCTGGAAATGTGTGCATTTCCACAGGAGGCCACGTACAGTCTCCTCTCTCCTTTGGAGACTGTTTGGGGGGCTACCTTGTGCACCTGTTCATCTTTGTGGGGAGCGGGTGGGGCAGGCCCATTCTTCCCAAGGCTCTGCCCATACCCTCCATCCTGCAGACATCCTGGACCACTCTCCCGAAGGAGATGCCTGTCTCAGGGGGTCCTGCCTATGTTGCTGTGGGGCCTCCAGAGGGCCATGGATACACCCTCTGAGCTGGACCTCTCTCCCTCAGGCCTCCCCACCCGCTGGGGGACCATGCAGGGTAGGAGTCTCCCCTCACCTCCTCCTGGGTATCACTGAGATGAATGCGGTGCCCCCAGGCCTGGGCCTTGCCGTCCTGAGTCAGCCCCCAGCCCTCTGGCCATAGCCTCACTGGGCACACAGGGCTTGTAGAACAAGGGTAGGCTTCCCAGCAATAATAACAAGAAACATGGCAATGGCTGCTACTGCAGTCCGCGCTTACAGCCCTGTGCCGGGCTCTGCCCTTTGAGCGTTTGTGGCTGGTGGGGGCACCTGGAGCCCGGCCCTGCCTGCTGGGCCCCGTTCCCGTGCTGCTGACCCTGGAGTGACTCTGGCCCACAGGTGACGGGTAGGGCAGTTCCCCCCAGCTGCTCCTTGAGAGGTTTCTGTTGACTCTACCCCTTGCCAGCTCTGTAATCGGCTAGTGCAGAGGCCACATCCACTTCCTCGAGGCCTGCACACAAGGAATGTCCCTGCTCCCGCGGCGCTGCGTCACTAGGCCTGGCTCCAGATCCAGCTCTGGGCCTGCTGTGTGGGGCTCTGGCCCCTCCTGGGGGGTCACCACTCACAGCTGCACTCCCCACCGTAGGAAGTTGGGACACCACAGGCTCTCTGTACGGTCGCTGTGCCGAGGCCAGACGTGGCCATGCCTGGGGAGGACAGGTCCCCTTTCTGAGGGAAGGAGGGGCAGATTCCAGTCATCCAAGCTTCACAGCCCATGGGAGGGGGTGGCGCTGTGGCCGACTCCAGGCAGGGTCCCACCTCTTCCCACCCCCAGAGCTGGGGCCATCATTCCAGGCACTTCTGAACCCTCCCGTGTCCCCGACCCCAGGGGCTGGCCGCCAGTGTGGCCCTTCTGCCTGCATCCTGCCCCCTGGCTTCCCAGGGAGGGGCTCAGGCCAGGTGGGCCCCAGGCAGCCTGGTCATGAAGGGCCTTCTAGGGTGTGGGCTGAGGCCTCAGAGCCCTGACTATCCCCAGGGGGCTGTAGGCAGAGCCCCAGGGCCTCCGGGTGGAGTAGGGCTCCCCTCTGGAGGAGGGAGGCTGCCAGGATGCCCAATGGCCTTCCGTGCGCTCATCTGGCCGAACGTCAGGAGTTTCCCCTGCACCTGTTCGCTGCCTCCCAGTTGCCCAAGCACAGGGTCAGAGGTGGGCGGCCCTCTGTGGGGCAGGGCTGGGTAGGGAGGACCCAGGGCCAGGACGAGCAGGGCTGCCCAGCTGGGGAAGGGTCCCCACCGGGTGTAATGCTTAGAGTGACTGATGCTTCCTGACCATCACTGTGCTGATGAGAGAGACCAAGGCCGGGCAGGAGGAAGTGGAGGGGCCGACTCCCTCCGGCCCAGCCCGTGTGCCTGCCTCGCATGCAGGATGCAGACCCGGCAGCAGACGGCGCCCACTTGTCACAGCGGCCGCGGTACACAGACAGATGGGGTCAGGTGACCGTGGGATGCCCTCTGACCGACCTCCCCCCACTCCGTTTCAGGCCCACTGAGGCCCGGAAGCAGACGCAAGGGACCTCCGAGTGGGCGTGGTCCACTCAAGCCACGCCCACGAAGGTCCTTCCGAGTGGCCGTAATCCGCTCACTCACAGCCACACTCACACACGCTTGGGCCCGCCCACGCTCCGGCACACGAGGGCGCATGCGCAGCTCTCCTCCCGGAAGATGTGCGGGCGCTAGGCGCCGCCTGCTGCACATCGGCATCCCGCGTGCCTCCTGCCTCCGGAACCTTCCATGGGCCGGTCGCGCTGGCCGAGGTGTGGGCCTTCCTGGATGCTGATACCCTTCCTGAACACCCGGGACTGGGAGGGGGCCGAGCTCCCTGCACGTGTGGCCACAGGAGGGCCCAGTGCCCAGAGGAAGCACTGAGATGGGCAGACGAGGTGGCACCGGGCGGGGGGGTGGGGGGCAAGGGACCGCCCAGCTCCTGGGACCTCCGGGCCTGGCGGGCCCTGTGTCGGGCTCCAGGGGGGTCGCAAGTTCCCCATGGCTGTGCCGAGCCCCCCTTGCTTCTGAACGTGCAGAAGGGGCAGCTGTCAACCAGACTGCAGACATAGGAGGCCGGTTCCCCGTCCCCGCTGCTCATGGCCCCCCAGGGTGATGTGCGGTTTCAGAGCTGACCCCCACCCACCGCCAGGTCCCTGCAGACCCCCAGGCTGGCAGCAGCCCCCACCCCCCCGCACCCCAGACTAAGGTTCCGGCTGAGTCTGCGGGGATTCCCCCCCAGGACCCTGTTCCCTCCCTGCAGCTTGCCCGCCCCCCCCAGGGCCACTCGCTGGCCAGAGGGCGCAGGAGGGGGCACGAAGTGGCAGCCCACACGGGGGCCCGGAAGTGCCACAGTGTGCAATGGAACCGCCCTCTGCCGTCCAAAACTTCAGGCTTTTATCGAGTGGCAGCTGGATGCAGAGCATGCTGAGGGTGGGAGGCCCGGGAGCAAACAGTGGGCCGGCCCTGAGGGCCAGCGAGGACCTGTGGTTCCAGATCCCCCTGGACATTCACTCCTAAGCCGGGGCGCCTGGGCGGAGCTCCTCTCCCCACCTCCCCCTCCCACCTTACCCCAGCTGTTTGGTGCCCCTGCAGGCTGCCTGGTTGAGCTACTTGCAGGGGCTTGGGGGGTGGTGTGTGTGGTCATCGTCCCCCCGACCCAGCCCATAGATGGGCCTGGAGGAAATGATTTCGCAGGTGATCTTACCTGTGGCTGGAGAAGTGGGGCCACCAGGCTCTGCATCTCAGGCCCGCCCTGGGGCAGAGCCAAGAGGGGCTGCCTAGGCACCAAGGACCCATCCAGCTGTTAAGGAGATGCCTGGTGGCCCCCACCTGGTGGCTCTGGGCCTGAGGGCAGCTGGTCTCCTGGTGGCCACCTGGGCCCTGGCTGAAGGGAGGGGTCAGCTGGACGTGGCTGGTGTTCCCCTGCCCTCGCAAAGGATGCAGGGACGAGGAGGCGCCCCCAGCTGACCAGTGGAGGCCCTGCCACAGGGGTGGGCGCCCGGGTCCCACCCTGCTGCCCTCACTGCTTCCCAGAGCAGTGCGTCCCGTCGTTTAGTGGGTGACGGAGGTCCCGGGTTCCTGATCCTAATTCCCCCCCGCTTCAGGTGTCACCCCTGCTACACCTGCCCTAAATTCCCACCCCAGGTCCCCTTGGCTCTAACACCGTAGCCCTCAGACCCAGCCCTGTGCCCAAAGCTGTACCTCTTAACCCCCAGCCCCACCCTCACCTCCCTCCCTAAATCCTCACCCCCCCGGCCCTCTGGACTAGCCTCTTCCCTAGCCTCAGCCTGTTTAACACACGGAGGCTCGGGGAGGCAGGTGGGTCCCCACTGCGGCTGCACCCCAAGTGTGTGACTATGTGCATTCACCCGGGACAGAGGGCAGCCTGGACTGTGGGAGTGCCTGTCCTCTGCTCTCTGTGACACTGCCCCCGATTCTGTGAGCTGGATGGGGGGACAGCTGGCTGTTTCCTCCATCTCTGGGAAGTGAGAAGTGGGTGTCCTCCTGGCTGGAGCCTCCTGGCCCCCGGGATCCCCAGCTGGCTTCCGGAAGATCCCGGGAGGAGGAGGGTGGTGGCGCTGGACCTGTGCCCCAACAGGACCTGGCCATAAACAGGCGGGGCAGGGGCTTCGGCGTGGACAGCTGACCCTCCCTGGCGGACTTTGCCCCCAGCCTGGCCCCCAGCTGTCAGCCCTTCCCAGGAATAGCCACCTTTGTTTGTTCCTTGAGAGTGTGGGTGGCATTGCCTGCCTGCCCAAGCCCTGGCAGGCTCCTCTGTGGGCCTGGGGAGGGGGCCAGCAGGCAGCTGGGGCTCCCCTGGGGGCCCTGGGGCTGCAGGCACAGGCCCTCCCGCACCCAACAGTGGGGCACAGGCCTGGAGAGGCCACCAGTGACCAGGCAGGCAAACAGGCCCAGAAAAGGCAGGGCCTGAGTGCATCCACTCGGCCAGCCCTGAGCTGGGATCAGGGCCTGGGGTCCATCCCTTCCACGGCCTGGCCTCGTCTTGGATTGAGGAAGGTGGGGTCAGTTGAGGCAGAAATGATCACTTTCATATTTTAGTTTGGAAAGGGGCCACATTGGGGGACGTTATAGTGTTTCTTCCAGCTCCTTGCTGACTGCCCCTGGACAGGGTCCCCACCCAGGCATCAGTGTTCATCTGGGTGATTCTAATAATATTATCAGGTGATGCATTGTCTCAGCCACTCCCCAGCACGGTCCCCGAGACATTTTTTGGGGAGAGGCTGAGAGCTCTAAACTATTTTCATAACAAGACCAAGTGAGCTGCCGTTTTCACTGGGCTCCCGTGGCACAGATGGCACAAAAGCCCCAGTGGGTGAAGCTGTTGGCTCAGCAAGGATCCCGGCGTCGCCACGGGGCAGGGCCCCCCATCTTCCCCACACACTCTCCCAGGGAAAGAAGCGCTTTCAGCAAACGCTCCGAATTTAACTGACCTCAGTCTGGGCCCGGGCGCGTGAGGGGTCGGGTGGCGCGAGCGTCCCGCTGCGCTGGGCTCGGGTGACGGGCGAGGGGTGAGAACCACTGACCGACGGGCCGTCGTTGTTCACACCGGGGTTCTTGGCAGACGTTTTCTCCAAAATGAGAAAAACAGCGGACAGCCTTTGTTGCCACGGTAAACTCGAGCTCTCTAGTGGGAATGAGAATTTTGGAAACTGCCAGCATCAGCGAGACGGCTTCCCGACCTGAAGGCCTTTCTCCGAGCGTGTGATGTTGGTGTGAGTTCCACGTGGACACGGAATGGGAGGCTCTGAACCTGCGTTTTCCAAACAACCGATGCGCCATGTTACAGCATCACGGCGGCCAGGGACGCGTCCACGGAGCGAGATGGACCGAGGGGCCCCGGGGCCCCAGTGAGCCGTGCGCGGGGTGGGCTCCCGGTCCAGACTGCAGCCGCCCCGAGAGACGCCACGTGCTGGGGTTTGGTGTCGGAGCAGAGGAGAAAGTCCGCGAGGATCCCAAAAGGCTGTCCATGTGCTCCTGCCTTTCCAGCTGCAAGTCTGGGCGAGGCCGGATTTTCTCCGGATGCTTTGACCAAGACGACGTTTCCCAGCTGCCCGAAGACAGACGTGGTGACGACGTCCAGCTGCCGCTGAGAAGCCTGACGTCAGGGAGGTTCGCAGAAACGTGTGTTCATGCCACTCTTCTTACTGAATTTTTTTTTTTTTAAATATAGTTTTTTGGGGTAAAAATGTTATTTATGTTAGCATGTAGTGTATTTATCTTTATTTTTAACTGAAATAAACATTTAAAAATTTTCTCAGTTTTATTGCCTAACATGGCAAATATCAAGAGATATCACCCTCATAAACCAAAGCTCTTTGGGGGCTCTCAATGCTTTTTAAGGTGTAAAGGGGTCTTCAGGTGGGGGAGTTCATCCTGTCCTGCTGGGGACCCCCTTCTTGCCAACCACAATGCATGCTCCTTCTTAGGGGGGTCTCTGACCTTGGGGAGTGGCAGTGTTGCCCCCATGCAGAGGTGCTGACCCATCCGGATCACCCCACGAGAGACCTGCCCATCCCCGGGGTCCCAGCTGGGGGCTGCTTCCCTGACCTGCATTTATTTATTTATTACTTCAAATAAATTTTCTCTCTCTTTTGAAAAAATTATTCTTTTATTTTGGTAAAGTACACGTAACATGATATTGACAATTTTAGCCATGTTTAAGTGCACAGCTCACGGGCATTAAGCACATTCGCATTGTTGTGCAACCTTCACCTCCATCCACCTCCAGAACTTGTTCATCCTCCCAAACTGATGCTCCGTCCCCATGAAACACTCACTCCCCTCCCCTCCCCTCCCCCAGCCCCGGCCCCACCGTCTACTTCCTGTCTCTGTGGATGTGACTCCTCCAGGGACCTCACGTGGGTGGAATCAGACAGGATTTGTCCTTCTGTTTCTGGCTTATTTCACTGAGTGTAAATGTCCCCAAGGCTCATCCACATTATAGTACGGGTCAGAATTGGCTTCTTTCGTGTACCCATTCGTCCGTCAGTGGACACGTGGTTGCTTCCATGTTTTAGCTGCTGTGAACACTGGTGTGCAAGTATCTGAGTCCCTGCTTTCACTTCTTCTGGGGACGTACCCAGAAGTGGGGTTGCCGGATCAAATGGTCGATCTGTTTTAACTTTTTTGAGGACCCTCCGTGCCATTCCCACAGCAGCTGCACCGGTTTACATTCCCACCAACAGCGCACAAGGTTCTAGTTTCTCCACATTCTTGTCTGCACTTGTTATTGTCTGTTTTCTGGACAGCGGGCAGCCTGGTGCATGTGCTGCCCTGGCCTCTAGCTTGAGGCCCATTCCTGGCGGGCCCCAGGGCTCAGACCAGGCCCCTTTGCCACCTGCCAGATGCTCCCGCGCCCCTCCCTTGCTGCCTCCTCTTCCCTGGGGAGCCCCTGTCCTTGGTGCCTGATGCTGAGAGGCCCAGGGGTCCTGCCAGGATGGGGTGTCCCGGGGTCTCCTGCCCCTAGAAGGGTCCCCAGAGCTTCCCCCGGGGCCCAGGTGACTGTGTGTCTTGAGTCTCAGAACCGAGGCCTGGAGAGCAGCTGGGGTTCAGGCCCAGGCCTCCCCGTCCTGTCAGGGAGTGCCCCAGCCCCCAGCCCGGGGGTGGGGGGCGGGATGCTGGATGTGGGCCCGGGGACTGACCTGTTCACCTGTCTTTCCAGTGTCCTATCTTTACTGTTCTGTGTGATTGCGTCAGGAGGTCCCTGAGGGGCAGAAAGCAGGCGTTTATGGCCTTGGGCGAGCCGGGCCTTGGCGTTGCTGTGAGTGGTGTGACGTCACCCCGCCCACGCCCACGTGGCAGGGATTTGGAGAGACGCCAGAAACGCTGCTCCTTTCTGAGTGCCAGCCGTGCTCCACCAGCCCGGGAGCTGGACACACAGACCGCCGTCCTGGCCCCTACAGAGGGGCCACACCCCGGCTCCCCCGCCCCTGCCTCAGAGCCCTGAGCCCCCGGTGCCCGGAGGCAAGCGTTCCCGCGCCTGCCTGTGTGTCCCTCGCGGTGAGCAGTGGATGAAGACGGACACCCTGACCAGCTGGAGGCGAGGGGCGCCCGGCGCCTGGCCCAGGGGCAGCTGGTGGGCGGGCTGAAGGGGACCTTCGTCCTGGAGGAACGTGGCGGGTCTGCGGGGCTGGCGACACCCTCGCTGGGTGTGATGAGCCTTCAAGGCTGTTGCTGGGTCTCCTCACGCCCCGGCCCCCTGGGCTCTCCCCTCTTTCCCTGGCTGTCGCCTTGGACTGTTTTATGGCCTCGTTCTTCCAACAGTATATCTCGGGGAAATGAAATCAAACGTTAGATATTCGCTGAGAACTTGATTTTTAACGGCTGTGGGCTGTCCTGGGGTCCGGCCTCACGGCCCTTCATCCACCCAGGCCCGGTGGCGGGACAGCAGGCCCTGGCTCCTGACGGTGGACGCTTCGGTGGGGGTGGGGGGGGCGCTTATTTTCTGACGTCGCAAAATGCTGTTCCAGGGCATCTCAACGTTCTTGCCCAGAAGCTCAGCTACTTTTCCAAGGAACCCCGGTGCCTTTTATTGGAGGACGGTGTTGAGAACCAAGAGGGGTTGTGCATCACATTGGGTGGTCATTGCTTGTGAGGTGTCCTGTTTGCAGGCCCTCTCGGTGGACAGCACTAGGAAGACACCAACTGCATACACATCTATCACCCATGTGTCTATCTATCTATCTATCTCCCATCTGTCTGTGTGTTATGTATCACCTACCTATTATTATTAGTATTATTATCTATTATCTATCACCTTTCTATCTACCTCTATCTATCTATCTATCATCTATCTATCGTCTACCTGTCACTTATCTAGCTATTATTATTATCACATTATTATCTATCACCTATCTATCTATCATCTATATATCTATGTATCTATCATCTATCCTGTGTTTATGGTTTGAACACGCTGGATTTGAGGTGCTGTGCTGTGAGTAATGGCTGATTTATACCTGTGGCGGACTCCCTGGCCGGCTGGCTCCCTGGAAGGCACTGTTGGCGGGTGGGGAGGGGAGAGGGAGGAGGAATTCCCGTCCCCTTTCTGGTTTCTTTGGGAGTCCCTGCCTTCCCAGAGGGTGGCTTTTGGGTGGTCCCACCGCCAGCTGCGCCCTAGCCCCAGGAGGCCCCTCCTCGCTGCTCTCCCCAGCCCTGGGGGTGGAAGCCACTTCCTGCCGCTCCCTCAGGGCCTCCTTTTGTCCTCACAACCTCCAGCACCTGCGGAACTGGCTCTGTGCTGAATCCTGTCTGTTTGAAATACCTTCTGCGGTTTCATTTTTCTGGTGGGACAGTAATTGGTACCGGCTGGATTTCCGAGGTCAGTCCAGGGTCCAAAGTCAGGAAAGAGACTGGAGGGCAGATGGGCACCCTAGAGACAGAGCCCCAGGGACGAGGGGATACCGTGAAGGCAGTGTTTGGGGGACCTGTCAGGCACAAAGCAGCTGTAGTAGAAATGAGGAAAGAAAGGTCGCACATCAACGCCTCAGAGTCCACCTTCAGAAATTAGAAAAAAAAAGGAGCAAATTAAATCCAAAGTAAGTGGGAGAAAGGAGTATCATTGATAAGATGGAGCAGAAAACAAAGTACTAAAGAAAACAGTAAGGGACCAAAAGCTGGGTCTTTGAGAAGGTCGAGAAACTAGATAAGCTTCTAACCCGACGGATAGGGAAGATGACGGCAGACGCAAACCAGCTATTAGGGATGAGGGCGGCGACACCACCACGGGTTCTATGGATATTGAAAGGATAATAAGGGACTATGATGAACAATTTTCTGCCAGTAAATTTAGCAACTTGTGTGAAATGGACAAATTCCTTGCAAGACATAATTCACTCAAGAAGGAGAAATAACTGAATAACCTTATATACTCAAGAAATAGAAAACAGGGCTTCCCTGGTGGCGCAGTGGTTGAGGGTCCGCCTGCCGATGCAGGGGACACGGGTTCATGCCCCGGTCCAGGAAGATCCCACGTGCCGCGGAGCGGCTGGGCCGGTGAGCCATGGCCGCTGAGCCTGCGCGTCCGGAGCCTGCGCTCTGCCACGGGAGAGGCCACAGCAGTGAGAGGCCTGCGTACCGCAAAAAAAAAAAAAAGAAATAGAAAACAAAACAAAACAAAACCAAAAACCTCCCCACAGAGAAAGCTCCAGACCCAGACTGCTCCAGTGGTGAATTCCATCAAGCATTTAAGGAAGAAATAATACCAACTCTGCACAGGCTCTTCCAGAACAACTGAAAAAGAAGAAATATTTTCTTTCTTAAAAATTTATTTATTTATTTTTGGCTGTGTTGGGTCTTCATTGCTGCATGCGGGCTTTCTCTAGTTGCAGCGAGCGGGGGCTATCTTCCTTGCGGTGTGTGGGCTTCTCATTGCGGTGGCCTCTCTTGTGGAGCACAGACTCTAGGCGCACAGACTTCAGTAGTTGTGGCTCGCAGGCTCTAGAGCACAGGCTCAGCAGTTGTGGCGCACGGGCTTAGTTGCTCCGCAGCATGTGGGATCTTCCCGGACCACGGATCAAACCCGTGTCCCCTGCATTGGCAGGCGGATTCTTAACCACTGCACCACCAGGGAAGCCCCAGAAGGAATATTTTCAACTCTTTCTATGAGGCCAGTATTACCCTGAAGCCAAAGCCACACAAAGACACCCCAAGGGGGAAAAAAACTGTAGAGCATCTCCCCCATGAACATAGATGCAAAAAGTCTAAACAAAATTTTAGCAAATCAAATCGAGTAACATATGAAAATCTTGACCAAATTTTTTTTCCCCAAGAATACAGGGTGGGTTTAACATTCATGAATCACCATAATTCACAATATTACCAGACTAAAGAAGAATTATAGGATCATCTCAATAGATGCAGAAAAAGGCATTTAACAGATTTCAACACCACTTCCAGATAAAATCTGTCAGCAAACTAAAAATAGAAGAGAACTTCTTCAACCTGATAAAAAGCATCTACAAAAAGCCTACAGCTGGAGTTGCACTTACAGACAGAACGCTTTTCCCTGGAATCAGAAACAAGATCAGGATATCTGCTCTTATCACTTCTAATCAGCATTGTGCTGGGAATCATTACCGGTACCGCCGGGAAGAGAAAGAAAAAAAAAAAAAGAGCTAGACTGGAAAGGAAGAAGTTTAGTTACAGGTAACATGATCTTCTATGGAGAAAACCTGAAAGATACAAAAAAGCTACTCTAATTAGTGGGTGAGTTTGTCAAGTTTGTAGGTACCACAAAAATCAACTGTATTTTTATATATTAGGAACAATCAGAGACTGACATAAAAAGACCATTTACCATATGATAAAAAACATGAAATACTTAGACAAAAATCTGACAAAAGAAATGAAAGACCCGTACATTTGAAAACTATAAAACTTTGCTGATAGAAATTAAAGATCTAAATAAATGGAGAGAGATGCCTTGCTCATGGGTTGGAGGACCCAGTATTGCTAAGATTTAATTCTTCCCAAACTGGTCTATATATTCAATGCAATCTCAGTCAAACTACTAGCAGGCTTTTTCTTGGTAGAAACTGACAAATTGATTCTAAAATTCAGATGGAAATGCGGAGGACAGAGAATAGCTAAACGAAACGAAACAAAACAAAACCCACAATTCTGGAAAAGAAAAAAAATCGGAGGGTGAGCATTAGGTGATATTAGAATTATTGCAAAGCTACAGTGATCAGAACAGTGTGGTATTAACACAAAGATAGACAAATAGATCAATGTGACAGAAGAGAGAGTCCAGAAATAAATTCACACGTATAAAAAACTAAATTTTTACACAGGAGCAACACAGGGAAGCAAGGATAGCCTTGTCCAGAAGGAGGTGGAACAATTGGGAAGGGAAAGGAAACTTCAGGCCATGCCTCACACCATATGCAAAAATAATCTCAGAATGCGTTGTGTAAAGCCTAAAGGTATAACACTTCTAGAGGACAACGCAGGAGAAAATATTTGTGACCTTGGGTTGGGCAAAGCTTTCTTACCTATACCCTGTCATACCGAAGGCGCCATCCATAAAAGAGTAAATGGATGAACTGGACCTCATCCAAATGAAAATCTACTCTTCCAAAGACGCTGCTAAGAGACTGAACAAAACAAGCCACAGAGAGGAAGAATATTTGCAAAGAGTATCTCTAGTACCGAACTGGTATCTCGAATAGATAAACCACTCTTAGAACTCAGTTAAAAAAACCCACCCAAATAACCCAATAAATAATTGGCAAAAGATTTGAGCAGACACTTTAGCAAAGAAGATAGATAGGTGGCAGATAAGCACACAGAAATGTTCTCAGCTTCATTAGTGAATAGAAATACAAATTCGAACCAGGATGAGACACCACCATGCACCTATTAGAACAGCCAAAATGGAAAAGGTCAAAGGCATGGCTGAGATGGGGTCGGAGAGGTCTCATCCACCGATGAGGGGATGTGATGCACAACCCCTCTGGAAACAGCCTGGCCGTTTCAGAGAAACTGGAACACGCACATGCTGTGTGGTCCAGACACTCCTCTCCCAGGTCGGTGCAAAGACACCTGTGCACACGCTCATGGCAGCGTGATCTGTGATGGTCCCAAACTGGAAACAGCCCAAAGACCATCAGCAGCTGAAGAAATGACCACTTTTATTTCGACCCAAAAGAAAGCCACTCAGTAATAAAAAGGCATGAACCATCCATGCAAGCAGCATCGTGGATGCATCTCAAAATAATTATGCTGATTCTGTGAAGAGCTAGCGGCAATAATGGCAAACAGAGGAAGTAGCCAGAGACCAGAGGCTGAAAAATCAGAATAAGAGCCAGCTGATGGGGCTTCCCTGGCGCTCCAGTGGTTAGGACTCCGCGCTTCGACTGCAGGGGCCCGGGTTTGATTCCTGGTCGGGCAACTAGAATCCAGCAAGCCGTGCGGCCCGGCCAAAAAATAGGAAAAAAAAAAAAAAAAAAACAGTCGATGATCCCCTGAGAAATTGACCACCCATGTCCAGAAAGCAGATCCCCACAAAGTAAGCTTTCTCTTCCCCACCAACGTGTGTGAGGCATACGGGCTGTGACCCAGTGAACGGAAATAAGAGGGAAAATAATTCAAAGTTTAGACAGAAGTACAGGAGAGACCTCAGACTTTATAATGGTCAAAAGATGTGGATATATCTGGAAAATAGGCCAGGGTTTCAAAGGCTTTCGCTCCACTGATTTGGAAGTGGTGCTTTCCTAAGGGCTGCCTACTTCTATAATCTCTCCAAAATAAAAGTCACCTTTTTTTTGGAAAAAAAAAATATGCTGAGTGAAAGAAACCAAACCAAAACACGGTACCTGTGTATGGATCTATTTACATAAAATTCTAGAAAATGCAAGCGAACCCTTGGGGCCAGGAAGCAGTTCGTGGGGAAGGGGTATGAGATTTCCTGGGCGACTGCTGTACATACATTGACCGTCCTGATGGTGGCGATGGCTTCAGGTGTGTATTTATGTCAAAACGGATCAAATCAACACTTTATTGTATATCAATTTCACCTCTGTAAAACTTCGAAAAAATACTTCAGATCGGTTCTGTTAGACAAAATTTTGTCCTGAGTTTTCCAGACCAGTGAATCCTAAGTGTTTTCTTTCTTGCAACAGAATATCATAGCCATAATTTATAATGGCTGCATGACATTCTAGAATTAATTTAGCAGTTAGAGATCTAAAATTAATCATACAAATATATTCAAGCCCAAACTATAGCGAGGGTGAAAAAGATCAGTGCTTGCTGGGGTTTTGGTGGGGAGGGTTGAGGAGGTGAAGGGAGATTTGATACATAATGGGGGTGCAGGACACTGTGTATTTGTCAAAACCCATAGAACGTTGCAGCACAAACAGTGAACCTTAATGCATGCAAAATACAAGAGCTAATTAGGAGGTTGGGGGATCCCAGGATGGCGTGCAGAAATGTGACAAAGCAATCTAACTGTATTGCAAATGGATGAATCAGCTTCACTGGTGGGGGGTGCAGGAAAAGCGGGGGGTGGGAGGAGGTGCTCTGTCCTTGGGGAACCACTCCAGGAAGGCAGGAGAAGCAGATTCCTCCCCTGGGGCTATGACACCACCCAGGAACCTGATTTTCTGTTACTTATACTGGTTTCCGCAAAGAGCAATAGTCAACCTTCTTGAAAAATGGTCACACAATTGCCAAGTGGTGGACAGCGTGGGCTGGGGGCAGAGAGGACCACTGTGAGTGGCCTCTGGCTGGGTGAGCTCAGGGGGCTTTTTCACCTTCTCTGATCATTGGTTTCCTTGTCTCTAGAATGAAGCAGTGTGAGCACCTGCCTCCCAAGGTTATGGAGGACTTTAATGATAAGGGGGGGTGACTGAGTACCTGGCCATTGCCCAAACACAATGTACCCTCATGAGGTGGGAGCCCTGTGGAGCTACTACAAAAGGCACACCCCACCCCTCCTAGAGATTTTGTTTGTTTGCCCACTCATTCACCCATCGATCTAGCCATCCATCCATCCATGCACCCATCCACTCATCCATCCATCCATCCATCCATCCATCCATCCATCCATCTACCCCTCTACCCATCCACCCACCCATCCACCCATCTACCCACCCATCCATCCACCCACCCATCCATCCATCCATCAACCCATCCACCCACCCATCCACCCATCCATCCATCCATCCATCCATCCATCCATCCATCCATCGATCCATCCATCCACCCATCCACCCACCCATCCACCCATCCATCTACCCATCCACCCACCTATCCACCCATCCATCGATCCATCCATCCACCCATCTACCCATCCAACCACCCATCCACCCATCCACCCACCCATCCACCCATCCATCCACCCACCCATCCATCCATCCATCCATCCAACCATCCATCCATCCATCCACCCATCCACCCACCCATCCATCCATCCACCCATCCATCCATCCATCCATCCACCCATCCACCCACCCATCCACCCATCTACCCACCCATCCATCCATCCATCCATCCATCCATCCAACCATCCATCCATCCATCCATCCACCCATCCACCCATCTACCTACCCACCCACCCATCCATGCATCCATCCAACCATCCATCCATCCATCCATCCATCCATCCATCCATCCATCCATCCATCCATCCATCTACCCATCCACCCACCCATCCACCCACCCACCCACCCATCCACCCATCCATCCATCCATCCACCCACCCATCCATCCATCCACAAAGAAGCAAAGTTACTGAGTGTTTACTGTGACGCTAGCCCACAGAGGAGCCCACATAGGCTGCTGCCCTCAAGGTGCTCACAGCCTGAAGGCCAGCAGTGGTCACACAGTGCATCCAGGTTGGTGAGGAAAATGGTCAGTGTAAGGACCAGGTCTCAAGGCTGGGATGACTGCTGGAAGGCGACTGGTCTCCCGAGGTGCAGTGGCCCTTTACCCCCAAGGAGGCCGGGCCCGTGCCTGCCTGCTCTGCGGAGCAGAGCCCGCTGACTTGGCCCTGCCCCAATTGCTCGGGAACAAACACCTTTGTGTGTTAACCCGCCTACTCTTCAAGCATGGCAGGGGCAGATAGGTCATGGCCTACTGTAAACCCTTGCAGGCCAGGGGAGGTGGTATGAGGCCTGGGCCTGCACACCCCCAGGTCTTTCAGATCCTCTGAGGGTGCTGGCCAGATCTGAGTTACCCTTTCCACTGCCTCAGGGAGCACGTGGGGAGGTGGTGGGCATGGCTGGTGTTCTCTTTGCCTGCCTCCGAGTCCTCAGACACTTACCTACCAGGGACTCTGTCCGGTGGCTGGCTGGGGCTGTGGGCTCCCTTGGGTGTCCTGAGAGCTAGGAACCCATGGCTTCCCTGGACACACCCTCCATCTGCCCACCGAGGCCGGACCACCGGAGCCGAGGGCCCGGGGTTGGACCCAGGGTCTGAGAAGGGTCTACACATATAGATCCTTGTTCTTTTACAGACTCCCTCCACCCTTCCTCCCTCCCACTCCCTGATGAGTCACCCTCTCCCGCTGCCCCCGTTCCCCGCCCTCCCACTTCCTGATGAGGCAGGGTTTGTGGACAAACTGCAGTGGCCAGTTGTTTTAGGTGGCGTTTCGTGACGTCTCTGTGGCCTCCTTCCTGTCAAGACTGTGATTCCCGAGACTGTAGTCCTGGGAACAGTGTCCTGTTGGGGTAAACACTGCTGGGTATGGGGCCTGGCGGGGGGAGGCCCGGGGCTGCCCAGGCCGGTGTGCGTGTGTATGTGTGGGTCTGTGCCCCGGGGGGGTCCACCTGACTGGTGGGCAGGCAGTCAGCCCCCTCAGCAGACCCTGGCTGTGGCTGGCCAGAGTGGTGTCCTGGTGGCCTTTGGGCGTCACAGCCTTGTCACAGAGGGACGCTGGGCAGTTTCCTCAACTCTGCCTCAGTGAAGGGTGGGGGTCCCAGAAGGGCGGGAAAGGGGCCCCAGTGCACTGAGTGGAGTGTCACAGGCCGAGGGGCCTCTTCCTGCATCCACAAGAGTTAAAGTGATGGATGGATGGACATGTCTAAGCACCCAGGTGTCCTAGTCAGGTACTTTCCAGGGACTTACCTGCTAGGGACCCGCCATGACTGAGTTTGCCCAGTGGCCGGGAGACTGACCAGAGGTCGCATGGGGGCCCCAAGCCCTCCCTACCTCCTCCCGCCAGCCCCGTCCCTCCTGCCCTCTCCACGCCCACCCCAGTCTGAGCGCCTGATGGCACTGCTCATGGGTCCCACCCGAGAACCTGCGTCTGTGCCAAGAGGGTTGTGGGCTTTGGGACACCTGCTTCCCCACCCAGAGGGTCCATGGGGATGACCTCCTCAGACCCAGGGGGACCCAACCCCACCTTCTCAGACCCCAGGGAGGACCCCACCTTCTCAGACTTGGGGCTGTGCTGCGTGTCCTATCTCTGGTCAGGAATCTCTGATTCCCACTAGGGCAGAGGGAGCCTGGCATGGAAGATCACTGCCCCTGGGGGCCGCGGAGGGGCCCCTGTCCTTGGGTTTCCCAGGGCACGGTGCCAGCCCATGCGAGCCTCTCGGGGAAGTGGTGCAATGGGCCTGTTTGTCCAGCTGCTCCGGTTTCCTAATCCCTGACTCTCCTGGCTCGAGCCAAACGCTGTCCCCCACGTGCCTGGGTCTCTGGGCCCCTGGGCCTGGGGCTGGCAGCACAGCAGGACAGGACGAGGGGCTTTACCTCAGGCCCCCAGGAGGGTCAGGCCTGGGGACCATGGCTCCCAGTCACTCTCTTTGACCCTGGGGGTACCCGTCCTTTGATGTCTTGGCTCCGCGGGGACCCCAGGAATCGTCAGGCGCTGTGGGCAGAGCTCGTGGCCCTGGGTGCTGTTGTCGTGGTGTGGAGGGCCTGTCTGCAGAGGAAGGGCCCCCGGGAGGTGCCAGACCAAGGCCCCGGCTTCTGGTCACTGCCTCTGCAGGGGTGCCAGACTCAGGGAAGCAGGGCTCAGGGTCCCACGGCCCCCACCACTGGGCGGCCCCCTTGTCCAGAGTAACAGTTGAGATGAACCTCTCCCACTCGCCCCTGAAACTCAGGGGCTCCAAGGTTGGAGACCGAGGCCCCCCGACCATCAGAGCTGTTCTCCACAATTGCGCTGGCCAAAGTCAAAAGCCGAATTCAAGATGCACGTTTGTTTTCAGAATGGAGGAATGCAGGGAAGGGAGGCCCCGACCGCGGTTTACCCACCAGCAACATGGGTGCCCACCCCGAGGTTGCTAAGGCTTGGGGCCAGCGCAGCTCAAATGCCACACCCTCAAGGCATTTCCAGACATGCTCGGGCTCACTTGGAGGGTCTGAGACGCCCTGGAGGCCATAGGTCCTCTCTGGGGCAGGACCCCCTTCCCACCAGAGGCCTGGCCCGGGAGCACCTGCGTGGCTGCCCCACCCTCCGCCCTGGTTCTCCCCACCGTCCTGGGGAGGCTGCAGGGCCAGGCCTGTGCCTGCCAGGCCATGTCCGTGTCCGGCCCCGGCTCCATTCCCCTTGGGGACGGCTACTCTCAGCCTCAAGCCAGGTGCCCTGTGTCCCAGAGGATGTGATTCTGTTAAAGCATCCCCTGGCTGGGCTCCCCAAGTTCCAATTACATGTAATTCCAGAGGCTGGCTTGGCCTGGGAAAGGAGGGGATTAGAGGGTGGGCCGGAACCGGGGGCCCCTGACCGAGCTCAATGAGCTACGGGAAGGAATTGGTGCGGAAATGGGGCACCCCCTGGACCCCACAGGAGCCCATGCCCTCCCTGCCTCGGCAGCGGGGTCCAGGGAGGGCAGGGGCCCCCTTACCCTGACCCGGAGCTCGGGCCCCTGGCTGGGGAGGCTGAGGCCCAGGAGGTCTCCGACAGGCCCCCAGAGTGGGAGCCCACAACAGGCAGTAGTTCGTCAGGGCCCCTTGGGAGACACCCCATTTGACATTCGCCGTGCCAGAGATGCTGAATGGGTGGGGTGGGGTTCGGGGAGCCTGCTGGCTGCCAGGACGTGTTTCCGGACGGCCCTCGTGGCGCAGTGGTTGAGAGTCCACCTCCCAATGCAGGGGACACTGGTTCGAGCCCTGGTCTGGGAAGATCCCACAGGCCGCGGAGCAACTAAGCCTGCATGCCATAACTACTGAGCCTGCCCTCTAGAGCCCGTGAGCCACAACTACTGAAGCCTGCTCACCTAGAGCCTGTGCTCCGCAACGAGAGAGGCCACCGCAATGAGAAACTTGCGCGCCGCAACCAAGAGTAGCCCCCGCTCATCGCAATTAGAGAAAGCCTGAGTGTAGCAACAAAGACCCAACGCAGCCAAAAAAAAAAAAATTAGATTCCACATAAAAAAAATGGGGGGCCAGGTCCTCCCTGTCCCGGGTCTGGTTCCGCTAGTGGCTGGGAGGGACGGAGGTCCGCCTTGGGTGTGTGTTGGAATCAGGTAATTGGGGCTGCCGCATTCTGGGCAGAGCCAGCTCTACCCCGGGAGCAATAAAAAATGAACCTCAGATAACCTGAATCAATATTTCCCCACCAGGGCCCTCAGAGCCCCCGCAGCTGCTTTCCTGACAATCTGGCAGGTGCCCCACCCACCCCTCGCCCCTCCCCTGCCCTCTCCACCCTCTGACGGCTCTGTGGGGCCATATAAGGCCCAGACCCCTGCCCCGGTTGCTCTCCCACACCATGTTTCTGGCCACCATGGGGCTGCCACTAGCCCTCCTGGTGGCCCTCTGCCTGACTCCGACCTGGGCCGGGGGCTCAGAGCTCCGGAAAGGTGAGAGGGTGCGGGCAGGAAGGCCTGGCAGCCCAGGGCACATGGTCCTGCCTGGGGTAGAGGTGTCTCCCTCGGCTCGGGCTTTGGGGTGGACAGCCTGGGCCAGGCCTCCTGCAGCCCCACCCCTGCTGACTTTGGGTGGAGGAATGGAAGGAAGGAAGGAAGGAAGGAAGGGAGGGAGGGAGTAAAGGGGTCTTGGGTTCCCACCATGCTTCTGAAGGTGATTGCCTGGCCAGAGTGTGTATCCAGGGCACAGTCCCAGGCAGATGCACCAGTCTGGGTGGCTGTCTGTGGGCCTGGGGGAGGCAGGGGCCTGCCAGGAGGGGCCAGGCCAGGGGAGGCCCCCAGTCCCGGTATCAGGGATCCTGATACCGGGACTGGGGGTCAAGACCAAGCTGGGCCCTTTAGCAGAGCCAGCTGTTTGGGTCTCTGCTCAAGGGGTGGCTTCAGCCAGAGAAGACCATGCAGACGTAGGATGGGGACATCTCTGTCCCAGCAGGGCATTTGGGGACAGGGTGGTGGCGGGGCTGGGGGAAGGGGGAGCTGACCCCCTATGGATGAACATGACGCAGGCTCCCTCTGAGGAGTCTGGCACAGATCTTCTGTGGGATGAAGGGCGGCTGGAGCGGGGCTGGGGTGCTGGCTGGGGCGTCGATGGATGGTGTGTGGTGGAGACCGGGGTGGGGAGCTGGGCCAGGCTGACAGGGCGCCATGGAGCCTGACAGCCCCTCTGGCCCTGCTCCCCGCTCAGCACACGGCCGCATCCCCCGCAGGGTCAGGGTGGGAGGGCGCGGCAGCTGGAGACGCCCTTTCAGGGGGCTGAGACCGCGTGGGTGGGGTGGCCAGTGTCCAGCAGAGGACCCCTGCAGGACGACCCTCCCTGGGGCCTGGGCCGAGACCCCGACGGGCTCTGAGCTGCTGCGGGGCGCCACTGGAGGGTCCTCAGAAGGCCGCTGCCAGGCCGGAGCCTCGGACGGACGGGCTTCCTGGCGACGTGGGCTGCTCACGTGCCCACCCGCTGTGCCCCAGAAGGCAGGACCCGGAACCACGGCCACAGCGTCTGCAGCACGTGGGGCGACTCCCACTACAAGACCTTTGACGGAGACGTCTTTCGCTTCCCCGGGCTGTGCGACTACAACTTCGCCTCTGACTGCCGGGACACCTACCAGGAGTTCGCTGTGCACCTGAAACGGGGCCCCGGCCGCAGTGGGGGCCGCCCTCAGGTCGAGTACATCCTGCTGACCATCAAGGGTGATGCCGTCTACCTCACCAGCCAGCTAGCTGTGGTGAACGGCGCCATGTGAGTGGTCAGGCAGTGTCCCTTCCCATGTCCTGTGAGCAAGTGTGACCCGGCCGGTGCCCCCGCTTGCCCTCCCTTCCCCCCCCCCCAGCTCCCCCACACTACCCGCCGGCTAAGAAGGAGAGTGTTGGGGAGGGAGCTTTATTAAACCAGTGAGTCTCCTCCAGCCCCCCTGCTGGCAGCCCACCAGGCTCTGGGCTGGACCGTGCTGGTTAGGGTGGCCTGGCAGCCCAGGCTAGGGTTACAGGAGCCCACGGGAGGCCCGTTCCTCCTACCCCCACGTTGTCCCGCGTTGTCTCAGGAACAACGGAGCCCTGAGCTCATTCCTGCCCTGGGCGGGCGGGGAGTGGGGTGCAGGGGGGTCCCCACCTGCAGGGTTTGCCCTTCCCCTGCTGCAAGGGATTTTGATTGCCCGAAGCCCAGGCTCAGAGTAGGGGGTGGGAACAGGGCCCACAGGGGCAGCGTGGGGTGGGCACAGCGCCTGCCCTGGGCGATGGGGTGGTGGGGCTTCTCCAGTCTGGTCCTTCCCCCTCCCAGGGCTTTTACGGGCTCCCTGGGGGCCCTGCCCAGAGCAGAGCCCAGGGAGGGGGTGTGGAGAGGGCGTTGGGCCGGCGGGTGTGGCTCGGCCCAGAGGACCTTGCCAGGCAGATGGACAGGGGCTGGGCCACGGCTCGAGTGCCCACAGAGGTGACCATGCTGCCTGCGGCTCCCGGATGGGAGCCGGCCACCACCCCCCACGCCCACAGCCTCAGCCCCTCTGCCACGTGGGTGCTGTGTGGGCCGGCCTGACCCCGGTGCCCATCCCCCAGGGTCAGCAGCCCGCACTACAGCCCGGGGCTGCACATCGAGAAGAGTGACGCCTACACCAAGGTCTATTCCCGTGCTGGCCTCACGCTCATGTGGAACCGGGAGGACTCGGTCATGGTGTGTCACGGGCCTCGGGGACCCCAGGGGGCCAAGAGGGGGTCTGGGCGGGCTGGGCCACTGTGTGGCCTTTGGGCGGGCGGAGAGGCTGGAGGCAGAGCGGGGGTCAGGCGGTCCACCCCGTGAGGGGACCCTCTGGCCTGGGGTGGTGGGCTGGCCCTGCCCCTTCCCCCACCCACTCCCCCCAGCTAACCCCAGCTCTCCCACCACATCTGACACCCGTTCAGACAGGGTTCTGAGGCTGACCTGGCTGCCCCACAGCCTGCTCACTTGTCTCCCTTCCCCGGACAGCTGGAGCTGGACAGTAAGTTCCGGAACCACACGTGTGGCCTCTGCGGTGACTACAACGGTCTGCAGACCTACTCCGAGTTCCTCTCCGATGGTGAGAGGGCCTCCTCGGGCCTTGGTGGCTGGGCTGCGGGCAGGCTCCCCGCCTGGCCCCACTGAACGGCTGTGCGCCCCCCCCAGGCATGCTCTTCAGTCCCATCGAGTTTGGGAACATGCAGAAGATCAACAAGCCTGAGGGGGTGTGCGATGGCCCTCAGGAAGTGCCGACCCCCGCGTCCTGCTCTGAGCATGTGAGTCGCTGGCCATTCGGGGGGGAGGGGGCCGTGGGAGCAGAGCCTGCACCTCCCCCCAGAGCCGTGCCCGCTGGCCTCTGTTGGGGACCCCGCGCCCGCCCCGGTGGCGCGGCGGGGAGAGGAGGCCGTGAGCAGCCCCACCCACTGCCCGCCAGCGCGCCGAGTGCGAGAAGCTGTTGACAGACACGGCCTTCGAGGACTGCCGGGACCTGGTGCCACTGGAGCCGCACGTGCAGGCCTGCATGCAGGACCGCTGCCGATGCCCGCATGGCACCTCCTGCATCTGCAGCACCATCGCCGAGTTCTCCCGCCAGTGTTCGCACGCCGGCGGCAGGCCGCGGAACTGGAGGACCGCCTCGCTCTGCCGTAAGTGCCGTGTGGCCAGGAGCCGGGGGCACGTGGGGCATGATCTACGGGGCGCGCGGTGCCCTTTGCGCCCTGGACTGGGAGCCACGCTGTGCCCACCTCAGCCGGGGCGCGAGGCCGGCACGGACCCTTCGTGGCGCCCGCTGTGCTCTGCCCCTCGGCTCAGGGGCCTGCCTTTGCCTGTCCAGCTAAGAGCTGCCCCAGGACCATGGTTTACCTGGAGAGTGGCTCGCCCTGCATGGACACCTGCTCACACCTGGAGGTCAGCAGCCTGTGTGAGGAACATCGCATGGACGGCTGTTTCTGCCCGGAAGGTGAGTGCTGGGGACGCAGGCAGCCAGCGGAGTGGAGGGCGCTGCCCTGAAGCGCCACCTGCCGCCTGTGCCTGGTGGGACGGCCGCCTCGCTGCCTGGGCCTCGGCTCCCAGCTGTGCTGAGGGAGAGTGACAGCTCGGGGCCCTGCAGGGACATCAGGGGACAAGGTCCAGGTAGAAGGCATACAAGGGCTGAAGACCCCCCAACATACACACAGCAGTGTCACCTTCCTGCTCATCACCCGTGGATAGACCTCTTCCTGCCTGGCCCGTGGCTCTGGGCCTGGAAGCAGGTCCCTCAGCTACAGTGTGGGGACCACAGTTGTTCCCCCAAAGGACCATAGGTGTCTGTGGCTGGGAGACCTGGCTGGCAGTGCCCCTTCAGGGAGGCCGGCCCCTGGCTGTGGCCCTGGGAACGGCAGCCCCGCCGGGGGGGACTTGGCACTGTTCGGGCCGGCTGAATGGAACATGTCCCGCGCTGTCCCAGGCACTGTGTACGATGACATCAAGGGTGGCGGCTGCATCCCTGTGAACCAGTGTCACTGCAAGCTGCACGGACACCTGTACGCGCCTGGCCAACAGATCACCAACAACTGCGAGCAGTGGTGGGTCCCAGGGCTGGGGTCCCAACGGGCTGGGGTCCAGGTGGGCTGGGGTCCCGACGGGCTGGGGTCCAGGTGGGCTGGCGTCCCGATGGGCTGGGGTCCCGACGGGCTGTGGTCCAGGTGGGCTGGGGTCCCGATGGGCTGGGGTCCAGCGGGAGGGGAGTCCAGCGGGAGGGGTGTCCAGGTGGGCTGGGGGTCCCAGCGGGAGGGGGTCCAGGTGGGCTGGGGTCCCAGAGGGCAGGGGTGGCGGTCGAGCCTGACCCTGGCCCTGTTGCCCGACAGTGTTTGCAACGCCAGCCGCTGGGTGTGCCAGGACCTGCAGTGCCCCAGGACCTGTGCCCTGGAGGGCGGTGCCCATATCACCACCTTCGACGAGAGGAAGTTCACGTTCCACGGGGACTGCTACTACGTGCTGACCAAGGTGGCTGGCACCCGGGTGGGCATGTGGGTGGAGCTGGACCTCTTCCCCGCCCGCTGTGTGGCTGCAACACCCTCTGCCCTCCCCGCAGGACACCCACAACGACTCCTATGCCGTCCTGGGCGAGCTGACCCCCTGTGGCTCCACCGACAAGCAGACCTGCCTGAAGACCGTGGTGCTGCTGGCTGACAACAAAAAGAACGTGGGTGCCCCTGCCCCTTGCCCTCCCAGCACCCCCGGGGGCCCCAGGGTCCTTCTCAGCCCCCGTGTACGCTCGACCTTGCCCACAGGTGGTGGCCTTCAAGTGGGACGGCAGCGTCCTGCTGAATGAGCTGCAGGTGAACCTGCCCCATGTGACCGGTGAGTCCAGCCCCAGGGCGCCCATGCCGGGGAGGGGGCGGGGGTGGGGGGAGGAAGGGGGAGGGGACGGCGTGGGGGAGGAAGGGGAGGGGCAGGGGGGGGGGGGGGAGGAAGGGGAGGGGGCGGGGCGGGGGGACAGGAAAGGAGGGCAGCCGTCCCCACGAGCGCTCCATGGCCCTTCACCTCCCCTGCCTTGCAGCGAGTTTCTCCATCTTTCAACCATCCTCCCACCACGTCGTTGTGACCACCGCCTTCGGCCTCAAGCTGCAGGTCCAGCTGGTGCCGGTCATGCAGCTCTTCCTGACGCTGGACCACGCCGCCCAGGGGCTGGTGCAGGGTGAGCGGCCCCACCCAGTGCCCCCCACGCAGGCCACCCTTGGGCCTGCGCACTCTGACCCCCGGCCCTTCCCAACCCTGTCCTGGCCCCTCAGGCCTCTGCGGGAACTTCAACGGCCTTGAAGGTGACGACTTCAAGACGGCCGGTGGGCTGGTGGAGGCCACGGGCGCCGGCTTTGCCAACACCTGGAAGGCCCAGTCGAGCTGCCATGACAAGCTGGACTGGCTGGATGACCCCTGCTCCCTCAACATCGAGAGTGGTGAGGCTTGGCTGCTGGGGAGCTGGCCCTGCGCAGACAGGGCTCCTGGTGGGTCGTGGCGGGCGGATGTAGCGTGGAGACAACAGAGCCAGCCGTCCACCTGCTGCTGTCTGCCTTGCGGCTGGTTTATGGTGGCCCACGGTGGCAGCCTGCCCAGTGACATGGCAGAGGGGCCGGGGCTACTAATCGCAGGCTGGTGGCCCTCGTCTGGGGGCTGGCCTGGTGCCTTGACAGGACGCCCTAGCACCTGCCAGGTCACCTGCCACGTCGCGAGGTGGAGAGAGGAGACGGGTGGGAGCCCTTGCCTTACAAAGGGGCACCGTCCTGTGCTGACATGCCCAGAAGGGAGGGCCTGCGTTTGGTCCACCGAGGGGACAGTGCCTGCTCCAGCCTGGGCGGCTGGGCAGCCTGACCTGGGGGACTTGTTGGAGGGGCCATCCGCACTGACGCGCTGAACCCTCTCCAGCCAACTACGCTGAGCACTGGTGCTCCCTGCTGAAGAAGACAGAGACCCCGTTCAGCAAGTGCCACTCTGCCGTGGACCCAGCCGAGTATTACAAGGTGGGTGGGCCCACACAGGCACTCCCCTCCCTGCTGCCTGCGAGGCTCCTGTGGGCAACGGCTGCGTGTGTGTGCAGAGCACATGTGTATAGCTGGGTGTGTGTGCACCGCACATGTGTATAGCTGGGTTTGTGTGTGCACGTGCATAAGTGCTGTGTGTCTGTGTGCTCACATGGGCGTGATGTCCCCCAGCCAGCTCTCCCCGTTCACTGCTCTGTTTGCCCCCACAGAGGTGCAAATACGACACGTGCAACTGCCAGAGGACGGAGAACTGCATGTGCGCGGCCCTGTCCTCCTACGCCCGCGCCTGCGCCATCAAGGGCGTCATGCTGTGGGGCTGGCGGGAGCGCGTCTGCAGTGAGTGGCAGGTGTCCTGGGCCTAGGCCGGCCTTCAGGTCGCTGCTGTCCCAGGTGGCAGCTCGCCCTGGCCGTCGAGGGTCGAGGGTGCAGGGGGGCGACATCACTCCCAGCTTCCTCGGCCAGGAAGCAACAGGAAACCAGTCCTGAGCCACTCTACTTGCCGGGAGGGGCCTGGAACTGTGGCCACAATGCCTTAGCTCAGAAGGGGAGGTGCGTGGGGCTGGGGCACCTGTGTGGCCAGGGACGTCCCGGGGTGACTGCCCTCGTTGGCTCCCTGGCTTGGTGGGTGTCCTGGCCAGACGTGGGGCTCGGGGCTGGCTTTCGGGGAAGGGAGCTGGGGGCCGTCCTCCCGCCCCTCAGGCCGGCCCCTCCCCTCTGCAGACAAGGACTTGGACTCCTGCCCCAGGTCGCAAGTCTTCCTGTACAACCTGACCACCTGCCAGCCGACCTGCCGCTCGCTGTCTGAGCCTGACACCCACTGTGTCAAGGGCTTCGCTCCCGTGGACGGCTGCGGCTGCCCCGACCACACCTTCCTGGACGAGAAGGGCCGCTGCGTGGCCCTGGCCAAGTGTTCCTGCTACCACCGTGGCCTCTACCTGGAGGCAGGGGAGGTCATCCTGAGGCAGGAGGAGCGATGGTGTGTGGCCTGGGGCCGGGGAGGGAGGGCCGGCTCTGCTGGGGGCGCCCACACCCCGGCCCAGTCCCACAGAGCCACTGGGCCCGCCCCCGAAGGGCCCCATTCACCCCCCCACCTCTCCCTCACAGCATTTGCCAGAACGGGAGGCTGCACTGCCTGCAGGTCAAACTGCTCGGCCAGCGTAAGTGGCTGCTGCCCTGTGCATGGCCTGCCGCCCCCCAACCTGCTCCCCCTCCATTGCCTGCACGAGCCCCCCACCCAACCTCACCTGAGCTGAGGTGGCCCCTTCCGTCCCGCAGGCTGTACGGCCCCGAAGATCCACGTCGACTGCAACAACCTGACGGCGCTGGCCATCCGGAACCCCAGGCCCATCAGCTGCCAGACGCTGGCTGCCGGCTACGTGCGTGCTGGGTGGGGGCGCTGTGGACAGGGGTGCAGGCAGGCTCCCGTACGGTTGGTCCTGCGGCTCTAGGCCCTAGGTCCTCTGGACATGTGCGCTTCGCCGGCCCTCCCCGTTCCTCGGGGGTGGTGGCCACCTGTGGTTCCCCACCCAGCCCGCTGAGCGCACAGGGACCAGTGTAGGGGCCCCTGGCAGGCTGCTCTCCCCCGTCTCCCAGCCCAGTGGTGAGCCCGGGAGCAGGGCTTCGGAGGCTGGACCAGGGAGAGACGTCAAGCGTCAGAGGGTGGGGGGGCGGGGCACGAGGGGTGTCTGCAACAACAGAAGAGGGGCCGCAGCCACCCTGGGCTTGGCACCTGATCTCCGAACCCCACTCTCCAACTGCCCGCCAGTACCAGACGGAGTGTATCAGTGGCTGCGTGTGCCCCGAGGGGCTGATTGACGATGGCCGGGGTGGCTGCGTGGTGGAGGAGGCGTGCCCGTGTGTGCACAACAAGGACCTGTACTCCCCCGGGGACAAGATCAGGGTGGACTGCAACACCTGGTAAGCACCCTGGTCCCCGACCCCCAAGCGCTCCGTGGGGAGCCGGCCCTGGACCACAGGCCTCCTCCATGGGGGTCTCCTCCGCGGGGCCGGCCGGGGTCTGCAGGGCCCCATGGCCTCCCACCTGGCTGGCAGGGCCCTGGTCTGGGTGGGCGCTGGGATAGGAGGGCCTGGAGGTGTGCTCCGTGAGCTGCTGGGGGGCTTTCCGCACAGCGCCAGGGTACACACTGAGCAGGGGTGGGGGACCTGGGCCCCTGCAGCCCCTCCAGGCCCCCCATCTCGCTTTCCTCAGCACCTGCCAGAAAGGGCGCTGGGCATGCACCCAGTCCGTGTGCCACGGCACCTGTGCCATCTATGGGAACAGCCACTACATCACCTTCGATGGGAAGTACTATGACTTTGAGGGACACTGCTCCTACGTGGCCGTTCAGGTGAGGCCGGGGGCACGGCCAGAGCCTGCCTCTGCTTCGTGGCCCCCGCGCTGCTGGCCCTGGGCTGCTCCCAGACCAGTGAGGAGGCTCCGAGTGGAGGGTGTCTGGGGCGGGACGGGAGCCCTTCCTTGGCCCTCCCGTTTCATGACCCTCCCGTGGGTTTCGGGGGTGTGGGGTGCACAGGGGAGTGTGTGTTTGGGGGGTTAAGGCCCCTCTCAACAGATGAAGGGCTGAGGCTCGACCAGGCCCAGCTGTGGGGAGGTTCCCAGGACCCTCATGGCCGGGCCAGCCTGGCTCACGTGCCTGTGGGCCCCCAGGACTACTGTGGCCAGAACTCGTCCCTGGGCTCCTTCAGCGTCATCACCGAGAAGGTCCCCTGTGGCACCACGGGCGTCACCTGCTCCAAGGCCATCAAGATCTTCCTGGGGGTGAGTGCTGCCTGCTCCTGGGCACGCATGGTCCCTTGGGGACCCTCAGACCCGGCCAGTGATGGGGCCTCTCCCCTGGGCACAGAGGACGGAGCTAAAGCTGGAGGACAAACACCGCATGGTGATACAGCGTGACGTGGGCCACCATGTGGCCTACACCACGCGGGAAGTGGGCCAGTACCTGGTGGTGGAGGCCAGCGTCGGCATCGTCGTCATCTGGGACAAGAAGACCACCGTCTTCATCAAGCTCACCCCCTCCTACAAGGTGCGCAGCCGCCCACCCGTCAGCCCGTCCGTGCCTGTGCTCCCCCCGGGCCTCCCAGGCTCGTGAGCGGCCTGCCTCTCCCGCCTGCGAGCCCCCTGGCAAAGCCCTTGGCTGGCTTGTCTCTGCAGGGCACTGTGTGTGGCCTGTGTGGGAACTTTGACCAGCGATCCAGCAACGACTTCACCACGCGGGACCACATGGTGGTAGAGAGTGAGCTGGACTTTGGAAACAGCTGGAAGGAGGCCCCCACCTGTCCGGACGTGAGCGCCACCCCCGAGCCGTGCGCCCTGAGGCCGCACCGCCGCTCCTGGGCCGAGAAGCAGTGCAGCATCATTAAGGGCCCGGTCTTCGGGGTCTGCCACAGCAAGGTGGGCGCGGAGTGGGTGCGGGCAGGCCCGGGGTGGGGCAGTCTCCCGGCTGCGTCAGCCTGTGCCATCTGTTCTCCAGCTGTAGCTCCATCTTCTGTGTCTTTTGGACACGTGACCAGAGGTCCAGCCTTCCCTCTGAGACCCCTGGTTGGACCCCCGGCCTCTGGACCTTCCAGGGAGGGAGAAAGGACACACCCCCCTGAGGCCCAGATGGCCCTTAGCTCCTGGCAGTGGTGGGGGGGTGGGCAGGGTTGGGCAACCGTCGCTGGACCTCCCCTGCCAGCCCCACTGGAGCCCTGGGGGGCTAGGGCTGGGTGACCACACCCTGTCCCGGGCGCAGAGTCGGTCTCGGGGTCCCGAGCTTCCTGGGCCACAGGGGAAGGCCTGCCCGCATGAGGGCGGTATAGACACTGGGCACATGGAGGCTCCTCCCCTAGGTGGACCCCAAGCCCTTCTACGAGGCCTGTGTCCACGACTCGTGCTCCTGCGACACGGGTGGGGACTGCGAGTGTTTCTGCTCTGCTGTGGCCGCCTACGCCCAGGAGTGCACCAAGGAGGGGGCCTGCGTGTTCTGGAGGACGCCCGAGCTGTGCCGTGAGTGCCCGCCTGTCCTGGACCTGGGGTGCCAGTGTGGCGGGCCGGAGGCTGCTGCGCCGGGGGATGGGGTGCTTGTGGCCCCCTCCCTGCCTCCCCCGCCCGGCATCGGCCCTCCCCGAGCCTGACCCCCCTCCCCCCACCCCCAGCCATATTCTGTGACTACTACAACCCCCCGAACGAGTGTCAGTGGCACTACGAACCCTGCGGGAACCACAGCTTCGAGACGTGCAGGACGATCAGTGGCGTTCACTCCAACATCTCCGTGTCCCACCTGGAGGGTGAGGCGTCCTGTGGGGCCCGGGACACTGCGTTCCAGGGTGGGCCAGGCTCGCCGCGCTGACAGTGGGCTGGGAGCCTGAGTCGAGACCCCGCCCTAGAGGAGAGAGGCAGAAAAGGGGCAGCTTAACACGCCACGTCAGGTCAGGAGACCGTGTGCGGTCAGGAGCGAAGTGCTGTGGGGAAAGGGCAGAAGAGGGCGGGGTGGGGGGGGCGGCTAGGGAGTCCTCTGCAGCGTCCGTGAGCCGAGAATGGGGAGATCTGGGGAGGGAGCAGTGGGCGTGCCCCCCAGGAGGCTGGGCGGGGCCTGGCTGTCCCTTTGGCCACAGGGCCGTGTCAGGGCCCCAGGAGGGGGGGTGTCCAGGCCCCTGCCTTCCCAGAGGACATCTGGAGAAGAGGACCTGCCAGGGTGGGGAAGATGGGTAGAGTCTGGTGGATGTGGGGTCCTCTGTGCCGGTCCAAGCCCAGTGCCCTGTGCCCACCAGGCTGCTACCCCCGGTGCCCTAAGGAAAGTCCCATCTATGACGAGGACCTGAAGAAGTGTGTCACACGGGAAAAATGTGGTTGCTACATCGAGGACACTCACTACTCACCTGGAGAGTCTGTGCCCACGGAGAAGATCTGCTACACTTGGTATCTAAGCTCACATCGCAGGGGCCCCGGGGGAGATCAGTGCACACGTACACACGCACCCACATCCACGCACACACATTGGCACACAGTGTTCACGTACACACATGTGGACACATGGCCGCACGCACACAGGAGCCAGGGGGAGGGGAGAAGTGGTCCCTCCTTCCTTCTGCTCCCCTTCCCTCGTCCCCTCTCTGCCCACAGTGGGAACCCAGGCGGGGGCTCCTGGACCCGGCCTTTGGCGTAACGCCCTGAGGCTTTGGGCCGGTGGCAGAGGCCAGCTGGGAGAGGCCAGCGTGTCCTCGGGCTGCAGGCTTGCTCTTGCTTTGCAGTGTGTGTAACAACTCCTCGCAAGTTGTCTGCCAGCCACAAGCAGGTAAGCTGCCCGCCCCTGGACTGCCCTCCTGGGTTGTGAACTGGGGTCATTCTCTCCCTCCCCCTCCCCTCCCCCTTTTCTTCCACGTGGCTTCCCTGGGGCCCTCCCAGCTCAGATGTGCCTCTGATTTGCAGCAGCCCCTCGGGCTCACCTGAAATGTTTGTATTTCTCCTGATGGGGAGCGGATGCCCCGTCTGTGGTGTAGCTTCTGTGTCCTGATGGGCACTGCTTAGGATTCTGGGAATGGGGTCCTGACGGGCGCTGGCTTGCCAGTGGTTGGAGGTGGGGGAAACCAGTCTTCGCCTTATTGGGACAGGCTGAGGAGGGCCTTGTGAGTGTCTGTCTTGTTCCTGACGTGTTGACGTTGGCCTCCCCCCAGGGAAGGTTCTCATCTCTAAGCAGGACAGCCCCTTATGCTACAATGAGACCTGTGGCGCCAACGGGACGGTGGAGAAGTACTTAGGCCTGTGCGGGCATACCTCACCACCCTCGTCCCCCTCAACACCTGCCACCACCACCTCTGTCACCCCTATCATCCCCTCCACCACCACGAGCACCACTCTGACCGCCAGTACAGGTAAGGTCTTCCCCTGATCCCAGCAGGGCGGCCTTTCTAGGTAGACGGGGGTGATGCCGACATGCCTCTCAACTCAGGGAGTGTCCCCTGCCTCCCAGCATCTTGACCACACCCCTGAGCCCAGATTGCAGTGATGGCGACTCGGGGCCGTCTCCCCAGACCCGCAGGAAACTACCCCTAAGGGTTAGAGGAGGCAGAGAGACACCTTCTAGTCCCTGTGCATTTGCTCGGGCTGAAATTTCACCTGCTGCTGCACGAGCCGCCAGGCGTGTGACAGCCACCGGGAAAAGAAACTGGTGAAATTAAAAGGTTTGAAAAACCTCAAAGCTATAGAATGCCATTCTCTTTTCCCCCCATTTTACTGCAGTGCCATCTCCCTCTTCAACAACTCAGAGTGAGTCACGTTGACGGCGTTCCCAGTGATACAGGGCGGGGACCTGCAGAAAGCTGCTGGGTGCCTCCCTCGAGACACAGACACGGGGCTGGGCTGGGTGGGCTGGACCACCGGCTCACGGACCAAAGACGGTGTATTGTGGTGACTTGATTCCCGATTTGCTGAGCCCAGGGACACGTGCAGGGGACCTGACCAGCTCAGGGTGAAAGCATTGGTCAAGAGTCCAGATCAAGTCCCTGCTGGCGTACTTCTTTGCTGGACTGGGTGGCCCTTTCCTTATTTATTTGTTTGGCATAAGGATTTGAAAGCAGCTGAGGAAGGGGTGCTAGGCTGGCGCTCTGAGGCCTGGGTCTGTCACTGGCATGGCACTGGGGTCTTGGGTTTTTAGCTGCAGAAGGAGGGGAGATGTGGGGGGTGGAAGTTAGGGCTCAGCTTAGAGCCTCAGAGCCAACACTGCGCCCTTTGGTGATGATGGGAACAGCTGGTCACGGGGGTCTCGGTTCTCCGAGTCCCACAGATCTCCCGAAAGGTGCACCCCAGCCTGGCTGACCAGCGCTGTGTCTTGCTCGCCTAGGGCTATGCTGCTTCTGGTCTGACTGGATCAACGATGACCATCCCAGAATCGGCAGTGATGGTGGAGACCGAGAGACATTCAACCGTGTCTGCAGGGCCCCCAAGGATATCGAGTGCAGGGTGGCCACAGAGCCATACCTCAGCTGGGAGGAGGTGGGCCAGGAGGCTCAGTGCAATGTCTCCTTCGGGTTCATCTGCAAGAACGAAGACCAGTTTAGAAACGGACCTTTTGGAGTCTGCTATGACTACGAGATACGAGTCTATTGCTGCCTGCTGATGGATGAGTGTCCCACGTCCCCGATCACGACCCCCACAACCACAATAGGAACTCCAGCTCTGACTACTTCAGAGACCCCAGCCACAACATCCATCACCACTTCCACTGGGACTCCAACTGCGACCCCCAGCACAACCACAACAGAGATTCCAACTCCGACTACTACAGAGATCCCACCCACAACACCGACCACCACTTCAGCTGGGACTCCAACTGCGACCCTCAGCACAACCACAACAGAGGCTCCAACCACTACAGAGACCCTAACCACAACACCCACCACCACTTCAACTGGGACCCCAACTCCGACCCCCACCAGAACCACCTCAACAGAGACTCCAACTCCGGCCACTACAGAGACCCCAAGCACAACACCCACCACCACTTCAACTGGGACTCCAACTGCAACGCCTACGACAACCACAACAGAGATTCCAACCACTACAGAGACCCCAACCACAACACCCACCACCACTTCAACTGGGACTCCAACTCCGAACCCCACCACAACCTCAACAAAGACTCCAACTGTGACCACTACAGAGATCCCAATCACAACACCCACCACCACTTCAACTGGGACACCAACTCCGACCCCCACCAGAACCACAACAGAGATTCCAGCTCCGACCACTACAGAGACCCCAAGCAAAACACCCACCACTACTTCAACTGGGTCTCCAACTCTGACCCCCGGCACCACCTCAACAGAGACTCCAACTCCAACCACTATGGAGAGTGCAACCACAACACCCACCACCACAACAACAGGGACTCCGACTCCGACCCCCACCACAACTACAAGAGAGAATGCAACTCTGACCACTACAGTGACCCCAGCCACAACACCCACCACCACTTCAACTGGGACTCCATCTCTGACCCCCAGCACCGCCTCAACAGGGACTCCAACTCCAACCACTACAGAGACTCCAACCACAACCCCCACCACCATTTCAACTGGGACTCCAACTCCAACCCCCACCACAACCTCAACAGAGACTCCAACTGCAACCACTACAGAGATCCCACCCACAACACCCAACACCACTTCAGCTGGGACTCCAACTCCGACCCCCACCACAACCTCAACAGAGGCTCCAACTGGGACCACTACAGAGACCCCAACCACAACACCCACCACCACTTCAACTGGGACTCCAACTCCGACCGCCACCAGAGCCACAACAGAGATTCCAACCCCGACCACTACAGAGACCCCAAGCACAACACCCACCACCACTTCAACTGGGACTCCAACTCCGACCCTCAGCACAACCACAACAGAGACTCCAACCACTACAGAGACACCAACCACAACGCCCACCACCACTTCAACTGGGACTCCAACTCCAGCCCTCAGCACAACTGCAACAGAGACTCCAACCAGTACAGAGACCCTAACCACAACACCCACCACCACTTCAACTGGGACTCCAACTGCAACCCCTACGACAACCGCAACAGAGATTCCAATCACTACGGAGACTGCAACCACAACACCCACCACCACAACAACAGGGACTCCAACTCCGACCCCCACCACAACCTCAACAGAGACTCCAACTGTGACCACTACAGAGATCCCAGCCACAACACCCACCACCACTTCAACTGGGACTCCATCTCTGACCCCCAGCACCACCTCAACAGAGGTTCCAACTGCGACCACTGCAGAGACTCCAACCACAACACCCACCACCACTTCAACTGGGACTCCAATTCCGACCGCCACCAGAGCCACAACAGAGATTCTAACCCCGACCACTACAGAGACCCCAAGCACAACACCCACCACCACTTCAACTGGGACTCCAACTCCGACCCTCAGCACAACCACAACAGAGACTCCAACCAGTACAGAGACCCTAACCACAACACCCACCACCACTTCAACTGGGACTCCAACTCCGACCCCCACCACAACCTCAACAGAGACTCCAACTGCAACCACTGCAGAGACCCCAACCACAACACCCACCACCACTTCAACTGGGACTCCAACTCTGACCTCCCCTGGAACCACCTCAACAGAGACTCCAACTCCAACCACTAGGGAGACTGCAACCACAACACCCACCACCACCACAACAGGGACTCCAACACCGACCCCCACAACAACTACAAGAGAGAATGCAACTCTGCCCAATATAGAGACCCCAGCCACAACACCCACCACCACTTCAACTGGGACTCCATCTCTGACCCCCAGCACCACCTCAACAGAGACTCCAACTCCAACCACTACAGAGATCCCAACCACAACACCCAACACCACTTCAACCGGGACTCCAACTGCAACCCCTATGACAACCACAACAGAGATCCCAACCACTACAGAGACCCTAACCACAACACCCACCACCACTTCAACTGGGACTCCAACTCCGACCCACAGCACAACCACAACAGAGACTGCAACCAGTACAGAGACCATAACCACAACACCCACCACCACTTCAACTGGGACTCCAACTCCGACCGCCACAAGAGCCACAACAGAGATTCCAACCCTGACCACTACAGAGACCCCAACCACAACGCCCACCACCACTTCAACTGGTACTCCAACTCCGACCCTCAGCACAACCACAACAGAGACTCCAACCAGTACAGAGACCCTAACCACAACACCCACCACCACTTCAACTGGGACTCCAACTCTGACCCCTGGCACCACCTCAACAGAGACTCCAACTCCAACCACTACGGAGAGTGCAACCACAACACCCACCACCACAACAACAGGGACTCCGACTCCGACCCCCACCACAACTACAAGAGAGAATGCAACTGTGACCACTACAGTGACCCCAGCCACAACACCCACCACCACTTCAACTGGGACTCTATCTCTGACCCCCAGCACCACCTCAACAGGGACTACAACTCCAACCACTACAGAGATCCCAACCACAACACGCACCACCATTTCAACTGGGACTCCAACTGCAACCCCTATGACAACCACAACAGAGATTCTAACCACTACAGAAACCCTAACCACAACACCCACCACCACTTCAACTGGGACTCCAACTCCGACCCCCACCACAACCACAACAGAGGTTCCAACTCCGACCACTACAGAGTCTCCAACAACAACCCCCACCACCATTTCAACTGGGACTCCAACTCCAACCCCCACCACAACCTCAACAGAGACTCCAACTGTGACCACTACAGAGATCCCACCCACAACACCCAACACCACTTCAGCTGGGACTCCAACTCCGACCCCCACCACAAGCTCAACAGAGACTCCAACTGCGACCACTACGGAGATCCCAGCTACAACACCCATCACCACTTCAACTGGGCCTCCAACTCTGACCCCCACCACAACCACAACAGAGATTCCAACCCTGACCACTACAGAGACCCCAACCACAACACCCACCACCACTTCAACTGGGACTCCAACTCCGACCCTCAGCACAACCACAACAGAGATTCCAACCACTACAGAGACCCTAACCACAACACCCACCACCTCTTCAACTGGGACTCCAACTCCGACTGCCACAAGAGCCACAACAGAGATTCCAACCCCGACTGCTACAGAGACCCCAACCACAACACCCACCACCACTTCAACTGGGACTCCAACTCCGACCCTCAGCACAACCACAACAGAGATTCCAACCAGTACAGAGACCCTAACCACAACACCCACCACCACTTCAACTGAGACTCCAACTCTGACCCCCGGCACCACCTCAACAGAGACTCCAACTCCAACCACAACGGAGAGTGCAACCACAACACCCACCACCACAACAACAGGGACTCCAACTCCGTCCCCCACCACATCTACAAGAGAGAGTGCAACTGTGACCACTACAGTGACCCCAGCCACAACACCCACCACCCCTTCAACTAGGACTCCATCTCTGACCCCCAGCACCACCTCAACAGGGACTCCAACTCCAACCACTACAGAGATCCCAACCACAACACCCACCACCACTTCAACTGGGACTCCAACTGCAACCCCTATGACAACCACAACAGAGATTCCAACCACTACAGAGACCCTAACCACAACACCCACCACCACTTCAACTGGGACTCCAACTCCGACCACCACAAGAGCCACAACAGAGATTCCAACCCCGACCACTACAGAGACCCCAACCACAACGCCCACCACCACTTCAACTGGGACTCCAACTCCGACCCTCAGCACAACCACAACAGAGACTCCAACCAGTACAGAGACCCTAACCACAACACCCACCACCACTTCAACTGGGACTCCAACTCTGACCCCTGGCACCACCTCAACAGAGACTCCAACTCCAACCACTATGGAGAGTGCAACCACAACACCCACCACCACAGCAACAGGGACTCCAACTCCGACCCCCACCACAACTACAAGAGAGAATGCAACTGTGACCACTACAGTGACCCCAGCCACAACACCCACCACCACTTCAACTGGGACTCCAACTCCGACCCCCACCACAACCACAACAGAGATTCCAACTCTGACCACTACAGAGACTCCAACAACAACCCCCACCACCATTTCAACTGGGACTCCAACTCCAACCCCCACCACAACCTCAACAGAGACTCCAACTGCGACCACTACAGAGATCCCACCCACAACACCCAACACCACTTCAGCTGGGACTCCAACTCCGACCCCCACCACAAGCTCAACAGAGACTCCAACTGTGACCACTACGGAGATCCCAGCTACAACACCCATCACCACTTCAACTGGGACTCCAACTCCGACCCTCAGCACAACCACAACAGAGACTCCAACCAGTATAGAGACCCTAACCACAACACCCACCACCACTTCAACTGGGACTCCAACTCCGAACCCCACCACAACCTCTACAGAGACTCCAACTGCGACCACTACAGAGATCCCAACTACAACACCCACCACCACTTCAACTGGGACTCCAACTCCGACCCTCAGCACAACCACAACAGAGACTCCAACCAGTAAAGAGACTCTAACTACAACACCCACCACCACTTCAACTGGGACTCCATCTCTGACCCCCAGCACCACCTCAACAGGGACTCCAACTCCAACCACTACAGAGATCCCAACCACAACACCCACCACCACTACAACTGGGACTCCAACTGCAGCCCCTTTGACAACCACAACAGAGATTCCAACTACTACAGAGACCCTAACCACAACACCCACCACGACTTCAACTGGAACTCCAACTCCGACCCCCACCACAACCTCAACAGAGACTCCAACTGCGACCACTGCAGAGACTACAGCCACAACACCCACCACCACTTCAACTGGGACTCCAACTCTGACCCTCAGCACAACCACAACAGAGACTCCAACCAGCACAGAGACCCTAAGCACAACGCCCACCACCACTTCAACTGGGACTCCAACTCTGACCCCTGGCACCACCTCAACAGAGACTCCAACTCCAACCACTACGGAGAGTGCAACCACAACACCCACCACCACAACAACAGGGACTCCGACTCCGACCCCCACCACAACTACAAGAGAGAATGCAACTCTGACCACTACAGTGACCCCAGCCACAACACCCACCACCACTTCAACTGGGACTCCATCTCTGACCCCCAGCACCACCTCAACAGGGACTCCAGCTCCAACCACTACAGAGATCCCAACCACAACACCCACCACCATTTCAACTGGGACACCAACTGCAGCCCCTATGACAACCACAACAGAGATTCCAACCAATACAGAAACCCTAACCACAACACCCACCACCACTTCAACTGGGACTCCAACTCCGACCCCCACCACAACCACAACAGAGATTCCAACTCCGACCACTACAGAGACTCCAACAACAACCCCCACCACCATTTCAACTGGGACTCCAACTCCAACCCCCACCACAACCTCAACAGAGACTCCAACTGCGACCACTACAGAGATCCCAACCACAACACCCAACACCACTTCAGCTGGGACTCCAACTCCGACCCCCACCGCAACCTCAACAGAGACTCCAACTGCGACCACTACAGAGATCCCAACTACAACAGCCCTCACCACTTCAACTGGGACTCCAACTCCGACCGCCAAAAGAGCCACAACAGAGATTGCAACCCCGACCACTACAGAGACCCCAGCCACAACACCCGCCACCACTTCAACTGGGACTCCATCTCTGACCCCCAGCACCACCTCAACAGGGACTCCAACTCCAACCACTACAGAGATCCCAACCACAACACCCACCACCACTTCAACTGGGACTCCAACTCTGACCCCCACCACAACCTCAACAGAGACTCCAACTGCGACCACTGCAGAGACCCCAACCACAACACCCACCACCACTTCAACTGGGACTCCAACTCCGACCACCACAAGAGCCACAACAGAGATTCCAACCCTGACCACTACAGAGACCCCAACCACAACGCCCACCATCACTTCAACTGGGACTCCAACTCCGACCCTCAGCACAACCACAACAGAGACTCCAACCAGCACAGAGACCCTAAGCACAACGCCCACCACCACTTCAACTGGGACTCCAACTCTGACCCCTGGCACCACCTCAACAGAGACTCCAACTCCAACCACTATGGAGAGTGCAACCACAACACCCACCACCACAACAACAGGGACTCCGACTCCGACCCCCACCACAACTACAAGAGAGAATGCAACTCTGACCACTACAGTGACCCCAGCCACAACACCCACCACCACTTCAACTGGGACTCCATCTCTGACCCCCAGCACCACCTCAACAGGGACTCCAGCTCCAACCACTACAGAGATCCCAACCACAACACCCACCACCATTTCAACTGGGACTCCAACTGCAACCCCTATGACAACCACAACAGAGATTCCAACCACTACAGAAACCCTAACCACAACACCCACCACCACTTCAACTGGGACTCCAACTCCGGCCCCCACCACAACCACAACAGAGATTCCAACTCCGACCACTACAGAGACTCCAACAACAACCCCCACCACCATTTCAACTGGGACTCCAACTCCAACCCCCACCACAACCTCAACAGAGACTCCAACTGCGACCACTACAGAGATCCCAACCACAACACCCAACACCACTTCAGCTGGGACTCCAACTCCGACCCCCACCGCAACCTCAACAGAGACTCCAACTGCGACCACTACAGAGATCCCAACTACAACAGCCCTCACCACTTCAACTGGGACTCCAACTCCGACTGCCAAAAGAGCCACAACAGAGATTGCAACCCCGACCACTACAGAGACCCCAGCCACAACACCCACCACCACTTCAACTGGGACTCCATCTCTGACCCCCAGCACCACCTCAACAGGGACTCCAACTCCAACCACTACAGAGATCCCAACCACAACACCCACCACCACTTCAACTGGGACTCCAACTCTGACCCCCACCACAACCTCAACAGAGACTCCAACTGCGACCACTGCAGAGACCCCAACCACAACACCCACCACCACTTCAACTGGGACTCCAACTCCGACCGCCACAAGAGCCACAACAGAGATTCCAACCCTGACCACTACAGAGACCCCAACCACAACGCCCACCACCACTTCAACTGGGACTCCAACTCCGACCCTCAGCACAACCACAACAGAGACTCCAACCAGCACAGAGACCCTAAGCACAACGCCCACCACCACTTCAACTGGGACTCCAACTCTGACCCCTGGCACCACCTCAACAGAGACTCCAACTCCAACCACTACGGAGAGTGCAACCACAACACCCACCACCACAACAACAGGGACTCCGACTCCGACCCCCACCACAACTACAAGAGAGAATGCAACTCTGACCACTACAGTGACCCCAGCCACAACACCCACCACCACTTCAACTGGGACTCCATCTCTGACCCCCAGCACCACCTCAACAGGGACTCCAGCTCCAACCACTACAGAGATCCCAACCACAACACCCACCACCATTTCAACTGGGACTCCAACTGCAACCCCTATGACAACCACAACAGAGATTCCAACCACTACAGAAACCCTAACCACAACACCCACCACCACTTCAACTGGGACTCCAACTCCGGCCCCCACCACAACCACAACAGAGATTCCAACTCCGACCACTACAGAGACTCCAACAACAACCCCCACCACCATTTCAACTGGGACTCCAACTCCAACCCCCACCACAACCTCAACAGAGACTCCAACTGCGACCACTACAGAGATCCCAACCACAACACCCAACACCACTTCAGCTGGGACTCCAACTCTGACCCCCACCACAACCTCAACAGAGACTCCAACTGCGACCACTGCAGAGACCCCAACCACAACACCCACCACCACTTCAACTGGGACTCCAACTCCGACCGCCACAAGAGCCACAACAGAGATTCCAACCCTGACCACTACAGAGACCCCAACCACAACGCCCACCACCACTTCAACTGGGACTCCAACTCCGACCCTCAGCACAACCACAACAGAGACTCCAACCAGCACAGAGACCCTAAGCACAACGCCCACCACCACTTCAACTGGGACTCCATCTCTGACCCCCAGCACCACCTCAACAGGGACTCCAACTCCAACCACTACAGAGATCCCAACCACAACACCCACCACCACTTCAACTGGGACTCCAACTCTGACCCCCACCACAACCTCAACAGAGACTCCAACTGCGACCACTGCAGAGACCCCAACCACAACACCCACCACCACTTCAACTGGGACTCCAACTCCGACCACCACAAGAGCCACAACAGAGATTCCAACCCTGACCACTACAGAGACACCAACCACAACGCCCACCACCACTTCAACTGGGACTCCAACTCTGACCCTCAGCACAACCACAACAGAGACTCCAACCAGCACAGAGACCCTAAGCACAACGCCCACCACCACTTCAACTGGGACTCCAACTCTGACCCCTGGCACCACCTCAACAGAGACTCCAACTCCAACCACTACGGAGAGTGCAACCACAACACCCACCACCACAACAACAGGGACTCCGACTCCGACCCCCACCACAACTACAAGAGAGAATGCAACTCTGACCACTACAGTGACCCCAGCCACAACACCCACCACCACTTCAACTGGGACTCCATCTCTGACCCCCAGCACCACCTCAACAGGGACTCCAGCTCCAACCACTACAGAGATCCCAACCACAATACCCACCACCATTTCAACTGGGACTCCAACTGCAACCCCTATGACAACCACAACAGAGATTCCAACCACTACAGAAACCCTAACCACAACACCCACCACCACTTCAACTGGGACTCCAACTCCGGCCCCCACCACAACCACAACAGAGATTCCAACTCCGACCACTACAGAGACTCCAACAACAACCCCCACCACCATTTCAACTGGGACTCCAACTCCAACCCCCACCACAACCTCGACAGAGACTCCAACTGCGACCACTACAGAGATCCCAACCACAACACCCAAAACCACTTCAGCTGGGACTCCAACTCCGACCTCCACCACAACCTCAACAGAGACTCCAACTGGGACCACTACAGAGATCCCAACTACAACAGCCCTCACCACTTCAACTGGGACTCCAACTCCGACCGCCACCACTACAGAGACAATCTCCACCACTGTCACAACCACAGAGACCCCAACACCAATAACCACCACTACAGTGACCCCAACACCACCAGTGACCACCACCTCCACAGTGACTCCAACTCCGACCCTCACCATTAGCACCACCTCCACCGGGACTCCAACACCTACACCTACCATAACAGAGACCCCAACTCCAGCATCCAGCACCACTGAAATCTCCTCCCCGACCACTGCCACACCCACAGAGACTCCAACCCCACCTCCCAACGTTAGCACTACCAGCAGTACATCAAAATCTCTTCCTACGTCCTCCCCTCCAACCTCGCAGTCCACCTATCCCTCTTCCACAGAATCTACCACGCTTGTGACCACCACCCCAACAACTGTGGAGACATATAGCACAACACAGACCCCAGCATTGTTAGAATCAACCATCACTACAACAGGAGGAACCACCCCCTCTCCATCTACACCTGGCACCACCCCTCCAGGTACACAGAGACCATGGAACTTGCGTGTGGTTATTGGTGATGCGCTTCCCATTTCTTCTCACTCCAGGGGAGCTTTACAGCTCTTGGGACTTGAGACAGGTGCCCCCCGCCCTACCTAGTGAGAGCGGTCCCCAAGAAGGCTCCAGGAGGGCTCGCCTGCCTCTCCTGCCCCGCAAGTCCCGCTGCTGAGTGTTCAGGGAGCTGCTGACCCCACAGTACGTCTCTCCTTGGGCATGGCTGCCTGTGGCCCACATCCCTCAGCCTATGGCTGTAAGATGGGCTACGTGGGCAAAGCCATCCTGAGGGGAGACCACTGAGGCACGTGTGGCCTCATGGGGAGTAGAGGCTGCCAGTCAGGTGCCATGGGAGGCCCTCCCTCTGTCCCCCCTCTTCCAGCTGTACTTCCCCCCTGGGGCTTTGGAGGGCAGCTGGTCAGCCTCTCTTGATGGACCACGTCCTGTGGCTCTGGTGCTGCCTGGAGCTGATGTCTCACCCCCGTGCCCTCCCTGTTACGTACACCGTAGACTGTGGGCCCTGACACTCTGCTCAACCCTGAGACTGAGGGCTGGGGAAATGGACGTGCGGCCTCCCACACCAGCTACCACGTCCTCCTAGTGAGCTGCCCACACGCACTTGCTGCCAGGCTGCCTGTGCATCTGCGATGGGTGGACACCCTCAGCCCTCACTGCACCCTCCATTCTTACAGGCTCGCCGACCTCGGGTCCCACCTCCTCGAAGACCACTCCCACCCATGGAACCACAACTGGGTCCCCTTCATCCACCACAGGCCCCCCTTCCACGCCCACACGCACTCCCGCGACTGTGTCAACGACTTCCACGGGAACTTCCACACCAGTAGGACACTCGTCGACCATGCCACCCATGCCACAGACCACCAGCACCTTGACCTCCAGTGTGACCACCCACGCGGTGATCCCATTCACCTCACCCAACATCACCACGAGCACCGTCTCAGTCACCAGCAGCGTCGTGAGGACATGCTGCTATTTCAATAACACGTACTATGCCCCAGGTACCCAAGTGTTTCATTCTGACACAGGCAAAGCAGGCTGGCGGGGCTTTGCTTTCCCAGTGCCTAGGGCTCAGTTGGAGGTCTAAACTGGGGGCTTGCTTGGGAAGCTGGATGCCAGCACGGGTGGATGTCTCCATGGCCAGCCCCGTGTGCTGCCACCACAAATCAGGGGTAAGTGAGGGTGTGGACTTCTCTCTCGTGGCCTCTGTGGGGACCCGCCTGGGTACTCTGGTGGCCAGCCCTGTGTGGACGGGGTAAGGACTGGGTCTTTCCCCTTGCAGGTGAGCTGGTGTACAACAGCACACATGGGGACACCTGCTATTACATGAACTGCTCGCTGCACTGCACCCTCGAGATCTTCAACTGGTCCTGCCCATCCACACCCACCACCCAGCCATCCATGACATCCAGTGTGCCACCCACCACCAAGCCCCCTGCGTGCCTGGACTTTGATCCTCCCAGACAGGTCTGAGTCTGTGGGTGGCTTTTGTCCCCTCGGGCACACACACCCACTATCTGGGCATCCGAAGCCCCAGGCGCTACCTTTCTGCTGGTCATGCCCCTGCCCCTATGCCCCACATCCCCAGTCAGGCGAAGGCTTTAGGCAGCTTGCTGGGCTCAGGGTCTGCTGTGGCCCTCGTACCTTCTCTCCCACGCACCCCTTGCTGTAGTGAGGTGGCTGGCTGCCCTCCTGGATGGGGTCGCCCTTCGCCTTCAGCCTCCTGGACAGGGCTCTTAGGTGCTTACCTGGGGCCTCGCCTGCACGGCCCACCCCTCCTGTGTAAACCTGGGTGCCAGGCTGGTGCCGCTGACCCTGTGCCCTCCCCACCTGCAGGAGAACGAGACCTGGTGGCTGTGTAACTGCACCATGGCCATCTGCAAGTACAACAACACCGTGGAGCTCGTGGAGGTGAAGTGCGACCCCCCACCCATGCCCACCTGCTCCAACGGCCTCATGCCTGTGCGCGTCGAGGACCCCGACAAGTGCTGCTGGCACTGGGAGTGTGACTGTAAGCCCAACGCCGCAGAGACCCTCTCCACCTGCTCCCCACTGTGTGTGTGGGGGCTGCAGACCCCAGGCTGTCGTGATGGCTTTGATGGCTGAGCACTCGCGGGGAGTCAGGCCCACGTTTGGAGTCAGGCCCACGCCTCCTGCTTATTCCCCATCTCAGGCCAGGGGTCCGGGGGGAGGGAGGGGCCTGCCTGGTGGAGCATGGCCACCGCCGAGGGGCCTGGGGTGGGGGTGGGGCAGAGCTGGAGTTGGAGCCAAGGCCTGGCCACTGCGGGCTGAGAGCGGAAGGCACTCTTGGGGCCCAGATGTCCCACATGCCCCAGGAACCAGACTTTGGGGCTTCCCTCAGTTTCTGCTTGCTTGATGCTTGGTCCCTGTCCTTGACCCTGTTCTTGTCCCAGCCCCCAGCCCATGGCTCGGCACTGGCTCACCCCAGCTCACTCTGCAGGCTACTGCACGGGCTGGGGGGAACCGCACTACGTCACCTTCGATGGGCTGTACTACAGCTACAAGGACAACTGCACGTACGTGCTGGTGGAGGAGATCACCCCCACCATAGACAACTTCGGGGTCTACATCGACAACCAGCACTGTGACATCAACAGCCAAGTGTCCTGCCCTCCCACGCTCATCGTGCGCCATGAGACCCAGGAGGTGCTGATCGAGACCGTGCACACGATGCCAGTGAGGGTGCAGGTACGTTGGCTGCGGAAGGGTGTCCACGGCGGGGCGCACTGACGCGGGCTCGCTTAGCCGGTGGGAGGCTGGGCTTCCTCCCCCAGAGCCAGGCTTGGAGAGGGGAGGGCGGCGCTCAGTGGACACATTTCTGTGTCTGGCCCTCTGGAGGCATTCAGGGACCTCTTGACCTCCCCCTCTCATGCCCCTGCCACCCGCCCTGGGCACAGGTCTCTGTGGCAGAAGCCCCCTCCCTTAGGACAGGGGTGAGTGGGGAGGGGCCCTGAACACACTGCATGGAGTTGGTTCCCATGGCCTGCAGAGTCCTACCCCCTGCACGGGGGCCCCCAGGTCTCTGGGGGACTCTGAGGACAGCGGCCGTGCCACCTTGCCCCTGAGACGAGTCAGGACAAGGATCTGGCCCAGCGCGATGGAAAGAAGAGGGAAGGGGGAGAGGGACGGGCAGAGATCCCCGCACTGGGCGCTCAGCCTGAGGACAGGCGGGGGTGGGGTGACCCCAGGCGCCTCCGGAGGCACAGCTCGTCCCGCCCTGCTGGCCTTCCCTGACCCCAGATGTCTCGGCCACAGGTGCAGGTCAACAGGCAGGCCGTGGCGCTGCCCTATAAGAAGTACGGGCTGCAGGTGTACCAGTCAGGCATCAACTATGTGGTGGACATCCCTGAGCTGGGTGCCCTCATCTCCTATGACAGTCTTTCCTTCTCCATCCTGCTGCCCTACCACCGGTTCAGCAACAACACAAAGGGCCGGTGTGGTGAGCCTCTCGCCCCCTGTGCGCTGCCCCAGGGAGGGTGCCCGGGCTGCGGCTGGCTGTGGGCGCCTGCCCCTGCGGCTGTGGTTCTCAGCGCCGTGCAGGCCCCCACCGCCTTATCTGGGTTTGGCTCCTGTCTAGTCTGTGCCCTTGGCCCCGGCCAGCCAGCCACCAGGGACCTGGGCTGGGAGGGTCTGGGTCCTGGGGGCTTTGCCTAGCCTGCTGGACGGCTGGGCTTGGCTCAGGGACACGTGGCCTTCCTGCCGGCACAGGCACGTGCACCAACAACACCTCGGATGACTGCATGCTGCCCGGTGGGAAGGTCGTCGCCAATTGCGAGGTTGCGGCTGGCCACTGGGTGGTGAACGACCCCTCGGAGCCGCAGTGTCCCCACAGGGGCTTCACCACCGAGCGCCCGGCCGCCTGGCCGTCGGTGGGCAGCAGCACAACCACCGGGATGCGCTCTCCGTCTCCGCTCTGCGAGCTCATCAAGGACAGGTAGGTGACCCCGGCCTGGGCCCAGCTGCACCCCTGCTGGTCTGCAGAGAAGAGGCCACAGGGGCTGAGCCTGGGGCTGGGGAGGCAGAAGGAGGTCACAGTGGGGCCCAGGACTCGGGCTCCTGATTTCCATGGGGCTGAGTGGCCCGTAAGGTGTCCCTGTGCCCTTTGTGAACCCCCCATCTCTCCTGCCTCCTGGGCTGGTGCAGAGGCGGTTGAGCTTGAATCCTGGGTAGAGACTCGTTGACTCGGGACAGAGTTCGCATCCAGGACTGATGCTGGAGAGGGGTATTTGGGCTTAGACAGAGAGGGGGAGCTCCCAAAGCTGGCATCCCTGGGAGCGAGCAGCTCGTTCCCAGAGGTGGGCGAGTCGGGGCTGGGAGGCCCCCTGCTGGTGTTGCTGGAGGGGGGTCTTGGCACCCCGTGGCCGTTTAGACATGAAGCTTCCATCTCTGGGTCCGAGCACAGTGCCTCATCCTCGGGCCACAGTGCTGGCCCCCCTACCCCAAGGCCAGCCCCGCCGCTCTGCTCCCACCCTCAGCCCATGGGCACCTGTCTGGTGGTGCAGGCTGAGCCGGGCCCCGGGGACAGCCCGGGTGGAGGTGCTGGGCAGGGGGCATCGTGAGAGAGGCTGGGGCGCTGGCCAGACCGTGACCCGCAGCCCTCCACCCACAGCTTGTTTGCCCGGTGCCACTCTGTGGCATCCCCCAAGCACTACTACGAAGCCTGCATATTCGACAGCTTCACCATGCCCGACGCAAGCCTGGAGTGTGCCAGCCTGCAGACCTACGCAGCCCTCTGTGCCCAGAAGGGCATCTGCATTGACTGGCGGAACCACACCAGTGGGGCTTGCCGTGAGTGCCTGCCCGCCCCGTCCCGGGCTCTGCTGGGCGCTGTGCCGGGAGCCGGACTGGGGTGGGGGGACAGGCCACTGGAAGAGCAGCCTTGCTCAGCACCCGGCGGGCTGGGCCCCCTCCTCCTGGCTCGGGACAGCATGGGGGGCTGAGGCCACGCTCAGCCCATGCGGGTGTGTGGGGTCCTGGGTCCTTGGGAGGGGTTGGGCACGATGTCACTTGGGGGTTAGGGTGGGGGACACAGGCTTTCCCCCTCTGACTCTGGTTCCTGCCCCCTCCCCACAGTGGTGACGTGCCCGGCGCACCGCGAGTACCGGGCCTGTGGTCCCGTGGAGGAGCCTACCTGCAAGTCCAGGTCGGTCACCGCGGACGCGTCGGGGCAGCGGGCTGTCCCTCTGACCGTGCTTCTAGCCGGTGTGTCGGGGCTGGTCGTCCAGTCTATCCCCTCGCCGTCTCATGATGCTCTCCCCCGCAGCCCCACCCAGGCAAACAGCCCACGCCTGGCGGAAGGCTGCTTCTGTCCCAAGGGCACCACCAGCTACGCGCCCGGCTTCGACGTCTGCGTGGAACTGTGCGGTAGGCTGCCTGCCAGAGGCCGCTACTCCTCCCTGGGGCTGAGGCCAGCTCCCACGTGCTGGGGCTGTGCTCACGGGGCTGTGCTCACGGGGCCTGTCTCCTTCCTTCCTAGGCTGCGTGGGGCCCGACAACGTGCCCAGAGAGGTAGGCCGACACCCTTGGTGCTGGGACTGGACACTCCTACGAGCCCTGCATTTTGGGAGGTGGGATGGGTTGGAATGAGAACTTGGGACCCTTGGAGGCCATAATGAGTAATGAGTGGTTTAAGTCCTGGAAGGCTGAGCTAGCAGGGGGATCCACCCACTAGCCATTTGATGCTCTGTGTACACCTGCGGCGGCGTCTGCAGCGTTGAGCGTGTCTCCTGCGCGTGGTTGGTTCTTTAGCTCCACGCTGTGTGAGCCCCACAGAGACACGTGGTGCGTCTGCCCCGTGCCAGGCCTGTGTGTGTGCACACGCTGGTGAGCAGGTCTCAGTTGTGATGTGAGTATCCTGGCCCAGATCCTGCCCTGTGCGCTCAGACCGGGAAGGGCGCGGGCTTTCCCGCAGGCCGCCTGGTGCAGTGCTGCCTTGGGCTGACTGGCGCCCGCTCTCCCCCTGTTCGCCCCTCCTCCCTGCAGTTTGGGGAGCACTTTGAGTTCGACTGCAAGGACTGCATCTGCCTGGAGGGGGGCAGCGGCATCATCTGCAGGCCCAAGACATGCCACCCCAGCCCCCGCATGGAGTGCAAGGAGGACGGCACCTACACTGTCACAGAGGTCGACCCCGCCAACACCTGCTGCAACGTCACCTCTTGCGGTAAGGCACCCGCGGGGCAGGGAGCGGGCCTGGCCCTGCTGTGGTTTCTGGAGGTTGGGGCCTCAGGGCATATCCGCAGGAGAGTGGGCGTCCGTGGGGCCATGGGGGTCCAGACCCCGGGTCCCTCTGCTGCAGGCCCCAGCCCTGCGTGGGGTGGCGTCGGGGCTCGGTCAGCTAGCAGCCGTGCTCACTGGGGCGTCTCCCCCGTCTTCAGAGTGCAACGCCAGCCTGTGCGTGGGGACGCCCCCGCTGTGCCCGCTGGGCTTCGAGGTGAAGAGCGAGATGGTCCCTGGGAGGTGCTGCCCCTTCTACTCGTGTGGTAGGTGGGCCGGGGTGGGGGATGAAGGAGGTCTAGGCTGGGCAGCTGGGCTGGGGCTGGGCGGCGGTGTGGTGGGGGGCTGGGGAGGTGGGGGGCTGGGGCTGGAGTGACCTCTGCCTGGGGGCTCAAGTTCTGCCCAGCGGATGCACCCAGCCCAGTCCACTGGCTCTGCGTCCACGTGGGCTCAGGCAGGACAGTCTGACCTTCGTTCCTCTTCTTCCCGCAAGTGCCCAAGGGCGTGTGTGTTCTCCGGAACGCTGAGTACCAGGTGAGCCCTGACGGGCTGCGGGGAGCGGGGCGGGGTGCACAGGGGGCTTCGGGGCATGGGGTCTGGCAGGCTCTTGGCTGGCCCGGTGAGGGGCCCTGCTCTGGGGGCTCTCGGCACACGGGGCACCCAGCTCACCGGCTGGTGACGGGGGGGACGGTGCCCTGGAGGAGGGGAGGTGCCTTGGAGGCCCCGCCTCACCTGCCCTCCCCGTGCCCGAAGCCCGGTTCTCCAGTCTTCTCCTCCAAGTGCCAGAACTGCACGTGCACCGAACGCAGGGACAACGCCACGCAGCTCAACATCATCTCCTGCACCCACGTGCCTTGCGACACCTCCTGCAACCGCGTAAGCAGCCCCTGCCCAGACAAATGCGGCCCACCCACCGCCGTCCCCGCACAGCCCTTCCTCTTTCGATGCCAGCCCGCCCGGGTGTCCTGCAGGGCTTTGAGCTGGTGGATGCCCCCGGCGAGTGTTGCAAGAGGTGCCAGCAGACCCAGTGCGTCGTCATCAACCGGCCCGGCAGCCAGAGCCTGGTCCTGAAGGTGCGCGCGCCTGTCCTTCCCTGCCCCGGGGCTGCAAGGCGGTGCACGTCCTGTCTCTTATCAGGACACCTGCCGTGGGATTATGGGAGTTTGGCCCCCTGTCCCTCCCCCACGCCCCGGGTAATCCAGGATGGTCTCACCTGGAGATCTTTAACTCAGCTCCCTCTGAAAGACACCCTTTCCAGATCAGGTCACCTCTGCGGGATGTGCGGGTTAGGCTGTGGACCCGTCTGTGGACCACAGGCCGGTGGTCCCTGGGCCCCTCCTGGGTGCCGCTGGCCTGTGGGCTGCGCTCGGCAGGGTGTTCGGGGAGCTGCCAGGTGTCTCCAGTTGCCTTTCTGGGTGGGACTCCTGCCAGGCCTCCCACAGACCCTCCTCTGCCCCACAGCCCGGGGACATGAAGAGAGACCCCCTGAACAACTGTACCTTCTTCAGCTGCCTGAAGATAAACGGCCAGTTCATCTCATCCGTCTCCAGCATCACCTGCCCCGACTTTGACCCCAGCACCTGTCTCCCGGTGAGCTGGCCCGTCGCTGCTGGGAGTGGGGGTCCCCGATGTTCCTGAGCGCCTGGACCTCCAGCATCAGTACAGCAGCCTCCAGCTTGGAGGGTCTGCTGTGGGCCCTTATGCGGGGACGGCCGCTTGCGCCCCCGTGGCAAGTGGGGGGCTGTCACTGCTCGGGGAGGCCTGCGAGTCCTATAGCTGTTTCTCCTTCCCGCCAGGGCTCCATCACACTCATGCCCAATGGCTGCTGCAGGAAATGTGAGTTCGGGCGGGTGGCTCCTGGGGCACAGGGTGCAGCGGCCTGGCAGTGGGCTCCACCCGGGCCCCTTGAAGGGAGGAGAGCACGAGGGGATGGCGCCCGGGGAATCCCGTCCCCTCTGTGCCACTCTCAGCTGGACGTTGAGTTCGAAGGCATCACCTGGGCTGCCCAGGAAGCCCGAATCCCTCCCTGAGGAGAGGCAGGACAGAGCTCAGCTTGCTTGAGGGTGGCCGAGGCGGGGTGCTTGGGGAGGGGAGAGGAGGCAGTGAGGGGGAATGAGAGGGCCCTGGGTGGTGGAGACCCCCCGAGCCTCTGCCCCCTCTCCCCAGGCCTCCCTCGCAATGAGACCAGAGAACCCTGCTCCGCTGTCCCTGTCGTCAGGGAAATTTCGCACAACGGCTGCACCAAGCTGGTCACCATGAACGACTGCTCCGGGTCCTGCGGGACCTTCTCCATGTGAGGCCCAGGCCGCGAGTGGCCCTGGTGGGGGCAGCGGCGGGGGGGAGCTGCGTCCGCGCCAGCAGGCAGTGGCGCCTCACCCCGGCTCCTCTGCAGGTACTCGGCCGAGGCCCAGTCCCTGGACCACAGGTGCTCCTGTTGCAAGGAGCAGCGCACCAGCCAGCGGGAGGTGATGCTGCAGTGCCCGGGCGGGCGCTGGCTCCGCCACACCTACACCCACATCGACAGCTGTCTGTGCCAGGACAGCATGTGCGAGCTGCCCCCCTGGCGCAGGGCCCGGCGCTCTGGCTCCAGGGACCCGGGCCTGGGGCGGGGGTGAGCGGGGAGCGCTCGGCCACCCAGGCCCCGCCTCCACCGTCCGTACACCCCCTCTATCGACCCTCTGAGCTTCCTCGCCTCCTAAGCTGACCTTCTCTCTGCGGATATTTATTTTCCAAGCCTTTGTTCAATTCTTTGCTTTTCCAGAATAAACTCAGGCAGACACTGTGCTGCTGTGTTTCAGTAGAGGCTGGGCGTCTGGGTGGGCCGCCGTGCACGGCCGAGGTCTGGCTGAGTCCTGGGGAGCGAGTGGGCTCCGGCCACCAGGCTCTGCACACAGGATCGGGGGGACACAGTGCACAGGTGCCTGGCCTGGCTTTGGCAAACCCCGGAAGGCACTGTCCTGCCCTATCCTGCCCTTGGCGTGCACGAAGCCCTGGCTGGGCCACCAAGATGCAGGTGGCCCCCTGCTGCAGGAAGCCCTCTGAGCCCGAATTTGTGAAAACGGATTCAGTCCCTTTCACAGCCATTATGCTGCATGTGCACCTGTTTTTGTGCATGTGAGTGTGTGTTTGCTTATGTGACCTGTGTGTGACTGTGCACACGTTTGCATGTGTGTGTGAAATGCGCCACCACCTGGGGAAAATAGAGAAGGCTCTGGTCCACAGACGGGGGCAGCGTGCCGACGCCTACTGCAAAAACTGACAAAAAGTGACCTTATGGGTCCTTCCGGGCTGCTGTAAAGCGGCTGGTAGGGCCGTCAGACCCTCCGGACAGACTCACAGGGCCGCCGGCTGGCTCCGGGTACGAGGCCAGGAAGCGGCCCTGTGTGTGTGCGTGTGTCCACGTGTCCACATGCCCACGGGTGTCTGGGAAGCTGCTTTGTGCGCTGGCTGAGATACCAGAATGGGAATTCTAGGGAAGGGACCCTCTGGTCCTTTGACCGTAGAGCGAGGCTGGCAGCCATGGAGACCCACGAGGTTGGGAGGGGAGCAGTTGCTTCTATCTGACCAGGTGGTGGGGGAGTGGGGGCCCTGGGTTCCTGGGCTGAGGACCCCCAGGTGTAGTAATCCAACCTGTGAGCATCCTTGGAGACCTAAGGGGAGCGACTCTCCCCCCGGGGCCCAGGTATAGTCTGCTGTCACATTTACACCTGATACCTGTCTGCCACATTTACACCTGGCTGATGGGTGCTGGATGAAGGGCCCAGCCGGGCTTGCACAGGGCGGACACAGGCCCCCTAGCTCCCCTCGACCCACTGCCTCCTGCCAAGCTGGGCTGAGGCCACTGCCCTCCCCTCAGCCACCTGACTCCCTCCCCAACCTGACCCCCACCTGCCACCAGGTCAGGACACCCCAGCACAACAGTACCACCCCGGATCCCGGGCTCCTGGTTACTTCAGGAGCTCACACTGCCCCTGGCCCAGCCTGTGGACTCCTCGGTGGTCGGTTGGCCTGGGCCGGCCTTGGAGTCACCAAGTCCACTCCTAAAGCAGAAGGTTTATTAAGGGGACAGAGGGGTCGCCCACCCCTGCTTCGTGGCCACGTGGGGTCCTTGGGGGCCTCAGAATCAGCCCTGCTGGTAAGCGGTCACTGAGCCCACCCCAGGCTCTCAGCTGTTCCTCTGTCCCGCCTGGGCCAGGAAGCCTATGAGCTCCGTTCGCTCAGTGTGTGGTCTGTTGCCTGGACCTGGACCCGAGCCCCAGGCCCAGCAGCTCCAGCCCCGGCTGCGGGACCTGTAGGACAGGACCGGGGGGAGGGCGCTGGGGCCGGCGCCGGGTCAGGCTCTGGCCAGCACCTTCCTTGGGCTCCCAGGTCCCCACTGCTGCCCCACCAGCCCTGGCCTCACAGCTGTGAAACGGGGCCTCCCGGGTGACCAGGGATGGGCAAAGGTGGGTTGTGTCCCCAGGCCCTCTGATTTAAGCATAACAGCCCTGGCTTTTTTCTCTTGGACACGGGGTTTCCATGAGGTTTTGCTTGGAAAGAGGTTTTTGGCTTAAAAATAGCTTGACAGGGACTCCCCTGGTGGTCCAGTGGTGGCTGAGACTCTGTGCTCCCAGTGCAGGGGGCCCGGGCCCCATCCCTGGTCAGGAACTAGATCCCACACACCGCAGCTGAGTCAGAATGTTGCAACTAAGACCCGGTGCAGCCAAATACGTAAATAAATATTAAAAAAAATAGTTTGACAAAATCATCGGCAGATGGCGGGAGGCCGCGGCCCTGTCCCCCGAGAGGAACCCGCGGACACCTCCCGCCCACCCCGCACGTCGAGCGCTCATGGACGAATGAACCAGGGAGTTCGTGAGTGGAGGAACCATCCGCACGCCAGCCTCCGCGCGCGAGCCCAGGCCCATGAAGACCCAGGCGGGGGGGCGGGGCCGGGGGAGGTACTGATTCACTCTTTCTCTTCCGTCAGGCCAACTGTTCCTGCCCCACCCCACTGTTTAGATGGGGGCTCTGAGGGCTCTGCTGTCTGCCGGGACACCTGTACGGTGGGTGACAACCCGGCCCTCTGCTCAGAGAGCAACCGCCTGGGCCCTGCCCCTCCCTCTGCGCTCCCAGCCCAGCCCCTCTCCCACTTCAGCCACCCCCCACCGGGCCCTGGGGCTGCTCCACAGGTGTTCCCCGCCTGCCCCAGACCTGGTTTCTAGCTGGGGAGGGGTCCCCATGGAGACCCCAGGCCGGGCCCACACCGCCGATGGATGCAAAGCCCGGATGACAGGTGGTTTCCTGCTCCCCAGTCTGGGGCCCCTCCCCTGGTCTGGGTCTCTGGGCTGAGCTCCCCTTTCCACTGACACCTCTGGGGCTGATCTCTCCTATGACCAGAGGCGGAGAGGCCTCCACCTGCCTCCACCGCCTCTGCCCCCCGAGGCTCTCAGGCACAGCTGTGCCAGGGCAGAGGTGGCAGATGGTCCCAACCACCTGGCTGGCCGGGGGACGCCTTCTGTAAATGGGGACTTGGCAGAACAGGTGCGTCCCTGTCCCGACAATCCGCCCCCTCCCCCTGCACACGGCCTACCCAGGTCACAGAGGTGTTGGAGGGTCGGGGTGGGGGGCAGGGAGGGAGGAGGGCGGGAGACCTGCAGCCCCCTCCTCTCTCCAGCTGTTCTCTCTTCTTCCGCACCTGGCTCACCACCCAGAGCTGTGTCCTCCTAGGGCTCCCTAGAGGGACGCACCTGGAGCCACAGCCATCTGCTTCTCCCACGGCCCATGGTGGGCTGTCCCCTGTCTGGGGTGCCCCCAGGGCACAAGAGACAAGGACCAGGTCCGCCAGGTGGGCGGCCCTGCCCCGGGGGCCTGTAAGCTGGGCTACAAGGTCTCTGCCACTGCCTTGGGTGCCGTGGGAACAGGGCCAGGCTTGGGACAAAGCAACTGCCCCTCTCCATGCTGCCCCAGCAGCCCTGGGTCGTCACAACTCCTCCCCACTCCCCCCAGCCTGCCCACCTCTGCCCCTGGCCAGGTGGCTACGTAAGAATAAAACACCTCACTGTTGGCTAAGTGCCTGTTTCTCCTGCTGCCCCCGGGGACCCTCACCCTACAAGGGCCCTGACACAGGGTTCACTCCAACCCCGTTTTCAGTGGGAAAACAGGCCTGGAGGGCAAGAGGCTCCCAAAGCCACCAAGTGGAACCCGAGGCAGAGTTGGCCAGGCCGTGGGTCCTTCTGCTGCATGCCGCCTTCCCCACCCCCCCCCACCCCAGCAGATGCCCACCCCCTGCTGTTTCCTCGAGCTCACTGATGCTGGACCTGCCCCAGGGCAGGGTCCACGTGTTCCCACCAGGCCTCACGGCACTGCGGCTCAGCTACGCTTGAGCCCTGGGGATGCCACTGGCCCCCGCTGTCGGGGGTGGCGGCCCTGCAGCGTGGCCTTCAGGGGTGCCCATGGCCACGGTGCCCACTCGGGCTCCAGCTGTGCAGGCCACTCCGTGCCTGCTGTGCCCCTCCAGGTCCTCACTTCGCAGCGGGATTGTGACCATAACAACCGACAGGTAGTGCCTGGCTTGCTGCCGCCCAGGCCTTCCAGAGGCTACGCTCACCCCCAGGCACTTGCCCCCCACCACAGGGAAAGGTGGCAGAGCCAAGACCCCTGCCTGGGGCCCGGGAGGGATGGGGTCTCCCAGGCACCCTGCAGTATTGCAAGTCGTCAACCCTGGTGCAACACTTCTCGGGCTCTGTGGGGCTCCACCGGTGAGGGGAGCCCTGGGCCCACAGCCTGGCCCTCGATCGTAGGGCTTCGGTGGAGACCCCAGTGGTGAGAACACAGCTCCATTCTGAGATGCTGGCCGGGCCTCCCACGGTGTGATACCCCTGCCCACACCCAGGGCCTGGACATTAGATAAAGACCGGACTTAGGATTTCCATCACGAGTTCCCACCTTGCTTTTCCCGGGGCACCTTTTATTTTGTTTACTTATTTTTAAATATTTATGTATTTAATTAATTAATTTTTTGTTGGGCTGCGTCGGGTCTTAGTTGAGGCATGCCGGATCTTTCGTGGTGATGCTCGGGCTTCTCTCTAGTTGTGGCATGCAGGGTTTTCTCTCTCTAGTTGTGGCGCGTGGGCTCTGTACTTTGCGGCACGCAGCCTCTCTCGTGGCACGCGGGCTTAGTTGTTCCGTGGCATGTGGGATCTTAGTTCCCCAACCAGGGATCGAACCCACATCCCCTGCATTGGAAGGCGGATTCTTTACCACTGGACCACCAGGGAAGTCCCTCCCAGAGCACTATTTATTTATTTATTTATTTATCTCTCTAACATCACCTCTTTATCACAACAACGCTAGCTGAATCAAATATCACAAAGTAAACCCCAAAGGCCTCTCAAAAGTCATATTTACACAATATTTTACAATATATGGAAATGCTTATTCCACAGTAAGTTTTTAAACCCTAAATTTGATCCGATGTCATATGCAAAAAAGTATGCAGAGAAAAAAAAATTTAACATACGTATATACTTGCACGGACAAAAACCAGAAGAAAATACACCGAAATGCTAGCAGTGGTTGTCTGGGTGGTGGGATGCCGCCAGGCAGGCGGGCAGCCTCTATCTGGGAGCTGCATGGAGGGGACCCTGTCACATCCTGCCCTGGATTTCTCTGCACAATCTGAATGTTCCACCATGAGCATGCATTCTAACAGCAGAAATTCTTTTCAGAAATCACTGAAGATGTGGGAATTCCCTGGCGGTCCAGCGGTTAGGACTCCTCGCTTTCACTGCCCGGGGCCCAGGTTTAGTCCCTGGTCGGGGAACTAAGATCCCGCAAGCTGCACAGTGTGACCAAAAAAAAAAAAAAAAAAAAAAATCACTGAAGATAGAAATCTTTTATGTTCACCTCTGCCTTGGTTGGGATGGTTACATGGGTGTTGACATTGGTCGTGACCCCTCAGACCACACACTTAAAGTCTGTGCATTTATTATGTCAAGTATGCCTCAATTTTAAACTGTGGCAGGGCAAAACCAGTCACTGTGGAGCAGGGCTGCTTTGCGTCCACTCACTTCTGGAGCAGAAGCCCTCCCCCACTGCGCCTGTTTCCCTTGCATCCCGACTTCAGGAAGCATCCTTGTTCTGAATAGGATTCGGGGTAACTTAGGAAACTGCTCTCAATACAGTATTTTAAAGTTGAAGAAATCGACAGGAAAGGAAACCAGTGGGAATACCGAGGTAGTAACGGGGAAAGTTAGCACACAAAGGAGGCACAGTCATGTCACCGTGGCCAAAGTGTGGGCAGAGCGGGGACCTTGTGGCCACAGGCCGTCACAGGGCTGTGTGTCCCTTTTGGGCTCCAGGCACGGGTCACAGTACCTTGGGGACGAGCAGCCCAGCCCTCTCTGTCCTCCCCAACAGGTGTCTGGGCTGCAGAGATTCTGGCCCCTGAGCTCTCCCGAGTTGGAAGTTCCCTGGGCCCCTGGGTGGGCATGGTGGGGGCAGTACGGGCAGGAGTGGGGCTTTCCTTAGACAAGGTTCATGGAATGAAGAAAGTGAACAAACGAACCAAGGCGCCTTGCCCCAGACACGTGGGCCTTGTCCCAGGCAGAGCCATTGCCTTTGAGAAGCCATCAGGGCCACCTGCCAACAGCCAAGAGCTGAGTCTCCTGGCTGACTCTGGCCCTCCCCAGGTCTCCCTGCTCATTCCGGGGCACTTTTAAAAAGACCACTCAGAGCCGAGCCTGTGAAAGTTAGTGACCTCTGCCCCAACAGCCTTATAAGTACTAGATGCTCAACTGTGATCTGGCACAGACGACCCTGCGCACCAGCCGCCCCTTGTTTCTGGGGTCTGTAGGTAATAAATCTTGTGGCTTTACTTCCTTTGTAGGACTGTGTTGGAACTGCGCATACAATCGAAATGGTCCTGGGGTTTCCCCTTCCCCAAAGTGGGAGGTCAGTGCTGAGGGACCGGGGTGGCCCCTCCTTCAACAGACAGCGCTCTGCATATTCTTAACATACCAGTTCCTGGCTTTCCAGCTGGAACTCCAGAAGAGAACCTTCTCTGAGAAGCAGCTCTGGGCAAGTAGGGAGCGGGTCCGGGGAGGGCTGCTCCCTTCTCAGGGGACCCCAAGTCCCTCCATGGCTGTCTCTTCACTTCTCTTTCCAGGGAAACACTTCCCGTTGTCTTAAATTGGAAACGAGCCTGATTGACATAGGATATTCCACCTGACACAGCAGAAAGCACATTCTTTTTAAGTGCATGTGGACTGTTCACAAAGACGGGCCACACTCCAGTCACAAAACAAAAGGAAACATGTTTAAAACAGTAAAAATCATACAAAATATGTTACACACATGGAACACATGGAATTAAACTAAAAATCAACAACAGAGAGATAGATATCTGGAAAATTCCAAATATTTAGAAATTAAGACATACTTCTAACTAACTCATGAATGACAGAGGAGGCCACAAGAAATCAGGAAATATTTAAAATAGAATACAGATGAAACCAAAACCTATCAAAAATTGTGAAATGTAGCTAAAGCATGTCTTAGATGGACTTTTATGCATTTAATGTTTGTATTAGTGAAAAGGAAGCTCCAAGCAAATAGAAAGAAGCAAATAATAAAGAGCGTGAATAATAAATAATAAAGAGCGTAAATAATAAATAATAAAGAGCGTAAATAAACAAAATTTAAAACAAAACAAACAACGAGACCAAAAATCCAATGGAGATTGTCAATGAAAAAGAACACTGGCTCTTTGAAGAGAGTAAAAATAAAACTGACAAATCTCCAGTGGATCATGAAAAAAAGAGCAAAGATGTGAATGATTGATATCAAGATTAAAAAGGGACATAACTACAAATCCTACAGACATTAAAAGGATAGTAAGGGAATATTATGAGCTACTTTATGCTAATACATTTGATAATTTAGATTAAGTAGACAAATGTCTGGAAGGAAACAAGTTAAAGTTTGTTCAAGAAGAAATTGAAAACTTGAACAGTCCTATGTTGATTCTAGAAAACTAAAACTCAAAAACTTTTCCACACGGGGCTTCCGTGGTGGTGCAGTGGTTGAGCGTCCGCCTGCCGATGCAGGGGACATGGGTTCGTGCCCCGGTCCGGGAGGATCCCACATGCCGTGGAGCGGCTGGGCCCATGAGCCATGGACACTGACCCTGCGTGTCCGGAGCCTGTGCTCTGCAACGGGAGAGGCCACAGCAGTGAGGGGCCCGTGTACCGCAAAAAAACCCCAAAAAACAAAAAACTTTTCCACAAAGTTCACATTCAGGTGGTTTCACTGGTGAGTTCTATCAGATATTTAAAGAAAAAACAATATTGATCTTACATAAATTCTTTCAGGAAATAAAGAAGGAGGGGACACTTCTCAACTCATTTTATGGGGCTAGAATTTATGTTGATTCCAGAGCCAGAGATATCATAAGTAAAGCAAATCACAGAGCAAATTCTTCTCATGAAAATAGGTGCAAAAATCCATAACAAAATATTAGCAAGTCAAATCCAACAATACATACACAGGCTAATACCAAGTGAGGTTTACCCCGAGAACGCAAGGTTGGTATAACATATGAAAATCAATCAGTGTAATTCCCCATGTTCATAAAATAAAGGAGAAAAACAAATGATCATATTATATGCCGAAAAAGTGTTTGAAAAAAATCACAACACTTTAATGATAAAAACTCTCAGAGAGCTAGGAAAAAAAGAGAACATCTTCAACCTGATTGGGGACATTTACAAAAATCTGAAGCTAACATCACACTCAGAGATTAAAGCCTATTCTAAGAGCAGGTAGGAGAGCAGTCTGTGTGCTCTCACCACTTCTGTTTAGCATTGTACTAGAGGTCCCTTGCCAGTGCAATAAGACAAGTAAAAGAAATGAAAGATGTTCAGGTTGGAAAGATCTGAATGGTATATTTTATAAAGATGTCTATATTTGCAGATGATATATTTATGTATGGTGATAACACTAAGGAACCTACAAAATATCTACTAGAAAGAATAAATGAATTTAATCAACATGGCAGGATATAAGGCAATGCACAAAAACCAATGGCATTTCTGTATAGTATAAATGCACAATTAGAAATGAAATTAAAGAAAACAGCTCAATTTACAATAGCATCATAAATAAAATACTTAGGAATAGATTTAACAAAAGTCGTATGAGGTGTGTACAGTAAAAACTACAAAACAGTACAAAGCAAAACATAAAGGCTGAAGTAAATGGAAAACTATACCATGCTCATGGTGGAGGATTTAATATTGGGAGCATGGCTGCCCTTCCCAAATTTATCTAAAGATTCACTGCAATACTAATCAAATCCCTAATAGGCTTTTGTCGAAGAAATTGACAAGATGATTTAAAATTCATATGGAAAAGCAATCTGGTATAGTCAAAACAAAGTTGGAGGGCTAACATTACCTGATTGCAGGAAAATGTTATATAAATACAGTTTTATATTATTTATTATTTATATTATATTAATTATATTATTATAAAGATATAGCCTATATAATTAATAGTGTTCTAGTGGCATAAAGATAGACGTACAGATCAATGCAGCAAGACAGAGTCCAAGAATACACAAAGGTAATTAATAGGATAAAGGTAGTCTTTTTTTTAACAAATAATGCCGAATGTCTATCTGCGTGGAAAAGAAATAAACCTTGACCCTTAGCCAACACCATATACAAATATAACCTAAGTGCAAGAACAAGAACTATTCAATTTATAGAAGAAATACAGAAGAAAATATTTATGACATTGGAATAGGCAAAGATTTCTCAAACCAGACATAAAAAACACAAAATGTAGAACAAAAAACCAATAAAATAGACTTTATTAAGATGAAAAACGTTAGCTTTTTGAAAGACATGGTTACGAAATTTTTGCAAAACGTATGTCTGAAAAGGAACTCACATCCAGAATATATAAAAAAACTCTTACAACTCAATAAAAATAAGTTAACTCAATTAAAAATAGGCAAAAGGTTTATAGGATCCATCACAAAATATGATATAGGATTGGCCAGTAGGATGTTCAACGTTACCGGTCCTCCAATAAATGCACAAACTACAAAGATGTGTCGGTCTCCACACACGGACAACACAAAATGTTGGCAAGAACATGGAGCAACTGGAACTCTCAGATGTTGCTGGAATGAACGTGAAATTGTACAGCCTTTTGGAAAACAAAACATTACCAAGTTAAATGTATACTTACTATGTGACTCACCAGTTCCACTCGTAGATGTTTACCCAGGACAAAAGAAACCACATGGTCGAGGAAGACGTATGTGAATGTTTGAGGCACCATCATTCAAGATTTCTGAAAACGAGAAGTGATGTACTTGCCCGTCCGCTGCTGAATGGATAGACAAACGGAAATATTGGGTTGGCCAAAAAGTTCGTTCGGGTTTTCTATACCATGAAAACCCCGGACGAACTTTTGGGCCAACCCAATTTAGCTGTATGTTGAGATACTGCTCTCCAATAAAAATGGACAAGTATCGCTGTATGCAACTGGGATAAGTATCAAAAGCGTTGTGTTAATTGAAAGTAGTCAAGTATAAAGGACTACAGGATTTTGTACCACAGAATTCTAAAAATGACAAAACTGGGGGAATGGAGAGCACAGCGGTGGTTCCCTGGGACCAAGGATGTGGAAAGGGACCAGCTGCAAAACGGCACAAATAAGCTTTCTGAGTTCCTCCATCTTGATTTTGGTGGTGAGTACATGACTGCACATAGTTACTAAAAGTTATCAGGCTGCTTGTCACGTGTCTGCTGTCAGCTGGTGGGTCTGCAGGACTGGACATGGCCGGAGTAGCTTGGGTCACTGGCGCCTGTACCCATAAGTCCTTCCTTCTCCAGGAGAAGGCGGCTATTTCCACGGCGGTCACTGCTCTCAAGAGCCACGAGAGACCCGAGGGCACAAGCTCTTTTCATGTCTCCACATGTGTCGGATTTACTGCTGTTCCAGTGGCCAAAACTATCCATGGACACAGTAAGCCCAGATCGGTGAGGATGGGGTACAGGGGTGTGAACAGCTGGGCCTTTGACCACATCGTGTCACACAGACTTTCCCAGAAGGCAGAAAAGGTGGGAAGCTGAGGCCTCTCATTTCTGAAACTAGGATAACGGTGAGACCAACATCTCTCAAAAGCAGCCCGGGGAAAGGAAATTGCAGACACACTGAAGAATTTATTAGTCCTCGCGGGGCTCGCCTTTTTCTCTGCGGCCACATCTCTTTCCATGAGGAGCTGGGCCTTCTGTTCCTGCCCCTTTGTCCTTTACGTCTTCCATCTCGGGGAGAGCACAGTGGCTTAAAGGCTTAATCCACGCCCGAAAAGAGAAACAGGGCGTGGGCATCCCTCCTCCCAGACCTGACCTGATCTCTTTTGCTTCTCCAAGGAGGGGGCTTGTCAGGGCCAGTGCTGCCGGCCATTGGAGGGTTGTCTGTTTAATTCGAGGGGTCAGAGTAAGGAAGCCGCCTTACCCACAAGCACAATCCATGGTCTCCGGCCAAGAAGTTATAATTTACGCAGCTAGGCTTGGTTCTTCAAGTGCCAGCTCCCCTTCTTTACTTTTCAATTGGTTCAAGCCTTCAGGTGAGGAGGGCTGTGTATGAAGCTCCCCTAAGATCCCAAAAACCGTGAGCAAGGAGGCTTATCCAGCAAGTCAAGTATTGTTCAACAGCAGAAAATCTACTAACGTAATGTCTCAGTCAGGATAGCTCTGCTGTGTTGCAGTAACAAGAGCCCCCGGATCTTGGTGGCCTGTGACAACAGAGGTTTCCAGGCACCCTGGACCGGCGCTCTGCTCCCATTTTCTCTCCAGGACCTCAAGTGATGGAGCAGCTGTCATCTCAGAGATCACATCTGTCACGTGGAGCATCTTGCCCAGTGTCTAAACCCTCAGAACGAAGGGTCACCTGGTTGCTGGCAGCTGCCAGGGCTGGGATGTGAGACGTGGCTTTGCCAACAGGAGGGGAGCCAGCAACGTTTGGCGATTTCCATGGACAGATTAAAGGAGAAGAACCATTAAGAGATGCAGAGGAGGCACCCCATGAAAGTAAACAGCTTGTCTTCATTTTTTTTTAAAGCAAAGAACTAAGACTAGAAGGAAACATTCCTCATCTGTTAGTGGGTATCAGTCAAAAAATGGCAGCAAATGTCAGATTTAGTGCCTAGAGCTTTAGAACCATTCCCTGAAAGTCAGGGAACGTGGAGGTTGTCTACAACGACTACTTTCTTTTTTAAAAAGAATTTTATTGATGTATAGTTGATTTACAATGTTGTGTTAATTTATGCTATACAGTAAAGTGACCCAGTTATACATATATATATTCTTTTTCATCTTCTTTTACCATCAATCTCTGGGGTCTAGAAGTTCTTGCCAAAGCAACAAAACAAGAAAAAAAAAAGTATCAGGATTGGAAAAAAATAAAACTGTCCTGATGTAAAGATACTGTGATTATCAAGATGGAAAAGCCAATTAGAACTCAGTAACATTGTTGGATACAAGGTTAATGAAAACAAGTACACAAAACAAGTAGCATTTATTTATGCCAGTAAAAACCAAGTAGAAAAAGTAATAATTAACACAGCCACAAACCCACGCAGATTCCTAAGAATAAATCAAACAGAATATGTCCCAGGCTATTAAGAGAAAATTACTATAGCTACTGGAAGGCAAATTGGAAGACCTTATTAAATGGAGAGAGATGCCCTGCTCACGAATGATAAGATTCAATTTTGAAAAGTAAAACCATTTCTTGGCAAACAGCTGTATAAACCTAACAAAATGCCTTTCACGATCCCAGTAGAGTTTTTCACGGACTTGTCAGGTTGCTCAAAGGGCCCACGTGAGACCAAAGAGCTAAGAAGGGCCGAGGGTTTTCAAAGAAGCACGAGGTGGGAGGGCTGGTCTCTTCTCACAAGGCAGTGTGGGCTTGCTCAAGGATAGGCAAGTGAGCAGGTGGAACAGACCACACGCCAGGACAGCGACTGCGGTGGGAGGGACCCCTCATATGCAGGGAGGGGGGACCTTCAGTAGCAGCTGCCGGGACAGCGTTCTCTCAGTGGGGAAGTAGGAACGAGGTCTCCACCTCGCGCCCCAAACTAAGATCAGCTACCAAGTGGCTTAAATAGCTAGAGGTGAAAAGCAAAAACGTTTAAACTTTCAGGAGAAATTAAAGGCGTAATGTTTATGACCTCAGGGGAGGGGAGGATTTCTTAACCAAGTCAGTAAAATCACAAGCCGTCGATGTTGCAAGGGAGGCACTTGATAATATCCTGTTTGAAAAAAGACAGCCTAACAAAGTGAAAATACAGGTCAAAGAGGGGAAGGAAGCTTCCGTGAGGATGAGCCATCAGGACCAGAGTCCAAAGAGCTAAGGAATGCCCGTGATGCCCACCACCTGCTGGACCCTCAGGGGGTGAGGGGAGGAGAAGGAAGGGGGAGGGGAGGACGGGGGAGGCTGAGCCCACCCACGGCCTAGACGGAGAGCCCAGGGCGTCCACCTGCTGCCTTGGGGCAGAGGGCAGCTCACCTCCTTTCAGGCACAGATGACAAAAATAAGCAGCAAGCTTTGACCACAGACCTGGAAACTCAAGAGAAACCCCCCTTGGGACCCGCATTAACCCACCGGCGCTTCTGCCTGGGCCGTCCTGCCGCTAGCCGAGCCGGGTGTCACAGCCCTCTCGCAGGAGCGAGACCCCCACCCTTCCCCGGAATGCTACACGGCAGTGAAGCCTGCAGGAACCGGAACCACAGCAGGCTCACGCAGACCCTGATTCCATCCCTGGGGATTCACGCGTTATCCCTGCTTTATAACCTGCACATTTACAAACGTGGTAAAACTATAAAAACTTTTGAGAACCAGGGAATTCAGGATTGTGGCCACTTCTGGGGAGGGGGTGGGTGGGGAGAGGCACCTGGCTCTATCTGTAATATTTTATTTCTCGATGGAAAACATATCTGAAGCACAAAGGTCAAGGACCTAATGTTAGCTGAAGCTGGATGGCGGGTACACGGTGCCCACGTGTCAGTCTGTTCTCGACGGTATGTTTGAAATCTTTCCTGGTGGGAGGATGGGAGCTGGTGAGTGGGCCCTGCAATGTCCAGCGCAGCCCCTGGGGCCGCGGCAGGAGCACAGGGAACATGCTGCGGTGGGGGGAGGGCGTCCCAGGTCTCAGGCTGCTGAGGGCGTCAGCGGTGTGGTCAGTCCCTCCCTGCCCAAGCCAGCCAGGCCGAGCCCACAGCCTGCGACCAGGAGGCCAGAGCAGGGCCCCACAGACGTCACCGGGCTCTGAGAACCTCGCGGTGCCCTCGGACCCTCAGGAGAAGCTCCACCAGGGTTTGCTGATGGCATCAAATGAGATCCTGTCTGTTTAGGGTTCTGCTGGCTAGTCCCTGAACCCCACCTGCCTGCCGCTCCCTGAAAGGAGCCGGGGATTTTCTCCCTGTGCAGTGAGTTTTGACCCACTCTCTCTCCTTTTGTTCTTATCGGTTGTTGTGGGCTGAACTGTGTCCCCCAAATTCGTACATAGGGGTCCTGACCCCCAGCACCCCAGAATGTGGCTATTTGGAGATGAGGTCTTTAAAGAGGTGGAAAGTAAAATGAGGTCACGAGGGTGGGCCCTGGCCCAGTGTGACTGGTGACCTTATAAGAAGAGGAGGTCAGGACACAGACGCACACAGAGGGACGACTCCGTGAGGGCACAGGGAGGAGACGGCCGTCTACACGCCGGGGAGAGAGGCCTCAGGAGGACCAGCCCTGCCCACACCCGGATCTCGGATTCCAGCCTCAGGACTGGAGACAAAAAACAACAAACAATGTTGCTCCAGTCACCCCAGGAAACACACCCTGATCAACCCTGCGGCTACACGGAGGGAGGACCCAGCTGGACAGGATGGGTGCTCAGAGAGGACATAGGGCTTTCGGGCCATCACCTGTTGGCGTTCCCCCTGAGAATCCACCCCCTGCCAAGCTGGGGAAGTGACAGGGGAGGTGCCATTGACGCAGTGATCCCGGCCGAGGGCACAGCGGCTTCCTCTAGGGGACAATCTTGGTGGGGGGGGCGTTGACTATCACTTCATTTAACAGACGGCAAAACCTGCCAAGGTGGGCCAGCAACCCTGGGGGTCACGCAGCTGGGGTAGGCAGCACCTCACCACGCTGATCCTCAGGAGACACTGGTCAGGCTGGGCGAGGGAGGGGGCCCTGGGGACAAGGCCAGGGCCTCCCCAGCTCCCCTCCCAGCCTGGTCATGCCGCAGAAAGCGCCTGCTCTGTCCTGGCTGGAAGTGCTTCCGAGCCCCGAATTCCCGCTCTTCCCGTCGTCGGGATGCCACCCGCCCGCCACAGAGCTGGGGCCCGCTGCCATCCTTGCACCACGTGGCTGAGAAACGGGTAGCCAGGCCTTGCAGCCAGGCCATCTCCTCCTGTGCTATGGGGTGGGGGGGTAGCTGGGCATTTTCCATCCCCAACGTCCTCGGTGTCAGCGGACCTGTTAATAAGGCCCCAGGGAGATCGGGGACGTTGCCACCTGGCATCGGAGGCCTGCCCCCCACCGGTGGCATGGGGCCAGCGGTGTCCTCTCTTCTCGGTTGTCCCTGGGTTGCCCCGAGGACCAGGAAGTGGCCGTTCCCTGTGATTCAGCATCTCCAGGGCAGTGAGCGAGCCGGTCATCTTCCCACTTCCTGCTCGGGGGACAGCGGCTCTGGGCCAGGCTGCAGGGCAGGCCGTGGCTCCAGTGCCCGGCCAGACCCCACCCCAGGGAGTCTCGTTGCCGCCCACCCCCCAGCACTTCCTGGGCTGCCCTCTACCGCCTCTGCTTGAGGATGGGGCCCCACACGGAGAACTTGCAGGGGGAACCCCACAAAGTGGGCCCCGGGTGCTCCCTACTTAGTGTCAGCTTTCAGGTCTCTCCCTGCGAACGACGCCTGGACAAGGGTCTCGGGGGAGGCATCCTGTAAGGACACCAGTGTTCACAGCAGCCTCCTGTCTGTGAAATCAGGGCTCACACAAGCCCAGCCCCCAAACAGCAGCTCTTGGCCAAACCGCAGGCATTTCAGGGCCCTTTGGTCTGTTGGTCAGAGATGGGACAAGCGTCAGGCCACGGAAGTTTACCTAGGGGCGAGGAGTCTTCTGCCCGTCCTTCTGGCAGTGAAGTGTTGCCATATTTTACTGATAGGCCCGACAGAGGCTCGCCGGGAGGGCCAGTGCCGACTGCACCTTTGAACCTGAGAGCCGGCGCTCGGTTGGGTGGGGGACGGCTGTCTCCTCTGTCGCTTCCCCCAGGTGGCTGTGCCGGGGGCATCTCCAGCCACTGCCCAGAGCCTGTCGGGTGTCCGGGGGTGGTGATGGGTGAGGGCCCCTAGGGCAGCACAGCCCGGCCACGGGTGGAGGTGCCCCAAGCGGCCCGCTGGCCACGAAGCTCAAGTGTCTGGAGTTCCAATTGCAGCTCACGTGAGTCTAGCTCTTCCTTGCATTTGGCTGCGGTGTCCAGGATGGTGGTGAGCGCTTCCGGGGTGTCACAACCCCCACCCCTCATGCTGGATCTCAGCACCCACACGTCTGCGGCGAGCTCTCCCAGGACCCCCGAACCCGAGGGTCCTTTAATGCCCTCGAGTTGGAGCAACAATTGGCTCAAATATCAAATAAAGTTCAGAGTTCTTTCCTTTTAGGATTTAAACATATCACTCCTTGGTCCCATAACCAGTGCGCATGGAGAAGTTCAAGGTTGACCCCATCTCTTTCAGAATCCTACTGTCTTCCACCCGGCCCCCCCGCCCTGCCTCGGTAGTGGAGGTGTGATGGCGGCTTGGTAACAAGCGGCCTGAGGAATTTGCAGTCCCCCGACCCAGGACCCAGAGCCCCTCGGGTGCCCTGCAGGGTCCTTTTGGTTTCTCTCACCGTCTCCCCTGTTCTTAGGATTCACACCCACAGAATTGTAAGTAGGAACCCTTTGTCCGTGAGATTTATGCGTGTTGTGAGCAGCTGAAATTCGTTCTTTTTATTACTGAGTGGCACTGTGTTGCAGCTTTACCACAATTATTTATTCACCCCCCACTATCGGTGGGTATCTGCTTACTCCCAGTGCCATGGGGTGAACTGTATGCCCCCCAAATTCATATGTCAGCATCCAAACACCAAGTACCTTGGAATGTGACTTGTTTGGGAATAGGGTCTTTCTGGAGGCGATTGAGTTAAAATGAGGTAATTTGGCTGGACCCTAATCCTGTATGGTTGGTGTTTATTAAAAGGGGAGATTTGTAGACAGACACACACCAGGGAGGATGGATGCCACGTGAAGATGAGGGCAGAGATCGGGGTGATGATTCCAAACGCCAAGCATACCAAAGACTGGAGCAAACACCCCAGCGCTGAGGGGGAGTGCTCGACTGAACCCCGCAGAGCCTCGGGGCGGGGGCCAGCCCCGCACCCCCTTAATCTGGGACTCCCCGCCCCCAGGACGGAGTGAACGAACTTCTGTTGATCAAAAGCCACTTGTGCCCGGTGCCCTGTCCTGGCAGTCAGGGGTCGCAGCCGTACCCAGTGTTTGGCTACTGTTAATAAAGTTGCAATAATCATTCGCGCAGTGTTTTGGGCGGTGCAGCCACCATCTCTCTTGGAACCGCTTCGTCCTATGTCAGGCAACCGGTTTCCCGAGTAGTCCTGGCGATGGGCATATCCTCTCAGCCGGGATGGGGGCTCCACCAGCTCCGTGCTGGGCCAGCACCTGGAATGGTCCGTCTCCGCCAGCAGCCCTCCTGCGGGAGTGCGTTTTGTCCTGACGTTTCACTGTGTCGTGTCCAGGGACAGTTTTCTGTTTCTCTCTTGTTGGGCTGCCTTTGAATCCCTTCCTTCTGAGGCCTTTTGTTTTCCACTGTGGGAAAAACGTTCCATTATTTAACACTTTTCCTCTCCATAAAAAATTTTTAAAAAATTATTTATTTTTGGCTGCGTTGGGTCTTCGTTGCTGTGCGCGGACTTTCTCCAGTTGCGGCAAGCGGGGGCTGCTCTTCGTTGCGGTGTGTGGGCTTCTCATTGCGGTGGCTTCTCTTGTTGCGGAGCACGGGCTGTAGGCACGTGGGCCTCAGTAGTTGTGGCACGCGGGCTCTAGAGCTCAGCGTCAGCAGCCATGGCTCACGGGCCTAGCCACTCCGCTGCATGTGAGATCTTCCCGGACCAGGGCTCGAACTCATGTCCCCTGCATTGGCAGGCGGATTCTTAACCACTGCGCCACCAGGGAAGCCCTTTCCATTAAACTTTTTAAAAAGTTTTATTTGTGGTAAGAAACATATAATATAGAATTTACCATCTTGCCATGTCTAAGTGCACAGCTCAAAGGCATGAAGCACATTCGCACTGTTGTGCAACTTTCGCCCCCATCCACCTCCAGAACTTCTCCATCCTCCCAAAGGACACTCTGTCCCCATGAAACACTCACTCCCCTCCCCTCCCCCAGCCCCGGCCCCACCGTCTACTTCCTGTCTCTGTGGATGTGACTCCTCCAGGGACCTCACGTGGGTGGAATCAGACAGGGTTTGTCCTGTGTCTGGCTTATTTCACCAAGCATCATGTCCTCAAGGTTCACCCAGGATGTAATCTGTGGCAGGATATCTTTCCTTTTTAAGGCTGACATCCATTTATGGATAGACCACATTTTGTGTATCTATCCACTCACCCTTCGACGGGCACTTGGTTTACCCCTGGCTCTGGGCTGCTGTGCACATGGTGTATGAGTGCTTGGGCGTCTGCTGTCAGTTGCTTTGGGATTCTCCAGGGTCTTCTTGAGGAGAAAGTAGGGATGGGCCCAGACCCTCAGACGCACCTTGACGCATTCCCCTTGACCAGACGCCTCCTGGTCAGACCCTCACCTGAACCCTCTGGGGGAGGGGCCTTTACAGGCTTGACCGGCCAGCCCAGGTGCTTGGAGGAGAGGGAAGGAGGAGAGATTCTGGGTGGGCTGGTCCACGGGCCTGCCTGCCATTGCCATTATGACACCCGTCTTTCCCCTAGGCCGACTGGGACACTGCTGCCAGCCTCTGGCTCCGCCCTCATGGCCCAGGAGCCTGCTGAGGGCTGAGACCAGAGAGCGGCCAGAAGGCCTTCATCCAGTTCACCTCCCACGGCCTCCCACTGTCCCCTCCCTACCCGCCCAGCCCCCCACCTAGCAAGGCAGGCTCGAGCTCTCCCTCTCAGCCTCTCTGTGTCTCTGCCTCTCTCTCCCTGTCTCTCTCTGTGTCTCTCTCACTCTCTCTGTCTCCCACTCTGGGTCCTGACCAGTGACTGCATCATTAGATAGGAATTAAATAAACCCCATAAATCTCAAAGCTAAATAAGGCAGCTGGGCCAGCCCTGTGTGCAAACAAGAAGCATCTCCGCCCCACTGCTGGGGAGGGCGGGACAGACCCCCGTCATTCTGACACTTTCCCTCCAAACCTGCCGACATGTCCTGGCTCAGAGGCCTTGCGAAGCAGGAGGGGGCAGCGGCTGTGCGGTGATTCACAGAGAGGAGGGGCTGACCCTGGGCTGGGGGGCCCCGAGAAGAAGTGAGTCCTGGGGAGTCACTGGGGTCACATGCTGGGAGGCAGAGCGGCCGGGCTCTCAGGGGCAGCCTCTGCATCTCCGTCCCGGATTCTGAGTCGGTTTTGAACCTGGGCCCTGGCCACCCTGCTCCTGCCAGACTGCGCAGTGCCTGCTCGGGACGCCGGCTGGCGGTCGTAGCAGAATTACCGCGCGGCAGCTGCGTGGGTTGCGCACGAGCAGGGCGAGGATCAAATGCCTGGGAATCACTCCCACACGCCCAGCATCCACGTGGGATTCCAAGCCCAGGGTCTCGCGTGCAGGGGGGCTTGTGGTCGAGCGCTCAGCCACCTTCCTCCCAGAGAAGGGCCATGAGGCCTGTCCCGCTGGCCTGCCCCTGGCATGGCCGGGTGTGGAGACTTGGGGGACAGTGGCCTCGTGGCCCACGCTGACCCTCAGGGAGCATGTCCTTGAGGCTTCCGAGCTTCCCTTTATGATGGTGCCGTTTTCAGAAAAGCACAGACACTTATCAGAGCCAGGGAGCTACCACATTTCTGTCCACCATGAGCTGCCCGCTGCCCACCGGGGTGTTGAGCCACGGCCATGGCCATTGTCCGTCCATGTCCACCCTCCATCCTTGGTACTTGGGCGGGAACGTGTTCAGGGCCACTGGGGACAATGTACCTTGCCCTGACAGTGATCTGTCCCTGCACGTCTCCTTCCCTCCCGGAGACGGGCCGGGCAGGGCCAAGCCCACCACGTTCCAGGGGCCTCTCAGCCTCACGCCTTGCTGGGAAGGGCCAGGCGCCAGGAGGAAGGGTCACAGTGCCACGTCACCCCGTCGGCTGACCTGTGGAGCCCTCCTGCAAGGCAGCAAGGTGGGGAGGGTGCAGACAGGAGGAGCCATTCCTCTGAGAGGACCTCCCGGCCTCGGCAGGCCTGCTCGCACCCCCGTCCCCTGGGACCCTGAAGAGGTGATCTGACCTCAGAGGGCACGCAGCTTTTGGACCTGCCGTGACCCGCGGTTCTCCCAGTGGGGCGCAGGCACAGCCAGCTGGGCGTACAAACCCTTCCCTCAGCCCTCTTGCAAACCGCACACCCCGATCTTGCAACCTCTGGCCTCCCTGCCTCTGGCTGTCCTGCCAATGCTGCGTCCTTGAGGCCCTACCTGTGGGCCTTGTCATAGGAGGCCCTGGGAGGGTAGGCATGTTGCCTGGGGTGGGGGGGCGGGAAACGGACGGCCACGCTCCTGCCCCACAGGTGCCTTGAAGGCAAAGAGGGAGCAAAGCCGCGGGGGGCCGATCCCCCATTCACAGACACCCACTCTGGGTGGGCCAGCCAGGCGGCTGTTGGAAGTGCTTGGGGACTGCAGGACCACTACCCTGAGCCCAACGTCCCACCGGCACTGGGCGACTGTAATCTGAGACTCTGTGCTGACACTCTGGTCACCACCTGTTTGCCGTGAGGTCTGGGAGGGCAGGCCGTGCCCATCTCATGGCCCTCGAGCCCCACCCGCAGACATGTGCTGTGGGACAAGAAGAAGGTGTCCCCATGCGGCAGCGGACCAGGCACAGGGTCTCCGAGGCCCTCAGAAGTGGGGCCTCAGGCAGCTGGAGGAGGCTGTGTCCCCAGCTTGCAGGTGGCTGCCACCCTGTCCTCTGGTGCCTGGGCCGGCATCGCTAACTGATAGGACTCCCTCCTGCCCACACAGGCCTGGAAGTGGCCTTGGAACCCTGATGAACACCCTGCGCCGGGTAGCCCCGCACCCAGGGCTGGTGTGTAAGGAGAAACCCTACCGCCTGGGAAGCCTGGCTTCCTTGCTTGATGCGGGAGCTGCTGCCCAGAGAGCCTGCTTTGCCAGGAGAGATCTTTAAGAGTGGGGCACCTAGAGGCCCCCAACCCCGTTGTTCTTCCCCCCCTGCCACCAGCACCCTCGTACAGGGCGGGAGCAGTGGCTGCAGAGACGTCTGGTTGATCCGCAGGCAGCCTGCTGCTTGGCTGAGTTCTGAGCCGTGTTTCCCTCCTTCCACTCCTGCCTGGGGCCTTTGATTTACCTGGGAGGAGGGGACCCTAATGGATCCCTTCCTTTCCTGTGAATTGACTGGCCTTTCACTGCCACCGAGCCAAGTGCATGGCTCCCTGGCCCGCGAACCCCATGGGAGGATGCCTGACGCAAGCTCCCCAGACGGGAACTGCCGCCCCCGGGCTGAGAGATCCTGGATCAGTCCCAGAGGGCAGGCAGCTGCCTTTGTCAGGGCTGTTCTCAAATTCTCCTTCAGGGAAGCAACACCCCACTAATCCCCCGGGCAGGTCCCCTCGTCCCAGAGTGCCCGCCTGGGCCCCGCCCTGTGCGGCCCTGGCTAGGTCAGCAGGTTTCTGGCAGACGGAGGTATCCTGCATGCAGTGGGACTTGATAAATGTTTGCTGCAGGAGAAAAGGAAAGAATGGTTCCACCCGCCATCAGCTGGACCTGTGTCCACGGCAGCCCCCAGGAAGGCTTCAGTCCTCCCCATCTAGGGCCACACGGTCAAGTCCTTCGGTGTGAACAGGGCAAGGTCTGTGCCAGGAGCAGGGGGTCGGGACACAGTTCCTTCCCTCCCCCCTCCCTCCTTCCCTTGCAGGATATTATTTCCCGGACCACGGACTGAATCTGACTATCGCAGTGAAAGCGCAGAGTCCTAACCACTGGGCCGCCAGGGAATTCCCTGCTTTCTATAGGTTATGCTGCTTGGGGCGGGGGGTGGGGGGAATTGATTTATTTAAACAAATTTTTTTTTGAATTGTGGCAAAATACACACAACATAAAACTTACCACCTTAACCACTTGTAAGTGAGACTCCAGCGGCGCTAAGCACGTTCTCATTGTTGTGTGACCATCACCCCCATCCACCTCCAGAACTTCTCCATCCTCCCAAACGGACACTCTGTCCCCATGAAACACTCACTCCCCGCCCCTCCCCCAGCCCCGGCCCCACCGTCTACTTCCTGTCTCTATGGATGTGACTCCTCCAGGGACCTCACGTGGGTGGAATCAGACAGGATTTGTCCTTCTGTGACTGGCTTATTTCACTGAGTGTAGTGTCCTCAGGGGCCATCCTGTTGTAGCCTGTGTCAAGATCTCCTTCCTTCTTAAGGCTGAGTAATGTTCTACTATGTGGACGGACCACACTTTGTGAACGCACTCATCCACGGACAGATACTGAGTTGCCTCCACCTCTTGGTGATGGTAGCACTGCCGCGAACACAGGTGTGCAAGGGGCTGGTGTTCTGTAACGAGCAGGCCGGCGTGACCTAAGGTCACGCGAGAAACACGGAGGGTCCCAGCAGCAGGCTTGCAGCCCCCAGTGTGGGCCCAGCTGGAGCTACTGGGGCTCAGCCTGCAAGGACTGCGTGGGTGTTGGAGACCCCGGCCCACAATGTGCTCAGCCCTGCTGGAAGCGCCTTGCCAGATGTTGCTAGGCACCCCAGGGAAGTGGGAGCACAGCCACTGGCAGAGGGTCAGGTCCCTCAGGTGGGGCCACGGCCTGAGACATCTTGCCAGTTTGGGAAGAGTCCCTGGGGACCCCTGCCTTGTGAAGGCGCTGCCAGTGGGCTCGGGGCGGGCAACCAGGCGGGGCAGTGTCAGCCGCCAACGGTCTTGGGACAGGCTTTAGGGTCCCTGAAAACCCCACGTTCTGCTCTCAGATCAGCAGTGGACCTCGGCCTGACCCCGGGGCTGAAGGTAGCTGAGGCTGAGAGCTGACCAGTGTGTGAGGGGCTGTGTACAGCCCTGTGTGTCCTCAGAGCCGCCCCAGGCCTGGCTGCTCTCCGTGCCAGGCTGGGCTGGGCTGGCCTGGGGAGACGGCACTGCTTTCTCTCCTACGAGGCCCAGCATCGTCCAGCCCCCCGCTGACCCACCCCCACTCCTAGAGCTCTGATTTCGGCTCTAACCCTCCAGGGCAACCTTCCTCAGTTCCCACGAGCCCAGTCAGCGGGGAGGGGCGGGGGGGTCGAGTCCTCCCACTGCGCGCTTGTCCTCGGGTTGGAATTTCTAAACTCTCTGAGCAGTGATGCCGAGGGGAGCGGACAGAGGGGCCAGCGAGGCCTGCAGGGACTTCTCAGTGCAGATGGGGTGATCTGGCCCCATCCCCTCTGGTCCCATCCCCTCTGGTCCTGGTGTCGGGCCACCCCCACCGGGCTGGGCTGGTGTAATCCTCACAGCTTCCTGGAGGGCAACCGGGACATACGTGTCCCAGGGGTGGGAGACACCCCTGCCCCAGGGGCAGAGGACTTCCCGGCCCTGGAGACCCAAAGTCGTGGCGTCCAAGCAGAGGTGTGACCCCCTGCTCTCTGGCCCAGTGGGAGTCTAGAACTTGGGCTCAAGCCTCTCAAAGACTCACCTGAGGCAGTGTCCATGCTGCCCCTCCGTTCTGACCCCGCATCTCCCCTTCACGCTGCTGTGTTATGACCTGAGAATGGTCTGTCCCCCAAATTGCAGCGTGCTCTGGAGGGAGAGGTCCCATAAACACTGTGCAATAAATGGGTGAGAGAAGGTAAAGGAGTGCAGGTGAGCACAGGTGAGCGCGGGGGAGCGAGTAGTGTCTGATGAGCAGGTGAACGAGCTGCGAGCACACGGCCCTCGCTGTCCTGCAGAGCCTCCTGGTTCCAGGGGGCCTGTCAGCCACGGAAGCTACGGCAGGAGTGTCTCCCCGCCAGGTCTGCCCGCCCTGGGTGATGGGGGCCCCCCGGCACTGACCTGTGGTAGCACAGGTTGGCTGAGGTGACGGGGGACAGCAAGGGTGGTAGACCGTGGCCAGCTCCCTTGCTGTGTGGCCTTCCATGGCCTGTCCCCCGTTAGGGTGCCTGCAGCTGCTTTGCATGGGACCACCCCCTCCCGGCCTGTGCACCTGGAGGACGGTGTGCATCCCTGAGGGTCCTGGGCCTGGGAGAGCCCGTGGAGGCCCTCAGGGTCAGAGGTCAGGAAGCTGGGGCCCCTGAGGATGTCGCTCCAGGCCCCTCTCCCAGGCCTGGGGGCTCCGGCGCTGCTGGGCTCGTGGCCACCTCCCTCCTGTCTCTGCTCCTGTCTTCATGGCCATGTCCCCTGCGTGGTCTCTGCTTCTCAGATCTCACTGGGACCCTTGCCATTGGAGTTGGAGCCCAGGATGAAGGCCCCTCAAGGTCCTTAACTTGATTACACCTGTGAAGATTCTTTTCCCAAATACACATACTCACGGCTTCTGGGGGCTGGGGTGTGGGGCATGTACTTTGGGGGCCACCATTCACCTGGCTTCACCTCAGGACTCACAGCCCAGACAGCACGGTCCCCGGGGAGGGCAGGGCAGGTAGTCCATCCAATCCAACCTCTAGGCAGGATGGCAGGGAATCCCACCCTGGGGGCTCGGCCCCTCAGGCAGTGAGGCTTCGCACTCTGAGGACCTGCAGGCTCTGCTCCGAGCAGCTCAGGGTATCTCCCACCGGTGCCCTGGCCCATGGACGCCCCTGAGCCCGGGCCAGGCGGGGTGCACCTGACTCCCAGGTGGGGGATCCCGGCAGGTCCCCGACGCTGGCACGCGGTGAGCACAGAGATCCACCCTCTAGGAGAACATCCCACACAGCCTGGTGTGAATAGAGGCCCCCGCTGCCACAAGGCCTGACCCCGCCAGGTGACCGTCACAGCTCCCCTGGGCCGCTGGGCACTTTCCGTCTCCAGGCCCCGCCCCTTTGGGACAAAGACCCTGGGCCGTTGAGCTGTGTGACAGGTCACTAAGGTCCTTCAAGGACTGGAGACGGAGCCACGTCCCCCGCTCAGCCCCGGCCCCCCTTCACTTCCGCACCTGCCAAATAAATCCCCGACGGGCATGCCCACAGCCTCTGGGAGCCAGCAGGCCCTGCTCTGGAGAGGGAAGAGGCACCGTCCCCGGAGACCCTCAGATGCCCGCTCTCCAGCCCCCTCTCTGTCCCCCAGACCAGACCCAGGGGCTGAGCATCCCTGGGACTTCCTGGCCATCTGGGGAGGACACTGTCCATGCCTGGTGGCTCTGCCTGTCTAAGCCCTCCCAGCCAGGTGTCTCAGACCCCACAGTGCAACAAAGGCTCTGTGCACGGCCCACCTTCCCACCCAGCCCGCGTGCTGACCCGGCGCCGCCCCTGCCCCCTGTCAGTTGTGCTGGGGGGAGGGGCATCTGTGGGATCAGTGCTCATGCCTGGCACCTGCCCTCTGAGCACATGTCCCCTCCCAGAGGCCCTGCGACTGTGCTTCTGAAATCGCCGACCTGCCCCACACCACCCCGGTCCAAATTCTTCAGAGTTTGTCACCAGCCGACACTGTCCTGTGCACTCACCGGTTTGTGGGCTGTCCCCTGCTCCCAGCGTCAGAGCCACGAGAGCGAGGTCTGCTTTGCTCTGTGCTGTGTCCCCAGTGTGGGAACACGCCGGGCCCAGAGCGGGCCCTTGGCCGAAATCCCGAATGAAGGAAACAGAGGCTCCTCCACACGCCCTCCCTGCTTCAGCCTCGAAGTAGCCCCCAGAGGTGGCGGTCGGAGTCCTCACGATGTAGGACAGAGTCTTGCCGCTGGCACCCCCAGCCCTGCATCCTGCCATCTGGGGAAACCTCGGCTGCGCTCGGAGCACCTCTGTGGGCCATCTGTGCCCGGGGTGGGGGTGTTTTGGCCTTGGGCTGGGAGGGTCTCCGGGGGGGCAGTTCCTGGGGACGGATGGCCGAGTCCTTGCAGCCAGCACTCCTAGTGGCCAGGGGCAGGGGGAGGGGACGTGGTCCTTGAGGGGCCCAGGTGGCACCCCGCAGGCCATCACGCAGGACTACTGCGGCCACGGGGGTCCAGCTTCTCGGGACCTCTATCTACTTGCACATAGCCCTCAAGTGCAACCCTGCTGCCCCCTCGACAGCTGCCCTCAGGACCCTTCCAGCTGCCCTTTCAAACCACTTCTGGCCCACCATCTTGCTGGTCCCCATGGGAGGGGCTGGCCCTCAGTCTCCCAGACCGCTCCACGCCGCAGGCAGCCCTCACTTCTCTGCCTCTGGGTGGCCAGTGCCCGTGCCAGCCGGACGTGGCCCCGGGGTGGGGGCGCCTCAGGTGCACCCGCCCCGATGTTCTGTGTGCACCCGGGGCCTGAGGCCAAGTCACCCATGAGCACGCCCTGCCCAGAGCTGTCCAATGGGTAGGGGCACAAGCCCGGGCTGTGCGGACACCGTCCAGCCATACAGGAGGGGTTAGGACATCCCGAGCCTTCCCTCCCACAAACAGGCACTCCCTGGCCCGGATTCTGCCCACTACCATGGACGGCGGTCACTTCCTGGCCCAGCTGTCCTGCAGGTGGACATGGCTGCAGGTGTGGGGCACAGGGAAGGCGGGAGGGGAACATGCTAGACCCTCAGCTCTGGCCTTTGCTGGACAGGATAGCCAAGCTGGGGCAGCGGAGAGAGCCCCTTCCCCTTCCCCTATCAGGCCCAGGGGGCTCCTCTCAGGTGCGGCCTGGCGGCCCACAGATAAGCGGATTAGCGCCGTGTGCTCCAGTGGTGAAATCAGCGAAGTCAGCCTTATCAAGCGGGGATGTTGTCTCAGGTGGAGCGGGACAGGCCCAGGTGAGGAGGGCGTTCCCTACCCCACCCCATGGCTGGGAGGTGGTGGGGGCCGGGAGCCTGGAGGGCCGGGGTGTGGAGGGGAGCAGGGAGCCCACTTCCTGGTGTTCCGGCCTCTGGTCTCCATCGGGCCTGCCCCTCCTGGCTCGTCCTCACAGAACATCCACTCGTGCGTCTCCTGAGCTCCTGCGTCAGGGGCAACGACAAAGAGACCGGGAGGGGGATGCTGGGGTTTGGGGGGGGCCCCGCCTGCTCAGGGCACCCAGTGTGGAGGGGCCTCGGGCATCAGCTGGGCAGTGTCTGCAGGGGTGTTGGGGGCACCTGGGGCGACCGAGAGCACCCACGTGCCGTCTGGATGGATTCTCAAGAGGGGACCACCACCAGCAAATGAGGAAGTGGTCTCGGGAATCCGGCTGCCTGGCCTGAGGTCACTGGCCGGTGGTTTGAACCTCACCTCATCCCTACCGAGCTGGGAAAATATAATAAACCCAGTGAGGAAACTGGGGGAAAGCAACGCAGACACGGGGACTTGGATAGAGCCAGGCCGGTGGCCGGACAGTCGGTACTGCTCAGGTGGGCCCTGCTCGCAAGCGGCAGGGTGTTGGCACCCAGCCTTCCTGTCATTCTTGGCTGGACGTGAGGAGAAGGGCCATGGAGGGGGAGGGGGGAGCTAGGGTGGCTTGGGGGGCCCGGGGGAGGGGCCGAGCCCTGGGGGGGCTTGCAGGAGGGCAGAGGAGGCTGGTGTGGGCACAGACCCGTAGCCCTTGGGGCCCTCCTCGTCTGCCCACCCCGGCCAGGCTGAGCCCCGTCCCCCACTTCTTCACTCCCTGAAAGTCGTGGTCTGGATCTGCCCCCGGGACCCCTGCCCCCTCCCAGCCCCACGTCCACCTGGTGAAGTCTCACCCTGCAACCAAGGCTTGCTGGACGCACCCTCCACGAAGCCCTTCCACGTCCCCTGTCCGTCCTCACCCCACCCGCCCCTCGTCCACAGATGGGCAACAGGCTCTGAGGACAAGCCCCCAGGCCAGGCCCTGCAGCCGAGCCCCCATCTGCGTGTGCATCCCAGGAGACTGCCGCAGCCCTGTGTCACTCTGGGAGGGGGTGCCGAGGAGCCTGCAGCCTAGACTGCCCACCCACAGGGGAGGGCAGAGACACAGGGAGCCTGGAACCCGCTGAGGGGCCAGAGGAGGGAGAGGTGAGGCCGTGGTCCCATCCTGCCCCCTTCCTCCTGCCCCTGCTTGGCCCTTCCTCCTCTTGCGGTCACCTCCTCCAGGAAGCCAGCAGGATGTGGCCCCCCTCCTGTCTCTTCCCACCCCCCACTAGCCTCAGAGCTCCTCCAGTGGGGCCACAACGGGGGAGCCGTCTGCGGGACCTGCTAAGGGTTTGTGAGGTGATACAGCTATCCCAGGTGCCTGGCTGCCATTCCCTGTGCTCCAGTGGTGCCCAGCCTCTGCCACAGGCAACTCAGACCCTCTGGTATGGGAACCGCGCACCACACCAGCTTCTGATGTCTTCTCCGCGCATGCCCTCACGTCCTCACTGCATCCCAGCCCACCGGGTCCTCACCGTGCCGGTATCTGCTTGGCGTTGCACAAGGAACACTTTCCATGCTTCCCTAGCCCAGCTGTGTACACACAGTTGGAAATTCTCTGCGGCCCCCCGGGCCAGGTCTGCCTCCTCCACGGGGTATCGTTTTCCTTGCATCTCGACCGTGCTGGCTACGTATCTCCAGACGCTCTGGAGACCCCGCATCATTATCACCCACATTCTTACTCCATCAGTCCCACCTCGGCCCCCTCAGGATTTAACCCTTCGAGGGCAGTTTCCTCCCTGGCACCCCAGCCTTCTCATTCATGCACAAATCTCCACTTATTCAGGATTACTTTACCCCTCTGGGCAATAAAGGTATGGAAAAAGGGACATCTTTAGCAAAACTGTTGGCCAGGCTTTGCCCTCTGCCAGAGCACATGGCAACGCTCCAGCAGCCTGGGTCCTTCAGCGAGAACAGTGAGCCCACGACAGACGTGTCACGTGGGTCCCGAGTGGAGCTTGGCTAGTTTAAGCCTCAGACTTTTAAGTAACTGACTGATACACTAACCAACTGGTGAGCCCAGGGGCCAGTAAACCCTGCGGTCCCCTCAACAGGAAAGTACCAGAGGCCTGGAGAAGCCACTTCGTAGCAAGCAAACAACAAACAAATAAAACCAACTGAAGTGGGGCCCTTGGAAAGAGTCATTAGCTGGTATGAAAGAAACATTTCTGCTGAGAGACAGGAGAGACACAGAGTTTGGTAAGAAAAAAAATTACGACAGGGAAATAAAGTATATTTTAGAAAGTATCTATTAATTCAAGAAACCGTTGACTCTGAAACAAGAAGGGAAAGACGGACGATTAAAGATGGCTAAAAAGGGGACTTCCCTAGTGGCGGAGTGATTAAGAATCCGCCTGCCAATGCACGGGACACGGGTTCGAGCCCTGGTCCGGGAAGATCCCACATGCCGTGGAGCAACTAAGCCCGTGCACCACAACTACAGAGTCTGCGCTCTAGAGCCCGCGAGCTACAACTACTGAGCCTGTGTGCCACAACTACTGAAGCCTGCGCACCTAGAGCCCGTGCTCCGCAACAAGAGAAGCCACCACAATGAGAAGCCCACGCACGGCAACGAAGCGTAGCCCCCGCTCACCGCAACTAGAGAAAGCCAGTGCTCAGCAACGAAGACCCAAAGCAGCCAAAAGTAAATAAATAAATAAATTTATTAAAAAAAAAAATAGACGGCTAAAAAGAATCCTCCTAAAGATCAAGTGATCCACCAATGATTTAACTCCCTGCTGACCCGGAGCAGAACCCTCTCCTGAGGACGAGAACAGAACCTAGATTCTCAGCCATGTTTCTTGCACAAGGTTTCATTTGCGATAAAAGCCACTGGGCCTGATAACGTGACCTCCACTAAGAGGAGGAAGATAGCCAAAGAATTGCACTCACAGAGACCCATGTGATGGAATTAGCACAGAAACATTTTAAAGTAACCATTAGAGGGACTTCTCCGGTGGTCCAGTGGTTAAAACTTTGCCTTCCAATGCAGGGGATATGGGTCGGGGAACTAAGATCCCACATGCCGCGGGGCAAATAAGCCCGCACACTACTAGAGAGAAGCCTGAGCGCCACAAGGAAGAGACTGCGTGCCATAACAAAAAGATCCCCTGTGCCGCAGCTAAGACCCAATGCAGCCAAAAAAAAAAAAAAAACGTAAATAAATAAATAAATATAACTAAAAACAAAAGCTCTGCATTAAGAAAACACAAGTTAAAAATCTATTTTAAAAGGAAAATAAATAAATAAATATAACTAAAAACAAAAGCTCTGCATTAAGAAAACACAAGTTAAAAATCTATTTTAAAAAAGTATGTCTGCCGCTTCCCTGGCGGCGCAGTAGTTGAGAGTCCGCCTGCCGATGCAGGGGACGCGGGTTCGTGCCCCAGTCTGGGAAGATCCCACATGCCGTGGAGCAGCTGGGCCCGTGAGCCATGGCCGCTGAGCCTGCGCGTCCGGAGCCTGTGCTCTGCAACGGGAGAGGCCACAACAGTGAGAGGCCCGCGTACCGCAAAGGAAAAAAAAAAGTATGTCTACAAAAAGGCTTGCACAAAATTGTTAATGGCAGCATTATTGATAATTATAAAAGACTGGAAATGACTAACGTATTCATCAAGAGGTGGATGAAATAAACAAATTGTAATTTATCTGTGCAACGTGATATCACGCAAGACTGAAAAGAGGGCTTCCCTGGTGGCGCAGTGGTTAGGAGCCCTCCTGCCAATGCAGGGGATGCGGGTTCAAGCCCTGGTCCGGGAGGATCCCACGTGTCGTGGAGCAACCAAGCCCGTGTGCCACAACTACTGAGGCTGCGCTCTAGAGCCCGCAAGCCACAACTACTGAGCCCGCCTGCCACAGCTACTGAAGTCTGTGCACCTAGAGTCCGTGCTCTCCAACAAGAGAAGTTACCGCAGCGAGAAGCCCACATACCGCAACAGAGAGTAGCCCCCAACTCAACACAACTAAAGAAAGCTCACTTGCAGCAACAAAAACCCAATGCAGCCCAAAATAAATAAATAAATAAATTAGTTAAGAAAAAAAAAGACTGAAAAGGAACGATTTATGGGTACACACACCACAGCACAGGTGAATCTCAGAAATACCCAGACACAAGGAGTTAATCCTTATGATTCCATCTGTATGACATTCAAGAACAGACATGAATAAGGTACAGGGACAAAACTCAGACCAGTGGTTGCCTGGGTCAGGAATAAGGGTGGGGTTGACTGGAAAGGGGCATGAAGCAATTTTTTGAGGTTATGGAAATGTATCTTGATCGTGATGCTGGTTCCGTGAGTGTAAACATTTGCTAAAACTCACTATTGACTTGAAGTGAATTAATCTTATGGTGTGTGAATTATATCTCAATAAAGTTTAGTCTAAAAGAAAAGAAAAAACTGATTAACTGAAAAGAAATCAGGAAAGAGGAACAAAGAACAGGTGGATAAAACACAAAACAAATTGCAAGATGATAGACTTAAACCCAACCGTGCCAATCACATAACTGGATTGAAGATATGATAAAATAAAACATTTCTGAGCTGAAGCAAGACATCTTTTCTTTTTTTTTTTTTTGTGGTATGCTGACCTCTCACTGTCGTGGCCTCTCCCGTTGCGGAGCACTGGCTCCGGACGCGCAGGCTCAGCGGGCCATGGCTCACGGGCCCAGCCGCTCCGTGGCATGTGGGATCCCCCCAGACCAGGGCACGAACCCGTGTCCCCTGCATCGGCAGGCGGACTCTCAACTGCTGCGCCACCAGGGAAGCATGCAAGCTGTCAGTTTTGCTCATTTATTTAGCTATTTGAGAACCTCTCCTTTTCATTGAACAAAGGTCACAAAAACAGACAAAATCCTTGCTCTCATGGGAAGTAAAGTTTAGCAGGAACATCATCTTCTGGTTCTATAGTCTCGTTAATCTGTGTATAATTGCAAAAGGAACATAATTCTGTGGGAATATTCATCCTGGGGAGGTGAGCCTGCCTGGAGCAGAGAACAGCGAGACAGTGCCCTCAAACAGGTGATGGAGGTCAGTGGGGAATGGATGGGGGTCCAGAAACAGGTGTCAGACACAGGTGTTCAGAAGCATGTGTAGCCTGGAGTGGGAGGGAACGGGCCTTCTGAACACTGTTAAGTCTAAGGACTAGAAAGAATATTGCCTGCATACTTTTCCTGGAAACTAAAAGGACTTGAAGACACACTTTGAGATCATACCATCAAGATACCATCTCAGTAGCATGTTCAAGAAAGGGAAAGGCTTGACCTAAGAAGTCTGGTGAGAGCCCTGGAACTGTCTGGTTTAGGGGCTGCTCCAGGTGGCTGTGTGCTGTGGCAATAGCCCTGAGTGCAAAGATCAGAAGTTAACTCTTGCAGGACAGACACAGGGGTGAAATTGTTATTACAATCCAGAGTGAACATTCCAGAACAAGGCCTGGAAGAATGGGAGGGTGGTGGTTTCTCTGCCATCCACAGTGGTGACTCAATATTGCCGATAGGAAAAGATAGGCTCTATGGTAACATTACTCAGTGAATATCCACAGGGCCAAAAAGGCAAAGTACACATAAGCCAAATGGCATGAGAAGGGCAGAGGCCAAAGAAAGAGGCAGGGATGCATCCAACAGGGTGACTGGAGAGCCCACTCGTACCTGTGAGAATAAAGGCACATCCAGCTTCCCTTGAACACAAAGCTGGAGGTCGGGTGAAAAAGGGAGAAAAACACTTACAGGCTGACTACATGTTTATAAGAGACATATCTAAAAATCATGCCACAGAAGAGTTAGAGGGGAAAGGCAACACCTTCCCCCAGAGTGTCAGTGGAGGTTGTGCAGGGGAGCACTAATGAGGCGCACCTGCCCCCTGAGCCAGGGAGGCCTCCTGGGGAGCCAGGACTCCCACCCCACCCAGCAGTCACGAGAAGGCCTCTTGGGTGTCAACAGAGGGTTGGACCCCCATCTGGTTCTCCCCTTCCCTTGGTAAATCTGCGCTAGAGACAGCCAACTAAACGGGCTTACGTAAGGCCCAGAATCTCATGAGAGTCCCCAAAATGTCCAAGTTTCAATAAAAATATTGCTCATCATGACAAGAAGCAGGAAGATCTCGAACTGAGTGAAAAGGGACAATCAACAGAGGCCAACACCGATGACACAGATGTTAGATTATCCAGCAAAGAGTTTAAAGCAGCTGCCAAAAAAATGTTTCGGTTATGAACACATTGAAACGAATAAAAAATATAAAGTGCCAGCAAAGAAAGAGAAAATATAAAGGAGAACCCATGGAAGCTTTGGAACTGAAAATTACAATAAATGAAAAAAAAACCAAACCAACAAAGAAAAACTTCTCAACGGATGTGCTCACCAGCAGAATGGAGGGAAAGAATCACTGTACTGGATTGTAGAACAATGGAAATTATCCAATCCGATAAACAGGAAATAAATGGGAAAAAAAATGAACAGAGACTCAGAAACCTGTGGGATTATAACAAAATATCTAACATCTGTGCCACTGGGGACCTGGAAAAAGTACTCAAAGAAATAAAGTTTTAAAACGTCCCAAATTTGGCCAAAGGCCCACAGACTGAAAACGCCGAGCGAATCCTAAACAGGTTAAACCCAAAGAAAGCCACACCAAGACATACCACAGTCAAACTTCTGAAGCCTAAAGGCAAGAAAATTGAAAAACTGAAAGCAATGAGAGAAACAGGACTTTACCTTTAGGGGTAAACCAATGTGAAGGACAGCCGATTTCTCATGAGAAACGGTGAAGGCCAAAAAAAAGCATGACACCTTCCACGTGTTGGAAGGAAAGGACTGCCAGCCCAGAATGCTTAACCCAGTGGAAATGTCCTTCAGAAAGGAAGGGGAAGACAAGCCATTCTCAGATGACAGAAAAGCTAGAGAGTCTGTCGCCATAAGATATACCCTAAAAGCTGCCACCTATGTGAACTGAAGACTGATATAACCGAAAGGGGAAATACATACATTTACCATTACAGCTGGAGATGTCAGCCCCTGTCTCTCAACAGCTGATAGAACAACAACTAGACAGAAAATCATCAAGGATGTAGAAGAAGTTAATTCTATCAACCAGCAGGATCTAATCAACACGTGCAGGACACTGCACCCAACAATACACACACTTTTCAAGTGCGCATTGAAAATGTACCAAGACGGACCGTATCCTGGGACATAAAACAAATCGCAACAGATTTAACATAACTGAAACCACACAGAGTTTGTTCTCTGACAACCATAGAATCAAATTAGAAACCAGTAACCGAAAGTTGACGAGAAGATCTCCAAATACTCAGAAACACATTTCTAGATAATCCATGGACCAGTGAGGAAGTCTTGAGGGAAGCACAAAGATACACTGAACTGAATAGAAATGAAAACTCAACATATCGAAAATTGAGGGACAAAGCTAAAGCGGTGCTGGGGGAATTTTATATCAGTAAAGGCATATACTAGGAAAGAGGAAAAGTCTCGTATCAGTACACTAAGCCCCCACCTCAAGAACCTAGGAAAAGAAGGGAAAAAGGGACTCAAAGCGGAAGGAAGGAAAAAGCAAAGACAACAGCAGAAACCAGAGAAATTGAAAACAGGAAGATGGGAAAGAAAGGAATGAATTTTAACTCATTCAAATGAAAGAAATGAAATGAAATGAAAGAAAAATATCAATAAAATTTACAGAACTCTAGAAAGGCTGAAAAGAAAAAAGAGAGAAGACGCAAGTTACCAATATCAGGGATGGAACAGGGGATATCACTACAGAACCCACAGTCGTCAAAAGGGTAATGAGCAAATGCTAGGAACAACTCTACACACAGAAACTTGACAACTTAGATGAAATAAACCAATTCCTCAAAAAGCACAAACTACCACAGCTCACTTAATATAGATAATTTGTGTAGCCTTATAACCATTAAGGAAATTAGATTCATAATTTTAAACTCCAAAAAGAGAATCCAGGCTCAGATGGTTTCAGTGAAGAATTCTATCAAACTCTTAAAGAAGAATTAACACCAAGCCTGCACAACTTCTTCCAGAAAGGAGAAGAGGAGGGGACACGTCCCAATTCATTTTATGAAGCTAGTATTACCCAGATACCATAATTATAGAGACAGTACAAAAAAATTAAAATCCAAAACCAACAACTACAGATTAACATCTTTCGTAAATATACATACAAAAATGTTTTACAAAGTAACGGCACACAGAGTTCATCAGTACATAAAGAGAATTATACATTTTCACCAAGTGGGGTCCATTCCAGGGATGCAGGCTGCTTCAATATTCAAAAATGAATGAAATCAACTATATTAACAGGTCAAAGAGGAAAAAATCCCATGGGCATATCAATTAATGCAGAAAAAGCACTTCACGTGACAAAGTTCAACATCCATTCATGATAAAAGCTCTCAGAGAAACAGGAAGAGAGGGAGTTTCCTCAGCTGAATGAAGACCATCTACAAAAAACCCTACTGCTAACATTGAACTTCTTGGGGAGAGATGAGTGCTGGAAACCAGGCAAGGATGCCCACTCTCACCACTCGTATCCAACAGGCCTGGAAGTTCTAGTCAGTGCAGAAAAGTAAGAAAAGGAAATAAAGAGCATACAGTTTCGAAGAAATCAAGCTATCCCTATTTGCAAATGACACAATTGTCTACACAGAAAATTCCAAATAATCTATTAAAAACATCTAAGAGTAAGCCAATTCTGCAAGCTTCAAGGATACAAGATAAACATACACCCATGAGCTGTATTTCTAGATCTTACCAATGACCACGTGGTCACTGACCATTGTATTAAGAATATAATACTATTTGCGATTGCTCAAATAAATGGAAAAACTTAGGTGTAGATCTAACAAGGCATATATAGGACTTGTGTGCCAAAAACTGCAAAACACTGATGAAAGGAACCAAAGAGGATCTGAACAGATGGAAGTGTCACCGACCTCAGGTTTGGCTGCTTGTCAGCTCAAGAATCCAATACTGAGAGACAAGTGTTGGCTAAAAGGAAGGTAGCTTTATCGAGGAAGCCAGCAATCCTGGGGAGAATGTGGACTCGTGTCCCAAAGAACCAACTCCTCAGCTGCTGATCAGAGGGCAAGAGCTTTTAAAGGGGAGTTTCAGGGCTGTATAGGTGAAGGCAGGGGCTAAATGCAGAAACAGTGGAGTCAGCTCTGGCAGTCATTTTGAAACTGGTCTGCAGTGGTCTGATCAGCATCATGTTTTTTTTTTTTTTTTGCGGTATGCGGGCCTCTCACTGTTGTGGTCTCTCCCGTTGTGGAGCACAGGCTCCGGACGCGCAGGCTCAGCGGCCATGGCTCACGGGCTCAGCCGCTCCGCGGCATGTGGGATCTTCCCAGACCGGGGCACGAACCCGTGTTCCCTGCATTGGCAGGCGGACTCTCAACCACTGCGCCACCAGGGGAGCCCCAGTGTCATCCTGATTGTTTTAAGTACAGTTAACCTTCAACTCCAGGGTCGGTTTGTTCCCATTTCCTTGAGGCCAGTCCTTGGAACTGTGCAAGATGGAGCAAGATGGAGCAGCTTATGTCATGGCTACAGTCTGGTCACCATGCAGTCAGCTTTTTCTATTCAGTGCCAGTTTCTGTATCTGCAAAACAGCTCAAAGGATGTGGCTCAGGATATGATCTATAGCCCTGGAGGAGGAGCTAAAGGTCCTTGACTTTGTTTAATGGCTAAACTATTATTATTTCATCTTGTTTGACTGTTTTCCTTTGTTTTTTTCATTTTCTCACTTCTCTGATTAAATATATTCTTTGGAACTCAGGGAAGGCCTAGGAAGCTAGGTTTCTAAAAAAAAGAGGCAGACGGAGGACAGGGCAGGGTCTGTCCCAGGAAGGCCGCACAGGGTCCCACTTGCGTAAAGTCATACCATGCTCATGCACTGGAGGACTTGACATGGGAAAAATGTCAATTCTCCTCAAATTAACATACAAGTGCAATACAATTCCTATCAAAATCCCAGCAAGAATTTTTGTAGATTATTCTAAAATTCATATGGAAACATGAAGGAACTAGAGTAGGCAACGCAACTGTGAATAAGAAGAAATTGGGAGACATCAATGTACCTGATTCCAGGACTTCTTATGTAGCTGGATAACCAAAACTATGTGGTATAGGTAGAGGGATAGAGATAGATCAGTGGGACAGAAAAGAGACCCCAGAAACAGACCCACACAAACATGCCCAAAGGTGCCAAAGCAATTCAGTGGATGAAGGGTTGTTTTCTCCACAAGTTGCTGGAGGCATTGGACATCCACAGACAAAAAAAAAAAAAAAAAAAAAAAGAATGTGCACCTAACTCACATGTTATGCAAAAATTAGCTCAGGATGTGTAAATTTAAATTTAAATTTAAATTTAAAGTGTAATTTAAATTACTCTTAAAGGTAAAATGCAAAACTCTAAAACTTTTAGGAAAATGGGAGAAAATCTTTAGGATTTAGGATTAGGCAAAGAGTTCTTAGTCTTGACACTAAAAGCATGATCCATAGAAGGAAATAAAAGGTAAATTTGACTTTATCAAAATTAAGAACTTCTGCTCTGTGGAAGACCCTGCTGTGGGATAAAAAGAGAAGGTACTGACTGGGAGAACATATTTGCAAACCACACATTCACCAAAGGATTAGTATCCAGAATATATGACAAACTCTCAACATAACAACATTAAAAACCAAACAATCCAATTAGAAAATGGGTAAAAGACATGAAGAGTCACTTCTCTGAAGAGGACATAGAGAAGGCAAACAAGCACATGAGAAGGTGCCCAACATCATTAGCCTGGAGGGAAATGTAAATTAAAACCACAAGGAGAGGGCTTCCCTGGTGGCGCAGTGGTTGAGAGTCCACATGCTGATGCAGGGGACGTGGGTTTGTGCCCCGGTCCGGGAAGATCCCATGTGCCGCCGAGCGGCTGGGCCCGTGAGCCATGGCCACTGAGCCTGCGGGTCCAGAGCCTGTGCTCCGCAACGGGAGAGGCCACAGCAGTGAGAGACCCACGTACCGCAAAAAACAAACCAAACAAAAATAATAATAATACAATCACTCTAATAATAATAACAGGTTTGTTGAGTTCTTAAAAATCTAAACACGCAACTATTGTACAGCGCAGCAATTGCACGAAGGCATTTATTTATCCTGGAGAAATAAGAACGGATGTTTACACCAAAGCCCGTGCACACATCTTCACAGCAGCATCATTTGTAACAGCCAAAACCTGGACACAACCCAGATGTCGTTCAACAGGTGAATAGATGAACAAGCTGTGGTCCATCCACGCCCTGGGATCTCACTTGGCAGTAAAAAGCAGTGAACACAAAACAATCTGAGTGAATCCCCAGAGAATTATGCTGAGTGAAAAAAGACAGTCCCCAAAGGTTCTATACAATTCCTGAAATGACAAAATTATAGAACTAGAGAACAGATTTGTGGTTGTCGGGGGTTAACTAGGTGGTGAGAGTGAGAGTAAAGGCAAGAGGCAGGATCCTGGTGGGGCTGGAAATGCTGTTTGTCTCGGCTGTATCAATGCCAACAACCTGGCTGTGATGTCCCACTGTTGTTTTGTAAGGTGTCATTGGGGGAGGCTGGGTAAAGGGTACCTGGAATCTTTCTGGGTTATTTCTTAGAGCTTCATGAGAATCTACAAAAAAATTATCTCAAAACAAAAAGCCAATGCAGGGGACACAGGTTTGAGTCCTGGTCTGGGAAGACCCCACATGCCGCGGAGCAGCTAGGCCCGTGAGCCACAACTACTGAGCCTGCGCGTCTGGAGCTTGTGCTCCGCAACAAGAGAGGCCACAACAGTGAAAGGCTCGCGCACCGCGATGAAGAGAGGTCCCTGCTTGCCACAACTAGAGAAAGCCCTCGCACAGAAATGAAGACCCAACACAGCCAAAACTAACTAACTAACTAAATTTATTTAAAAAAACAAAAAAAATAAAAAGCTTAATTGAAAACAACCCCATAGCACCAAAATACGTTAAACTGTCTTTTCAGCAAATGGTGCTGAAGTAATTGAACATCCACATGCAAAAAAATGAGAGAAACCCAATCCGTACATCACACCTCACACACAAATGAACTCAAAACGGGTGAGGATCTAAAGGTAGAGCCTAAAATTTTAAGACTTCCAGAGGAAAGCAAGAAAAAATCTTGGTGACACTGGTATAGGCAAAATTTCTTAGCTATGACACCAAAAGCAAGACCCATAAGAGAAGAAATTGATAAATTGGGTCTCATCACAATTAAAAACCTTTGCTCTTTGAAAGACACTCTGAAAAGTGAAGAGATCAACCATGAACTGGGAGAAAATGTTGACAAATCCCATGTCTGATAAAGGACTTGTGTTCAGGACACACAAAGGTTTTTCAAGACTTGACAATAAGAAAGCAAACAATTCAATTTAAAAATTGGCAAAAGTGTTGACGGTCACCTCAGCTAAGAAGACACACGGATGAAAGGCAAGGAAGGACATAAAACATCCTCAACATCAAAAGCTGTTAGAGAAATTCAAATGAAAGCTACAAGGAGACTCGTACAGAGTGGCCAGGCTGCCACACGGCTGGCAGAATCAGGGCGGCACAGCCCTGCTGGAATATGGCCCAGCCGCTTATTATAAGTTAGACGTACTCTTACCGTAGGGTCCAGTCACCCATGCCTGGGTGGTGGTTGTTAGACACAGCAGTATGCATTCATCAGAGCTCCCGGAATTCTGCACCAACAAGAGAGAGTTTTACTGTGTATAAATTACACCTTAATAAAAAATGAAAAATATACAGAGAGTTGCTGTCAAAAAGAACACAGAGGAATTGCGAAGAGGTGGTTGAGGTGTCCCACCCCATGACAGGTGCAAGACGGACGGATAGACAGACATAGAGGCAAGATTTGAATTATGTGATTCATAAGATTTATTTATTCATACATTTCTAACTTTATTCCCTAATACAGATGACATTCATTCATTTTTAGAGTCCAGAAGATAGTCACAGAAATTAATCTATATCAGTCTCCAGGGGAAACTGCAACTCATTCCATAGATAATAAACATTACTTGTTTATGAAATGTTAGCCATGGTCCAGCAAAAATTCAAGCAAAGCAGAACAGTATAATTGGAGAGTTAACCATGTGGTTAGCCCCCAGCCCCTCCCCCTCCCCTCCCCCTTCCATCAACTGGGCAGAATGGGGAGCCCAGAAGGAGACCCACACATGTGGCTACTTGGCTTGTGATGAACACACCACGAACAGCAGTGCTCTGGACCTTGGACAGTGGATGGAAAAACATGAACCTGACCAGAGGCCACACCACACACAGACAGGATTCCAGTTGGATCACGGTCCCAGATGTGGAATGGGAAACAAGAAAACTTCCGGGAGAAAACATGGGAGCATGTCTTCATGACTGTGAGTTAGATGAAGATTACTTAGAACAGGGAAACATCAACTAAGAAAGAAAAAAAAGGATAATTGTGTTCCATCAAAATTAAGAACTTCATCAAAACACACTTAAAAAAGGTTCTCACAGTATGAGCTTCTGACAAAGAACTTGTATCAAGTATATATAAAGTACTCTTACAAATCAATAAGAAAAGAAAAACAAACCAACTTGGAAAAAATGGGCATTTGAAATATCACTTTTTACTTGTTTATTTTACTGTACATGGGCATTGGGTTGTTTCCATTTGTTGACTATGATGGATGGTGGTGGCTTGAAATGTATGAGTGTAAATTTCCTAAATTTTTTCTTTTAACTTTCTTCTACTGCTTTTATGCTTCTTACATCTTTCTCTATTTGGGAAAATTATAAAAAGATTCACCTATATTTTTCTAGTTACCAAAATAATTTTATCTTAAATATTCAAATATTGAATACCCATGATGGAATTAGTTTAGTGAGTCATACCTTATGGGTTAAACTATTTTTAGTTAAATAATTGAACCTTTAATTGATTAATTGATTTTTGAACATTTGATCTTTCTGCAAACTTTGTGATCTGATAAGTTATTAACAGATGCAAGTGTTTACATGTGATTGCTCTATTTTGACAGTCACGGTGATTTCAAATTAAAGACAAGGTTTAAATAAAAGACTGAAAAGATTCATTGAAAAAACAAACAAAGAAATAGGCAAAGTCTTGCCCAGCTGCAGCAGAGGGGCTCCAAGTGTCATAGCACGGGTGGGAAGAAACCTATCTTGGTGGTCCTGGACCCCACCTTGCTCCCAGCAGAACGGCCCACATGGGGGTCACTGACGGGGACACTCCCAGAGCAGGCTCTGTGGGTCAGCTGGCCGGACACAGCCAGCCGTGACCAGTGACTGCTCCCGCTCAGTTCTGGCCTGGCCATGTGCAGGGCAGAGGGCTCTGCCTGCACCCCCTACCCCCCAAGACCCCCAGCCCCCGCCTGCTCCCGCCCCATGGCTTTCCGAGTGGTCAGTGGGAGTCCTGCTGGCAGGGTGAGGGTGACCCGCTGTTCTGGTCCCCGGGGACTGAGGGGTTTCTTGGGATGTGGGATTTTTGGCTTTAAAACCAGAATGCTCTGGGCAGACCAGGACTATTGGTCATCCTGAGGGGAGCAGAAGTCCTGGGGGAGAGTGTGCTGGGGTCTGGCCCAGGCCGTCTGCAGCCCAGGAATGTCCGCTGGATCCAGTTTCTAGCTGGGACACCTCCTTCCCCGAGGGGGCCCTTCCGCTCCTTCACTGGGGGTCACATGTCATCCCACAGGAAAGCCAGGGGCAGGGCTGAGGGGTCGTGGATAGAGAGAGGGGTCTTGGGACAGAGGGACGTGGGGTGTGGAAGAGGAGAGGGGCCTGAGCAGGGAGTGAGGTCGCCCGGTGGGAAGCGGCCTGGGGACGACTTCCCAAGGGACTGTGGCCCATGGGTGAGGGGGTGGAGGCTCTAAGTGGCTCCCAGTCTGCACGCTGAGCTTCCTCAGCTCAGTGGCGTGTGGTCCCGGGTGACTGCCACACGCCTGGCTGCGGGGCCCGGGCTCCTGGCCCAGCCCTTGGGGGTCCCAGAATCTGTGCTACCTCAGCCTGCAGCCTGGGGCTCGGAGCGGGTGTCCAGCCTTGGGCGTGGAGCCTGGATGTGCTGGGCTCGGGAGGGGCCTGCGTTGCCCCTAGGGCTCCCGAGAGCTCTCCAGGGTCTGTCCAGGGAGGGTGTCAGGGGTCCCTCTGCACACCCCAGCTCTGCAGAGCTGATAAGGGGAGAGAGGCGGCCTGGGCTGTGGGGACCGCGTCACTGAGGAGTCATGCTCACTGCCTCTCCTGCCCTCTGTGTGTGCCTGTGTGCATGTGTATCTGCACGGTGTTCCTGCCTGTTTGGTTGGGGTGTGTATGACTGCTTTGACAGCCACTGAGACAATGTTTCAGTTCCAGCTACAATGTTTCAGCTCTATTGTTCGTTCGCTTGTTTTCAGAAGGAACTGCCACCCACAGCCCCACCGACCTCACCAGAGCAGTCACTGCCAGTGATTTCCTTCCCTTTCTGGTCTTATCTTTACAAATCTGGGGTAGTGCAGGAACGAGTGTGATGCTCTGGTGAGCATTTCTCTCCAGATCACTGCCTGGCTGCCTGGGCCCTGGCGCTCACGTCCCTGGTCCCTCTGGGTGGAGACAGCATTGTCCCTGTCCCCCGCTTGGCCAAGCGTGTTGGGGCCTTGGTCCCTCCACCATCCCCAGGGGCCAGGCCCAGGGAGGTGGGGCGGTGGAGTCCAGGCTCCATCAGTGCCGGAGGCTCGAGGCCCCCCCAGCCGGGCCTGGGGGGCAGTGATTCACAGGAGGTGTGCCCAGCTCAGCGGTGGCTATTTGCCTGCATGTTCCTCAGAGGTTCCAGGTGTGAGTGAGTGGACGCTCCTGGCTGGTGTTTGCCAAGTGGGAGCTCCAGGCAGGGTGGTTCCCCAGCATCTCTGGGTTTCCAGCCCCAGAAGTGGGTGCCAGGCACGTGTACTCTTAGAGGTGGAATCCCGCCAGCCCTGGGAAGGCTCAGCTCCACCCGTATTTCAGGGGTGCTGGCCTGTCCCCCGTGTTGGGCCAGCTCCCCTCCAAGCCATGACTTTAATGAATGTTCCTGGAGATGTGTCTGATCTCTTTGTATTTATATGAGCCAGGAAAAGGGACAGGAAGTGGTCCCTTGGAGGGAGGAGGGGCTGGGCCACCACCAGCAGAGGCTCAGAAGAGTGTGCTGTGAAAAGCCTGCTTTCAAGATCGGCAAACACAGGCACCAGATTATTTACAGGTATTTTTTCAAGGTGAGAGTGGCAACTTTTGCTTCATTTTTTTCTTCCCATTAAAAAATTGTGTTAGGGCTTCCCTGGTGGCGCAGTGGTTGAGAGTCCGCCTGCCGATGCAGGGGACGCGGGTTCGTGCCCGGGTCTGGGAAGATCCCACATGCCACGGAGCGGCTGGGCCCGTGAGCCATGGCCGCTGAGCCTGCGGGTCCCGAGCCTGTGCTCTGGAACGGGAGAGGACACAGCAGTGAGGGGCCTGTGTACCGCAAAAAAAAAAAAATTGTGTTAAAATACATGTAACAAAATGTACCATCTTAACCATGTCTAAGTGTACATTTCAGAGGCACTAAGCACATTCACGTCGTTGTGCAAACTTCACTACCATCCACTCTAGAACTTTCCATCTTCCCAAACGGACGCTCTGTCCCCATTTAAACACTCACTCTCCGCCCCTCTCCCAGCCCCTTATCTCCACCGTCTACTTCCTGTCTCTGTGGATGCGACTCCTCCAGGGACCTCACGTGACCGAATCATGCAGGACTTGTCCTGCATCTGACATATTTCACTGAGTATCTTGTCCCCAAGATTCATCCTGTGCAGCCTGAGTCAGATTTCCTCCCGTTTTAAGGCTGAATAATATCTCACTGTGTGGATGGACCATGTGTATCCCTTCGTCCATCGATGGACACTTGGGTTGCCTCTACCTCTTGGCTGCTGTGAGCACAGTTGTGCAAATATCTCTTCGAAGCCCTGCTTTCAGTTCTTTTGGGATACACCCAGAAGTGGTGCTTTAATTTTTATGAGTACGATTTTACACTGTGAACGATACCTTTTAAACATGCTGATGGCATTAGACAATCCCCAGCCCCCCGAGTGCCGATGTCCTTTTGTCCTGGGGTCAGAGGCACCCGCTCCACGTCAGGACCCTGGGGGGCCACAGTCAGTGTTGTCTGGACGGCATCTCACTTTGGATGCATCCACCCCTCTCCCTAGAGGCTGACAGGACAGTCAAGGGTGACTTTTCCTTGTCCTAATGCGGGCAAGTGGGCCGGGCAGTTCCCTGCCTGCAGATGGCGGTGTTTGGGGGAGGGGCTGGCACAGTGCTCTTATGGCAGAGGAGGCTGGATTCTAGTAGTGTCAGCTGCTACCTGACCCCTGGGTGCCCAGGCTACCTGGGAAGCTATGAGGGACACAGGTGTGGTTGCCTCCAGGGAACAACCTCAATGGACAGTCCCCTCCGTCCCCCCAAGGAGGTGGAAGGGTGACCGCTCAGCAGAGGCATTGGAGGAAGGCATGGTGGGGAGGGGCTGAGGGCCTTTGTGTTTTCTGGGGCAGGAGGGGGCGGACGGGGGCTCCCGGGAGCCGAGCTGGGCCCAGGGAGATGAGGGACTCCAGGGCCAGCACTGCCCTGCCCAGGCCTGGGCAGGGAGGGGCTCAGCTGTGGGGGGAGGGGGGAGCCACTGTCAGCAGCAAGCGGGGGTCTCACTGCCCTTCATCTACAGCTGTGGATCTGGGGGACCAGGTCAGATCTCGGGAGGAATTCTGTTTGCTCAGTGATGCAAATAAACAAACACGTGCAGGAAGCCTCCAAATCAGTGCAGCCCTGCCATAAAACCGAGTTTACTCTCCGCTCCCTTCTCCCGCCGCTCAGAGAGCAACCCCCGTACCCCACCTGTCCCCGCCGCCAGTCCCGGGAGGGTCTTGGCCCCTCGGCCCGGGGAGGCTGACCCCACCCATGGGCATCGTCAAGATGGCTCTCTCCCCCTCGGGCCCCGAAGCCAAGCAGGAGGGATTAGGACTCTGTCCACCTTATCAAGGAAGTTCCCGGCTTGGAGCAACTCTGAAGCCACCGTGCCCTTTCTGTCAACAGCACGGTAATTCCTGCAAGCTATCAGAGGTTCCCAAGCGACTCCCTGCCAAGGTGGCGCCCACTTCCTCTTCGCGGGTTAGAAGGGTTCCATTTGTCTTTGTCCTGAAATCATTCTCTGTCACGCGGGATACGTGGTAAACCTTCCCCAAACTGCTGATTTCCATATCTATGACATCAGGCCGCACCCTCGGCCTCACGGTGTCCCCTGCGTCAGGAGTGACTGTGGGTCACGGATGCTAAGCCAACATTGATAAGAAACTGTGCTGTGATTTTAGGTGCAGCCAAGAGAGGAAGGTGCTGCCTGTTTGACTGTCATGGTGCAGGTTAGGCTGACAATGCACCGAGATTCCAGATGCGCTGAAATGTGCCGACAGCCGAAGGGATGACCCAGCACGGCATCATCACCCTGTTTCAGGAAGAGAAAGCAGGAGCTTCATGAGGTCCCTCAACTTGCCTGAAGCCTCCTGGAGGCGACCGCTGCGAGGGCGGCAGGGGCTCTTCTGGGGGACCAGATGCAGCTCAGAGGATGCTTTGCTGATGCATCGATTGGTTTTGTCCTTGGGACAACAGTTCTCTGAGCAGTGCTCCTATGATCACCATTTTCCAGATGAGATGCCCGAGGCACAGAGAGGGTGCTGTGCTGGCCCAGGGCTACACAGCTGATGGGTTTCAAGGCCAGGATACCATCTCCTCCCAGTGTCTGGAGCCCCAGGCCCTGGATTCGATTTCCAGTTGGTCCCTCTGAGGTCAGGTGCCTCCCATCTGTGTCATCCAAAAAGCAGGGATATAACCACAGTTCCTACCACTCAGGAGTTTTTGATTTTCTATGCCAGCCCCCAAGTGAAGCCTCCAAGAAGTGTGCCCGGCCCACTAGGGCTGCCACCAGGCTGGCATCTGAGACAGGGCTGGCAAAGTGTCCGGAGGGGCCTGGAGACAGCCATCCACTCTGCAGTCTCGGCAGGAAACAGGAGCCACAGCTGACTGTCTGCTTTAAGACGTGTGGATGGTCCAGGCCTGGCTCTTTCCCCAGGGCAGGCGGTTGGAGGGACCTGGCGTTTGGGGTGTGTGTGTTGACCTCCGGGTTGGAGATGTGCCCCAGGTGGAAGGGTGGAAATCAAGTGTCCCCCCACTGCAGCCCCTCGAGGGCACCGGGCTATAGGGGAGGGAGGTCTGGGTCCGGCTGCCTGGCCACTCCAGCCGGACAGTCTGCATATCCGGCCAGACCCCGCTGTTCTCACCTCCTCGCTCTGGAGGGGAGGAGGCCGACCCCACAGAGTCCCACATGGGAAGGGCTGTGAAGCTGCCCCCTTCTTCTGCCCCTAAGCTGTACCTGTCGCCCAGGACAGAGCCTCTGCCCTGCAGCCTGTGTGGGCTGAGGGAGGAGGGAGTGTCGGGTCCGGAGAAGGCTGCGGCGACGGCTCAGCCCCCAGGTCCTACAGCTACAGCAGAGTGACCCCAGCGGCCCTGCAGGTCACCTGCGTTGGGGCCTCAGCCACGCCCAGAAACTGGAAAGGAAGCGACAGGTGTGGGGGAGGAGTGCCAGCCCTGGGCAGGCAAAGCTGAAGCCAGTGTCCCCTGCCTTGGTCACCTCAGCCAGGAACAGCTGGGCTGGGCTAGGCCAGGGTCAGGGTCAGGGTCAGGGTCAGGGTCAGGCAGCCCAGGGTCCTGAGGGTCGTGGGGGCCGCCTCTCCATCATGTCATGTGTCCGAGGAGAGAGCTGTGAGGAACATGCTGCCCCCGGGGGTCCCAGGACACCACCCGCCCCAAGAGGAAAGCGCTGGACTCGCACCTCCCACCCATAGGCTCCTTGCCCGCCTGTGGGGCCCTGTTCTTGGCCGGATCCGGGCTGGTGGGCGTTTCATCCTCACCTGGGTCAGTCCCTCATACAAATAGGAGCTAACTGATGCCCACTTCTGGTCCCAAATCAGAGCTTCCAGAGTGAGTCAGCAGCCTGGCCTGCATCCCATCCCCACGTCCCTCCACCATCCTCCTGTTGCCATGGCAATGCTTGGGCGATCCTGTCAGCGCTGGACCCCAGCCCTCTGTCCAAACAGGCACTGCCTTGCTCTCCAGTAAACCCGCTAGTTTATCAGGTCTGGGTGGCGGGGGCTGGCAGCAGCCCAAGTGCAGGCTGTGCGGTTCCCCGGGAACCCGGGGGAACAAAGGCTTCTGGGGCCACCGCCCTGGGCGAGCCACATCCCCATGTGTGGCTCCCGCTTCCCACACACAGCACCCTACTATGAACCCCTGGACATGAACCCACTTCCTGCAGGGGTTTTCATGGACCCCCTTTTCAGGTGAGGAGACTGAGGGTGGCCGAGGCTCATCCCAGCCGTGCCCCTTCCCCTGTGCTGCTCTCACTAAGCGTGAAGGCCCCTGAGAGCAGGAGGGTGGAATCACTGCCCCACTGCTTTAAGGGACCCCTTCCAGCCCCCCACCCCTCCACAGCCCCCACTGGGCTCGGGGAGGTCACAGGGAAGAAAGCCCCTGGTTTTCAAGGCTGGGTCACTGGTCCCACACCTGCCCCAACTCCAGACCCCCTCTCCATGGGTCCCTCTGATGGGGTTCCCCCACCCTGGGAAGGGATGCTAACCCCGGTGCAGGGCATGCCTGGTGACTCAGATGGGTTGGGGGCGAGGTGTGGACTCAGGCCTGTGCCCTACGCCGGGAGCATGGACACTGGTTGACCTGTTACCTCCCTGCCTTCCTGGGGTCGTGAGGAGGGGAGACCTGTGTCACTCATGCTTCCCTCAGCTTGGGTCTGGCCCCCAGCTGCAGACCCTTGAGCCTCCCCACCAAGGCACTGGTTCCCAATGTCCAATAACCTAACCACAAAACCCACACAGCTCTTTGGAGCCAGACTGGTCCCCTCGGCCTGCCCCTAGGGGCCTGCCCTGCTCAGCACCAGGTGACGGGCTGTCAAGCTCTAGAGCCAGGCAGCTGTGCCGGGGAGGGTGACGATGTGATACACCAGCCTGCAGGGGGGGCACAGAGGTGGCGCCAGCTCCCTTCAACCGGCACCCACGCCCCCTGCTATGTGATCACCCGCCCACCCACCCACTCACTCACTCACTCATTCATTCACTTGCTCATTCACTCACTCGTTCAGTCACTCATTCACTCATTCATTCACTCATTCATTCACTCACTCATTCACTCACTCGTTCATTCACTCATTCATTCACTCATTCACTCGTTCATTCACTCACTCACCCATTCATTCATTCACTCACTCATTCATACACTCATTCATTCTCTCACTCATTCACTCACTCATTCACTCACTCATTCATCCACTCATTCACTCACTCATTCACTCACTCATTTGCTCACTCATTCATTCACTCACTCATTCACTCATTCACTCATTCATTCAATCACTCTCTTACACATTCGTTCACTCACTCACTCACCCACCATGTCCCTCCTCCACTCTCCTGTTATGTGTGAGGCATTCTTTCTACCAGGTACCAGGGCCAGTTTGGGGCATGAGGAGGGGATGGCTCAGGGAACAAAAACCAGGTGACCAGAAGGAGCTTGGGACAGGCCCCAAGTGAGCCAGAAGCAAACGCTCAGAGCAGCTCCAGGGTTGCCCCCTGACCCCAGCCCCCTGACCCCAGCCCCCGCCCCAGCATGGTGGGGACCCAGCCCAGCTCCCTTGCTCACCTTGCTGCCACTCCGCCCCAGGTAGAGCCTCCTGGCTGGGCACACCTGTGGCAGTGGAGCCCCCAGCCTTGGGGGGGGTGGTGTGGACCCCTGGGACGGAAGTCCAGCCGCAGCGCCTGGCTCCCTGATAGGCCCACTGTCTGAGGCTGCGTGTCCATCACACCAGGGTGCTTTCTCAACCAGAGCCCGTCAGGGACAAGACCACTGGGCCAGTTTCTGGGCTCGTTCAGTCGGCATCTCTCCAGCTCAGTGGACTCAGCCACCCCTGCCCCTCAAGGCCACAGGCCCACTTGTGACTGAAGCTGGCCTTGGGGTCACCAGCCCAGCTGGAGCGCAGCCAGGCTCCCAGGCAGTGCTGGTCGGGGGGCTGCACTGTGGGGCGGGGTCCTGTCCCTGGGGGTGCCGTGCTCTGAGCCCTTCTCCAGTGAGGGTGGGGCTGGCCACAGCAGCCCCGGCAGCAGGGAAGACGCCAGTGGCCACTCCAGGTGCCAGGAACTCAGGGGTCCGACTGCATGGGAGAGTGCCCAGGGAAGGTCCAGGGGCAGGGGTGTGGTGGAGGATGCTTGAGGCCAGGACTGGGGAACCCTCAGGGACCACGTCCCACCTGGCAGACACACCCATCCCTGCCTGTCTTCAGCTGCCGGACAGCCCGTAGCCAGTGCCCACTGTTTACCTGGGTGAGGGGAACCACAGGCCCTGCTCCACCCTCCCACGTGAGGCCAGTGGGGCTGGAGCCAGCTCTGGGACTACAAAAGGCTCCTGCAGACTCAGAGCTCTCCTCAGAGGCTGCCCTGGGGACTTCTCCCCACACACACCATGGGTGTCGGCCAGAGGAGACTGGCCCTGCTCTGGGCCCTGGGCCTCACTCTGGCCTGTGCCCAGCACACAGGTAAGGCTCGTGCTGTCTTTCCCAGGCTGGCCCTGACCATGGCCTGGGACCCCTGTGCCCACCCACCCCCCGCAAATCCTAGGGTGGCCCTGGCCTCCGGCGGGCAGCAGGCAGCTCTGAGGCCTTGTCCTGGGCTCTGGTCAAGCTGAGTGCATCCATGAGCAGCTCTTCCAGCTTGTGGGGTTGGGGAGGGGTTCTTGGGGGCTGCAGGGTCCACGTGGGGGTTAGGGCTGGGAGCAGTCCAGCATCTATGAGCCCCCGGCTGCAGGATCTCATCCACACGTGCGTCTCTGCTGCTCTCTGCTCTCTGCCCCCTGCCAAGCCTGATCTGAGCAGACTCTCGAACTCCTGGCCCAGCCTGGCAGAGCTGCCCACCTGCCTTGGACACCCCACCCACCCACCCACCGTGCATTCCCGTTCAGCAGCTCCCTTTCCCTGTCTGGTTCTCTGTCGTGGGCCCAGTCCTAGGTGGAGGGTGTGATGAGGGCGGCTCACAGGCCCCACGGTCCTCGGAGGCCCCTTCCCATCTGGGCCTGCACCTCCCTCCTCTGCTTCCCAGGGGATAGCAGGGCCCTGGATGGGTGAGGGGTGGCTCCCAGCTCCTGGAACGGCAGCTTGGGGAACATGCCGTGTTAGCCAAGGTCCCCACTGCCCCAGGCGGCTCGCACACCCCGGTCCTGTCTCCCGCTGCTGCCAGACAGTCCCAGGACTGGGAAGCTCTCCCTCGAGTACTCCGGGCAAGGCTGTCCCACTGGCTGTTCCCTGGACATGTGGCGAGGATGGGTCCAGGTTGTCCCAGGGGATCTGAGACATGGGGCCCGGACACCAGAGGGTGAAGCTGTGCTCCCTGGGCCAGCGCCCCATCCAGAGGAGGGCTGGGCCTCCCCTTCTGGGCGGGGGGCTGGGTACCCTCCTGCCATGCCAGCTCTGTGCAGGATCATGGCAAGCCTGTGTCTGGGGACATTCTGCTCCTTTGGAACGGCCTCTGAGGACCCCAGAAATGAGGTTCTTGGGGTGGCCTCCAGGCCGACGCTGCCTGTCCCTGGGCCCTGCCTGCCTGGCCTCCACGGTGCTGGACCCCTACCTGTGCAGTGGCCCTGAGCACCCCATTTTGGGTGCAGCTCCGTCCCCACTCTTGGTCCCAGACCCCCAGCAGGCTCTGAAGTTTCCTCCAGAGCTCTGGTTGCCATCGGACCGGCTGCAGCAGACCCGTGGCTTTACTGTCTGCTCCCTCGGTAGATGGGATGCTCCCAGACGGGGGTGCCTGCCTGTCCCCCTAAGTCCTGAGCAGGGGACCAGCGGCTGGGCCCTGGTGGACACTCGGTGGGCATGAATGAACAGTGAACGAAGGAATGGCCCCTGGAGAGGCCAGCCGGGGTCACCCTACATGTTCATGGGGCCGGGGACACCCCCACATGCTCATGGGGCACCTGAGGGGGAGGTCAAGGGAGTGGTGGCCCAGCCATGGGCCCAGGTGATGTCCGAGGCTCGGCAGCCTGGAAGAGATCCTCCCAGTGCCACCATCCGGACATTCCGCCCCTCCCTCTGTGCATCCTCTGAGGGGACGTGCCTGTCCTTCGGCCGGCTCATGCCCAGCGCCCTCTCCTCTTCCCAAAGGCCGGGCCCGGGACAGCACTGCAGAGCTTGGCTATGCGTACCCGGACCTCCCTCCTGCCCCCCAGGGGCCTGGCGGTGAGTGGACCCCCCACCTGTCAGAGCCCCCCCCACCCCGCCCCAGCAGTCAAAGAGCCCTTGAGGGGCCATGGGTCACTCGCCTTGGACCCTGCAGGCTGCTTGCCATCCCCATCCGGAGTGGCTGAGACAGGGTGACAGGCTGGCTGGGAGCTCACAGAATGTCCCTTTCTCCCTGGAGTTAACACCTGATACTCCAGTGGTGGCAGGGCGGGTGAGGGTCAGCCCCCAGCGCGGCCAGACGCCCCAGAGCAAGGGGAGGCTCAGGGACAGACCCAGCCACCTCAGTTTGCATGTCCCCAAAAGGGGCTCCCAGGGAGGCGCACTTGTGCCTGATGTCAGCACCCAGGGGATTGCCCGTAGCTGCTGATGTGTTTGTTTGTTTTTTTAATCGGGGTATAGTTTTACAATGTTGTGTTAGTTTCTGCTGTACAGCAAAGTGAAGTAGAGCTCCCTGTGCTCTACGGCAGGTTCTCAGTTGTTACCTATTTTATACATATTAGTGTATATACGTTAATCCCAATCTCCCAATTCATCCCACCCCCCTTTCCCCTCTTGGTGTCCATATGTTTGTTCTCTACGTCTGTGTCTCTATTTCTGCCTTGCAAACCGGTTCATCTGTACCATTTTTCTAGATTCCACACATACGCGTTAACATACGATATTTGTTTTTCTCTTTCTGACTTACTTCACTCTGCATGACAGTGAAGTAAGGTATTGATTCAGGCATTTTTGAGATTCTGGGAGCAAGGAAGCCCCAGTGCAAACAGCATTCTGGGCCATGGGGTGTGACTGCTGGGGCCCCTGGGGTGCTCTGCTCTCAGCCCACAGTGTCCCCACTGGCCTTGGTGTTCTGGAGTCCGCCAGATCCGAGCAGTTGCGGAGCCACCAAAGTCTCTCGTGGGGGCTGAGCTGTGCCTGGGCGGTGGGGGTGAGGGTTGTGCGTCACCCGCCCTGTTTCCACAGGCAACTCCCTCCGCGGGGTGACCATCCACCCGCCTCTGAGGAGCACCCCCCTGGTGCGAGGTGAGACCCCGAGAGGTCAGGCGGGGACCGTGTTGGCCGAGCTCTGCCTCGTCAGACCTGGGGGGAGGGCAGGGAGACCGCAGCTTCCCAGGTGGATAAGGGCCCAGGTTTTGGGACGTCCGGGTGTCCCAGACTCGGCGCCCTCAGAAAGGCCCTGCTCTGTTCGGCTCACAGCCCTGAAAGCGGCGCACCGCGGGCGGGTGTGCAGCACATGGGGCAACTTCCACTACAAGACCTTCGACGGTGACATCTTCCGCTTCCCCGGGCTGTGCAACTACGTCTTCTCCGCGCACTGCGGTGCCGCCTACGAGGACTTCAACCTCCAGCTCCGCCGCGGCCCAGGCCCCAACGCCACTGCGCCCAGCAGGGTCACCATGAAGCTTGACGGCATGGTCGTCGAGCTGACCAAGGAGTCGGTCCTGGTCAACAGCCGCCCGTGAGTCTGGGCCCCGGATGGTGAGGATGCTTCTGGGCCGTCGGGGGAGGGAAGTGCAGTTGTCCCAAGAGTGGGGCCCGGAGCGGTGCCGCCCAGGCCCCCATGCTCGGCCCCCTGCCCCGTCCAGGGGCTCAGGGTCTCCCTCTGCCCCTGGAAGCAGCCCCTTCCTCGTTCTTCTGATGCCAGAGCTCCAGGCTCTTGTGGGCGTGTTGACCTTGTCACACATGTGACTGAAGGGACCCGCCCTGCCTGAAGCCCAGACCTCCGTTGCCCGTCCCCTCGTGCCCTACGGCACCTCAGCCGGGCCCTCTCTCCGCAGAATTCAGCTGCCCTTCATCCACTCCGGAGTCCTCATTGAGCAGCGCAGCAGCGGCGTGAAGGTGGCGGCCAGGCTGGGCCTGGTCTTCATGTGGAACCAGGATGACAGCCTCCTGGTGAGGCGGGGGGCCGGGCTCGGGGGACCAGGCACATGCCTCCAGCCTGACAGCCTCCCCAGGGAGGGAGGAAGGTGCTCTGGGCGAAGGAGGGTGGGAAAGCCAGACACCCCCGGCCCCGTGGCAGCGAGGATGGGGGCCCAGATGCTAACGGGGCCCCAGGGTCCACACCCCTGATGGACACCCTGCGTGTGGGGGTAGCTTCCTCCAGGACAGACCCCCTGCTCCAGGTCCCAGCCGCGTGGAGCAAATGGGGAGAGTCTTCTGTGAGGAGGCCCAGCTGCTCCAGCCTGGGGCACCTCGTCTGTCCTTCTGGTCCGGGGCTGTCCCTGGCACGGCTGGAGTCTGATGTGTCCTCTCATTGCAGCTGGAGCTGGACGCCAAGTACGCCAACCAGACCTGCGGGCTCTGCGGAGACTTCAATGGCGTCCCCGTCTTCAACGAGTTCTTCTCCCACAGTAAGCCCCGGGGCACGAGCCCCCATCCCTGCCGCCGGCTCCAGCTCTGTGCTCTCTGGAAGCCTGGGTCCCAAGTCGGAGGTCTCAGTCTTAACACATGTGCACGCACCCACACGTGCACGCAGACCCACACACTCGAGGTCCAGCATGCACGCGCACCTACACCACACACATGTGCGCAGACACGCCCCAGCACACACAGACGCACGGCGTGCGCTCACGTGCGCTCACCCCCACCCCATCCCACCCAGCACACGCTCTCGGCGGGGCAGCCCCCGCTGAGCCCTCCTGTTCTCAGAGCCCGTCACACACCCTCCTCTGAAATCGTAGACCTGCCTCCATCTAGACCCTGTCTCTGCTTCTTGGTCCTTGAGACTTTGCCAAGCATTGGCCTTTTATGTGACCCACACCCGCTGCAGCCCCGATCCCAGGGTCCCCACTGTCAGGCCCATGAAGCCCCACGCAGAGCCCATACGTAAGGGACTCCCTCAGGGGAAGCCTGCCCGAGTGCCCAGCAGTGGCCGGCAGGGGCCCAGGGTCACTCTCCAGCCCTGGGCCAGCGGAGCGTCAGTTAACGGACCTCAACCCGCTGCCCTGCAGCCCCGAATGCCCGGGAGTTCCTCATTTCATCTCCAGACTCCCCGAAAGTCCTGTGTAGCCGCCGCTTAAACTGGCGGTGTGGAAGGGGAAGGCGGGCGTAGCCCGGTCGCCCCAAGCGAGGGCCGCTGGAAGCCTGCAAAGAGCCCGGTGTTGTGCTCCTGGCAGACATCAAACTGGCCGCCACCGAGTTTGGGAATCTGCAGAGGATGGACGGCCCCACGGAGCAGTGTCAGGACCCTGCCCCCGAGCCCCCCGTGAACTGCGTGACCGGTTTTGTAAGTCCCAGAGTGAACGGGGGTGGCGTCCGGCTCCCGCGGCCCCGGGGACAGGCCGAGGAGGGGGCCGTGAGCCAGGGGATGTTCCAGAGCCTAGACTGAGTGCCCCAGCTTTGCCCCAGGGCATCTGTGAGGAGATGCTGAGCAGCGAGCTGTTCGCGGACTGTGCCGCCCTGGTGGACGCCAGCAGCTACCTGGAGGCCTGCCGGCAAGATCTCTGCCACTGTGGCCAGGCCAACCTCACCAGCTGCCTCTGTCACACCCTTGCCGAGTACTCCCGCCAGTGCACCCACGCCGGGGGGCTGCCCCTGGACTGGCGGGGCCCCCAGCTCTGCCGTGAGTGCCCTGCGTGGCCCCGGCCCTTCCATGCTGTCCCTTCTCGGGCTGGAGGCAGGGGCAGGGCGTGACACGGGCCCCATCCTCCTCCCTGCAGCCCAGACGTGCCCCCTCAACATGCAGTACCACGAGTGCGGGTCGCCCTGCGCGGACACCTGCTCCAACCTGGAGCACTCTCAGCTCTGCGAGGACCACTGCGTCGCTGGCTGCTTCTGCCCCGAGGGTGAGTCGGAGCCCCACCCCCTCTGGCCCCCCAGAATCACACAGATGCATTGTGGGTGCTCAGGAAGGAAGGCCCCTCTGACGTGGCCCGAGGTGTCCCTGGACCCCTGGGTCTGAGGAACCCTCCAGGGCAGGGCCGCTGTGGGCAGAGGGCCTGTCCCCTCCACACACCCACATGGCAGGCACAGTCCGGCACCTTCCACGTGGCCTGCCTTTCTCTGCAGGGACAGTGCTGGATGACGTCAGCCACACTGGCTGCATCCCGGTGTCCCAGTGCTCCTGTGTGTACAACGGGGCCACCTACACTCCAGGGACCGGCTACTCTACAGACTGCACCAACTGGTAGGACCCTGGGCCCCTGCCCTCCCCTCCCCCGGAGATGCCCAGGGACGGCCCCTGCCCTCTGGTCCCCCTAGATGCGCCCGGGCCGGCACCTCTGGGGGCTTGTCCTCTCCCATGCGGGTCCCCGGGCGGAGGCCAGTGGCTCTCTGGGCAGGCGTTGATGGGCTCCAGTCTATGTGGTGATGCAGGCCGGCCTGGGCAAGTCTACCTGCCATCTTGGGGGTGCGGGCTGCTCCTGGGGGCCAGCACCCAAGTGGTCACTCCCTGCTCTCAGCACCTGCTCTGGAGGCCGGTGGAGATGCCAGGAGGTGCAGTGCCCGGGCACCTGCTCGGTGCTGGGTGGTGCCCACTTCTCCACGTTCGACGAGAGGCAGTACACGGTACATGGGGACTGCAGCTACGTGCTGGCCAAGGTACATGGCCCCAGGGTCCTCCCCAGACAGAGCGGGTTTCAGGCCGTGGGTCCACGTGTCCTTCCCCAGCCTGGGCTGCATGTAGGTGCTGCATTTGGGGCCACCTTGGGATCCCCGATGCCGAGTCCTCCAGGAAGCCACCCCAGCTCTGGGCAGGCGGACGGGTGGTGGGGAGGGGAAAGGATGAGGCGGGCTGGGGGTCGCTGCGCTTTGTGTGAGGACCTGTGTTTCCAGCCCTGCGACAGCAGCGCCTTCACCGTGCTGGCCGAGCTGCGCAGGTGTGGGCTGACCGACAGCGAGACCTGCCTGAAGAGTGTGACGCTGACCCTGGGCGGGGGGCACACGGTGAGTGCAGACCCTGGGGTTGGGGGTGTCCTTCACGGCAAGTGACCTCTGCCCGAGCCCTTGATCCCACATGGGCAGCAGGTGGCCCAGGCATGGCCCGAGGACCCTCCCACTGACTCCCTGCTTCCACCTCTTGTGGCTCTTTTGAGTGACCGTCCCCAAAGGGAACAGCTCAGGGACTGGCAAGGGGCCTCCACACCTCCCCCATGAGGCCAGGAAGCTTCTCTGCTGAAGTCGGCTTTTTTACTTTAGTAAATCTCTTTGGTTTTCACGTCGCCAAAAAAAGGTCCGGTCCTCGCGGAAAGCTTAGGGGAGCAGGCTGAGCCTGGGGGATGGGGGGCCAGGTCATCAGCCCTCCTCTGCCCTGGGGAGGCCATCGTGAGCCCTGTCATGTGCTTCTCCAGGTCTTCGTGGTAAAGGCCGGCGGGGAGGTGTTTGTGAACCAGATCTACACCCAGCTGCCCCTCTCGGCAGGTGAGGGCGACTCCCTGCCCCGCCCCCTGACAGCCCCGCCCCCTGACAGCCCCGCCCCTCGCGCCCACTGAGACCTGGTCCCCCGTGTCTGCAGCCAACGTCACGCTCTTCAGACCCTCCACCTTCTTCATCATCGCCCAGACCCAGCTGGGCCTGCAGCTGGACATCCAGCTGGTGCCCGTCATGCAGGTGTTCGTGAGGCTGGCGCCCCAGCTCCAGGGGCAGACCTGCGGTAAGAGGGTCACCACCCAGCACCCGAGCCCACCCTCCGCAGCCCAGCACACAGGGGCCTCACGCCACCCCCGCCCCCAGGCCTGTGCGGGAACTTCAACCGGAACCAGGCCGACGACTTCCGGACCATCAGCGGCGTGGTGGAGGGCACGGCCGCCGCCTTCGCCAACAGCTGGAAGACCCAGGCCGCCTGCCCCAACGTCAAGAACAACTTGGAGGACCCCTGCTCCCTCAGCGTGGAGAACGGTATGTGTGTCTAGCAGCCCCGCGGACCAACCTCGTGCCGGGGCCCCTGGGCCAGAGGTCTGAGCATGCGCTCCTTGGGGGCCCGGCCTGAAGGGGGAGTCAGGTGGTAGGTAAACAGGCAGACTCAACATGCGTTGTTCTGGCCGGTGAGCCCTGGGAGGAGAGGATCAGGGTGCTGGGGGGCGTGGGGGCCCACCGTCCTTGCCTGCTGTCCTGGGGGGACCCGGCTGGGGGGCGCTCGGGAAGCAGCCTAGGTCTGCTGACACCTGGCACTCCTTCATACGGAGCGTAAGGGATTCCGGCTAAAAGGAAAGCTGCTCATCTCCATGTAGCTCCCTCCTGACGTGGCCGTCCAGCCTCGCTGACCTCCCCCCTCCTCTGTGCACAGAGAAATACGCTCAGCACTGGTGCTCGCGGCTGACAGACCCCCAAGGCCCCTTCACCCGGTGTCACGCTGCTGTGAGCCCCAGCGCCTACTACTCGGTAATGCCACCCACCTGCCTCTGCCCTTGGACCACTCGGCCACCCTCAGGGTCCCAGGGGCCGTGGCAGCAGCGTCTGGGCCCAGCTGGTCTCTCAGCCTCCAGTTTCTCCCACCCCCATTCACTCACTCATTCACTCACTCACTCATTCATTCACTCATTCATCCACTCACTCATTCATTCATCACTCACTCATTCGTCCACTCATTCATTCATCACTCACTCATTCATCCACTCACTCATTCAATCACTCACTCATCCACTCACTCACTCATCCACTCACTCATTCATTCATCACTCACTCATTCATCCACTCACTCACTCATCCGCTCATTCATTCATCACTCACTCACTCACCCACCTGCAGTGGTTGTGAGTCCGTCCTGTCCTCTAGCTCCATGCTAGGCACAGGGGCTACACCCAGGGAGTGAGTAGCCCGCTGGCCCCAGGGTGCAAATGAGAAACTGGTGTCTAAGGCTGACTACACAGGGCTGGACCGCTGGGTCACAGAGATGAGGGGCGGTGGTCCTTCCAGCACCCCCACCCCCCAGCCCAGGGACGTGACTGCAAGATGCTCTGTGCACGTTAGTGGGACCCCTGTGAGGCTTGGGGAGGGGTCCTGGGGAGGCAGGGGCTCCGGCAGCAGCGTGGGGGAAGCTCACCGTGTGTGGCCTGGTGTCCCTGACATCCCAATGCCCCCACAGAACTGCATGTTTGACACGTGCAACTGTGAGAAGAGTGAGGACTGCATGTGCGCGGCCCTGTCCTCCTACGTGCGGGCCTGCGCCGCCCGGGGCGTGCTGCTCGGCGGCTGGCGGGACAGCGTGTGCAGTGAGTGTCCCAGGGTGGATGTCCCATGGCCCCTGTCCCCCAACCAGGCTCAGAGGCCAAGGAGCGCCCAGGCCAGTGCCCCAGGACCCCATCAAGGACGAAGGGCCTGGCGGGAACAGGGGAGCCAGGGGGGCCGGCCCTGTCCTGAGCGCTGCCCCCTCCTGGCATCCTGCAGCAAAGGCCATGACCACCTGCCCCCAGTCGCTGACCTACCTCTACAACATCAGCACCTGCCAGCCCACCTGCCGGGCCCGGAGTGACGCGGACGTCACCTGCAGCATCAGCTTCGTCCCAGTGGACGGCTGCACCTGCCCTGACGGCACCTTCTTGGATGATACGGGCAAGTGTGTGCCGGCCACCAGCTGCCCCTGCTACCATGGGGGCTCCGTGGTCCCCAATGGGGAGTCGACGCACGAGCAGGGGGTCGTCTGGTAAGAGCCCCTGCTGAGTGGGTGGGGTGGGCGAGGCTGGGGGGGCTCTCTGACCACTCTCTCCTTGCAGCACCTGCACCCAGGGCACACTGACCTGCATTGGAGGCCACGCCCCAGCTCCAGGTGAGCCTGGAGTGGGGGAGGGGGCCCTCGGTTATCTCTGCATAAAGTTACCTAAGTATGGGGTTAAATGCCCACAAGTCAGCGAGGCTGGTGGGTGTCAATCAGCGTCTCTGGGCTCAGCAGTGTGGGCACCCTGCCCACGCACTCACACGCTCACCCCGGGGTGGCCAAACTCTACTGTTGGGAAACAAATCTCTCAAGCGAGCCTGGCAGGTGGTGTCAGGGTCCCCTGAATGGCCCCTCCCTCGCCAGTCTGTATCCCACCCATGGTCTACTTCGACTGCCGCAATACCACGCCTGGGGCCGCTGGGGCTGGCTGTCAGAAGAGCTGCCACACCCTGGACATGGACTGTGTAAGTGTCCCCAGCGACCGCCCTCCAACAACCCCACACCTGCTCGGTACCCATGGGCACCTGTGGCGAAGCCCACTCACTGGCCCCAGGGGACCCCTGCCCGCAGGCTGCTGGTCCTGTATCCCTGTGGCCCCGCTGCAGGCCCTGGGGGTCCACTAAGCTGTGTCTGCTCCACCCCCCTCCATAGTACAGCTCCCAGTGTGTGCCTGGCTGTGTGTGTCCCCACGGGCTGGTGGCCACTGGCGACGGCGGCTGCATCCCTGTGTCCGACTGCCCTTGTGTGCACAACGAGGCCAGCTACAAGCCGGGCCAGATCATCCGGGTGGGCTGCAACACCTGGTATGGGGAGGGGCTCGGATCCCATCTGGGGGAGGGTTCCATGCAGCGGGAGGTACAGCCCAGCTGGCAAGTCCTGCCCGGACCCAGGCAGGCAGCTGGGCCTCCAGGAGGGAGGTTTGGGCCTGATGCCTGCCGCCCCTGCCCCAGCACCTGTAAGGGCAGGATGTGGCAGTGCACAGACCAGCCCTGCCCGGCCACCTGCGTGGTGTACGGCGACGGCCACTACCTCACCTTCGATGGGCAGCGCTACGACTTCGGCGGGGACTGCCAGTACACACTGCTTCAGGTACGTGGCTGCCGAGCCCTCCCGCCGCCCCGCAGGCCTGCTGTGCGGCCCCGCGGTGCACGCTCAGTCCCATCCCGGCCTCCCCAGGACCGCTGTGGGGGGAACGGCAGCGCCCAGGACGGCTTCCATGTCATCACCGAGAACATCCCCTGTGGCACCACCGGGACCACCTGCTCCAAGGCCATCAAGATCTTCCTGGGGGTGAGCAGTGGGCAGGGGCCTTGGTAGGGAGCCCCCAGGAAGGCCGCGCTCCCCTGGCCGAGCCGGGACGGGGGCCGCAGGGCCATGGACCTGCTCGACAGGTAGCCGGGGTCCTCACCCAGACCCTCACTGGCCCTGCCCCCCGCAGAGCTACGAGCTGGAGCTGAGTGACGGGAACGTGGAGGTGATCGAGAGGGCGCGGGGGCAGCTGCCACCCTTCTCCATTCGCCAGATGGGCAACTACCTGGTGGTAGACACGGATGTCAGCCTGGTGGTGCTGTGGGACAAGAGGACCAGCATCTTCCTCAGGCTCAGCCCCGAGTTCAAGGTGAGGCCCTGCCCTGGAAGGACGCCGCCCCCACCCCAGACCAGCGGCCGGCCGGAGACGGGGGTGCGGGTGGGGGAGAGACAGAGAGACAGACGAGAGATAGAGAGGAGGTGACGGTAGGAGACCCTCGGCCGCGGCCGGGTCCTGCAGCGGCTGGAAGAAATGATCCCTAACTGGTGGCCCTGCTCTCGCAGTCTGAACACTAAGTCCAGCCAGGTGCCCCAGGGCCACGCTCCCTCCAGAGGCTCGAGGGGAGGATCCTTCCCGCCTCCTCCAGCTTCCGTGGCCCCAGGCGCCCCGTCAGCCCAACCTCTGCATACGACGTCCCTTTACTGTCTTCACTCTGTGTGTGTCCCTCGTCCTGTAAGGACACTGGCCACTGGATCAGCCACCCCAGTCCAGGATGCCCTCATCCTAACTTGACTGCATCCGCAGAGACCCTACTTCCGCTTTGGGCCACACTCGTGGGTCCCGGGTCAGGGCCTGAGCCTGTCTTTGGGGGACGCTCCGTAGCCACTAGGCTGCTTCTCCTGTGCCCGCCCCTCCTGGAGACTTCAGAGCCCAGTGGGGCTCTTCCTGAGGGCCCCGGCGTGGCGGTGGGGGGAGTGAGTGAGGTCGCAGGGCCCCTCCTGCTCTCGCCCCGAGCCTGTGCCATCTCTACGTCTGTCCGTCCGCAGGGGAGGGTCTGCGGGCTGTGTGGGAACTTTGACGACAACGCCCTCAACGACTTCACCACGCGGAGCCAGTCCGTCGTGGGCGACGTGCTGGAGTTCGGCAACAGCTGGAAACTCTCCCCGTCCTGCCCGGACGCCCAGGCCCCCAAGGACCCCTGCACCGCCAACCCATACCGCAAGTCCTGGGCCCAGAAGCAGTGCAGCGTCATCAACAGCGTCACCTTCAGCGCCTGCCACGCCCACGTACGCGGGGTGTTCCTCCAGGCACCTGGGGAAGAAGGGACAGAAATGGGAGCAGTGGCTCTTTGCCGCCCTCTAGGGCCAGCTGTGGCCATGAGGACCCATCTGGCCGGCCTCGCGGGACAACGAGCTCCAGGGGAAACCGGCCCAGGCCGACACCAAGCTGCACTGATTCCTCGGAGCCCACAGGGATGGCGGGTCCCCCGGCATCTGAAGCCTCTCTCTCCCGTAGGTGGAGTCGGCCAGGTACTACGAGGCCTGCGTGAGCGACGCGTGTGCCTGCGACTCGGGGGGCGACTGCGAGTGTTTCTGCACGGCCGTGGCCGCCTACGCCCAGGCCTGCCGCGAAGTGGGCGTGTGCGTGTCCTGGCGGACCCCGGACACCTGCCGTGAGTGCCCACGGGTGTGTCCGTCAGGGTGGGGCGGAGACACAGGGAGTGACAAGAGTAGTATTGAATGTGCGAGGGGAGGAAGGGCTTGAAGGGAATCAGTAGAGCACGCCCCCTCCGTGGAGCCTGGCCGCGGTGGGTGGGTGTCCCTGACAAGCCAGCCAGCCCCGCTCCCCACTGCCCCCTCTTGCCCCTGGGCATCCCAGGCTCATGTCCTCTGAAGCCGTGTCCGGGAGGCACGTGTCTTCAGAACAGCTCGCAGGACTTGGTCAAGGATTGGGCTACGGGGGAGCCCCCCGGGGCTGTCCTTGCAAGGGCGGCACTCCACCCGGGGCCCCCTGGGCCGAGCGCCTGGCCATGAGCCTGCCCCGGTTGTCCGCAGCCCTCTTCTGCGACTACTACAACCCCCAGGGCCACTGCGAGTGGCACTACCAGCCCTGTGGGGCCCCCTGCCTGAGGACCTGCCGGAACCCCCGCGGCCAGAACCTGCACGGCGTCCGCGGCCTAGAAGGTGCGCTGCTGCACTGCTGGTCTGGGCGGGGCCGTGCTGGGGAGCCGGTGGTTGGGGCCAAGGTTTGTCCTGAGGGTCCTGGGACCCTCGGCCAGGCTGGGCGGCTCCTGACCCCTCGTGGTGCCTTTGCAGCCATAGCCTCAAGCTCCCCATGGCGTGGTGGGGTCCAGGGCTGGGGACTGAGTCAAGGTGGGGGTGAGGCAGTGGGCAGCTGGTGTGGCTGGGACTCAGGCCTCTCTGGTCCCCAGGCTGCTACCCCAAGTGCCCATCAGAGGCCCCCATCTTCGATGAGGACAAGATGCGATGTGTAGCTTCATGCCCAACCCCACAACCGCTCTGCCACGTCCAGGGCAAGTCCTACCGGTCGGGCTCTGCGGTGCCCTCGGAAAAGAACTGCCACTACTGGTGAGGTGCTTGGTGGGAGCCGCGAGGACCCTGGAGCACGTGGGGATTCGCCCAGCCCTCCGCTACTGGGGAAGGGCCCCACCCGGCCACCCCCCGGGAGAGCCTCCCTCCTTAGGGGCCAGAGGGTCCCCCAGCCTGGGTTTTCTGTGGGGTCCAATAGGGAGCTTCCTTTATGCAGGATGAGGGTGGGGGGCCTGGGGGTGAAGGAAGGGGCCAGAGGGGAAGCTGAGCCGTGACACGGCCCAAGGACCTCTGGGAAGACAACCTGGAGAGGGAGTGGCCTTCGGAAGGTCCAGGGGGCTCGAACTGCCTTCTCTGGTCATTGATAGGAAGGGCTCCCTGAGAGGGCGTGACCTCCGGGGATGAGGCGTGGCCCCCAGGGACCCCAGTGGGGCTTCCCCTGCCTGCCTGCCCCTGGGTGAACCTCCACTCCCAGACTCATCTCCTTTCTGTCGCCAGCGTTTGCACCAAGAGCGGCGTGCAGTGCACTTACGACATTGAGGGTGAGCGGTGGGTGGCTCTCCTTGCGCCCGGGGTCTCAGGTCCCTGCCTGCGCCCCCGGCCCCCTAACCGCCTGGCTGCTGTCCTCCCCACAGCCTGTGTCTGCACCTACGATGGGAGGCGCTTCCATCCCGGGGAAGTCATCTACCACACAACAGACGGCACAGGCGGCTGCATCTCCGCCCGCTGTGGGGCTAACGGCACCATCGAGAGGAGGGTCGAACCCTGCACCCCTACCCCCCGCACCCCCCAAACCACCTTCGCCTTCTCTACACCGATCGGTAAGGCAGACAGGCGGGGTGCCGACCGGGCGGGGCTGTCCCCCCATTCCTGGCTCCGAGAAGCAGGAAGGAGCCGGGACGGGACAGAGGGCATGTCCCTGTGCCAGTCAGCCCGCAGCCAGGAAGGGCCAGCCACCGCGAGGCTGGCAGGACCCATGTCCCCAGTCATGCTGTCAGGGCTGAGGCACCCAGCACGGGGCAGGGGCTGTGAGCAAAGGTACCCCAGGTCAGTTCCTGGGGAGAGGACCACGGGAAGCCCAGCTGGGGGGTCCCTGCCTGGGTCCACTGCTCTCCGATCACCTTGTGTTGCACCAGGGCCAGGCACCTCCGCATCCTAACCTCTTCTAAGGGTGACTTAGGGCCTTATTAGAGCTTCCCCCGAGGGTGAAGAGCCCCTGTAACTCTGGCTTTAGATTCCGGGGAGCAGGCTTCGCTTACACAAGCTTAATTCACCCCTTGACTCAGCTGTGGTGAGCTTTGCCCCTGCCAGGTTTGGGCATATCCCGGACGCTTGGCGACTGCCCTGTCTCCCAAGTTCCCATCATGGGCGGAGACAGACTGGCAGCTGACACTGACAGAGCGGGCGGGGGGGTGTCCTCAAGGAGTGCGGGGAGCCTTGGCCCCTGACGCTCGCCCTTTCTCTCCTGCCCTCAGTCGTGAGCTCGACGATTCCACCCAGCACACACCCCAGCCCGTCCGAAAAGACAGCACACACTCTGAGCTCGGCCCTGGCCACCACCCCGGGCGCATCCCCTGGACCAACCCCTCCCACAGCCTCTGCCCCGCCCTCGTCCCGGCCCCGCTGTGGGGAGGAATGCCAGTGGTCGCCATGGCTGGATGTCAGCCGTCCGGGATGGGGCATAGACAGCGGTGACTTCGACACGCTGGAGAACCTCCGTGCCTATGGGTACCGGGTTTGCCAAGCGCCGAGGGCGGTGGAGTGCCGAGCCGAGGGTGCCCCCGAGGTGCCGCTGGAAGTCCTGCGGCAGCGCGTGGAGTGCAGCCCGACGGTGGGGCTGACCTGCTACAACAGGGACCAGGCCTCTGGGCGCTGTGACAACTACCAGATCAGGGTCCTGTGCTGCTTCCCCAGGGCCTACCCCACTCGCAGTACAGAGACCACCCCGCCTGCAACCTTCAGCACAGCTGAAACTGGGCCCACTCCAGGAACCAGCAGGGTTACATCTGTGCCGACAGGGAGCACAGGTTCCTCAGCCCCTGTCACCACACTTGGCCCAACCACTGCCTCTACGACTAGCAAAACACCTGGCCCAGGCACCTCAACAACTGGGAAAATAACCCCCTCGACTCCCAGCCCAAAGCCAGTTTCAACAACAGTTTCGACCACAACCTCTGTGTCAACCACAACCCCCGGGCCCTCAAAGGGAACCGCATCTGAGCCAACCCAGGTCACCTGTTTACAAGAAACGTGCACCTGGACCAAGTGGATGGACGGCAGCTACCCTGGGGCAGGGAGGAACAGTGGAGATTTTGACAGTTTTCGGAATCTGAGATCCAAAGGTTATAAATTCTGTGCAAAGCCCAAGAACGTGGAATGCCGGGCAGAAGTCTTTCCCAACACCTCACTGCAGGCACTGGGGCAGAATGTGATCTGTGACAAAAACGTGGGGCTGATTTGCTGGAACAAAGACCAGCTGCCCCCCATCTGCTACAACTACCAAATCCGGATCCTGTGCTGTGAGATGGTGGATGTTTGCAGAACAAAGACCACACCCCCTACCACACCTGGGCCCACACAAATGACCACAGGTGAAACCAGCACTGCCTGGACCACTGCAACTTTCTCGTCTTCCACACAACACAGCACTGCCAGCTTGGCACATGTGCCCACAAGAACAAGGGTCACAACCAGAACAACTGAGCAGTCCCCTCCAGGGACCACCTCCTGCCAGCCACAGTGCACATGGACCACGTGGTTCGACGCGGACTTCCCATCTCCTGGGCCTCACGGAGGAGACTTTGAAACCTACAGCAACATCGTCAGAAGAGGAGAGAAGATCTGCCACCGACCCGAATACATCAGCGCCCTGGAGTGCCGAGCCGAGAACCACCCAGATGTCAGCATCCAGATGCTGGGCCAGGTGGTGCAGTGCAGCCCGGAAGTGGGCTTGGTGTGTCGGAACCGGGACCAGAAGGGAAAGTTCCAGATGTGCCTCAACTACGAGGTGCGCGTGCTGTGCTGCGAGCCCCGGAAAGGCTGCCCTGTCACACATGTCACAGTTCCCAGCACCTCAAGTGTGAGTGTCACCAGCCAGACAGGGACCACCTCCCATGAGGCCACATCCAGGGCAACCACAGTGCAGACAACCAGTTCAACCACAGTGCCCATAAGCAGCACAACCTCTGTGGAGACAACCAGCACAACCTCAGCTCCTACAAGCAGCACAACATCTTTGGAGACAACCAGCTCAGCTGCACCTCCTGCAACCAGCACAATCTCTGTGCAGACAACCAGCCCAAGCACAGCTCTTACAACCAGCACCACCACTGTGGAGACAACCAGCCCAAGCACAGCTCCTACAATTAGCACCACCATTGTGGAGACAAGAGGCCCAACCACAGCTCGTAGACCCAGCACCACCACTGTGGAGACAACCAGTCCAACCACAGCTCCTACAAGAAGCACCACCACTGTGGAGACAACCAGCCCAACCACAGCTCCTACAACCAGCACCACCACTGTGGAGACAGCCAGCCCAACCACAGCTCCTACAACCAGCCCCACCACTGTGGAGACAGCCAGCCCAACCACAGCTCCTACAACCAGCACCACCACTGTGGAGACAACCAGCCCAACCACAGCTCCTACAACCAGCACCACCACTGTGGAGACAACCAGCACAACATCAGCTCCTAGAACCAGCACCACCACTGTGGAGACAACCAGCCCAACCACAGCTCCTACAACCAGCACCACCACTGTGGAGACAACCAGCCCAACATCAGCTCCTACAACCAGCCCCACCACTGTGGAGACAGCCAGACCAACCACAGCTCCTACAACCAGCACCACCACTGTGGAGACAACCAGCCCAACCACAGCTCCTACAACCAGCACCACCACTGTGGAGACAACCAGCACAACATCAGCTCCTAGAACCAGCACCACCACTGTGGAGACAACCAGCCCAACCACAGCTCCTACAACCAGCACCACCACTGTGGAGACAACCAGCCCAACATCAGCTCCTACAACCAGCCCCACCACTGTGGAGACAACCAGCCCAACATCAGCTCCTACATCCAGCACCACCACTGTGGAGACAACCAGCCCAACATCAGCTCCTACAACCAGCACCACCACTGTGGAGACAACCAGCCCAACCACAGCTCCTACAACCAGCACCACCACTGTGGAGACAACCAGCCCAACCACAGCTCCTACAACCAGCACCACCACTGTGGAGACAACCAGCACAACATCAGCTCCTAGAACCAGCACCACCACTGTGGAGACAACCAGCCCAACCACAGCTCCTAGAACCAGCACCACCACTGTGGAGACAACCAGCCCAACATCAGCTCCTACAACCAGCCCCACCACTGTGGAGACAACCAGCCCAACATCAGCTCCTACATCCAGCACCACCACTGTGGAGACAACCAGCCCAACATCAGCTCCTACAACCAGCACCACCACTGTGGAGACAACCAGCCCAACCACAGCTCCTACAACCAGCACCACCACTGTGGAGACAACCAGCCCAACCACAGCTCCTACAACCAGCACCACCACTGTGGAGACAACCAGCCCAACCACAGCTCCTACAACCAGCACCACCACTGTGGAGACAACCAGCCCAACATCAGCTCCTACAACCAGCACCACCACTGTGGAGACAGCCAGCCCAACCACAGCTCCTACAACCAGCACCACCACTGTGGAGACAACCAGCCCAACCACAGCTCCTACAACCAGCACCAGCACTGTGGAGACAACCAGCCCAACATCAGCTCCTACATCCAGCACCACCACTGTGGAGACAACCAGCCCAACCACAGCTCCTACAACCAGCACCACCACTGTGGAGACAACCAGCCCAACATCAGCTCCTACATCCAGCACCACCACTGTGGAGACAACCAGCCCAACCACAGCTCCTACAACCAGCACCACCACTGTGGAGACAACCAGCACAACGTCAGCTCCTAGAACCAGCACCACCATTGTGGAGACAGCCAGCCCAACCACTACTCCTACAACCAGCACCACCACTGTGGAGACAACCAGCCCAACATCAGCTCCTACAACCAGCACCACCACTGTGGAGACAACCAGCCCAACCACAGCTCCTACAACCAGCACCACCACTGTGGAGACAACCAGCACAACATCAGCTCCTAGAACCAGCACCACCATTGTGGAGACAACTGGCCCAACCACAGCTCCTACAACCAGCACCACCACGGTGGAGACAACCAGCCCAACATCAGCTCCTACATCCAGCACCACCACTGTGGAGAAAACCAGCACAACCTCAGCTCCTACAACCAGCACAACTTTTGTCCCTATGCCTGAAACAACCAACTCCCAACCCTGGACCACCTCCTGCCAGCCACAGTGCACATGGACCACGTGGTTCGATGCAGACTTCCCATCTCCTGGGCCTCACGGAGGAGACTTTGAAACCTACAGCAACATCGTCAGAAGAGGAGAGAAGATCTGCCACCGACCTGAATACATCAGCGCCCTGGAGTGCCGAGCCGAGAACCACCCAGATGTCAGCATCCAGACGCTGGGCCAGGTGGTGCAGTGCAGCCCGGAAGTGGGCTTGGTGTGTCGGAACCGGGACCAGAAGGGCAAGTTCCGGATGTGCCTCAACTACGAGGTGCGCGTGCTGTGCTGCGAGCCCCGGAAAGGCTGCCCTGTCACACATGTCACAGTTCCCAGCACCTCAAGTGTGAGTGTCACCAGCCAGACAGGGACCACCTCCCATGAGGCCACATCCAGGGCAACCACGGTGCAGACAACCAGTTCAACCACAGTGCCTATAAGCAGCACAACCTCTGTGGAGACAACCAGCACAACCTCAGCTCTTACAAGCAGCACAACATCTTTGGAGACAACCAGCTCAGCTGCACCTCCTGCAACCAGCACAATCTCTGTGCAGACAACCAGCCCAAGCACAGCTCTTACAATTAGCACCACCACTGTAGAGACAACCAGCCCAACATCAGCTCCTACAACCAGCACAACCTCAGCTCCTACAACCAGCACCACCACTGTGGAGACAGCCAGCACAACCTCAGCTCCTACAACCAGCACAACTTTTGTCCCTATGCCTGAAACAACCCACTCCCAACCCTGGACCACCTCCTGCCAGCCACAGTGCGCATGGACCAAGTGGTTCGACGCAGACTTCCCATCTCCTGGGCCTCACGGAGGAGACTTAGAAACCTACAGCAACATCGTCAGAAGAGGAGAGAAGATTTGCCACCGACCTGAATACATCAGCGCCCTGGAGTGCCGAGCCGAGAACCACCCAGATGTCAGCATCCAGACGTTGGGCCAGGTGGTGCAGTGCAGCCCGGAAGTGGGCTTGGTGTGTCGGAACCGGGACCAGAAGGGCAAGTTCCGGATGTGCCTCAACTACGAGGTGCGCGTGCTGTGCTGCGAGCCCCGGAAAGGCTGCCCTGTCCCCACTGTGTCTCCAAGTCCCCAGACCTCACACTCTGCAGAGTCCACCACCCCCACGGTTTCCCTGGTGACCTCCTCCACCGCCGCAGTGCCCTCTTCATCCACGTGCTACTGCAGTGTGGCCCACAGGTTATACTCCGCAGGTATGTGTACTCTACCTGCGTGTGTGGTGTGTGCTGACCCTGGTCACTGTTGTCCTGTTCACAAAGCTACGGTGTTAAGGGGAGGGAGGGGTGCCTTGTCTTTGCGAAAGGGCTAGATCTTGTGTATAGGAAGGCAGTAAGCCGTCTCTGAAGATATGCCATCTACACCTGGGAAGGAAGGCCACCCGCCAGCCCAGCACCCAGGTGGACCACCAGCCTGGTTAGGGTCCCTCCTGGTGATCGCTTCTTGGCTCACCTAGTGCCCTCCCGTTCCTTTTCTTGCAGGATCCATCATTTACCAACAGACGGACCTCTCCGGGCACTGCTATTATGCCGTTTGCAGCCTGGACTGCCACGTGGTCAGGCGGACCGACCACACCTGTCCCACCAGCACACCACCTCCCGCCCCGGCCACCTCCACGCCAGTGTCCTCCCCTTCTGCCTCTGTGCCCGTTACTCAGCGAGAATGCCCAAATGCAGTGCCCCCAAGAACGGTAACCCCACCTTTTCTTCCCTTCTCGGGGGCTCGGAGGGGCCAGGGCAGGGACTCTCAGCATCATTCAAAGTAGGCTGTGGCATCAAGGGTGCATGAAGGTTGGTGACCCCTTGGCTGATGTAGGCTGACCATGGCAAGCGGCTATTTCTGGTCCTCCAGAACTTCTGAAAGGGGGTGCCAGGAGCGTGGGGCCCGAGGTTGAGACTCTGTTGCCTATAAAGGGGGCTAGAGCAGGTGACTGATGCTCCGGACAGGGTCAAACAGCCAAGGAGTGGAAACGGTGGGTGGGTGGAAACGGGCAGAGGGGGAAGGGGGCAACCTCCAACACCCGGAACCCCTCCCAGTCAGCTGGGCGCTCGGCGGGGGCTGGGGGAGGAGAGGCCTGGTGTGAGTATTGGTCCCAATCCCGGTGGCTCTTCTCTCCCCGGAGACCCAGGCGAGCCCTGAGCCCCGAGGGGTGGGCGCCAGGTCAGGGCAGGGCCCTGCAGCAGTCTTTGCTTCTGCAGAAAGGCGAAACCTGGGCCATGCCCAACTGCTCTGAGGCCACTTGTGAGGGCAACGGGGTCATCACCGTGAGGGCGCGCCAGTGTCCAAAGGTGCCGAAGCCCACCTGCACCAACGGCTACCCCGCTGTGACGGTGGCCAGCCGGGAGGACTGCTGCCCACACTACGAGTGCAAGTGTGAGTGGGTGGGGCCAGGGGTGGCGGCCATGGCAGAGAAGGCGGGACGGAATCGGTGGGACCTAGGAAGGACTTCCCAAGGTCAGGGCAGCGGTGGTGGCGCCCAGCCTCCTCCCCAGGTGCCCGGTGGAACCCTGCCCAAGCCCAGAGCAGCCGGGCCACGCAGGCGCGAGGGGGCGTCCGGAGTCTGGTCCCACCTCTTGGCCGCTTTGGGCACCTACTGGACAGAGTTCTGTGCGCTGTTGGCGTGTGGGTCCCGACAACAGGGCAGTCGCCTACTCCGCTTGGTGCGGAACACACCTGCCCCTGCGGGAGCTCCGGGGCGGTGGGAGGAGGCCCATAGTGCGGCCAGGTAAGGTGGCTCGTCCTCCCGCAGGCGTGTGTAGCCGCTGGGGCGGACCCCACTACGTCACTTTTGACGGCACGTACTACACGTTTCTGGACAACTGCACGTATGTGCTGGTGCGGCAGATTGTGCCCGTGTTCGGACACTTCCGGGTGCTGATCGACACCAACTTCTGTGATGCAGAGGATGGGCTGCCCTGCGGACAGTCCATCATCATCGAGTACCAGCAGGACCGCGTCGTGCTGACCAGCAAGCCCGTCAGAGGGGTGATGACCAATGAGGTGGGGACGCCCTCCGGGCAGCCCCCACTTGTGCCGGGCGGACTCGGGGCACCAGGCACTGGCTGATCACCACCTGATTCTCTTTCCCTCGCTGGGTCGCCGTCTAGATCATCTTCAACGGTGAGGTGGTCAGACCCGGCTTCCAGAAAGACGGCATCGTCGTCTCCCAAATCGGCATCAAGATATACGTGACCATCCCCGCCCTTGGTGTCCAGGTCATGTTCAGTGGCTTCATCTTCTCCGTGGAGCTGCCTTCCAGCAAATTCGCCAACAACACGGAAGGGCAGTGCGGTGAGCGCCCGGCCCCAGCCCCGCTCTGGCCCTCCGGACTCTGGGCCCTTTCTCTGGCTGGGAGTGTCTGGTGTGAGAAGGGTCGGCCTCGGGTGTGTCCCTCCAGGAACTGCATCCTTGGCTGGGGACGAGGCCGCCTGTGTGGCGCGGAGCTGCCACACGGCCTGGGGGCCTGGCCATGTGGCCCATATGTGAGGCCTCTTTGGGAACTGCCCCAGGGTCTGGCTTCTTGGAGGCAAAAGAAAGCACAGGGAGGTCAGGGGACAGGTCCCACAGCAACCCATCAAGGGCTGCGCGGAGACGCTGGGGCCCGGCCCCTAGCGCCCCAAGGGAGGGTGAGGGTGTCTCTGCTTTCCCCGGCTGACTGACCGCTGCTTCCACGCCCCAGGCACCTGTACCAATGACCAGAAGGACGAATGCCGCCTGCCCGGGGGGGTGGTGGTACCCTCCTGCTCCGACATGTCCGGCCACTGGAATGTGACATACCCCGGCCAGCCATCCTGCCACAGGCCTCCGCTGACGCCCACCACAGTTGAGCCCAAGAAAACGCCCACCTCGTGCCTACCTTCGCCAATCTGCCAGCTAATCCTGAGCAAGTGAGATTCCCTGGCAGGGCTGGGGTGTGGGGGGTGTCGAGTAGCCCTGCTAATCCCACACTGCCTGGGAGACGGGAAGAAGTGGGCAGGCCTGCAGGGGGCTCCGAGGGAGAGGGGGTCACAGCTGCTGGAACGCCAGGCGCAGAGCCCAGTGGGGCTCATGGCGGGTCGGCCTCTGAGGCGCTGAGGCAGCTCATGGTGGCTCCGGGCATAAGTCCTCAGCCAGTGGAAGCACCCGGGCGTGCAAGGCACGGGGGGCGCCCAGCGGAGAATTTGCAGAAAGAAACGCTGTGTTGCAGCCAGACGCCCTCCCCGCCGCACACAGGTGGCCCCAGAGGCTGGGGTCCCTCGGCACACAGCTCGGCCAAGTGACGCCTCTCCCTCGGGGCCCTTCATTAGGGAAAGCCTACAGCCTGGCAACCCCACCGCGGAGCTGCCCCGTGACCCGTGTGTCTCTGTGCTGCAGGGTCTTCAAGCCGTGTCACTCGGTGATCCCCCCATGGCCATACTACCAAGGCTGCACTTTTGACCAGTGCCACGTGCCCAGGGCGGACAGGGGGTGCTCCAGCCTGGAGCTGTATGCCGCCCTCTGCGCGTCCCTCAGTGTGTGCATCGACTGGCGGGGCCTGACCGCCCACATGTGCTGTGAGTGCCCCCTCCCCACCGCCCCAGAGTGCCCCGTCCCGCTGGGCGGTGGCAATCAGCATGTTCTAGGGGACAGACACACTGGGCAATCCATGAGTGGGCTTGGGTGGTCAGGGTGGGCTTCTGGGAGGAGGAGGGCTGAGCCCAGGATGGAGTGCATTTGTTTCCTGGAGGGACAAGAGGGGGCATCCAGGTCAGAGCACCTAGGCCCAGGGTGCAGGGGTCCAGGGCTCGGACAGGCTGGGCGGTGCAGGGCACACAGCTGGTGCCTGGGCCAAGAGCTCCAGCCAGAGGGGCCCAGGCCAGGGTTCGCTTCTCGTGCCCTCCGGCCTCAGGTGTGGCCTCACCCTTCGCACAGCTTTCACCTGCCCTGCTGACAAGGTGTACCGGCCCTGCGGCCCGTCCAATCCTTCCTACTGTTACATGAACGACAGTGCCAATACCCTGTAAGCACCTGCCCTCTCCCTCTGGGACACGCCCACCCTGCCCTGTGTCCCCAGGCCGCCTCTCCCCACCCTGGAGGTCATGGCCGCTCACCCTCCGCTCCCCACAGGGCCCTCCCGGTAGCCATTCCCATCACAGAAGGCTGCTTCTGTCCGGAGGACATGACGCTGTTCAGCTCAAGCATGGAGGTCTGCGTGCCAGCCAACTGCAGCAGTACGTCCCTGGGGCTGGGTTTGGGGCTTCCACGCACTGGCCCCTCGGCCTCTGCACTTCTCAGCCAGACCCCAGGGCTTTCCACCACAGCCTAGGTTTCCCCCAGCCCCCGACACCGGGTCTGCCCGTGACGGGCTGGGGGCCATGGAAGCCCAGCGATGACGTCCTCTCTTTTCCTCCAGGTTGCTTGGGGCCCGACGGGGAGCCTGTGGAGGTGAGTGTGGCACCCTCGGGGGACTCAGAGGAGGGGAAGGGAGGGGCCAGGTTTTTCTGAGCAAAGACTCAGGAGGCCTCCTTGCATGGCCCTGGAGGAGGGTGGGTGCTGGCCCCAAGGCTGGCCGTGTCCCGCCCTCCCTGGAGACGCCCCCCCCCCCCCGCCCTGCTCCCACACAGTGAAGGTGGGGACGGTGGGGAGGGAGGCCGGTCGCCCGCACAATCCCCTCGCACTCCGCCTCCTGGCCCCCATGGGCCTCCCGGAGCCCCAGCAGCCGTCAGCCCCACCCACACTTTGGAAGACCCCTTGCAGGCCCTCAGCCGTGGGCCCTGGGGTCCCATGTCCTTCCTCTGACAGCCTGGACACACTGTCAGCGTGGGCTGCCAGGAGTGCACCTGCAAGGGCGGCACCTGGACTCTGAGCTGCCAGACTCGGCCCTGCGCCCCGCCCCCCGCCTGCCCCGAGCCCGGCTTCGTGCCAGTGCCCGCGGCCCTGCAGACCGGCCAGTGCTGTCCCCAGTACACCTGCGGTGAGCACAAGGCCGGGCGGGGGCGCACATGCACAGGCTCAGGGCTGGCCGGCTTTGCCCCTGAAGGGTCCCGAGGTGCTGGCACCTGGGGGCACACCACAGGAGGGTGGTGGGCATACCCTCCCTTTATGTGGCTTCAGCTGCTGACCCCCAGCAGGAAGGCTCAAGGGTGAGGGGTACCATGGAGGTCAGGGCCGAGCAGAAGCCTCGTCCCCTGTGGCGGTGGGCACCCCCTGGAGAGCCTACCACCCGTCCACTGGGTAGTCAGTACTCCTGGAGACCCCCAGGGAGAGGCGACACTGAGGCTTGGGAGGGAGGCAGGTGCCCTGACGCCCCCTTCCGTCTGCTGCAGTCTGCAACACCACACACTGCCCCGCGCCCATGGACTGCCCAGGAGACTCGCACCCCATCCTGGCCTATAAGGAAGGGGCTTGCTGCCCGACCCAAAACTGCAGTGAGTGTCCTGGCCCAGCGGCGGCCAGGCTGGGGGGAACGTGGGCTGTCGCCCGGGACTGGGATGCTGTAGTGGTGGCGCGGGCAGCCGCTATTCGGGAGGCTGGCGGGACAAGGGGATGGTGGGTCTGCAGGTCTGCCTTCTCCCCTGAGCAGGCCGGACCGTCTGCAGCATCAACAGCACCTTGTACCAGGTAAGAACCAGCCAAAGGTCAGGCCCCCTGGTGCACAGGGACCAGAGTCCCCCCGTCCTGCCAGCTTGTCCCCGAGGCTGCGTCCCTGCGGGCCTGGGTGGCCTTTGGAGCAGCAGTGGGTTCTCCTGGGACCACACCCCCTGTCCTGAACTTGAGAAGGTCCCCAGCCTCTCTCTCCCCATGCCGGGTCCTCCAGAGCATGTGACCTCCCTGGAGGAGCAGGCTTGGGGCTCTGTCCCCAAGACCGGGACCCCAACCAGGAGGCACAACTGAGGGTCACCTCAGGGGAAGAGTCTGCCCGGCGGGGGCACCAGGTCCAGCTGGGAAGACACTGTCACCTTGACTCCCCCAGCCTGGTGCCATAGTTTCCTCGAACCTGTGCGAAAAGTGTTGGTGTGAGTTGCCCGGTGGCCCCCAGTCGGACACGGTCGTGATCAGCTGTGAGACCCAGATCTGCAGCACCCATTGCCCCGTGGTGAGTGCCCCCCCCTTCACACTCCCACCCCCACGCAGCGCCCAGCCGGGGCTCAGGCCACACATCCTGCCCCCCTCCCAGGGCTTCGAGTACCAGACACAGAGCAGGCAGTGCTGTGGCGAGTGCGTGCAGGTGGCCTGTGTCATGAACACCAGCAACAGCTCTGCTCACCTCTTCTATGTGAGTAGCGGTCATGGGGCCTTGGAGTGAGTTCCGGGTGGGGCCGGCCACAGGCTCCAGGGGGACCAGCCCCAGCCCTGCACAGGGGGGCCGCTGGGAGCGCACAGCGACAGCGGGGGTTCTGGGTGGATGGCTTCCTGGTGCACTGGGGCCCCTGGGGAGCCGTCAGTGCAGGGCGGGCGCAGGGGAGAGGCCGCGGGAGCCTCTGGACGCCCGTGGGCTGGGGGCTGACAGACAGACGGATGCAGCACCCTCCCCTGCTGGAAGGGAGGCCTTGGGCGGGGAGGCACTCACTTGCTGGCTGGGCCTCCCTGCAGCCCGGCGAGTCCTGGTCAGACCCCGGGAGCCGCTGCGTGACACACGAGTGTGAGAAACAGCAGGACGGGCTCGTGGTGGTGACCACGAAGAAGGCGTGCGCCCCCCTCGACTGTCCAGCGGTGAGTCCTGGGGCCCCGCCCGCCCTGCCCAGGGGTGTCAGAAGTGGCCACAGGAGGATGGGGCCCTGCATGGGCGTGGGCGCCACCGTCTTGCGTCCCTGCCCTCGCCAACGGCATCTCTGTCCTCACAGGACAAGGCTCGGCTGAGCGAGGACGGCTGCTGCCTCTCCTGCCCACAACCGCCAGCCCAGAACAGTGAGTGGGCGTGTCTGCCAGGGGTGGGGGACGCAGGAGGCGGCAGGGGGGCGGGGGGCGCCCGGACAGGGCTGACCTCTGCGCCGCCTCCCGTGTCCCTCCCCAGGGTTGACCTGCGCCATGTACCACGAGCTTCAGGTCCTCCGGCAGCCAGGCTGCAGCTCCGTGGGGCCCGTGCGCCTCACCTACTGCCGGGGCAACTGTGGGGACACCACCGCCATGTAAGCGAGCCCCTGACTCGTGCAGGGCAGACCCGCAACTGCCCCACCCCCCGCCCACAGAGGGCTCCCGCAGGGCAGGGCTTGGGGCAGGCAGACAGGGGCAGGATCGGGGGGCTGGGGGCCAGCGGGGGCTGGGCCGGGGGCCAAGGACGGCTCGCGGCCTGTCTGGACTCACACTCTTCTCTTTACTGAGACCCCAGGCTCGGGGTCCCCGTTGGTGACCTGCTGGTCAAGTGGTTGCTGAGAGGCTGCTGGGCCCCTCCCTAGCCTTTGGGGGCTCAGAAGGAACCACAGGGCCCCTCAGCTGCCATGACTGGCACGGGGGAGCCACTGTTAAACGCCTCCGCGACCTCTGGCTCAGGCGGCCCCTGCCCACAGGTACTCCCTGGAGGCCCGTGCCATGGAGTACAGGTGCAGGTGCTGCCGTGAGCTGCGGGCCTCCCTGCGGAACGTGACCCTGCACTGTGAGGACGGCTCCAGCCAGGCCTTCACCTACACCGAGGTGCAGGAGTGTGGCTGCGTGGGCCAGCGCTGCGACTCCCACGGGGGCCCCGGCCGCTCAGGGGAGGTGCAGGGTGCTGAGCACAGCCAGGAGGCGGGGCTCAGGCCCTGGAGCAGAGGCGCCCCGGCTCCCCGGCCTTTGCAGTAGACGGGCTGGAGCCCCGCCCTGTCCCTCCAGGACAGGCCCACAAGAATGGTTGTATTCGCTGCAATCTCAGCCTCCAAGGCCAGTGGAACCTGAGCCCCGGTCCAGGTGACCCAAGCCTAGGACGCATGGTCTACCCCTCTCGTCGCTCTCCGAGTCCAGCGGCCCCGGGTGTGCAGTGGCCCTGACGGGCTTGCAGCCGCCTGCTCGGGACCAGCCCGGAGGGGGGGGCAGGGGGTGGGGGAGGCTCCTCTGGCTGTGGGTCCAGCCTGCTGGTCCCAGCCTTCAGCATCACGTAAGGGCCTGATCCACAGTGGTCCCTCAGATGCAGCAACTGACTGCTCAGCCGGCCACTGGGAGGCAGAGCCTCATCCCCGCCTCGGCCCTGGACCTCAGGAAAGGGCCGTCGGTTTCGGAAATACACTTGGAGCATGTGCAATTCGTGGCTTCTGTGTGATTTTTAAGCTTGTCCATAAAAGCCGGGAGCAGGTCGGAGGGCAGACATGGGCCTGGGGCGGGGCAGGCCAGCCGCCCGGTCTTCTGTGCCTTTGGCGGGACAGAGGGCGGGAGTCCTGAAGGTCCACCCAGCTGAGCCGTCAGACTGCGAAGGCTCCATCTTCTCTCTACAAATCTCTGGACTCTCCCGTCACACCAAAGTCAAGCTCGGTGTGCGGTGCACCTCTGTGTGTGCACGTGTGTGTACATGAGTGTGTGCACGCAGGCCCAAGGGAGACCAATCCCCCAGCAGTGCTGTTGCCCTCCCCTCTGTGACCCCTGCCCCCTGCCCTGGGAACCTCCAAGTTTCGAAAACCCAGCCCCCTCTTCCTTGGAGGCCCCAGGGGAGTCCCCGACACCCCCGGTGACACACTGGCCTCAAGCTGGACCCAGCCCCACAGCAGCACTGGGAGGGTGGGCAAGGGCTGTGCGGATGTCCCTCTCCAGGCATGGAGGGAGCCTGCTGCCCGGACAGGGCAGCGGAGAGGGACAGGGGGCAGTGTCCAGCACAGGAATGCACAGGGTGTTCCGAGCTCCCCAAGCCTGAGTGCCAGGAAGGGGCACCCAGAGCAGACAAGCCCACGGGGCCAGGTGCCAGCCTGCTGACCCCGGCCATTGCTGGGAGGCCAGCCTGGCCTGGACCCCGACGGGGCGGGCGGTGCCAGGCTGGACAGTGCCGGCCACCAGGGTCGCCTGCGGCTAACAGTCCCGCCGAGCTTCCCACCGCTCCGCACATCTTGGGGCCCCTTTGCTGGGCCAGAGAAGGCCTCGGGGACCTGTGGACACCAGGCAGTGGGCTCGAGTGGCCAGGCGTGGATGCAGGGCAGGGGTGGATGCCTCACCACCTGTCCTCCACGACAACATGGGGGGTGGGAGCAGGCTCTCAGTCCTGCTGGAACCTAGGCCCGGGGAGGGCAGCTTGCTGGAGGTCAACTGTGGAAACACAGGAAGCTGCACTCATGTCCTCACGTCCCTGCCGCGGCTCCTGGAATTAGATATGCCCACTGCGTCCACCTCACGCTGCCTTGGTCACAAGAACCGGGGCCAGGCTGGGTTGGGTCTCGGGGCCAGGTGGGTCCAGGTCTGGGGGCACCAAAAGTCCCACCTCCAGGACCCGGCTGCAGTCCCTGAACTGCCACAAGGTGGCAGCACACTGGTCTTGGCACCTCCAGCGGGGCCAGGGGCTCAGGAAGCAGAGTCAGGGGTCTCAGGGGTCCAGGGAGACGGCTTACGTACTCTGAGGCTGGGCCGCACCTTGAGGTCCGCAGGGCCACGAGGACCCTGGATGAGGGCGAGGACCACCCTTTACAGTTTACACCCCTCTGGCCGGCATTGCCCACTCCCACCCCTGCCTGCTCCGTCCTGAGCGCCAAGTGCCCGGTGCCCTGGTCCAGCACCCCCATGGCCCACCTGACCCGGCTGTTTGCTCCGGCCAGCCATGTGGGCAGTGGAGCTGACCTCGCAGCCTGACCTCTCCTGTCAGAGACCAGGTAGGGGCCGAGGGGCTCCCGCAGCCATGACCCCGTGACCCCTTGGGCCCAGGAGACAGCCTGAGTGGGAGGTGGATGGACGTGGCAATGAGGTCCGGGCAGGGAATTCACTGCCACCCCCATGGGACGCCCTCCTTGGGAGCAGGAAGTTCCCAGCCCTCTGGCTCTGGGAGCTGCTGCCCCAGTCACCGGCTGGCCCTGTAGCTGCAGGTGGCACCCTAATCAGCGCCACTGCCCCCGGAGGGGATCGGGTGTCGGAGGGAGCCCCCTCTTCCTCCCTGGCTGGGACGGACGCCAACACAGTGACTAACCCTCCACCCCACCAGGAGTGCACAACCCCTCCCCTGCCTGGAACTGTGACCAGGCGGCAAGAGTTAACCAGATAGCGGGTCCCTGCTGCCACCCCAGACCCGCAGTCCCGGCCAGGTGGTGCCAGGAAGAGCAACAGAGCTGGGTTTGGCCCACCGAGGCGTCCACGGCTCTGCCTGCAGGGCGGCTTCTCCAGGCTGTGCTTGGGGCCCCCACCTGCTGGATGCTGGTGGGGGAGGGGGGGATGATTTGTCACCATGGGGGTGGGGACACATGGCCAGAAGAGGTCCTGGGGCCAGGGCTGGCCTCTGCGGCTCACACCCCACCCCCTTTGGCCCCCGTGGAGTCTGGCCTTGGCAGGGCCACCCCTTCATTTCTGGGTCCTGCCCCAGGCAGATGGGGAAGGGGCCTCCACCCTCATGCTGGGGGGACCTGATTGGGGGCAGCTTCTGCCCAGATAAAGGGTGCTGGGGGCTCCTGGATATGGGGAAGGAGTTGGACCGGGACACAGGACACTGGGGAGCCTGTGACCGTGGCGGGCAGGTCGGGTTGCAGCCCTCTCCTGACCTCTGCCCCCAGCACGCCCACCCCATCCAGGGACACTTGGACTCCCACCCAGGCCCAAACCACTGGAGAGGGCTGCTTGGTCTGAGGCCAGAGCTGGTGCCAGCGGCCGGCCTGGTCCTGGGCACATGCAGGTCACAGCTCTGACCTATTTGACCTGGGCCCTGGGCAGCGGATTGGCGGTTCACAGCCAACCCCGTGGGGACACGTGGGGCCTGGGCCATCACACAGGCATCTCCGTGAGCATGGCTCAGACAGCCTCGCGGCCCGGCCTTCAGAGGAAGTCGGCAAACACTGCAGAACCTGCATGGGCGTCAAAGGCCCTCAGATATCCGGATCAACTGACAAAGAGCCAGGGCGCTGCCCGCCGGCGCGGGAAGTACCGCAGCGATCTCGGGGCCAGGGCTGCGCCAGGAGCTGTGCCGCGCGGCAGCCCGGGACCCAGGGCGAGCCGCGCTCAGGGACCGGGCCGTGCGCGGAGCCACCCACAGCGCGAGCCTGGCGATGGCGGGCAGAGTGGACAGATCACTGGGAACGAGGCCACGCGTTAGTGCCACGGGGGAGTAAAGCAGAGAACCCCTTTCTGCTGGTAGGGGTCCCGCTCCGTGGCCATCATGGGAGGGAGGGAGGAAGGGAAGGAGCCTGGGCATGTCTGGGGGAGGTGCTCCGGCGGGGCCTGGTGGGGTCGGAGATCGGAGCTGCAAGCACACGGCTGTGCCCGAGGTGGGGGGGGAGAGGGGCCTCAGGGTCAGCCGGGACTGGGCCTTAGCACTGAGTGCAGGGGCCCCGGGGGACTGGGCGGAGGTTGTAGAGCCCCACCTTGTCCTTCAGGCGCCACTGCAGGGTGAGAACAGACACACGGGCTGAGGGAAGCAGGAGACTAGGTGGGGTCTGAGGTGGGGGGTAGGTCAGTGGTGAAGGTGAGTGTTCGGCGATGGACCGGCTGTGGCGTGTGGGTGAATGGACAGCACCCTCTATCGGGGGGCCGGGGAGGATGGGGGGCCGGGGGAGGATGGGGGGGCCAGGGAAGGATGGGGGGGCCGTGGAAGGATGGGGGGCCGGGGAAGTGTTGGGGGGCTGGGGAGGATGGGGGGCCGGGGAAGGATGGGGGGGCCGGGGTAGGATGGGGGGGCCGGGGAAGGATGGGGGGGCCGGGGTAGGATGGGGGGCCGGGGTAGGATGGGGGGGTTGGGGGAGGATGGGGGGGCCGGGGTAGGATGGGGGGCCGGGGAAGGGTAGGAGGGCCGGGGAAGTGTTGGGGGGCTGGGGAGGATGGGGGGGCCGGGGGAGGATGGGGGGGTCGGGGGAGGATGGGGGGCCGTGGAAGGATGGGGGGCCGGGGAAGTGTTGGGGGGCTGGGGAGGATGGGGGGGCCGGGGAAGGATGGGGGGCCGGGGAGGATGGGGGGCCGGGGAAGGATGGGGGGCCGGAGAAGGGTAGGAGGGCCGGGGAAGTGTTGGGGGGCTGGGGAGGATGGGGGGCCGGGGAAGGATGGGGGGGCCGGGGGAGGATGGGGGGCCGGGGAAGGGTAGGAGGGCCGGGTGAGGATGGGGGGGCCGGGGAAGGGCATTGGGGTGGGTAGGAGCTTGGTGGGGTCACAGTGTGTTTGACCATTAGATGCCCGGTGGAGAGGTCAGGGTGGTAGGTGGACATGTGAGTCGGGGGGCCAGGGCTGGAGCCTGCCCTCACCGGGAGGCAAAGATGGGAGAAGTCGGAGCTTCAGCTCTTTAGCTCGGGAGATTGTCAAAGGAGTGAGTGCAGATAGAAAAGAAAGGGAGGGGAGGTGGGCGGAGGGAGGCGGCAGCCAGGTCTCCTCTCCTCTGGACTCCAGGAGGCTCAAGACCTCGCAGGTGAGGACCCCGCAGCCCCAGGGAAGCTGTGGGAGATGGTTCTGTGACGGGAAGTGGGGAGGGAGCCCTTCCGCGAGATGTAAAACACTAGATGCCGGCAACAACCCTGGGCTTTGCTGACATAAACTCTGTGCTTCCCCTTCACCGCAGTCCGTGGACAGGGTGACACACCTGGGGTCGCTGTCTGCGTCCGTGGCTTTCTCACGGCTCATAGAACCCACCTATAGAGAGGCACGCCAGGGTTTTCTTTCTTTACAGAATAGAATAAAAATAAAACATCATCGTCTTACCACTGTAAAGCCCCTGTGTCCTGGCTTCTAGAAGAAAATGTGTTTATGACTGACGTTCCAAAGAGCATGGTTCCCGGAGCCAAGCAAGGACGGACAGAGGGACGTGGAAGACGCCTAGAGCTGCAAACAAAAACGAAGATGGAAAGCCAGCCCAGAACTCGGATGATGGGCACGATTAGGTGGGTTTCTGACAGCAGCGGGGGGCTCTGCGCGATCAGTGATCAGCCTGGGACTCAGGACACCCCCGCAACCCAGCATCCACCCCAGGGGTGTCCAGCTGCCGAGCAGGGGGCTGCCAGGGGGGCTGGGCAGGAGGGCCGCCAGGGCAGGTCAGAGCTGACACAGCTGGATGGGAACCGCCCCTCCACCAAGACAAACAGCCTGGGCACCCCCAGCCCCCGCAGGGCTCAGGGAACTTGGCCCTCACTCCCAGGTTGACAGACCCTAAGGGGACCCCAGCACCCCTGCCAAGCTCAGGGCCACCCTGTCCTGTGAGTGCCACAGCCCCCCACCCTCATGAAACGAAGGAGCAGGTAGGGTGCCCTCTGGGGACACAGCCTGTCATCAGGTGCTGCCCACTTCAGGAGACCTTTCAGAGCAAGGCATCCAGCCCACTGGAGGCCGTGAGGGGCACGAAATCCCCCGGGGCATGAGGTGGCCCCCTTCCCGCCCAGGGCCCCGGCCCTTCCTGCTTCCATCAGGGCAGCCAGCCCTGGGGGCACACAGCGTCCACAAAGCCAGTGGCCCCATGGCAGCCTGGGTGTCTGGAGACTGTCCCCCAGGTGGGAGGGGTGGCCTCGCCTCGTGGACCCTAGACTCAATCTCGCAGGCCACAAGCTGAGCCCTTGGGTGGAGGGACTTCGCGCCCTGTCTCCAGACCCGTCCTTTCCTGGACACCCTCCCCGCCCTTAGCCTCCAGCCCCAGGAAGTGGGGCCTGGAGCTCCGTCCCTGGGATGGGGTCTCTGCCTCCTGCTGGCTGCATCCACGCTCTGTCCTCAGCTGATGGCCGAGCCTCCACGGTTCCACAAGGGGGCGGTTCAGCGTGTGTGGAACCAGCAGGGACACTGTCCTGCTACTCCAGGCTAAGCCACGCTTGGTGGGGCCCAGCGAGCTCCCCCCAGCCCCCGTCTCCTCCCAGGGCCCCTGCAGAAGCTGCCCCTGGGGCGGTGGCCACACCTCCAACCCTAGGCATCAGGGAGACGGCGTCTCTCCAGCCACGGCACCTACGTCTCTGCTCACGTGGCACCCAGGTGTGCGTGTCACTCACACAGTCCCTGGCCAGACCTGCAGACGTGGACACCAGAGCCCTGGGGACGGAGGGCAGGGACTACATGCTGGCAGAAACCCCTCCTGCAGAGGCCAGGCAGCCTCCCGGGGCAGGGGGCTGGGGCAGGGGGCTGTGGGCAAGGCGCTCCGGCCACTGCTGCCCCCTGCGGGTCCCACCATCCTGCTGGCCAGCGAGGTCCATCCCGAGCGGTCCTGAGTTCTGAGGGGCCTGGCAGCAGCTCTGCTGGGCAGATGTGGGGGCACACATGGAGAGGCGGCTCTAGCGCCTCCTCCCCCGGCTGGTGCTCCCAGGAAGCCTCCATCCAACCCTCCCCCCAGGCCGCTAGTCCAGCTCGCGCCTCGAGGCCTTTCCTGGCCACCAGGACGGCTGCTGTTAGCCATCCTCCCCCCCCTCCTGTTACAGTCCAGAGTTCAAACTCACCCATCGCTGGGGTGTACCCCACTTGCTGCATCGGCCACATCCCGGACGTGGGGCTAGGCGGAGGCCCTGACAGAACACGAACAAGATACCCAGACACGAGGGAAGCCCTTCAGCCTCCCCAAGAAAACGCAGCAGAGTGAAGTCGGGGCCCCCAGAGGTCAGAGATCAGGCCTGGGCCTGTGACCCCCAGGAGGGCTGGGCCTCCCCGACCCCGGGGCCTGAGCCCAGATGAGGGCGGCGTGGCCCAGGACGGTGGTGTGTCCCCCGGCCACCCTCCCCGGTCACTGGTCACCGCTGGGGCCTTGAGGCCGGTGGGAGAGGGCAGCAGGTGGGGCTTGGATGTGGATGACCGGCCTGCATAGCCTCAGGGTCAGGCGCCCCTCGGCACTGGCTGGGGGGTGTGGCCCCGGGCTGTGTGGGGCTGCGTCGGGCCCCTCTGCCAGCCTGGGGTGCTGAGTCAACACTGGGGTTCCTGGAGGGAGGAGGGCGCGCTGCCCATTGACGCCTGGTCGCGTCTGCTGGCGGCCAGGACACCCCACCCACTACTGTTTATTCTCCCTCACGCTGTCTTAATCCTGAGCAAATGTGGGCCCAGGGGCCCAACCTTCTCTGTCCACATCTGCCTGCCCGTGCCGGGCCATGCCTGCCCCCTCGCCCAGGCTCTGCCCCCTCGGGGGGTCCTGTGACCCTCCCCAAGACCTCGGCCCCGTATGGGGGTGCTGCTTCTCCGGGAGATTCACAACAGGGCTGGGGAAGAGGAGGGGAGAGGGGGTGGAGAGGGGCGGGGGAGAAGGGGTCAGGGAGGCACCTCTTGCACCTGCCTGGGGACCTGCCACGTCACGGGGTCCCTGCTCAGGCTGGCTCTGCCCAGAAGATAGGGTGCCTGCCCCTCCTCCGCTCTCCCTTATTTCCTCCCCCTCCCCCTTCCCCGCCTTTCCCTTTGGCCCTCCCCCACCTCACCACTGTGTCCCTGCCATGTACAGGTGCAGTGGTCCCCTAATGGCCTCCCTCTAGTCCATTCCCCCAAATCACAGCCAGCATGGAGCTTTCTGGAGAACTTTTGGATACAATTCCCAACTTATGGATAAGTTGCAGAAATACTATAAAGAGCTCCTGTCTGCCTTTAGCCCAGATTCTCCAGGGTTTGTATTTTGCTCCCTTTGCTGTACTGTTTGCTCTTGGGCTGTGCTGTGCCTGCCCTCCCCCTCTCTCTGTGTCTACATATTTTCTCTGTTTCACTGGAGTTTAAGAAGATCGCCCCTTCACCCTAAATAGATGGGGGTGTGTCTCCCAGAAGTAGGGCGGGGCCTGTGAAGATGCAGTACCACCTGCCGCCCTCAGGCCGCTACACCCCTCGCTTGTCCTGCTGGTGTCCATTCCTCCCAGTCTGGGGTCTGACCCAGGAGCGCATGTCACGTGAGTGCAGCCTCCTTGGTCATCTTTAACCTGGAATTTGTCCCCAGCCTTTCTCTGGGCTTCTTGACCATGCCCTTTTTGAGTAGTGTGGGCCGGTTACGTGGTGCAGCACCCCCAAACCTGGGTCTGTCTGTGGCTTCCTTGTGTCGAGGCTGGAGTACACACTCAGCAGGAGTGAAGCCGTGTCCTTCTCGGTTCCTTATACCTGGAGGCACGTGATGTCGGTTGGATCCACCACTGGGAGTTCACTTTGGCTCAGGGTGGGTCTGTCAGGTTTTCCACTGGAAAGTAGCCATTTCCCCCCTTGGAATTAATAAGGGTCTTGTGGGAGAGGCTTGGGACCATGTAAGGATCCCACTCCCTTTAGTGTTAGCACCCACTGATGCTTTTCTAATCACATCCACTCTTCTTACCTGCATTCTGCAGTAGGAAGAGATTTCTCTTTTCTTCCATTTCCTCATTTTTCATTTATTCGTTTATATCCATTTAGCCTCACGAACTTGTATTTTCAGAATGACTCTGTGGTGGGCTGGGAAGCTCTAAGGTCTCGTTTTCCACAGAAACATTGAAAAGGACAAGGAGAAACTGGAATAACTGTCTTCAGAGCTCTAGAAGATAGTCAGAGGTTTACAGCAACCAAGCTAGTGTCCAATCCAGAAAAGGCCATCTTCAGAAGGATAGGAAAGTTTTGTGGCATTTTCACTCACCCTTGCCCATCCCCAGTGCAGTGGCAGTTTTGGTCTTGAGTTGCCAGCCCAGTTGCATTCCCCTCCCCCACCCCAAGCCAGAAGGAGCAGAGAATACCATACTTGCAAATTACTGTGAACATCTGGTGGATTCATGAAGGAATGATGCAAGGCACGCATCTCTGTTTTGCTTAACCTGGAATTCAAGTGGCAAAAGTGGCAGACACTGCTCATAAAAGCTGTGAAGTGACTACAGGCCCACAGACTCCTGGGGCAAGAGATTACAGTTGGAGACATATAATGGACCATCTAAGGCCTGAAGGAGTTGAAGTAGGACCCTTTGAGAAATTCAGGCATTCAAAAGCAGCCATGCACATGCAGGAATTTAGAAAGACACACTCATGCCCAGGCAAGATTTCATCTTGGGCTGGTCCCCGGGCTCAGAGCAAGCCTGCCTAAGTGCTGAAGGACAGAGCTAGGCTGTGAAGACTGGGAAAACTCCTGCTACTCAAGGAAACTCTGCCCAAACACCAGCTGAACACAAGCTAAACCAGCAAAGATTCAGTGATCACACACAACAAGGAATAGTCTTTGTAAAAATTAAGACTTTGGAAAAGTCTCAAAACAAATGGACCGCTACATCCTTCAACAACAAAAAAAGAAGGAAAGAAAAGAAAAAGAATAGCAAACACTGGGAAGGGGAGAATCCGATTTCCAGAGTTACCTCCCAATTTTCAACAAAAGAGCACAAGGCTTACAAAGAACAAGAAAATATGGCCCATTCAAAGGAGCAAAATAAATTTATAGAAATCATCCATAAGGAGGTCAAGACATCAGTCTCACTAGACAAAGACTTTAAAACTACTGCCTTAAGTGTGCTCAAAGAGCTAAAGTAAAACATGGACAAAACCCAAAGGAAATCAGGGAAATAATGCATGTACAAAATGAGAATATTAACACAAATATAGAAATTATTTTAAAAAATAGAAATTCTGGAATACAGTGACTGAAATGGAAAATTCACTAGAGGGGCTCAATAGCAGACTTGAGCAAGCAGAAGAAAGACTCAACGAACTTGAAGACAAAACAACTGAAATTATCAAAGTTGGGGAGCAGGGAAAAAAAGAATGAAGAAAAGTGAATAGAGCCTAAAGGACTTGTCAGGCATCATCAGGTGGGCCAACATATGCATAATGAGAGTCCCTGCAGAGAAGAGAAAGGGGTGAAAATATTATGTGAAGAAATAATGGCTGAAAATTTCTAAGAAGCTCAACAAACTCCAGGTAGGATAAACTCAAAGAGGTCCACATTGACATACATTATAACTAAATTGTTGAAAGTCATAGAAGAAAATCTCAAAAGTACCAAGAGAAAAGAGAATTCATTCTCAATAAGATTATTAGCTGATTTATCATCGGAAACCTTGGAAGCCATTAAGGCACTGAATGATACATCTGAAGTGGTGAAAGAAAAACAATCAACCAAGAATTCTTTATCTGGTAAAGCAGCCCTTCGAAAGTGAGAGCAAAATTAAGACATTTCCAGATAAACAAAAACTAAACCTACCGTATAAGAAATGCTAAAAGAAGCCCTTCAGGTTGAAATGAAAAGACACTAGACAGTAAATCAAAGCTCTGTAAGAAAATAAAGATATCCAATAAAGCTAAATATGTGGGCAAATATAAAAGCCAGTATTATTGTAATTTTTGTTTGTAACTCTACATTTCATTTTCTATGATTTAAAAGATAAATTCATGAAAATAATTGCAACTGTATGTTATTAGTACACAAGGCATAAAAATTTAATCTGTTACAACAATAGCATTAGGAGGGGAAGGAACTATATGGGATTAGAGTTTTGTATGCAATTGAAACTAAACTGGTGTCAATTCAAATTAGACGGTTTTAACTTTATGGTGTTATATGTAATCCCATGATAACCACAAAGAGAATATCTACATAATATATACAAAAGGAAATGAGAAAGGAATCAAAATTTGTCACTACAAAAAATCTACTAAACACAAAAGAAGGCAGTAATGGAGGAAATGAGGAACAAAAGAGCTAGAAGACATACAGAAAACAAATAGCAAAATGGCAGAAGTAAGTCCATCCTTATCAGTAATCACTTTAAATGTAAGTCGATTTAAACTTTCCATTCACAAGGCAGAATTGATTAAAAACTACAACAACAGGGCCTCCCTGGTGGCGCAGTGGTTGAGAGTCTGCCTGCCGATGCAGGGGACATGGGTTCGTGCCCCGGTCTGGGAAGATCCCACATGCCGTGGAGTGGCTGGGCCTGTGAGCCATGGCCGCTGAGCCTGCGCGTCTGGAGCCTGTGCTCTGCAACGGGAGAGACCACAACAGTGAGAGGCCCGTGTACCACAAACAACAGCAACAACAACAACAACAACAATCCAACTATATGCTGTCCACAAGAGATCCACTTTAGAACTAAAGACACAAATAGGTTGAAAGTGAAAGGATGGAAAAAGATATTTCATGCAAATAGCAACCAAAAGAGAGCTGGGGTGGCTACACTAATATCAGACAAAATAGACTTTAAGTTTTTTTAAAAAAAGTTTATAAGAGACAAAGAAGGATATTATTTATTGATAAAAGAAAAAAATTCAACAATATATAACAATCATAAAGATATATGCACCAAACAGTATAGTCCCAAAATATATGATGCAAGCATTGGCCGACTTGAAAGGAGAGCTAGATAATAAAACTACTAATAATAGTTGGATAATTCAGTACCACACTTTCAATAATGTATAGAACAACAAGACAGAAAATCAATAATGGAACAGAGGACTTGAACAAGACTATAAACCAACTATGCCTAACATACATATACAGAACATTCCACCTGTCAACTGCAGAATACACATTTTCTCAAGTGCACATGGGGTATTCTCCAGAATAAACTAATTGTTATGCTCTAAAACAAGCTTTAGTAAATGTTAAAAGATTAATATCATATAAAGTATCTTTTCTAACCATAAAGGAATGAAGCTAAAAATCAATAATGGAAGGAAAGTTGTAAAATTCACAGATACATGGAACGTAAACAACGCACTCTTAAACAACTAATAGGTCGACGAAGAAATGAGAAAATCCTTAGAGATGAATGAAAACAAAAACACAACATACCAAAACAGGAGATTCAGCAAAGGCAGTGCTAAGAAGAAAATTTATAGCTGTGAAACCTACATTAAGAAAGAAAAAAGATCTCAAACCAATAACTTAACTTTGCACCTTAAAGAACTAGAAAAAGAAGAGAAAACTAAACTCAAATCTAGCAGAAGGAAGGAAAAAATAAAGGTTAGAGCAGAGATAAATAAAATAGAGAATAGAAAAACAACAAAGAGAGCCAACAAAACCAAGAGGTGGTACTTTGACAAGATCAACAAAATTGACAAACCTTTAACTAAATGCACTAAGAAAACAAAGGAAGGAGAATTAAAGTTTAAAATCAGAAATGAAAGGGGCATTACTGTCAATTTTATAGAGATAAATGTGATTAAAGGTTTGCAACAACACGGATGGACTTGGAGGGTATTGTACTAAGTGAAATAAGTCAGACAGAGACAGACAAGCACTGATGATGTCGCTTATATGTGGAATCCAAAAAATACAACAAACTAGTGAATACAACAACAGCAGACTCATAGTTGTAGAGAAAAGACTGTGGTTACCAGTGGGGAGTAGGAAGTGGGGAGGGCAACATAGGGGTAGGGGATTAAGAGGTACAAACTATTATGTATAAAACAAATAAGCTGTGAGGATATATTGTACTATATGGGGAATATGGCCAATATTTTGTAATAACTATAAATGAAGCATAACCTTTAAAAATTGTAAATCACTGTACACCAGTAAATTGAATAATATTGTGTATCAACTATATTTAAATAAAAAATTAAAATAACAGAATGAAATAAAATATAGTACCATATATGGTTGCTCAAAACAGTTGAAAAAAAAAGGCTTCAGGATCTTTTGTACCACAATATTATTATTACTGGCATTAGTTTATATTTTTCTATGAATATGAAGGTATAATCTAATGAGGGCAATATAGTATATTAAAAACTAAAATCACAAATGCTTAGAATCACAAAGAAATAAATATAATACAAATAATACTAAAAAATATGATTAAAGGGAATAGTATGAACAATTGCATGCCAACAAAATTGATAACCTAGAAGAAATGGACAAATGCCTAGAAACACAGAGTCTAACAAAACTTACTCATGAAGAAACAGACAAACTGAATAGACCTTTAACTAGGAAGGAGATCAAATCAGTAATCAAAAACCTCAAAAAAAAAAACAACAAAAGAAACTATGTTTGGTCCAAATAAAGAAAACTACGTACCAATATCCCTTATGAATAGTTATGCAAAAATCCTGAACAAAATACTAGCAAAACAAATTCAAAAGTATATTAAAAGCTTTCTACACCATGATCAAGTGAGTTTTATTCCAGGAATGCAAGGATGTTCAACATACAAAAACCAACCAATCACCACATTAATAGATTGAAAAGGGAAAAAACCCACATCTCAATTAATGCAGAAAAAGAATGTGCCAAATTTCAATATCTTTTCATGATTCGGAACTCAACAAACTAAGACTAGAAGGACACTATCTCAATATAATGAAGGCCATACATGAAAAGCACACAGCTAATGTCATACTTAATGGTGGAAGATAAAAGCTTTTCCTTTAAAATCAGGAACAAGACAATGATGCATACGTTCATCGCTTCTATTCAACACAGTGTTAGAAGTTCTAGGCAAAGCAATTAGGCAAGAAAAAGAAGTAAAAGGCACCCAGATTGGAAAATAAACTATCCCTGGTCACAAATGACATAATCTTATATGTAGAAATTTCTGAAAATTCTACCAAAAACTATTCAAGCTTGCTATGGTGTGTTTCCACCCAAAATCCATATGTTGATATTCTAACCCTCAAAGGTGATGGTATTAGGAGGTGGGGCATCTGGGAGGTGCTTAAGTCATGAGAGTGGAGCTCTCATGAATGGGATTAGTGCCTTATAAAAGCAGTTCCAGAGAGATCACTAGCCCCTGTTGACTTTGCAAGAAGTGGGTAGTCTGAAACCAGGAAGAGGGCTTTCACCAGAACCCAATCATGCTGGCTGAATTCCAGTCTCCAGAACTGTGAGAAATAAATGTCCGTTGTTCATAAGCAACGTAGTCTGTGGCATTTTGTTATATCAGCCCAAATGGATTAAGACAGAGCTAATAAATGAATTCAGCAAGTTGTTATACATTAGCGAGGAACAACCCAAAGAGGAAATTAAGAAAATAATTCCATTCGCAGTAGCATCAAAAATAATAAAATACTTAGGATTAAAGTTAAGCAAGGAGGCAAAAGACTTGTACGATGAAAATTACAAAACACTGGGACTTCCCTCATGGCGCAGTGGTTAAGAATCCTCCTGCTGATGCAGGGGACCCAGGTTCAGACCCTGGTCTGGGAAGATCCCACATGCCGTGGAGCAGTTAAGCCCGTGTGCCACAACTACTGAGCCTGCGCTCTAGAACCCGAAAGCCACAACTACTGAAACCCATGAGCCTAGAGCCTGTGCTCCACAGCAAGAGAAGCCACCACAATGAGAAGCCTGCACACTGCAACGAAGAGTGGCCCCCGCTTGCCGCAACTGGAGAAAGCCCATTCACAGCAACAAAGACCCAATGCAGCCCAAAATAAATTAATTAAATAAATAAATTTATTTTAAAAATTACAAAACATTGCTGAAGGAGATTAAGGAATACATAAATAAGTAGAAAAATATCTCATATCCATGGATTTGAAGACTTAATTCTGATAAGATAACAATATTACCCAAAGAGATATACAGATTTTATGTAATCCTTATCAAAATCCCAATGGTGTTTTTGCAGAAATAGAAAAATGCATACAGAAATTCATGTGGAATCTCAAGGGAATAGTCAAATTACTCTTGAAAAAGAAGAACAAAGTTGGAAGACTCATTCTTCCTGATTTCAAAACTTATTACAAAACTGCAGTACTCAAAACACTGTGGTACTGCCATAAAGACAGACATGTAGACCAATGGGATAGAACAGATAATGCAGAAATAAGCCCTGGCACACACAGTCAATTGGTTTTTGACAAGTGTGCTAAGACCATTCAATAGGGGAAAGGAGCCTTTTCAACAAATGGTGCTGGGAAAACTTGATATCCACAAGCAATGGAGTGAAGTTGGACTCTTATCTGACACCATATATGAAAATTAGCTCGAAATAGATCGAAGACCTAAATGTAAGAGCTAAAGCTATGAAACTCTTAGAAGAAAATTAGGGAAAAATCCTTGTGATGCTGTATTTGGCAATGATTTTTGGATATGACCCTAAAAGCACAGGCAACAAAAGAAAATTGATAAATTGGACTACATCAAAACTAAAACCTTTCTGCATCAAAGGACATTATCAAGAGAGTGAGAAGACAAACACAGAATGGAGAAAATATTTCTAAATCATATATCTGATTAGGGATTAATATTCAGGATATTAAGAACCCCTTCTGCCTGCCAATGCAGGGGACAAGGGTTCGAGCCCTGGTCTGGGAAGATCCCACATACCGCGGAGCAACTGGGCCCGTGAGCCACAACTACTGAGCCTGTGCGTCTGGAGCCTGTGCTCCGCAACGGGAGAGGCCGCGACAGTGAGTGGCCCGCCCACCGCGATGAGGAGTGGCCCCTGCTCGCCACAACTAAAGAAAGTCCTCGCACAGAAACGAAGCCAAATAAATAAATTAATTAATTTATTTTAAAAAAAAAGAACTCCTAAAGCTCAACAACAAAAAAAACAAACAACCTAGCTCAAAAATGAGCAAAGGACTTGAATGGACATTTTTCCAAAGAAGATATGCAAACAGCTAATTAGCACGGGAAGAGATGCTCAACATCAATAGCCATTAGAGAAATGCAAATCAAGACCATGGTGAGATACCACTTCATACCTGTTAGGATGGCTATTATTAAAAAAGAGGGGATATAAGAAGTACTGGCAAGGATGTGGAAAAATTGGAAACTTTGTGCACTGTTGCTGGGAACGTAAAATGCTTCTGTTGTTTGGTGATTCCTCAAAAAGTTGAACATAGACTTATGATATGATCTAGCAATTCTACTCCTAGGTATGTACCCAAAAGAATTGAACACAGGGACTCAGATATTTACACCGTCATGTTGATGACGTCATGGCCTTATTCACTATAGCCAAAAGGTGAAAACAACCTAAATGTCCATCAAAGGATGAGTGGATAAACAAAACATAGTATATTCATACAATGGAGTGTTATTCAGCCCTAAAAAAAGGAAATTCTGACACAGGCTACCATGTGGATGAACCTTACAGACACTGTGCAGAGTGAGTAATCCAGTCACAAGAGAACAAACACCGTACGATTCCACTTACACGAGGACCTGGAATAGTCAAATTCACAGAGACAGAAAGTAGGAAGGACTGGGTCAGGGCCAGGGCCTGGGGTGGGGGGAGGGGGAGTTGTTTAATGGGTGGAGTCTCTTTGGGATGAGAAAAAAAGGTCTAGAGACGATAGCGGTGATGGTTGCACAGCACCGTGAATGTACTTAATGCCCGTTAATGTACACTTAAAATGGTAAATTTTAAGTTATATACATTTCTCTTCGCAGATCAAAAAAAAAAAAAATCCCCTACGGTTTCCCTGGTTTAAATGCTCCAGTAAACTGTACCCCCCAAATTCAGAGTAAACCCTGACTCCTCCCCCGGTCCAAACTTGCCCACGCCACAGCCAGCTCCCCTCTTGCAGGTGCCCCGGTACACCAGGTGCCTTCAGACCCTCCAAGGAGCCATGTTGATCCCTGCCCCAGGCCTTTTGCACCTGCTGTTCCCTAATTTGCTAAAGGCTGCCTCTTCCCCTTCCTTCAGCTCAATGTCACCCTAGCCCCACAGAGAGCTTTGGTTCCTTCAAAGCTCTCGCTGCTCCCTTATATGGCCAGTGAGCTGTGAGCTCCAAAGGGGCCCACTCTTCTCCTTGGCCACGTCAAATCCCCGGGGCTTGGGGCTCATCAGAATTTGCTAGAGGCAGAAAGGAAGGAGGGAAGGAGGGTGAGAGGGACGGAGAGAGGAAACGGGCAAGGAAAGGGGTTGTGTGAAGACCAGGAAACAGAAGATGATGCTGGGTGGGGGTGGGAGTTCTTGGCCTTCACACAGGGCAGGGGCTTCCTGAGGGAGGGTCGCCACATTCTTGCAGCCCTGGGGCAGGGTTAGGGGAGTGGGCACAGCTTTTCTCACCGTGGTGGCCGCTCTGGGGACCAGGATGCCCTGCTGGAGCCTGATCCCCCCTCCCTTACACTCCCCGGGTATGGACCAGGGCAGGGGGCACCCCATCTGCCAAGTGGAGGTTTCCACTCCCCACAGAGGCAGCAGGTGCAGAAGAGGCCTGCATCCCCAGACGGCCAGGGGCCGGGCTCTGAGCAAGCCTAGAGCCAGCCAGGCCTTTGACGCCCCCAGGGCCATACCTCCTATTCCTGAACCCTCCATGGTGTCCGGTGTGGAGCTGGGCAAACAGCCAGCACTCAATAAATGCCTGAGGCTTGATGCACCCCAGTGCCCCTGGCCCTGACTCCGCACTGCTGTGGTGAGAGGCCGGTGGGCAGGGAGGGGTGACCTGAGAAGGGTGCCCAGCGCTCCGTGATGAACCCTCCAGGGGCTCCCAACAGGGCCGAGGGACTGGCCGGGGCAGCCCAGCTCCGGGCTCTGTGTGTGGGGGTCTTTTCTGGGCGATGGGGTCATGTCCGCCTGCGGGCTCTGCAGGCTGAGCGTGGGACAGGGTGCGCCCCAGGTGGGGCCGGTCCCTGGCAAGTCCCTGCGGCGTCCCCAGGCCCCGGGAGGCCTGGCCCGGGCCCTCCTTCCCAGCAGCCCCGCGCTTTGCTTCCTTCCTCTTCTGTCCTCGGCTCTCTCAACTGTGAAGGGATAAACTCGCTGGGCAAACAGACTGGGCTTGGCGGTCCACATCCGGGATGTCTCAATCCTGCGGCCCTGGCGGCCCCCACGGCCGGCCCTGCCCGAGGGTGGTGCTCCGGGGGGAAAGGGCAGCGTCGGGCCACGGCACAGCCGTCCGCCCCCTCTGTCTTCCGGTGCACTGACTGAGTGCCTACTGTGTGCCAGCTGTGAACAGATGGGCCAGGCCCCTGCCACACAGAGTGTTCCTTCCGGGGTGCTGGTGGTGGTGGGGGGCAGACGATAACCTTGAAGCTTGAAGAGATAACGTCCTCGAGGGCCGAGGAGCCCAGGCTGTTCACACGTGGTGCTGGGAGGTGCGGAGCGAGGGGCCGGCCTTCATGGGGACTGGGGCTGGCGGGGCCCCGCTGATGGCTGTGTGGTGCTGGCCACCCAGGGCAGGCGGAGGGATGTGCCAGCCTTGAAGGCGCCCAGCTCGGCTCTGGAGCAGGGACACAGATTGAGAGCTGAGCCTTCGGGGACCAGGGATAAGGCGGGCACGGGGGCTCAGGCTGGGAGGCCGGACTCCCTGCTTCCTTCCTTCCTTCAGGTGGATTCAGGGGTCTGGGCTGTGTGCACTCCCCACCCACATGAGGGACCAGGTGCCACGGCCTCGAGCACTGGCTGTTTGCCTGGAGCCAGGGCAGGAAGGCCAGGCACAGCCACAACCTGAGAGCTTGGGAGGGCGGGGTTAGGAGGTTGGACGAGGGGTCCAGCGCACCCTCCAGGCCTGTTCTGCAAGGGGCCCCACCCAGCCCTTCCCCAGAGGCCCCTACAGCTGTGCCCTCTGCAGAGGGGACAAGTGGGTTGGCTGTGAAAGAGAACTTTGGAGATCACGCACCCCAGCCCGGGAGATGACAGTAAGGATGGGGGAGGGGCGGCTGGAGGGCAGCCTGAGCACCTGTCCTGGGGTCCCAGAAGCAGGCGGTGCGTGGGGTCTGAGCCCGAGCTGAGACCCAGGGTCTGCAGGAGCCCGCATGCTGCTGCCGGTGCCGGAAACGCCCCAAAGACACCAGGAACCAAAAGGAGACGCAGGACCTGTGGGGCCATTGGCCAAGCTGGGGGGATGACGTCGGTAAAAGACGTGTAGAGCTTTAAGATGGGTTTTCCCTTTGCCCCAGAAATTCCACTTCAATGGACTTATCAGAAAGACAAAGGCAGAGGGCAGGGCGGAGGGCAGGGCGGTTGAGGGGGGGCAGTGGGTACCAGGTGCCTCCAGGCTTGTTAACCACGAAAACCTGGAAGCTGCCCACTGCCCAGCTGACGGATCACAGCCTGGTCCTGTGCACCCCACCCCCCAGCGGTCCTGTGCTCAGACACAGCAGGTTTGGGGTGAGGACGCCCAGTGGCTAGGAGAACCAGAGCCAGAGGAGGGAATGGGGGGGGAGTGTGGCTGCGGGGCTGCACTGACCAGGGCCCCCCCAAAACCTGCCATACCAGTCGGGGGAGCAGGCCTTCGTGGCTCCCGCTTGGGGCAGGTACTGGGGTTTAGAGATCCCTGGTCCCCCAGTGTCCCCTGTCAGCCCTGCGGGGGGCCCCGGGGGCACATCACTGTGTACACGGGTCCCTGCTCAGCCTGCCGTTGGCCGGGGAGCCCAGGTGGGTCTGGGATCCGTCTGTGCCCCTTCCCTGGGGTTAACTAGCCGGCCTTGGGCATGAGGCGAAGGTCAAACAGGACCCAGGCTGGAGCCCCTGGCCCTGCCTTGGCCAGTCCCGGCGTGCGTGCTGGGGCGTCCGTCCTCAGGGCCTCGGTTGCCCTTGAGTTTGAACTTGGTGACAGAGAGGAGCCCAGAGGCCTGGCAGGGTCCTGCTGGCACAGCTGGGAGCTCTGGGACTCCCGGGAGCCTGCAGACCAGTACCCCCTCCACACACGGCACGCGCACCCCGCAGCGAGCAGGACCCCTGCCCCCACCAGGCGGAGCGATGGCCTCGCAGCCCCTGCTCACCCCTCGGGGACGGGGTGGTGAGCACCTCTGGGCAGCTCCCCCACGGCCGCCTCTTCCCCTCCAATCCCCCCTTGACCGCCTCAGCCAGGCTCCCGGGAGGTGCTGCCCTGGGGTCTGAGCCCACCTGCTGCCCACACACCACACCCTACCCCGGCCCCATCCTATCGAGGGCGTGGGGCTGCAGCAAGGCGGGAGCCAGGCAGGCCGAGGTGGCCCTGCTTTGTGGTTTGTGGGGGCTTTGCCAGCCCCACCCTCAGGCTCCGTCCACGCTTTCTCTCCTGATCTCAGAAGCGCCGGCTGGGGCGTGGGGGAGGGGTCCTGCACCTCTGGGGCCCAGAGCCTCAGATCCTTCCTCCTCTAGGCTCTTGTGTGCCACAGCCCCTCCCCAAGAGCAAACACACGTGGCTGCCGTGGGGAGAGGACAACACCCTGCGTGGCCCAGGAGCTGGGCACGGGGCCAAGGCTTCCCGTTATATAAGCCCCAGGGCGCCCAGGGGAGCGAGCGTCGTGCCCCACTCCCTCCACGCCACCTGCCCACCGCCGTGCTGGCCCTCAGGATGGGTGCCCAGAGCGGGTGCCGGGCCCTGGTCTGGGCCCTTGTGGTCCTGCCCTTGGTGTCGAAGGCAGGTAAGGCCTAAGCCCCTCACTCCATCTCGTCGGCCCCCGCAGGCCACTCGCCTGCATGAATCCTACCGACAGTGCACAGCGTGTCCTCCGTGGGGCCTGCATGCCCCAGACTCCTGGCCCCCCCGGAGTGCCCAGCCTGCGTTGGGAGAAGTTAGGTCCCTCTGGGGAAAATGAGGGTCTCTCAGCCTCCGGGATGGGATTGCGGGGACTCTGGGTGAGGAGACTGGGCTGGAGGTTCTCTCTGGTTCCCAGAGAGGCCCAGGGAGCAGAGGCCCCCAGAGCAGAGGCCCCCAGAGCAGAGCGGGCAGGGGACGGCACAGGTGCCTGATGGCAGGGAGAGCAGCAGGGTTGCATCTCCCACACTCCGCTCTCCGGGCTGGCCTGGGGTCACGGCCATCACGGCAGCCCCATCCCAATGCTGGCTCTGCCCCTGGAGCTATAACTGCCCTGCAGCCTTTCTCATCCTCACCTGACTGCCACCTGTCTGGCCCTGTGGCACTCCAAGCCGGGGAAGCATCGTGAGCCCTAACGCTTACTGTCAACACGAAAGATGTTGCCTGGGATGGCCACTGACACCCAGCTGGACTGGCCTGGAGCCCTGGCCACGGGGGGCCACCCCTCCCGTCCCCGGGCCCCACGGACTGCTCCGGCAGCCCCTCTACGGCACCTCAGCCCAAGCTCGGGGGTCTGGGCAGGTGGGCACCAGCCCGAGGCTCTCTCCATCTGTGAAAGGGAGGTGCTGAAGGGGAGGGGGTTGTCTCCCAGAGCCCCTGCCCCAAGCCGCCTTTCTGGGAGGGCGAACAGGGCTGGGTGCAGGGGCCATTCCCATGGGAGCTCCCGGTGGGGGTCCCGCACGGTTTGAGTGGCCGGACAGCCTGCCTCAGCCCCGGGGCAGCAGGCCTGCCGTCAGCCCACTCCCACTCCTCTGGCTGGGGGCAAATCCCTGGGATGGGTCTGTGCTCCTGTCAGAAGGAGACGCGGGCCGTGGCGGGCGTGGGCTGGGAGACGGAGCAGTGAGCCGCGGCTTGAAGCAAGACCTTAGTTCCCTGCCCAGGAAGTGGGCCTGGGCAGCCTGGATGAAAACCAGGAATCCCAGCCACTAGTCCCCCAGGGGCTTAGGGCCAGAAGCAAGCTTCCCCTGGCCCTTGCCCCCACTGAAAAATGCATTTCTCAAGGAGGCAAAAACTAAAAGCAGGTACAAAGTTTATTACTAGAGACACAGCACAACCCGTGGGAGAGCTCACAGAGAAACAGTTTGTTTAGTTAACTCAGAAGAAAGGCAGAGATACCCTAATCCTAACCAGCCCCCTCCCCCAGAGAGAAAGGGTGTGGGCGCCCCCCCCTAATGAGGAGGACCCCAGGAAAGAGGCGGTGAAATCATTCATGCAGGGCAGTTCTTCCGGGTCTCTGGTTACCTCTGGCCAATTATCCGGTTTCCCTTTCCACACCCTTAACCGCCCTAGGACCCTCCCCAACATGCGTGCGCAACCTTTAGCCAAGATGGAACCCAGCCCAGAGGCCTATGGGAGGCCTTGGCATCACCTATTAGGGGGCGGCGCCCCCTCCTTTTTGACCCCCAAGGAGCCTTTCTGCGCGTGTGCAGTGTCTCCCTTGCCCCAGGGATGGGAAATATGTGATCTCTTGATCTTTTCCTCAAACAAGGGTTAGCCCCTCTCTGCTCCTGCCATGACTGTTACCTTAAAGCGTCCACCAGAAGCAAAGTCCAGCTACTTACCCTGTTCCTGTTGTTACTTCATCTCCAAGTGCAGACGGGAGGCTGGTTGTAAATATCTACCCTGGAGCCTATCCATCTCCTGCCTCAAATGGGTGTCCCCTGGGCTGGAGCCCCCTTAGGGATGGGTGAGGTTGCGCCCTGCGTGGGGGGGGGCTTCCCATCAGGGGGATGTGCACCCGGACCGCAGCGTGATGGGGTGGTCAACAGCAGGCATTTCTCTGGCCAAGCGCTGGACCCAGGTTCACTGGGCGGTCACCTGGCCCAAGGAGGGTGTGCCATGTGAGCCTGTCCGTGTGAAGCCCCCTGATTTCTCGACCATGGGGTGGGTACAACAGCAGGCACATGCGGGAGGGGCCGCAGGTCTGAGGTCAGGGGCGGACGGGGGAGCAGCCATGCTTCTGGGAAACGCAGTCAACTAGGGCCCCTAAGAGGAGAGGGAAATTCCAGGCCAGCCCCTGTGGTTCCCATGTCGGTGTCCCAGACGGGAAAGTCGCACAGGGAGTGGAGGCTGGCATGGCAGCTGCGGAGCCGAGCCCCAGCGCCACCGGGGACATGGGGACCCCTGGGGCTGCCCCTCCCACTCCCGAAGAGGCACAGGCTTCGGCCGAGCATGGAGACCCCACAGACGTGATGAAGGAATTCGGAGGCGCCAGCCCAAGGACAGGGTGCCCCAGCCTGAGCCTGGGACAGAGGGGCCTGGAGGGGGGCACAGTCCTGTCCATCAAGATTGTGGGGGCACCTGGACACTGGAGGGCTGTGCCTGGTGGCGGGGAGCGCACCGGGGGCCCCCAGGCCTCCCACCTGCCACGGCTGGTAGTTCTAAGGTGGAGCTGGCTCTGGTCTTGGCTTTCTGCTAAGCGACACCCAGGAGCCTCCCCAGCCGTGCGGCTTTGTCCTTCTCTGAGGGATGTGTGGATGGGGCCGAACGCCCTCCCTGGGGTGGCCTGGGGCCAGTGAGGCCAACAGCTCTTCCTGATTCCATTCTACCCTGAGCCACAGCGAGATGCGGTGCAGACGGGGAGGGCGGGCCAGCTCCCTGCCGAAGCTCCCATCCCGGCATCGGGTGCTGTTCACGTGGCCACCATCATGCAGCCCTTGGAGACCAAGGGACAGGTGGCTGATGTCAGGCTTCTCATGGACTCCTGTTCCCTTTTCCCACAGAGACCCAGGGCAGCACGGAGCAGAGCTGGGCGAGTCAGGAGGCTGCCATGAACGGTGAGAGGGTGGACAGTGGTAGAAAGGGGCCCACACGGAGCTGGCAGGGGATCTGGGCAGGGGTGGGGGTGGACCCTTTGCCACATTAGCTACGTGCCACATAGAGACCCTCCTGGTTCCCACCTGCCCACAGGATGGGACAGCAGAGGGGGCCTAAGCAAACAAAGGCACCGAGCAGACGGGCTCAAACGCTCACATGCACTCACACATGTGTGCACACACATGTTCACACCCACACGTCTGTGCTTCCATGAATGCCCACCCACTCACTCGCAGGCGTGGACACACTCACATGCTCATACACACACACAATCGGGGAAACACACAGACCTGGGTAGGAGCGCGTCCTGGGCAGATGGATAGGGTCCTGGAGGAGACAGCGTTAGTCCTGGGCTCCCTTGGCTGGGCCAGGGTTGGCCTGTGGCTCCCTGCTGCCCCGGGGTAGCCAGTGAGGAGGACGGCAGTCCTGGGAAGGGGTGTCCTGGCTGGTCCCTGCCCGGCCATGTTCGGGTGTGACCCGGCTCACTCTGCAGCCCGGCGTGTGACCTTCATCCCGCCCATCACTGGCTTCCCCACCATGAGCTGTAAGTGGTCGCTGCCCACTGCCCCCGGGGGCAGGGGTGTTTGCCAGCCTCGGGGGGTGGTCACAGACCTGGGGATAACGCTGGGACAGCGTGGGCAGCCGGGAAGCTGGAGCTTGGCTGGAGCCAGCCCTGTAGATGGTGCTGCTGGGGGCTGAGCCGGGGGCTGGTGTCGGAGGAATGGGAGAATCCGGAGCAGAGGGGAGTGAGGAAGGGGGCGGCGGCGCCCCACCCCGAAACCGGGGGCCTGGTCCCAGGGAAGGCTGCCCTCCCCCACCGCACACTCCCCACAGCCCTGAACACGGCTCATGGCGGGCGGGTGTGCAGCACGTGGGGCGACTTCCACTACAAGACCTTCGACGGCGACGTCTTCCGCTTCCCCGGGCTGTGCAACTACGTCTTCTCCGCGCACTGTGGTGCCGCCTACGAGGACTTCAACCTCCAGCTCCGCCGCGGCCTGGTGGGCTCCAGGCCCACGGTCACCCACATCACCCTCAAGACGCAGGGGCTGGTGCTGGAGGTCTCCAATGGGTCCATCCTGGTCAACGGGAGGCGGTGAGCCTGCCTGGGTGTGGAGGGGCCAGGCTCCAGGGTGGGCTGGGGTCAGAGCTGGTGGGGAGGGCGCTGGACCCGTGGGAGCACCGAACTTTCCGGCCCAGGGAGGAGCTGCCCTACAGCCGCGCCGGCCTCCTGGTGGAGGAGAGCAGTGCCTATGTCAAGATTAACATCCGGCTGATGCTAACCTTCACGTGGAACGGAGAGGACAGCGCCCTGGTGAGGCTGCCCACCCCGGCGTCCTCCCCACCCAGGGGGAGCCCTGCGGGAGCTGGGTGGATGGGGGCTGGGGGCCCTGCCGGGCTCGCAGAAGCTAGAGCTGCCCCTCCCCCGCCCCCAGCTGGAGCTGGACCCCAGGTATGCCAACCAGACCTGCGGCCTGTGTGGGGACTTCAACGGGCTCCCGGCCGTCAACGAGTTCTATGCCCACAGTAAGTGCGCAGCAGGTGGCCGAGCCCAGGCTGGACGGTCCCAGGGAGGCTAGGGAGCAGGGTGGGGGCCTCGCCGGGACGCTGGGCAGGGAGCAAATCGCGGGGTGGCAACGCTTCCAGTGATGTCCCAGAGGGAAGTTTCGGGGGTCCTGAGCATGGGCGGGAGCTCTGCCCCCAGAGCCCCTCCGGGCCCCTGCATGGAGTGCCTCCTCTCTGCAGATGCCAGGCTGACCCCTCTGCAGTTTGGGAACCTGCAGAAGCTAGATGGGCCCACGGAGCAGTGCCAGGACCCCCTGCCCTCCCCAGCTGCCAACTGCACAGATGCGGTGAGCGCCTGCTCGCAGCCCCTGCAAATACGTGTCCCCCCCAAACACAGTCTCACCAAGAGGGGGGCACTCAGGAAGTCCAGAGCAAAAGCCCTTCCGATGTGCTGGGAGGACCCCACCTTTGGAAGTGGCCCAGCAGCTCCAGGATCCCCGAAACCAGCAGAATCCACAAGGCTTAAATGAGGAACTGAAGCTAGTCAGGGGTGGGGGCTGAACAAGGGGACGGTCATCGACAGGTCAGCACTGACCCTGCTGGGGCTGGCTGACGGTGGGCACCTCCGCCTCCCCCTTCTCTGAGCCACCTCCAGCATGGGGTCTGCACCCATCCTGGGCATGCGCAGCGTGGGCAGGTGTGTCCAGGAGCCCGGGGTGGGCGCAGGGAGTCCAGGGTCGTGGGTCACCAAGCAGAGCTCTGCACAGAGCAGTAGCAAGTTCTCAGTAGTTGAGCAAAAGGATGGGTGGCTGGCTGGAGGGATGGATGGATGGATGGATATGTGGATGGATAGATGGACAGAGGAATGGAAGGACAGATGGGTGGATGGAGGGAGGGAGGGATGAGAAGATGGATGCGTGATGGATGATGGGCAAGCAGGTGGCTCGCTGGCCGGCTGGAACCTCAGGGGAAGGGGGCTTCCTGGCCTGGGGAAAGGCTGCAGGGCTGGGGTCCCCACTGATACCGCACAGAGGACAGCCTCCAGCCTCTGTCTCACCAGGAGGGCATCTGTCACCACACCCTGCTGGGCCCAGCCTTTGCTCAGTGCCACAGGCTGGTGGATGCCGAGGTGTACGTGGCCACCTGCACCCAGGACCTGTGCCGCTGCCCCACCTGCCCATGTGCCACTTTTGCGGAGTACTCTCGCCAGTGTGCCCACGCCGGGGGACAGCCGCAGGGCTGGAGGGGCCCTGACCTCTGCCGTGAGTGCCCCCATGCACTGGGGAGGAGCCCAAAGCCCTGCACCCACGCCAGGTCCCTGGGGAGAGTGTGAGGGAGGCGACCCTCAGGCAGGACACCTGGCACCTGGCTGGGGATCCGGGCAGGTAGAGCCCCTCAGGGGGCCCACAGTGAGAGGATGAGCAGGAGATCAGAGGGGAATATGAAAGGCCTGCGGGCCCCCGGGGGCCCAGAGGGAGGACCTGGCTTGGGTACACTGAGCTGGGCTCACCCCTGAACCCAGGTGGGGGCGGGGGCGCTGCCCCCAGAGGCTTGGGGCCCCACGCTCCTCTCCCCTCCCGCCTCACTCAGAAGATGGCTGACGGGGCAAGAGGCACCCCTTTGGGGACACTTGGTGGCACATGGAAGGCGGGAGCAGGGTGGCTTCCTGGGGCCAAGTCCTGTCCTTCTCCCCACAGCCCAGACGTGCCCCCTGAACATGCAATACCAGGAATGCGGCTCACCCTGCGCGGACACCTGCTCCAACCCTGAGCGCTCCCAGCTCTGCGAGGACCACTGCGTCGACGGCTGCTTCTGCCCCCTAGGCAGGTCCTCTGGGCCCTTGGGGACCGCCCCCCACCTGGGCCTTTGCCCCCATTCGGTTGCCGTGTTTCCAACGCCTGAGCCCAGCCTTCGCTGACCGCTTGGGCCCCCTCCCCCCCTGCTCCCCAGGCACAGTGATGGACGACGTCACCCACTCGGGCTGCCTGCCCCTGCAGCAGTGCCCCTGCATGCACGGCGGCCGCTCCTATGCCCCGGGGGCCTCCTTCACCACCAGCTGCAGCTCCTGGTAGGTCCCCCGGCCAGCCCTGCCCCTGCCCCGCGTGGGGCTCACCTCCCCCTCACCATGGCCCCTCTGTCACGGCTCCCCCCACAGCACCTGCTCCGGGGGACTATGGCAGTGCCAGGACCTCCCGTGCCCGGGCATCTGCTCCGTCCAGGGCGGGTCCCACATCTCCACCTATGATGAGAAACTCTACGACGTGCACGGGGACTGCAGCTATGTCCTAACCAAGGTGAGTCCCGCCTGCTGGGCCCTCCCGGGACCCTCCGTCCTCCTCCGTCCCAGGAGGGGTTCCATGACGACTATCCAAGTGGTGAAGTCCCCTGGGGTTCCATTCCGAGAGGAAGCTCACATTCATGGGGGCCAAGGGGCTCCCAGGTCTGGACAGCTGCCCAGAGGTGACCAGGTGCCAGAGGCCTCTGACCCTGCAGGCGCTTCCTGGGCACAGGGCACCCACACACACAGTTCCTCCCTGCCCGGGTTGGGGGCTGGCCGACCCAGGACACGGGTGGGCTCTGTGCCATCAGATATGTGCAGGCAATGCCCTCACCGTGCTGGCCGAGCTGCGGAAATGCGGCCTGACAGACAACGAGAACTGCCTCAGAAAGGTGATGCTGCGCTTGAACGGAGGCGACACGGTGAGGGCCCGGCTGGGGGTGGTGGTGGCAGCGGCCCTCCGTGGGCTGCCCGGCCGGGCTCCGCCCCACGCTGACCGCGGACCTGCCTCCTCTCGCCAGACCATCGAGATCCAGACCAACGGCAGGGTGTTCGTGAACTCCATCTACACGCAGCTGCCCGTGACCGTGGGTACGTGGCCCCCAGGGAACGGGCCCTGTGGCGGCCAGGCGGGACCTCTAGGCGGCGGCACCAAGCCAGCAGTGTCCCTTGCTAGCTCTCTGTGGCCTTGGGAGTCCCGGAAAGGCCCAGGGTTGGGTTCCCACCTGCAAGGTGGGGCTGTCACGGGCCTCATCTGTGACTCCGTGGGGACCCGTGTGGTGCACACTCGGTGCCCGGCCTCACGGCAGCGTCAGCGGTCACGGCCCGAGCACACGTGCGAGTTCCCGCCCAGCTCCCGGGCCCTGGAGGGGCGGCCGGGGCTCCTGCCGGGCAGCCCCCCGAGCCCTCAGCCTCTGACCGTCTCCCGCAACCCGCAGCCAACATCACCGTCTTCAGGCCGTCATCCTTCTTCATCCTGGTGCAGATGGGCCTCGGGCTGCAGCTGCAGGTGCAGCTGGTGCCCCTCATGCAGGTGTTCCTCAGGCTGGACCCCTCCTACCAGGGCCAGATGTGTGGTGAGGCCAGCGGTGGGCTTGGGGGGCCAGGGGCCGGGCGGTGGGGGGGGGGAGCGGGGGATGGGCAGTCAGGCCAGAGGTGGGGACTGGGGAGTCAGTGGCTCCCCGGGCGCAGCAGGGGCCCTGGCCCGGGAAGCCTGGCCGGGAGGATGGAGAGCAGGGCACGCTGCCCTCACAGCGGGCTTCATGCGGGCACTGCTCGCCCCCCACCAGGACTCATCTGCAGATGGTTTGGGAACCAACATCCTGGGATGGGGCTCTCCGGCGGGGCCACGGTGTGGTGGTGTCTGTAGGACCCGCAGGAGCCCGGGAGCCTGGGCCGACCTGGGCGGCCCGCTGATGCCCACACACCACCCCCCAGGCCTGTGCGGGAACTTCAACCAGAACCAAGCCGACGACTTCCGGACCATCAGCGGCGTGGTGGAGGGCACGGCCGCCGCCTTCGCCAACAGCTGGAAGACCCAGGCCGCCTGCCCCAACGTCAAGAACAGCTTTGAGGACCCCTGCTCCCTCAGCGTGGAGAACGGTATCCCCAGCCTGGGGGTGGGGGGGGCCTCGGGTTACCCTGCAGCCGGGCCTGGGAGCAGCCCATCTGTCTCACCCGGGCTCCAGGGCGGCCGGGGCTGGGGGGTGAGCGGGGCGGGGTGCGGGGTCACCGACAGGCTGCAGGCCCGCCCCCGGAGGGGGCGCCCGCTGCCCTGTGAGCAGGGCCCACGCGGCGCGGCTGGCGAGCCCCCAGTTCCGGTTCGGTTCCCCCAGCAGGGCGGCCCCCACAGGGCCTGCGTGTGCCGAGCAGAGGCTGGGCGGGTGGGCAGGTGCGGGGGAGGAGGTGTGGGAGGAACGCCAGTGACCGCTGAGCTGCGCCCGCGATCGTCCGTGCGCCTGCCCTCCCCAGAGAACTACGCCTGGCGCTGGTGCTCTGTGCTGACCGACCCTGCCGGGGCCTTCTCGTCCTGCCACTCTGTCATCAGCCCTGGGCCCTTCCACTCGGTGAGACTCCCGGCCAGCCCCTGGGTGGGGTGGGGTGCTGGGGGCAGGACATGCCCCACTCCCGGCTCCCTCTCTCAGTGCCGCCCACACCTCCATGGCCGAGGGGCACCCCGCTCTAGGGACATGGCCACTGCTGGTGTGTTCGGTGCCTGGGGCGGCCGTACCAAAGGGCCACAGACTCGGGGGGCTGACAGCCGGAGGCATCTACCCACTGCCCAGGTCCTGGAGCCAGGTTAAAATCACAGTGCTGGCAGGGTCCCCTGGGGGGTCCTTCCTGCCTCTCCTGCTTCTGGGGGCCACGAGGCTGCATCACCCCAGCCTCTGCCTCGTGGCTTCCTCCTTGTGTGTCTGGGTCCAAAGCTCTCCCAGGTGTGTGGGTCCAGGCCCACCCTAATGACCTCATCCTAACTTCGTCACATCTGCAAAGACTCCGTTTCCAACAGGGCCACGTTCACAGGCCCTGGGGTCCTGACGTGGACACATCCTTTGGGGGGACACAACTCGACCCGACAGTTGGCTCACAGGCCGCTTCTCTGGAAGCCAAAGCCCTAACGTTCATGTGACTCCAGCCCCCGGGAGTGTGTGTCCACAGCTGGAAGACCCAGGCCTGCTTTGGGGGGCTGCACCCCCTGCAAGCACCCTCCCGGCCAACTCACCTCCAGAAATCTCCGGCCTTCAGTCTCCCCGCACATGCAGCTCAGCCCGTGACGGATCTAGAACTCAAGCTGAGCCCTGTCCTTGTCCCTCAGAGACCCCTCCCTTGGACCCCGTCCTCAGCCTGGCCTGGCCTCTCCCATCCCTCAGAGCAGCATGTTCCCGCCCGCTCCCCCCCAACCATGGCCTTACACCAAGCTCCCCGCGGGAGGCCCTGCTGCCCTCTGTCTCCCGGCCCAGACGGGGGTCCCAGGAAGGATGGACACGGAGAGAAGGGTCCCTGGTGGGCTGGGGTCCCTGACGTCTCAATGCCCCCCCAGAGCTGCATGTTTGACACGTGCAACTGTGAGAAGAGTGAGGACTGCATGTGCGCGGCCCTGTCCTCCTACGTGCGGGCCTGCGCCGCCCGGGGTGTGCTGCTCAGTGGCTGGCGGGACGGCGTGTGCAGTGAGTGTCCGCCAGCTGGCTTGACGGGGCGCGGGGTGAGGATGCGGGGGGACTGGAGACCCTGGGGCGTACCCCACCACCTGTCCTCAGCTAGAGCCTTAGGCCTCCCCACCCCGTCCAGAGGGGAAGCCAAGTCTCGGGCCGCTCCAGCCCCAGCTCGGACGTGGCCAGGCGGGGCTGGATGGGCTGCCCGGCTACTGACCTGTATGTCACCTGCTGGCCCCCAGACAAGTACATGAACAGCTGCCCCAAGAGCCAGAGCTACGCCTATGTGGTGGACAGCTGCCAGCCCACCTGCCGCTCCCTAAGCCAGGCCGATGTCACCTGCGACGTGGCCTTCGTGCCCGTGGACGGCTGCACCTGCCCCTCGGGCACCTTCCTGGACGACACCGGTGGCTGCGTGCCAGCCGAGGCCTGCCCCTGCTACTCGCATGGCTCCGTGCTGGCTCCAGGGGAGGTCCTGCACGACAATGGTGTGGTGTGGTAAGGCCCCTCCCCGCTGTCACCCCCTCCCCGATGTCATGCCCCGCAACCCGCCTGCTCCACAAAACAAAGATCTCCGTGCCTCCCCCAGGGGACACCCTGGGGAGGGAAGTTCAGCCCCGTGCACCCCGTAGCCCTTCTGAGAGGGACCCCTCCTCTGGCCTGGGAAGGTGTTCCAAGGGTCTGGGGCCCGTGGGGGGCATGGTGTGTGTCCTGGAGGGCCCACCTGGGTGCACCCCTGTCCTGGCCTCCCCCACCCGCTCCCGCCCGACTCCAGGTGCCTTCCTGGCACCTCTGCTCATTCACTCAGCGCGTTCGCGGGGATCTGGGGCCCTCACCGTACCCGGAGCAAGCGCCTCCCTTCCCTCATGACAAGGCCCAGGGGCCCAGCCGGCTGAGATCTGGGTGGGGTCTGCGGGGCAGTGGGCAGCTGCCCAGACCGGCCATCGTTCTCATCTCTCGTAGTTCATGTGTAAGCGGGAAGCTGAGCTGCCTGGGAGCCGTGGAGCAGAGCACAGGTCCTACCCACCCCCGCCCCGGGCTTCCCCCCCGCCAGGGCCCCACGCCACCCCCCGACGACCAAGGGGAGGGGCTGCTGCTGGGCCGGGCGGCCCACCCAGCATGGTTTCCTCCTCAGGGTGCACGGCCCCCATGCTGTTCCTGGACTGTAGCAACGCCTCCGCGGACACGCCCGGGGCCGAGTGTGTGCGGAGCTGCCACGTGCTGGACGTGGACTGTGTGAGTCAGCTGGGAGGGCACGGCAGCGCTGCCCGGGGCCGGGGGTGGGGGGCAGCGTCCCCTGCCCCTTGCTGTCCCCGAGCCGAGCCGGACGAGCCGCTGATGGGCATCTGCCTGTCCACAGGTCAGCACGCACTGCGTGTCGGGCTGCGTCTGCCCCGCGGGGCTGTTGGCCGATGGGAGTGGGGGCTGTGTGGCCGAGGAGGACTGCCCCTGCCTGCACAACGAGGCCGCCTACAAGCCTGGGGAGACCATCAGGGTCGACTGTAACACCTGGTGTGTGGAGGGGCCGCGGAGGGGGTGGTGTGGGCGGAGGCCACGGGGACAGTGGCCCGAGCGGGCCTCGGCCAGCATGTCCTTGGCAGGAGGCCGGAGAGGAGCTGAGGCCTAGAAGGCTGCGGGGGGCCCGTTCGTCCTCTGGAAGGAGCCCAGGGACTGGCCTTCCCTGCCCAGCAGATGGCAGGGCCAGTTGAAGCTGTCCCCAGGGCCGTGGGCCCTGCACCCCAGGCGCCAAGGGTTAGGGGAGCCTGCAGACAGGAGCCCAACTGGGGGGTGGGGTGTCAGATCCCGTGTGCCCCGAGCTCCCTGCTCCATTTAACCCCTCCAGCCTGGGGAGGGGCACCACTGCACTCCTGTTTTATGGAAGAGGCGCTGTGTCCTCGTCCTTGTCACAGTCGTGACGGGCTCGGCCGCAGCTGCCTGGTGAGGTGGTCTCCTGGCCTGGCCCCCTGAGCAGGGCATCACCTCCCCTCCCCTGCAGCACCTGCAGGGGCCGCAGGTGGGAGTGCAGCCGCCGGCCCTGCCTGGGCACCTGCGTGGCCTACGGGGACGGCCACTTCATCACCTTTGATGGCGAGCGCTACAGCTTTGAGGGGAGCTGTGAGTACACGCTGGCCCAGGTATGTGGCCCCCCTCCCTCGGCCAGCACATGCTGGCCCAGGTACACGGCCCCTCGCCCGCCCCCCGGCCAGCGAGCTGGCCCTGGGGCCATGACCACATCCCTCTCCTCCCCTTCCCAGGACTTCTGTGCGGGCAACGACGCCAGCAACGGGAGCTTCCGCGTCGTCACCGAGAACGTCCCCTGCGGGACCACAGGCGTCACCTGCTCCAAGGCCATCAAGATCTTCCTGGAGGTGGGGGCACCTGGGAACCATCTCCCTTCCTCTGCAGCCCTGTTGGAGCCCCAGCCGGGGCCCCTGGACCTCCAGCTGTGGCCTCGGGTCTCAGGGCCGCAGTAACAGCCGCAGTCCGGGGACTTGCAACCCGAGAAATTAATTCTCTCATGGTTCTGAGGCCAGGCTCCCGCCACAGGCTCCAGGCGAGGGTCCTTCCTGCCTCATCCAGCTTCTGGGAGCTCCTGGCTTGTGGCCGCGTCCCCTCAGTCTCTGCTCTGTTTTCACACGGCCCCTCCTCTGTGTCCTTTCTCCTCTCTGCCATGGTAGGAGCCCCCGTCCCTGGATCTGGGCCCTCCCTAAATCCACAGCGGTCTCACCACCAGATCCTTCACTTCATCACATCTGCAAAGACCCTTCTTCCAAATCAGGGCACATTCGCGGATTCTGGGGGTTAGAACTCGACGTGTCTTTTTGGGGGGCCTTCATTCAGCCCCCCACACCTGGGGTGACCACTTCTAGCAGAGGGTGGTCAGAGTTCACAGTGCAGAGAGCAGAGCTGCTGACTGGGGGCCACTTCCCACCCATCCCAAAGGTGGGGAGAGGCGTGAGGAAGGCAGCAGAAGAGTGGGGGTCAGGCCCGAGATGGGGCCGGGTGGTCTCCTGCAGCTCCCGTGCCCTCTGCCCCACTCTGCTTGCCCACAGCTCCCAACTTCCCACACAACTCTGCGGGCTCCCAGCCTCTCACCTCAAGTTCGCAGACAGTGTCAGGAGTCCGGCTCATTCCTAATGCCAGCCCCATGCATTGGGCCCCTGAGCACCCACAGAGTGGTCCTGGGCCACGGGGGGAAGGGGGCTCCAGCCCCAAAGCTGGCCCCTCAGCTCCCTGCAGCCGCCGCCTCCCCGTGCCCCTCTGCAGAACTATGAGCTGATACTCCACGAGGGCTCCTACAAGGTGGTGCAGAGGGGGCCAGGCGGAGACCTGCCCTACAAGATCCGTTACATGGGCATCTACCTGGCCGTCGAGACCCGCAGTGGCATGGTCGTGTCCTGGGACCGGAAGACCAGCGTGTTTATTCGGCTGCACCAGGAGTACAAGGTGGGGGTGGGCAGGCTGCGGGACCCCCTTGGGGAGGGACAGAGCTCTCACTCCTAGACCTGGCCCAGCAGTGCAATCTGGCAGCTGACGGACTGCTGAGGGCTGGGGAGGCCATGCACAATGTCCGCTTCCCAAAGGGGTATGTTGAGACCAAACCGACCAGGGGGCGTGTCAGTCCTGGCTGGAAAGCGCTTGTGGCTCCCTGGTCTCTGCACTCAGCTGTTCCATGCCCGCTGGGCTAAGGTTCTATAGGGGAGCAGGTGCCTGCCTGCCTGTCTGCCTGCCTTTCTGTCCACCTGTCCACCTGCCCACCTAACTGTCCACCTGCTTACCTGTCTACCTGCCCACCTGCCTGTCCACCTGCCCAGCTGTCCGCCTGCCCACCTGCCCACCGGCCTGCCTGACTGTCCATCTGCCCCACTGTCTACCTGCCCACCTGCCTGTCTACCTGCCCACCTGCCTATCCACCTGCCCACCTGTCTACCTACCGACCTGCCTATCCACCTGCCCACCTGCCTGCCTACCTGCCCACCTGTCTACCTACCCACCTGCCTATCCACCTGCCCACCTGCCTGCCCACCTGTTTACCTGTCCACCTGCCCACCTGCCTGTCCACTTGCCTACCTTTCTACCTGTCTACCTGCCCACCTATGCGCCTGTCCACCTGCCTATCCACCTGCCCACCTGCCTTCCTGCCCACTGCAGGACTCCTCGTGCACCCCGCCTTCCTGAAAGTTCACTGGGTGCTGCCTGGGGGAATAGGGTGGCCTACAGTCACGCCTCCCAGGCCAGGCTCTGTGCTGCTCCCTCAGGCCACCCCATGCAGCCCCACCCTGTGCCCATCTCTGCGTCCATCTGCAGGGGAGGGTCTGCGGGCTGTGTGGGAACTTTGACGACAACGCCCTCAACGACTTCACCACGCGGAGCCAGTCCGTGGTGGGCGACGTGCTGGAGTTCGGCAACAGCTGGAAACTCTCCCCGTCCTGCCCGGACGCCCAGGCCCCCAAGGACCCCTGCACCGCCAACCCGTACCGCAAGTCCTGGGCCCAGAAGCAGTGCAGCGTCATCAACAGCGTCACCTTCAGTGCCTGCCATTCTCAGGTGGGCCAAGGGGGTGCTGGGGCTGCCTCCTTCCCTCCTGGCGGGACCTGGGTCTGGCCCAGGCTGGTCCTCCGAAGACGGCCTTGACCCTGACCATTGTACACGGCTCACTGTGTGGACCTCCCACCAGGCAGGTGCCCACGTCCCCAGTCCTGCTCTGCTTTCCCTGATGGCACTCAGCCTCATCCCCTGGAAACGGGGCTGCGAGTCACCCAGGGAGGACCTCAATGTCACCTCTCAGTCCTCCCCCACATTCCCTGAGCCGCCAGCCCCCAGCACGGACAGAAACCTCAGGGGGCCTCAGCCCAGCAGGGCCCCACAGAAGCGGAGGATTGCCACGGCCTGAGAGCCTTCCCCAGAGCCCTTCCTGCTACTTAACAAGGACCGCAGGGCCCACTCACCGACTCGGTCTCGCGATCCAGGACTCGCGGGTGCCGAGCAGGCGGTGTAGTGGGACTGGTCCGCAGCTGACGCTGGCCAGCCTACGTGAGGCGTCGCGTCCCGCCGGGCTCGCAGCCCCCGCCCGCACCCCGGGTGCCCTGCCCACTGGCTCAGGAAGTCCTTTGTGAACCTGACACAGCAGTCTCCACCTCGGACGGTGCCGCCTGTGGTGGCAAATGCGAGACACAGTGGTCCTGAGCTCTGCCACCTGGGAGGGAGGAGCGGGGGGCATCCCCTCACCCTGAGGAGACAGCACCCCGTTGGCCAGGACAGGTCACAGCACGGTCACAGGGAGGGCTGGCCTACAGCTAAGTGAGTGGCTGAGCGGAGGCGAGGGAGGAGTGGCAGGGGTGGGTGCCCAGGTGGGCGCGTCGCAGACGGCAGGTGGGGGTTTGCCATGCAAGTGGGGAGCCGGCTGCCCAGGGGCCGGGGATTGGCTCTTCTCATTGAGCAGACCCCACCCCCCAGGTCGACTCCACCAGGTACTACGAGGCCTGCGTGAGTGACGCGTGCGCCTGCGACTCGGGGGGCGACTGCGAGTGTTTCTGCACGGCCGTGGCCGCCTACGCCCAGGCCTGCCGCGAAGTGGGCGTGTGCGTGTCCTGGCGGACGCCGGACACCTGCCGTGAGTTGGGCTCTGTCCATGGTGGCGGCATGAGGTGCAGCTGCACCAGCTCTGGGGCCTGATGGGCACGCACGCACACATAAGAACACGTGACACGCGTGTACTACACGCATGTGCTCACATTCGTGTGCGTACAAACCAGACAGACAGGTCGCCCCCAAATGGGATGGCTCAGCGAGGGACAGGCATTCGGCAGGCAGGCCCTGAGACCCCTTGGATCTGGGAGGAGTGAGGTGACGGGGCCCGGCGGGCGCCCACAGCTTCTCTCCCCCTCGCTCAGCCCTGCTCTGCGACTACTACAACCCCCAAGGGGAGTGCGAGTGGCACTACCAGCCCTGCGGGGCCCCCTGCCTGAGGACCTGCCGGAACCCCCGTGGGCGCTGCCCGATGGACCTGCCAGGCCTGGAAGGTGAGGGCAGGCTGTCCCAGGGAGGCCACGCCTCGTCGCCCCAGCACAATGTGCAGGCAACGGGGCAAGGGGGCTCCTGCCTCCCCATGCCCACCCTCGGGACAGGGGGACAGAGACGGGTGGCGGCCGGGGCAGCCCCACCGCCTGGCCTCAGAGGGGAGTCTCCTCCCCGCCCTGTGCCCGCCCCAGGCTGCTACCCAAAGTGCCCGCCCAGCAAGCCGTTCTTCAATGAGGACCAGATGCAGTGCGTGGCCCAGTGTGAGGGCTGCTACGACGAGGATGGAAACTACTACGATGCTGGCACCAGGGTCCCCACGGCGGAGAACTGCCAGAGCTGGTGAGCCAGTGGCGGAGCAGGGGTGGGGTCTGGGAGGACATGAAGTGGGGCCGGGCGGGCACAGTAAGGCCTGCGCCCTGCTGGCCCTCAGCTCTTCTCTCTCTCCCTCCCAGCGACTGCACCTCCAGAGGCCTCCAGTGCACATACAGCCCCGCAGGTAAGCAGGGGCCTGTTGGTTTGAGGGATGGGGGCTGGGGGCTCTGAATGAGCCCCGTACCTGTCCGTCTCCAGCCTGTACGTGCACCTACGAGGGCAGAACCTACGCCTATGGGGACGTCATCTACAACACGACCGACGGGCTGGGCGCCTGCCTGATTGCCGTCTGCAGAGACAATGGAACCATCGTCCGAAAGGCCGACGAGTGTCCCGGAACCCTGCCCACAACACCCTTCACCTTCACCAGCACTGCGGCTCCGCCCTCCACCACGGGTAAGCCTGGCAGATACACCACTGGTCCTGCCTCACTCACCAGAGCCCCTGACCCCGGTGATGGTCTGGGTGCCAAGGGAGAACCCAGTGGGCACCTGGTACAGGTGTCCTGGGTGCAAAGGATGGCCCGGGGCCAACGCTGGGGCAAGGGGACATGAGTCGCCCCTCCTCTGGGCGTGGCTGGCGAGGACGCAGAGGAGGCTGATGGGGACCCCGGCACCCCACCCACAGGCTTGGTCCCCACACCCTCCACCGTGTGCGTGCGGGAGCACTGCCGCTGGTCCGACTGGTACGACAGTGGACGTCCAGAGCTGGGCGTGGAAGGGGGCGACTTCGAGACATTCGAGAACCTGAGGCAGAGGGGCTACCAGTTCTGCCCGGCCCCAGCGCATGTCGAGTGCCGGGCCCAGCAGCTCCCGGATACGTCTTTGGAGAAGCTGGGCCAGAAGGTGGAGTGTGGCCAGGCCCGGGGGCTGACCTGCCTCAACAGCGAGCAGGACCCCCCGCTCTGCCACAACTACGAGCTGAGGGTCCTCTGCTGCGACTACGTGCCCTGCAGCACCAGCCCGGCCCCGGGCACCAGCCAGCGGCCATCCTCCCAGCCCCCTCCCACCTCCACCCAGACCACACCCACCAGAGGAACCTCCCTCCTGTCCACGGTGGCCTCCACCTCACAGACCCCAACCACCAAGTCCTCCTCAACCGTGACCCGAGTGGGCAGCAGCTCTGTGGTCCCGGCCACCACCACCTGTGAGCCCCGCTGTCAGTGGACAGAGTGGTTTGACGAGGACTACCCCAAGTCCGAGAAGACCGGGGGGGACGTCGAGTCCTACGACAAGATCAGGCGTGCGGGAGGGGCCGTGTGCGAGCAGCCCCGGGCCATAGAGTGCCAGGCCGAAAACTACCCCGACGTGAGGCTGGAGGAGCTGAATCAGCGCGTGCACTGTGACGTCAGCTTCGGCCTGGTCTGCAGGAACGACGAGCAGGTGGGCCTGTTCAAGATGTGCTACAACTACAGAGTCCGTGTGCTGTGCTGTGGGCACGGCCACTGCGGGGAGCCCACGCCCCCCACCACCACTGCCACCACATCCACTGCCACAGCTCCCACTGCCACCGCATCCACTGCCACAGCCCCCACGGCCACTACCTCCACTGCCACAGCCACCACTGTGGCCACCTCTACAGCCCCCACGGCCACTACCTCCACTGCCACAGCCACCACTGTGGCCACCTCTACAGCCCCCACGGCCACCACTTCCACTGCCGCCGCCTCCACGGCCACCACCTCCACTGCCACAGCCACCACTGTGGCCACCTCTACAGCACCCACTGCCACCTTTACAGCTCCCACTGCCATCACATCCACTGCCACAGCCACCACACCCACCTCTACAGCTCCCACTGCCACAGCCCCCACTGCCACCTCTACAGCACCCTCTGCCACCACCTCCACTGCCACAGCCCCCACTGCCATCACATCCACTGCTACAGTCACCACTGTGGCCACCTCTACAGCTCCCACTGCCACCACCTCCACTGCCACAGCCCCCTCAGCCACCACCTCCACTGCCACAGCCCCCACGGCCACCGCATCCACTGCCACAGCTCACACTGCCACCACCTCCACTGCCACAGCCATCACTGTGGCCACCTCTACAGCTCCCACTTCCACCACGTCCACTGCCACAGCCCCCACTGCCACCACCTCCACTGCCACAGCCACCACTGCAACCTCTACAGTGCTCACTGCCACCACCTCCACTGCCACAGCCCCCACTGCAACCTCTACAGCTCCCACGGCCATCACATCCACTGCCACAGCCACCACACCCACCTCTACAGCTCCCACTGCCACCACATCCACTCCCACAGCCCCCACGGCCACCACATCCACTGCCACAGCCCCCACGGCCGCCACCTCCACTGCCACAGCCACCACTGTGACCACCTCTACAGCTCCCACTGCCACCGCATCCACTGCCACAGCCCCCACTGCCATCACATCCACTGCTACAGTCACCACTGTGGCCACCTCTACAGCTCCCACTGCCACCACCTCCACTGCCACAGCCCCCTCGGCCACCACCTCCACTGCCACAGCCCCCACTGCCACCGTATCCACTGCCACAGGCCCCACAGCCAGCACCTCCACTGCCACAGCCATCACTGTGGCCACCTCTACAGCTCCCACTTCCACCACTTCCACTGCCACAGCCCCCACTGCCACCACCTCCACTGCCACAGCCCCCACTGCCACCTCTACAGCACCCACTGCCACCACATCCACTGCTACAGTCACCACTGTGACCACCTCTACAGCCCCCATGGACACCATATCCACTGCCACAGCCCCTACTGCCACCGCATCCACTGCCTCAGCCCCCACTGCCACCACCTCCACTGCCACAGCCCCCACTGCCACCGCATCCACTGCTACAGTCACCACCTTGGCCACCTCGGCCACCTCTACAGCCACCACTTCCACCACATCCACTGCCACAGCCCCCACTATCACCGCATCCACTGCTAGAGTTACCACCATGGCCACCTCTACAGCCCCCACTGCCGCCACATCCACTGCCACAGTCACCACTGTGGCCACCTCTACAGCCACCACTGCCGCCACCTCCACTGCCACAGTCCCCACCCCCATAGCCCCCATGTCCCCCACCACCACTTCCACAGCCACCACTGCCACAAGCTCCACCGCTACAGTCACCACTGCAGCCACCTCCACTGCTGCCACTGCCACAGTGGCCACCTCTGCTGCCACAGCCACCACGCCCCCCACTGCCTCCAGCACCACCACTGCTGTGCCACCAGCCACGCAGTCCAGGACATGGCCAGGGAGCACAGGAATGACCAGGTCCCCCGCCAGCAGTGCCACACCAGCATCTTCCCTTTCCACGGGGCTGACAGCCCAAGTGACATCCTCGAGGCCCAGGCACACAGGCACGCTCCCAGTGTCTGCCATGTCAGTCCTCCCGACTCACACAGCCTCAAGGGGGCCCACCCTGACGTCGGTGACGACGCAAACCTCCACGTCTCAGCTGCTGACGGGAACAGCAGTGGGCACAACGGGCACCACCTCCACGGGCCCGCTGTCCACCTCGCACCCTGAGACCAGCAAGCTGAGAACCCTGGTGTCGATGGCCACCACCACCTGTGAGCCCCGCTGTCAGTGGACAGAGTGGTTTGACGAGGACTACCCCAAGTCCGAGAAGACCGGGGGGGACGTCGAGTCCTACGACAAGATCAGGCGTGCGGGAGGGGCCGTGTGCGAGCAGCCCCGGGCCATAGAGTGCCAGGCCGAAAACTTCCCCGACGTGAGGCTGGAGGAGCTGAACCAGCACGTGCACTGTGACGTCAGCTTCGGCCTGGTCTGCAGGAACGACGAGCAGGTGGGCCTGTTCAAGATGTGCTACAACTACAGAGTCCGCGTGCTGTGCTGTGGGCACGGCCACTGCGGGGAGCACACGCCCCCCACCACCACTGCCACCGCGTCCACCGCCACAGCCTCCACGGCCACCGCGTCCACTGCCACAGCCCCCACGGCCACGACCTCCACTGCCACAGCCACCGCTGTGGCCACCTCTACAGCTCCCACTGCCACCGCATCCACTGCCACAGCCCCCACAGCCACCACCTCCACTGGTACAGTCACCACGGCCACGACATCCACTGCCACAGCCCCCACGGCCACCACCTCCACTGCCACAGCTCCCACTGCCACCGCATCCACTGCAACCGCATCCACTGCCACAGCCCCCACGGCCACTACCTCCACTGCCACAGCCACCACTGTGGCCACCTCTACAGCTCCCACTGCCACCGCATCCACTGCCACCGCCCCCACGGCCACCACCTCCACTGGTACAGTCACCACTGCCACCACCTCCACTGCCACAGCCCCCACGGCCACCGCATCCACTGCCACAGCCCCCACGGCCACCACCTCCACTGCCGCCGCCTCCACGGCCACCACCTCCACTGCCACAGCCACCACTGTGGCCACCTCTACAGCACCCACTGCCACCTTTACAGCTCCCACTGCCATCACATCCACTGCCACAACCACCACACCCACCTCTACAGCTCCCACTGCCACAGCCCCCACTGCCACCTCTACAGCACCCACTGCCACCACCTCCACTGCCACAGCCCGCACTGCCACCTCTACAGCTCCCACTGCCACAGTCCCTACTGCCACAGCATCCACTGCCACAGCCCCCACTATCACCGCATCCACTGCTACAGTCACCACTTTGGCCACCTCTACAGCCCCCACTGCCACCTCTACAGCCTCTACTGCCACCACCTCCACTGCCACAGCCCCCTCGGCCACCACCTCCACTGCCACAGCCCCCACTGCCACCGCATCTACTGCCACAGCTCACACTGCCACCACCTCCACTGCCACAGCCATCACTGTGGCCACCTCTACAGCTCCCACTTCCACCACGTCCACTGCCACAGCCCCCACTGCCACCACCTCCACTGCCACAGCCACCACTGCCACCTCTACAGTGCTCACTGCCACCACCTCCACTGCCACAGCCCCCACTGCAACCTCTACAGCCCCCACTGCCACCACATCCACTGCCACAGCCACCACGCCCACCTCTACAGCTCCCACTGCCACCACATCCACTGCCACAGCCCGCACTGCCGCCACATCCACTGCCACAGTCACCACTGTGGCCACCTCTACAGCTCCCACTGCCACCACATCCACTCCCACAGCCCCCACGGCCACCACATTCACTGCCACAGCCCCCACGGCCGCCACCTCCACTGCCACAGCCACCACTGTGACCACCTCTACAGCTCCCACTGCCACCGCATCCACTGCCACAGCCCCCACTGCCATCACATCCACTGCTACAGTCACCACTGTGGCCACCTCTACAGCTCCCACTGCCACCACCTCCACTGCCACAGCCCCCTCGGCCACCACCTCCACTGCCACAGCCCCCACTGCCACCGTATCCACTGCCACAGGCCCCACAGCCAGCACCTCCACTGCCACAGCCACCACTGTGGCCACCTCTACAGCTCCCACTTCCACCACTTCCACTGCCACAGCCCCCACTGCCACCACCTCCACTGCCACAGCCCCCACTGCCACCTCTACAGCACCCACTGCCACCACATCCACTGCTACAGTCACCACTGTGACCACCTCTACAGCCCCCATTGACACCACATCCACTGCCACAGCCCCTACTGCCACCGCATCCACTGCCTCAGCCCCCACTGCCACCACCTCCACTGCCACAGCCCCCACTGCCACCGCATCCACTGCTACAGTCACCACCTTGGCCACCTCGGCCACCTCTACAGCCACCACTTCCACCACATCCACTGCCACAGCCCCCACTATCACCGCATCCACTGCTAGAGTTACCACCATGGCCACCTCTACAGCCCCCACTGCCACCTCTACAGCCTCTACTGCCACCACATCCACTGCCACAACCCCCACTGCCACCACATCCACTGCTACAGTCACCAATGTGGCCAGCTCTACAGCTCCCACTGCCACCACCTCCACTGCCACAGCCCACTTGGCCACCACCTCCACTGCCACAGCCCCCACTGCCACCGCATCCACTGCCACAGCTCACACTGCCACCACCTCCACTGCCACAGCCATCACTGTGGCCACCTCTACAGCTCCCACTTCCACCACGTCCACTGCCACAGCCCCCACTGCCACCACCTCCACTGCCACAGCCACCACTGCCACCTCTACAGCGCTCACTGCCACCACCTCCACTGCCACAGCCCCCACTGCCACCTCTACAGCCCCCACTGCCACCACCTCCACTGCCACAGCCACCACACCCACCTCTACAGCTCCCACTGCCACCACATCCACTGCCACAGCCCCCACGGCCGCCACCTCCACTGCCACAGCCACCACTGTGGCCACCTCTACAGCTCCCACTGCCACCGCATCCACTCCCACAGCCCCCACGGCCACCACATTCACTGCCACAGCCCCCACGGCCGCCACCTCCACTGCCACAGCCACCACTGTGACCACCTCTACAGCTCCCACTGCCACCGCATCCACTGCCACAGCCCCCACTGCCATCACATCCACTGCTACAGTCACCACTGTGGCCACCTCTACAGCTCCCACTGCCACCACCTCCACTGCCACAGCCCCCTCGGCCACCACCTCCACTGCCACAGCCCCCACTGCCACCGTATCCACTGCCACAGGCCCCACAGCCAGCACCTCCACTGCCACAGCCATCACTGTGGCCACCTCTACAGCTCCCACTTCCACCACTTCCACTGCCACAGCCCCCACTGCCACCACCTCCACTGCCACAGCCCCCACTGCCACCTCTACAGCACCCACTGCCACCACATCCACTGCTACAGTCACCACTGTGACCACCTCTACAGCCCCCATGGACACCACATCCACTGCCACAGCCCCTACTGCCACCGCATCCACTGCCACAGCCCCCACTGCCACCACCTCCACTGCCACAGCCCCCACTGCCACCGCATCCACTGCTACAGTCACCACCTTGGCCACCTCGGCCACCTCTACAGCCACCACTTCCACCACATCCACTGCCACAGCCCCCACTATCACCGCATCCACTGCTAGAGTTACCACCATGGCCACCTCTACAGCCCCCACTGCCGCCACATCCACTGCCACAGTCCCCACCCCCATAGCCCCCATGTCCCCCACCACCACTTCCACAGCCACCACTGCCACAAGCTCCACCGCTACAGTCACCACTGCAGCCACCTCCACTGCTGCCACTGCCACAGTGGCCACCTCTGCTGCCACAGCCACCACGCCCCCCACTGCCTCCAGCACCACCACTGCTGTGCCACCAGCCACGCAGTCCAGGACATGGCCAGGGAGCACAGGAATGACCAGGTCCCCCGCCAGCAGTGCCACACCAGCATCTTCCCTTTCCACGGGGCTGACAGCCCAAGTGACATCCTCGAGGCCCAGGCACACAGGCACGCTCCCAGTGTCTGCCATGTCAGTCCTCCCGACTCACACAGCCTCAAGGGGGCCCACCCTGACGTCGGTGACGACGCAAACCTCCACGTCTCAGCTGCTGACGGGAACAGCAGTGGGCACAACGGGCACCACCTCCACGGGCCCGCTGTCCACCTCGCACCCTGAGACCAGCAAGCTGAGAACCCTGGTGTCGACGGCCACCACTGGGGCCACCACCAGCCAGGGCACAACCAGTTGTCAACCCAAGTGCCAATGGACAGAGTGGTTTGATGTGGACTTCCCCACCTCGGGGGTCAGGGGCGGAGACATGGAGACCTATGCCAACATCCGGGCCGCGGGCGGCAAGATGTGTCAGCAGCCGCAGAAGATTGAGTGCCGGGCAGAGAGCCACCCCGAGGTGAGCATCGATCAGATTGGGCAGGTGCTCAGCTGCAGCCTGGAAGTCGGGCTGGTCTGCAGGAACGAAGACCAGAGGGGGAAGTTCACCACGTGCTTCAACTACAACGTCCGTGTGTACTGCTGCGATGATGTCCGGCACTGCCCCAGCACGGCTACCCCCCACCTCACCTCCACCACACTGCCCACCACCAGCAGCTCCACAGCCACGGTGCCATGGCCCTCGACCTCTGCCACGACCCAGACAGGTGCCCCCACCACGGCCCCTTCAGCTGAGCACACACACGAGACCACCTTCAGGACCACCCTGCTGCCCACCCCCGTGACGCCCAACACTAGGGCTACCAGCTACACCCGCTCCCTGCACCCCACGGCCTCCCCTCAGGTCACAGGGCTCCCTACCAGGTCCTCCGAGACCACACCCGGACCCCCCATCACCACAGCCAGCACAGGCCAGGCCACCTCCAGCACAGGGGCCGGCACCAGAGCCCCCCTCTCCAACCCCACGCCTGAGCCCAGCACCTCCTCACTGGGCACCAGCCTCGGCTCCACCATGGCCACCTCCACAGCCACAGTGTCCTGGCAGAAGACCCATACCCTGTGGGTCACCACGTCCCCAAAGACCGGGTCCACCGCCAAGCCAGGCTTGCCCAGTGTCTCTCCTACGGGTCCCCTTTTGACTTCCCCCAAATCGACCGCCCCCGGGTCCCCACCCACCACCCCTTCCTGGTCTGGGGTGACCTCTGGCAGCCCGGAGACCATCTCCATCTCCACTGCCTCTCCCAGCCCCGCCACAGCCTGCCTGTGCTACGCCTTCGGAAAGCTCTTCCTACCAGGTGAGTGGAGACCTGCAGCCTGGACGCTGGGTCCTGTGGGCCGTGTCCATGTGCCTGCCTGTCTGGGGACGCCCTCCTGTCCCCCCTCCCTGGCTGACCCAGTGTCTCTGTATTCGTAGGGGACATCATCTACAACAAGACCGACGGAGCAGGCTGCCACTTCTTAGCCATCTGCAACCAGCGCTGTGACATTGACCGCTTCCAGGGCACTTGCCCCACCTTCTCACCCTCGGGGACCTCGGCCTCTGTTCCCCCAACCACCCCAGTTCCCAGCTGCAATAGCACCATCCCTCCCCGACAGGTGTGCCTCCCGCCTCCTCCCTGAAGCGCCAGGCCCTTCTGTGTGCACAGGGTCTCGGGCGTCCGTCAGGGTGGCGGCACAACCCCCAGCCCCTCGGTGACCACTCCACAGCTAGCTTGGCTGGAGGGAGGCATGCGGGGTCTGGGCCTGGTTAGCACCGGCCTGGCCAGGAGGCGGGGCAGCCCTGCCCAGGCCGAGGGGGTCCTGAGGCTGCAGCGGCGGCAGCGAGGGTGGGTCTCGCAAGTCCACCTGGTGAGCGCTCTGCCCTTCTCTCCAGGTGAATGAGTCCTGGACCCTGGAGGACTGCACGGTGGCTCGGTGTGAGGGTGACAACCGTATCGTCCTTCTGGGGCCGAAGCCAATGGGCAACGTCGTCTGCGTGAACGGGCACCTGCCCGTGAGAGTGCAGAGCGGAGATGGGCCCTGTGACTACAGCTACGAGTGCGAGTGTGAGAGCCCGCCGCTGGGGGCGGTGGGGGAGGGCATGCGCCGCCAGGCATTTGGGACACGCACATGTCCACCATGCCCGATGCCCGGGATCGCTGAGCCCACTCCCCGTCAGGCTTGGCGGTTTGAAGGGAAGCCAGGGGTTTCTGAGATCAGGGGAGAGGAGGGGATCGTAACCTGAGGGGTCCTGAGCAGATATCCCCATGGAGCAGCACGTAGGAGGGGGTGATCTTACAACCCCCGGGGGTCCTGGGGTAGCTAACATAAAGGACCACAAACTGGGTGGTTCAAAACGACAGAAAGTGATTCTCTCCCAGTCCTGGAGACCAGAAAACCAAGATCCAGGTGTCTGCAGGACCGAGCTACCCCCAAAACTTTAAAGGAGGGTCCTGTCTGCCCCTTCCAGACTTGGGGCCTCAGGCGCCCCGGGCTGTGGCCGCGTCCCTCCCACCTCTGCCCGAGTCATCACGTGGCTTCCTCTCTCCGTCTCTTCCGTCTCTTAGAAAGACACCTGTCGTTGGATTTAGGGCCACCCTGGTAACTCAGGATGACGTCACTCCATGATCCTTAATCACAGTAGCAAAGACCCTTTTCCCAAAGGAGGTCACGTTCGCAGGCTCTGGGTGGACGCGTCTTCGGGGTCCCCATCCAACCTGCTATACCCATGTCATAAACGAGAGGACTGAGGCCCTGGGGGCTGAGTGACTCCCCAAGGTGGCAGCTCTGGGTGGCACTGGGTGAGGCCTGTCCACACCCCCCAGGCTCCTGCAGCGGCTGGGGGGACACCCACTACGAGACCTTCGACGGCACCTCCTACTCTTTCCTGGACAATTGCACCCACGTCCTCATGCGGGAGATCCAGCCGCGCCACGGGAACCTCAGCATCCTCCTACACAACCACTACTGCGAGGCCGCCGCCAGCTGCCCCCGCGCCCTCAGCGTCCACTATGAGTCCATGGACATCGTCCTCACCACCACCCCTGGCGCCGACGGGCAGGAGGAAAGCCTGGTGAGTGCAGGCAGCAGAGCGGCACTGGCCTGTCCCAACCTGGTTAGGGAAGGCAGGGGCCAGCAGAGGCCCGGGAGCCCTGGTGCACGTAGAGCGCATTTCCCCCGCGCGGAGGGCAGCTCCCATGGGGCCTCAGGGGAGGCAAAGGGCACACTGCGACCTGGGGCCCCAAGCACAGTGACTCCTGAGCAGGGAAGCAGTGTGGGAGGTGCCCGCGGCCAAGAGCACCCTGGGACCCAAATGCGCCGACTGTGACCCCAGGCCCGAGGGGGCATCTGCGCTTCGGGGTGCAGATGCCGAGGCGGGGGCCCAGCGTCTGGCAGGCAAAGCCCCAAAGGCCAGGCCGCTGCCCCTCGGCCCAAGTCACGGGTTCCCTGGTCACGTCCCCAGATCCTGTTTGGACAAATGCGGGTGAGGCAGGGCTTCAGCAAGAACGGCCTGACCGTGACGGCGACGGGGGCCGCCGAGATGAGCATTGAGATTCCCGCCATCGGCGTGAGCGTCATCTTCAACGGGCGGGTCTTCCAGGCCCGGCTGTCCTACAGCCGCTTCAGCCACAACACCGAGGGCCAGTGTGGTGAGCGGGGACCTGCAGGACGCCTGCTGGGGGAGCAAGGGGCCGGGCACCACCGCTGCGGGCACACGCCCCCAGGCGGCCCTGGCTTGACCGCCTGCCCCCGCCACAGATTCCCACCTGCTCCCCCTGCCACCTGCCCCGGGCAGGAAGCAGTGCTTCATAGCTGACTGGCTGCCAGGGAAGTCGGGGGGATGGAAGGGGAGAAGAGGATGGTCCAGTGCCCCGCCCACAGTGATGCACCTGCCCCGCCCTCCCCAGGCACCTGCACCAACAGCCGCAGGGATGACTGTCGCCTGCCCGACGGCACCATGGCCCCCACCTGCCAGGACATGGCCCGGTCCTGGCTGGTCGCCAACAGCAGCGAGGAGGGCTGCTGGGCACCGACCGGCCTGCCCCCGACCACCAGCCCCCTCCCGCCGGCACCCAACACACCCACCTCCACTCCGTGCCCCCCGGAACCCCTCTGTGAGCTGATGCTGAGCCCGTGAGTCCTCTGCATGGGCTGGGCGGTCAGAGGCAGCCACCCCCGGGGCATCCGCCCTGGCCTCTGACCGGCCCTGCCTGCAGGGTGTTTGCCGGGTGCCATGGCCTCATCCCGCCCGGCCCGTTCTTCAGCACCTGTGTCAGCGACAGCTGCAGGCCCAGCCGCCCTGACCACCCTGCAGTGCTCTGCCAGAGCCTGGAGGCCTACTCTGCGCTCTGCCGCGCCCGGGGCGTGTGCCCCGACTGGCGCAACGCCACCAGCGGGCTGTGTGGTGAGTCGGGTGTGGCCGCCGGGGGCCCTGGCCTCCTTGGCCCACCTGACACCCGTCTGTGTGCCCGCAGACCTCACCTGCCCGCCCACCAAGGTGTATAAGCCGTGTGGCCCCGTGCAGCCCAAGTCCTGTGACTCCAGGTGAGCCCAGCTGATGGGGACGGGATAGGACGGTGGGGACAGCAGGCCTCCCAGGCCTGCCTGAAGGGTCTGGGGGGACCCAGGAGGAGACCCACAGAGGGTCCGGGACCCCAAGCCCCAGATCTCAGGGTGCCCTTCCCCCACCCTGACCTCCGCCCATGGACTTCAGGAGTGACCCCAGCCCCCCACCATGCCCACTGCACTCCTCCTCGGACTGCCCTGGTTGCCTTGCAGGAGCCAGAGCCCGGTGAGCACGGGGCTGGCAGAGGGTTGCTTCTGTCCCGACGGCCACATCCTGTTCAACTCACACACGGACATCTGTGTGCCCGAGTGCCGTAAGCAACCCCACACCTGGGCCCGCCCCAGCCCCGCAGAGCGGGATGCGGAGGGCCACGGGGCGGGCACACCCCGGCCTGGGCCCACCCCACCCCGTCCTGCCAGCGGTGCAGGGTGGGCTTGAGGCTTCCTGAGCCCCCTCCTAAGTGACTGCCCTCCTCGGGTTCTCCGGGGGCTTCTGTCCCCAGCAGGAAGAAGAGGCCTCTGTTGGGGGGAGGGGGTGGCCAGGCCTGCTGGGCCCCAACCCCAGCACTCCCAGTGACCCCCTTTCTCCCCGTTCTTCCCTCCCAGCCTGCGTGGGACCAGATGGGTTTCCCAAATTCGTGAGTGTTCTGCCCACAGCTGCCTGACTCCTTGCTTGAGCAGAAGGAGGGAGGGCGTCCCCATCTCAGGGCGGCAGCTCTACCCGAGCCAGGGAGGGGCTGGTGTGGGCACCCCAGAGTGAGCTGCATCACCGTCACACGCCTGCTCCAGAGAGGGGGGAGGCTGAGGGCTGGGGCCTGACCCGCTGCTGGACGCAGCCCCAGAGGCCGGGGCACCACCCAGGAGCCCTGGGGGACCCTGACCTGGTCTGTTCCAGCCCGGAGAGCGGTGGGTCAGCAACTGCCAGTCCTGCGTGTGTGATGAAGACTCCGTGTCGGTGCAGTGCACCCCTGTGCAGTGCGAGGCCCGGGACCAGCCACAGGAATGTGGCTGGGCCGGCTTCGTGGCCCAGACCAGGCCCCTGGCCGACAACCCTTGCTGCATGGAAACTCTGTGTGGTGAGGCCTGCACCCCAGGGGACCGGGTGGAGTGGAGAGACAGCAGAGGACGGTGTTGGGCACAGGCCACCTGGCTGGCAGGCCTGCAGGGCGGAGGAGGGTTGCGGGGTCCTGGCTGGACTTGGCTGGACCACGAGGTGGGGAGGCCTCTTGGGCCTCCATTTTTCCACCTAAAAATGAAGCCGATGACCTCTGGTGTGCCCTGGTACCACCCAAGGTCCTGGGGAAGACCGGGGAGGTGACAAAGCGTGGGGACCCAGAAGGGCAACAGAGAGCTGTCAGCTCCCATGGAAGGGGCTCTCTCTCTTTGGTCCAGTGAGGGTAGGTGTTACCCTGGGCAGGGACCCCCCAGGCAGCCCCCCAACTCTCCCGCAGTCTGCAACAGAAGCACGTGCCCCCAGAGCCCACCCAAATGTAGGCCGGGAGAGGAGCTGGCCTGCACCCAGGCGGAGGACAGCTGCTGTCCCACCTTCAGCTGCCGTGAGTCTCTGGGGTGGGGGTGGGGCCGGGGGGGGTTCTGAACGCTTCCTTCCGCTGCCTGGGCACGTCCTCAGCCCTCTCTTCCCTTCCAGGGCCTCAGCTGTGCACCTACAACGGCACTGTCTACGGGGTAAGGGCTCAGCTAGGCGGTCGGGGTAGGGCGGAGAGCGGGTCCAGGGTGGGCACATCTGCCGAGGGATGCCCCGTGTCCACTCCTGCTCTCCCCACGCCCAGCCCTATCCAGCCCCTCCCGCCATGACAGCAGGTGAGTCGAGGCTCCGGGCCCTTTACAGGCACCTTCTGTAGAGAGCCTCTGGGGGCTTAGCTCTCCCAGCAAGAGCTTTGGGGCAGGACTGCACCCTCCCACCCCTCCTGCCTGCCCTGGTCGGTGCTCAGCCAGCGGGCACATCCGTAATCCCACGTGAAGAGGAGAGACTGCTCTGTGGGCCTCACCGACACGGGGAGATGTCCTGGCCCTGGTGCCCCTCAGGGCCCTCAGTGTCACCTCCCCTCACCCTGTCCACTGCAGGTCGGTGCAACCTTCCCAGCGGTCATTCCCTGCCACACGTGCACCTGCCTGTCCGTGGACACCCATGACCCGACCGTGCAGTGTGAGGAGGATGCCTGCGACACCACTTGTCCCCAGGTGAAGCCGGCCTCCTGGGCAGCCCCCAGCCACCACACCCTAGGGTCCAGGAAGGGCCTCCGGCTCAGGCTTCACTGGGGTTTTTTTCTTCCCAAAGGGAGGGAGTGAAGCAGGAGGATGGTGGAAGGGGTCTTGGGCGAGGGGCAGGACCTGCAGGGCTGGGATCAGGTCCCTGGAGGGCACAAATGCAGAAGGTGCTGGAAGCAGGGGTGAGGCTAAGAGGGGACACTGGGGCAGGGCAGGGACACTGCCTCACAGAGGAAAGGCGCTGCTAGGGAGGCCCTGGGCTCCTGGGATATGGGCAGGAGAGCAGGAGGCTGACGAGCCAGGCTGGGGCTGAGGGACGTGCCCCCCCCCCCCCCGGCTCTGTCCCCAGGGCTTCCAGTACTCGAGGGTGGCCGGGCAGTGCTGCGGGGAGTGCGTGCAGACGGCCTGCCTCACGTCCGACGGCCGGCTGGTCCAGGTAAGGGGGGCTCAGTCTCAACCCCCGCGCCCCAGAGACCCTCCCCACCAGCTCCTCTCTGCCCACCAGGTAATCCTCAACCCGGCCCCCATTCTCCCCCTTTTATTTCAGCCCAATGAGACCTGGATCAACAGGGTCGTGGACAACTGCACGTTATACCACTGCCAGGCTGAGAACGGGCCCCCTATGCTGATCCCGACACCCCTCGCATGCCCGGACGTGTCCAGCTGCAGGGTGTGTGTCTGGGGCTCAGGCCCGCCCCGGAGGCCCCGTCCACGCCCAGAGCCACACCCACCCTGGAGCCCCGCCCACACCCACCCCAGGAGGCCCCGCCTGCCCCAGCTCGCCCTCTGTCCCCCTTCCCCCGCAGGGCATCCTCAGGAAAATCGGCTGCTGCTACTCCTGTGAGGAAGTGGGTACGTCGAGGCCCCGCCTTCCCGCCCCCAGCCCCGCCCACTGACTCCTCCCGAAGCCAACCCCCGCCGCCGGAGCCCGACCCTGAGTGGGAGGTGACGGGGGGGGGGGGGGGTGCGGCACGGGGGGGGGTGGGGTGCGGCGCGGGCGGGGGCCCTCAGAGATCCGCCTCCACCGCCTTTCGTCCGCCCAGACTCCTGCCAGGTACGCGCCAGCATGACGGTCCTGCGACACCGGGGCTGCGCCACCCAGGCTGCCGTCAGCGTCCCCTTCTGCGAGGGCTTCTGCCCGGGAGCGTCCCGGTGAGCGGCCCGCGCCTCCCCCCACCCCCGGGACACACGGGGACACCACCCGGTGCCCCACGTGTCCGTGTCCCTGTCCCTGGCCGGACACCTGGCGCTGGGCTGGGGCTGGAGGGCCCAGCTTGCTACAGGAAGGAAAGAAGGGCCGCCCCAACAGGGCTTCACCAACCCTGGGGCCTTCCCTGACCCCCAGAGCCCGGCCTGGGAGAGCTTGGCTGGGCCACGTGGGGCAGGGCACCAGGGCTACCACCCAAAGGTCAGAGTCCACGTGCAGGACGGGCGGAATCCGGGGGGACCAGACTGTCAGGGTAGAGCTGCTGGCAGAGCCCCGCCCCACCCCCGATGCCGGGGCTGCAGCCAGCTGTGAGCAGACGGGCTGGAAGAGGCAGGAGGATGGGTCTAGGCCTGGCTGGAGGGCCCCGGGCAGGTTCCTGGAGGAGGGGTCTGACAGGGTCAGCAAGTCAGAGGAGCTGCTGTGGGAAAGAAAGGGGGCCTGGCTGGGGAAGGTCGGGGTTCAAAGTGACCGAGAGCGCTGCCCGGGCCAGTAAAGAGAAGCCCCGAGCGCTCAGGGAACAGGCACGGGGCCGCTGTCTCCCGACCCCCGAGAAACCAGGAGCCGGGCAGTCCGGGCGGTTGTGGCTGGGGGAGCCGGTCCTGAGGGCCGTACGTCTGCAGGTACTCCATGGGGGCCCGGGCCACGCAGTGCCCGTGCATCTGCTGCCAGGAGACCAGGGCCCACCAGGAGGTGGTGACCATGCAGTGTCCCAACGGGACGGCCTTCCAGCACACCTACACCCACGTGGACGAGTGCAGCTGTGGCCCATCCTGCGTCTCCTCGGCCCAGGCTCCTGAGGACAGCACCCCCAACTTCCCGATCTATGGGTCCACCACTGTCTGACGCATTCTGCCCCCCCACCTCACACGCCTGCCCCACCTGCCCCACCTGGAGCTAGAACATGCACCACCCAACCACGGAAACCGCGGGAGCCCACGCACACCTTCCGTGGATACCACTGCCCCCGCCCACTTTACACCTGCCCCAGGTGAAACCCAGACCCTGGAGGGTGACAGCTTAGTGAGGGTCAGCTTGAGGAGGACCCCAGGCTGGGGGGACCTGCCCTCAGAGCCCCTCCTGCCTGTTTTGGCCACCTGCCTGGCCTTCGGGACCTGACCCTCACCTGAAACACAAGCACCCGCTTCACCCAGGCTCACCCCCGTCCTGGTGTCAGAGGGATGACCCGGAGAAAACACACCCACTGCCGTGCTGCTCCCACGGCGGGCCTGTGTGCCCCCCACTTCCCCTCGAAGCCCTGTGGTGCACAGGTGTCCGCTGGCTACACCTCCTGCAGCTGAGCGCAGACTGAGGCCTGTCCAGGCAAGGCCGGCTACCTGCCCATGTCTGGACCCCGGCCTGAGGCTACGAGGGCCGAGGGACGGGACCCGGCAGGGTCGGCACCCCACAGCACCCGCTCTGCTCACCCAGCCCCAGTCTTTGAAAATAAACATCGAGCATCACATACATTTCCTGGTCCTGGCGGCTCTCCCCTCCATGTGTGGGCCGGGCTGTCCAGAGCCACACCCCTGCTGGACCCCCGGGAGGGACAGGCGGGGCAGGAGGCAAGAGGCCCCCAGGGTCAGTCTTGGGCTGTGGGAGTACTGGCCAGAGTCAGGGGTCATCCAAAGGTTCAAACACGCGGCTTTTATAAGGAAGTTGGTTCACAGCTGCACAAAGACCGGAAGAGCCAATGGGGGGAGGCCCACGGGGGGACGCAGAGGGCATCAGTGTGGGAAGCGCTCCCTGCGCCTCTGCGGGGCATCTCCTTCAGGCACTTGTCACACGTCAACTTGCTGTGTATCTGACCTTCGCTTCTCTCTCCACCAAGGGCAGGGATTGCTGCCTTTCTCTTCCGCTGCCCCATCCAGAGTGGAGAACACTGCCAGCACAGGATGGGATGGGACGAGCTGGGGGCAAGGGTGGCGTGGTGCCCCGGCTTGAGTGTCCACACGGGCAGGGGCAGCTACGAGAGGGTGGGGCTTCCACCGGGGAGGCAAAGGCGGTGCTGGCCGGGGCCAAGGAAGCCTGGCGAGCATGTGCGGGGCGGGGCCTTCTGGGGCCTCCTGCATCACGTGACCTGCCTCTGTGCTCTGTGTGCGCCTGCCCACCCAGGGAACGGCAGCCACAGTGATTTACATTGTCCCCCATGGGCTGGGGTCCTCAGCTCCCGGGGAAGGCGGGGCCCGTGGTCTCTTTTGTGGCCTTTCCTACTCACGTCACCGAGGTCTGGTCAGGGCAGGCCACCCTGGGACTGGGCCGGAGATGGTCCAGGAGGGCTGACAAGGTTACAGACACACTGCAGGTGAGTGGCTGACCCCTCGGTCACCACTGGAGTCAACTGTAAACTTGCCGTGTCTCACAGTGTGATTTCCTGGGGCGGCGGAGCGGACTGTGGCCAAGTCATGCCCCAGCCGTAGTCTTTGTTAACCCACGTGTAAAACAACAGCATGTCCTAAACCTCAGTCGTTCTCAGGGCACGACTGCTTCCTTAAACCCACGTACCTCTTACAAAATTAAGCGTGTTTCCAAGGTACCTGTAAAATGAGTGTCCGCCTCCACAGACCAGAGCTCACGTGTGTGAAGTGTTTTCACCCGTCACGGACTAGAGTTCACTTTGGAGACCAGTGCCCAGATGTGCTCTTTGCAGGCTCGCTCTCTGCCTGGTGTGGAATTAATTAAGGAAACTGAGCTAAAGTTGGGGTCGGGACAGGCCTGCAGGGGAAGCTCTCCTGCCCTCAGTGCAACATCAACTACCCCAAACAGGAAGAGACGTCCCCCTGCACGCCCCTGACAGGAAGGCCTCTCTACGGACCACCCAACCGGAGGAGGGAAACTTCTCTCCTCCCACGGCAGCCCAGCCCATCAGGGACTGCAGCGGCCCAGCCCATGGGAAGCCTCCTTACTCCGGACCCCCAGCTCCTCCAATGGGCTCTGGATATCACAGCCCCTCCCAGCTCCCCCTTCTCCCCATGAAAGCAAGCTCCTCCCCCTTGTTCTCCGGCTGTGCCTATGGGCCGCGACGGTTCACGGATGCTGAGCTGCAATTCGTCTGCTATTCCCGAATAAACTCACTTTTGCTGGTGAAACAACTGGCTATGTTATTATTGAAGTCGACGCTGGACAAGCTGCACCCCACCTCCCTCCAGAGGCCACAACCCCACGGTAACTGAGGGCGGCTGAGACGTGGGACCCTGGGACCACCAGGTGCTGCCTCTCAGCCCTGGGCGGCTCTGTGCTCTCATCTTGCTCCAGGCAAGGCTCACCGCTGGTCAGCCAGGTCCAGCCCTGAGTTCAGGGGCCTGACTGGGGTCCCACTGTCCCCCCCACCCAGGCCTTGGGCTCCCTGACCCATCAGAGCGGACGCCCGGTGCCCTCATCCTCTGCTTGGTGTCGCGGCCCGCCTGGACCCCGCATGGGCTTCTGAAGCTTGGGTGGACCCAGCTCTGCTGCCAGGCTCATCGGGGGCAGCTCCTGTGCGATTCGTGAAGGACCGAGGGCGTGGGGCCCGGGCAGGTCACAGACGTTTCCAGAACTCCGCCAGTGCTCTTTACGAGACAACTAACTCATCCTAGCTCCATCCTAGCGGGGGTGTGGAGGGCGCCTGGCACGGATCTTCCTGCTGTCCGGGTACCCTGGGGTCACGTCCTCACTCGCCCTCCAATCTGCTCCCCCGCTGAACCCAAGACACGTTGGTTTCCCAGCCTGTCTGGGGCCTGAGAGCAGAGCTGTGGAAGCAGGGGGCACGGAGCTCTGCGGGGGGCAGAGCTCCCACCCACAAGCCCAGGGCTCAGCCTGGCCGCCGAGCAGTCCGTCCACAGCTCCAGCTCAGCAGAGCCCCTCCCAGACCAAGGCCCCAGCCGGGCCCTCCTCCAGGACGCCCCTCGGCCAGCGCCGGACGCGTCCCCCTGTGCTGGTGTGAAGTCCACACACTCTGTCCATCCTGCCCGGATGTCCACAGGAGTAACAGCGGGCCAGCTGTACGTCAGAAAGAAAACAGCTCTTCCACACTGAGTTAATACCCCTTGCACTGCAATTTTTGTAATTTTTCCCTTTTCCATTTTGTCCTAAATGAGGTTTATTGCTTTAATCTCGGCAGGTACCTAACAGTTAACAGACACTGAGGATAATTACCTTAGTGACAACGTTACACATTACTGAATGAACGTTTTGTTATCACTGGGTTTAACGCGTTTCACAGTGACGCCTGTGCTCAGGGAACCGCGTGTTTCTCACTAGACTGACTTGTTAGCACAGAAAACTTTCAAGCAAGACCACCATTGACATGCTCATCCCAAGCAGCACCGCGCTCGCCGCGCTGGCTTGTCTCCCGCCCTCCGCCCTCCGCCCTCGGGGTGACGGGGATACAGCTTCGCTGAGCGCTAGGGGACTACGGCCCTGGACGCGGGGCTTTGCCTCCAGAACAACTCAAACATCAAACTGGGCTGCAACCTTTGCTTCCACAAAGTTTGCTTTTCAGAAATCACCAGTTCCAAGGGATGTTCTGAACATTACTTCTGAAAATAAAAATGGAAGAGAGAACGATAATAAATCGCTCTCCTTGTCAGCACAGGGAAGACGGCCCTGAAGGCCCGGACTCTGTGCGCTCTGGGAGCCCCGTGAACCCGGAAGCCCAGCCCAGGGAGGTCCTGCCACCCTTGGGGCCATGGTGGGGAAGGGGACTGGCCGAGCTCAGAATCCCTCCTGCATTTCTTCGTCCAACAAGTGCTGACCGAGCCCTGCTGTGCGGGCAGAAGCCCATGCTTGACCGCCCAGCATCCCAGCAGGATGGAGACCCAGCAGAGGAAAGGGAATGGGTGCATCTGGATGACCCAATCGAGAGGGGCTGGGTGTGGGGAGGGCGGGGAGTTGCCAGAGAGGCTGGGAAGCTGCCCCGCTAGCCATGGGGAGCAGGTTGAGGTCAGGAGCCTTGCAGGGGGGACGAGAGGCTCGGCAGGAGGCCTCCCTGAGCTCCTGGGTCCTGAGTCTTCCCTTTGCAGGGCTGGCCAGGATGTGGGTGAGGATCCGGGCCTTGTGCCGTCTCCCTAGCACTCAGGAGACATGGGAACCCAGACGAAGGGCCAGAGCCGCTGCCAGGGTGCTCGGCCCACCCATTGGAGTCTCCAGACTTCCTGGTGGGAAGTGAGGGGCCCCCTGGGCCAGCTGGGGACAAGCAGTCATCCTGCAGCCTGAGGGGTGCCCTGAGCACCAGGCCCGGAGCTCAACGTAAAGGCAGCAGCACCTGCCACCCCAGGAAGCCCTGAGAGGAAGGGAGCCTGGACCCGCGATGGCCGTCCTCGGAGCCCCCATGGCTGCGGGGCCAGCCCACTCCTCGCTGCCCATGACTGAGCGGGGTGTCAGCGTGCAAGCTGGGACAGCGTGGGCCCGCTGCAGCTGCAGGCACTGGGAGAGCATCTCGGGGCCTGACAAGCTCTGGACCCAGTCGGGGGGCTGGCTGTGGCCCAGGAGCAAACACCCTAGGAGCACATTCGCCACGCTGCCGGGCAGGCTCTTGGAAATTCGGAACTGACCGCGGTCCGCGTTGGGTGGAGAGCCCAGAAGGGCCCTCGCGGTGGCTGAGGAAGGGATGTGGAGGCTAAGCAGGGCCCTGCGGACACTGCACAGGTGAGGGCACCTGCCCAGGTGGGAGGGCGCCTGCACAGCTGAGAACCAGCGCAGGTGACCCCTGCAGTGCAGCTGAAGACAGCAGATGCCGTTACGGGGCTGGCTCCTCAGCAGCGGAGCGATGGGGTGGGGGCTGAGGCCCCACCGGAGCAGAAGGGTCAGAGGCCACTGGACGCCCTGAGCAGTGGCTACCTGCGGTGATGGGGGCAAGCTGGATGGGCCGCTGACAGCCTGCGGACTCAGAACAGAGCCAAGTGACAGCACAGACAGCTGTCGGCCTCCTCATGGGGGCCACGGCCCCTCCCCCAGGGTCCAGACCTGCTCGGTCCTCAGACCAGAACCATCGGCCGGAGGAGAGACTGGGCTCCCTTGGGAGAGCCCCAAGGCACCAGGGCAAGTGGACAGGGCGGTGGTCCCTACCCCCACCCAGAGGGGCCACCACTGACCGCAGGGGCCCAAAGCAACGCCAAGGCTCCTTTAAAACTGGGGCTTATGGGGCCACTCAGCTACCCACTGGTCATTTCCCCAGCCCTGGAACGTGTAACTGGGATGGACGCTGGCAGAACGCCACTGATCCCTCTGCCATCTGGGACGGGCTGGCTGAGAGAAGGGCCATCTCTGACCTCCAACATGAAAGACGGAAGTGTCGCCGCCACCACCACTGCCTGGTACCCACTGCCTGGCGCCTACACACCCAGCCCGCACTCGGCTGCAGACGGACGTCCACGCGAGGAGTGGCGGGCCCCTGAGACGTGGGCAGGCCGCATACCTGGGTAACGTCCTCGTCCCCTGTCCCCAGCTCCACCAGCCGACCCCAAAGTGACACCCCCGCCCACACCCAGCTCGACAGTTTCAGGCCTGTTTCACACGCTCGGTGCACATCTACCCCATGCTCCCTGGAGCTCACAGGACTCCCGACTGGAGGCACCAACCGTCCCCCCACCTCCTCTGGGCCCCGCGTGCAGTGGGTTTCTTCAGCCCCCGCTGGACCACCAACCCTCAGCAACGTCCAATCTGCCAAAAGCCTGCCCACCAAGGGGTCCACTGCAATGACTGCATCTGCACTTCCAACAGTTCTATCTGTTCTCCATTTCCGTGTGGGTATTTTATTCTGTTTCCCCAACACTGCAGGTCATCACGTGCTGCTCCAGGGGAGGCTGGTGGCTGGGATGGGCGGGGTCCCGCTCGCCTGCGTCTGAGCTGGTGCCCCGGGACCGGGACTGACACCGACACTGGCTCCTCCAGAAACAATGTGCTGCTGCTTCCACCAAGCGGCTTTCTCACCTGGAGCTCCCCGGGCTGTAGGTGGTGTAGACATGGGCCCGCAGTGGGGAGGGGCTCCCCCCTCCCTCTGTGGGCCGAGTCCCCTCCTCAGCCAGCACTTCAACGAGCCAAGGCCGCGCCTCCCGGCGGCTCACGCCCCACATGCAGGGCCGAGCACCCGGCACACACGAGCGCTGAGCGTACCCTACCCTCTGCATCGTGTCCCTGGTGCCCGGGCCCCACACGCACACAACTCCTCTCAGCCTTGGGCACAAGCTCTCACTGTGACACTGACCCAGGGCAGGAGGGCACCCGAGAAAATTGTCAGGGGATAACGGGGGCCGGGGGGGGGTGTGCCCGAAGGCAGTGGGTCCCCTCCCTCCCCGACTCAGGGCTGGGCCAGCCCCACCCCTGTGTGTTCCAGGGCCTCGGGGCCCAGCACCTGAGCAGGACCCTGCACTCGGGGTCTGGCTCTGAGGAGGGCGTTGTGGGCCCTTAGAAGGGGAGACACATTGGGGCCCATGTTTGGTTCCTACTCCGGGTCGGGACGGCCTGGAGAAGAATTACGAACAGGACAACAAAGGAGCGAGAGGCCGGTGCTTCGGGAACCGGGAGAGGAGGACAGCGTCTGGGGCCTGGCCTCCACAGCCCAACCAGAAAACCAAACCCACGCTGCACGGAAATATTTCAGGCTCCCAGTCAGAATCCAGCCTGTGCCCTTCTCTGCCTTCACTTAGCCGTCCTGTAACTAGTTTGCTGGTGAGTTTATCGTGACTGCTGTCGACCTGCTTATTACGAGCCGAGTTAAAACAGAACAAAAATGGTAAACTCTCCTTGAAGAACTTGACTTCTCTATTTTACACAGACCATTTATTAAATTAGAAGGCTGAAAAGTAAAAACGTATCTTACAATCAAGGAGGAATCTGGACCCTGGACCCCAACAGAATGGTCAGAAACGCAAAGCTCTGAGGACCGTTTCTGCCAACACCCGGCAGGGGGCGCCCGAAACGGGAGGGAGGGCAGGCCTGCTGGAAACGCCTCTCTCCTCCCGGGCACAGAGCAGCAGCCAGCTGCACGGTGCCCCGGCCCGGGCCCAGCAGCCACGGGGGCCCAGCAGCCACGGGCGGGCGCCCGAGCCAGACAGCCCCCACCCCAGCCCCAGAGGCTTCCTGGATGGTGAGCGCGGACACGAATGCGAAGGACACGAATGCGAAGCCGAGGCAGGAAGGGCGTCCGACTTAACAAAGGCCTCACAGGGCATGACCTTCCTCTGACCTAGTAAAGCAGCAGCATCCATGAAAAAGGACCATGAGAGCCGGCAGGTCTGGAGCCGCCCTGAGGCTAGGACTCCCGTGAGCGGAGGCTCGGGCGGGGCGGCTGGGGCAGCGCGGGGTCACCTGGGGCTGCGGGCCCGGCCCGTGTGGAGCTGCGCTGAGTGTGGTCAGGTCACCGCCCAACAATCTAGGGCTGCAGCCGAGGAACCATCGCTCTCAAGCATCTGAGAAAAGCCTGCGGCAAAGGCACAAGTGGTCCGAACCCACCAACCGACGCAGGTCTCCCCGAGCCGGGGCGACCGTGCACGCCCGGGGGAGACAGAAAGCGGCACCGCACGGAACCTACGTGGAGGGAAGGGCTGCAGCCTGAGTCCTCCCAACTTCCTCGGGCTGACCTGCCACTGACGTCCACACGGTTGGGATCCACCTCTATGTCCAAAGGCTGGGCAATGACTCCAAAGACAGAGCGGTGACCGCGACTTACCGCGGACCGCAGTGACCACAGCACAGTGCGTCACTTCGGAGACACCATTCAGATTTCTGATTTCCACGGGGCATCACCCAGCCTGTCCCCGTCCTCTCTGTCCGCGGCTGGAGCCAGGGCCAGGGTGCCATCCACACGGCAGGGCGCCTCCTGCCTCTTGGGAAGACCTGCCAGCACTGACGGTCACCAGACTGCCCTCTCTGTCGCCCAAACTGACCCACAGGCCTGGGCCCAACCTAGTCTCCCTAAATTAACATCGGCAGTAAAAGCCAGGAGCTCCTAAACGCCCTTTAATAAGCAAATACAAACACTGGATCTGTTTCTTACATCCCCAATTTTAGTTCTGTTGCCAGAGTGCATCCCGGGGAGGAGCGGTGACCCTTCAGGACAGCATCACACAGAGGCGGGTGAGACAGCAGGAGAGACTGAGGGCCCGGGGCTCGGGCCAGGGCTCCCGACGCCACGCCCAGACTTGGCTGCTCTGCACTCAGGCTGAGCTCTGCAGCCGAGGCTGGACGGGGGTGAGCAGCCCACGAACACCACCAAGGGGAGGAGATAAGTTTTCAGCTGAAACCTCTAAGTGACCCCAAACCTGCTGACAGTGGGTTCTGTGTGCCTTGCGTTAATGGGCCTCTACCCAATCAGGTCGCGTCACCGCAGGCCACCAATCAAACCAGAGGAGGCTCGGCACGAAGGCCCTGGTGGGGGCAGCTGCTCCCAGGAGAGTCTCCTGGGACGGCGGGAAGGCGGACGCGCACACGGGACACGGCCCTCCGACCAATGCGGGAGAGGCCCCCCACCCGCCCCGACCACGTCGAGAACGGCTGCAGGAACCAAAAACCACATGCATCCCGAACAAGGGTGTGGACTGGGCTACACAGACGTCCGAGGAAGGGGCTACGCAGGGCGCGTTCATGGGGATCTGCTGGGGACGGTGCTCCTGGGAGCTGGGCGGGCAGGTGGGCAGGCAGGCTGGCAGCGGGGCACGTCTAGGACTCCTCGCCCATCTGCAGCAGGGAGTTGATGGCCGCATCCCTGCTGCCCCGCTGGGCCTCCAGCACAGAGCGGATCACCTCCCGGTCCACGTTGGGGAACACGTCCTGTAGGGCCTTCAGGTCCTCCTCGCTGCAGCAGGGCTGGGCGCTCACGGCTGGGGGCAGGGCCACAGGCACCATGCCAGGGCTGCACACAGCGGGCATCCCTGCGAGCAGAAGACGGGGGTCAGGGAAAGCAGCACCTCCGACGCGCGGGCTAGCCGCCCCGGGGGGTGGCCCCCCAGGTCTCATCTCCCAACCTGACCTCAGAAACTGGCCAGACACTTGTGAGAAACCAGGGGCAAGCAGCCCCCCGCCACTCGGTCCCCGGCATCTCACATGAGCCCACTTCACACGGGGGTGCCAGGAGCAAAAACAAGCCTAAGAACGTGTGCATTTACACCACAGGGGTCAATTCTCATCCATCAAAGGCCACAAAACAGTTCCCTCCGCCTGAGAACAAAACAGCAAACACAGTCTATGCTCCTTTGCCCCGACACCTGAGACTTTCATGCTGTTTCCTCTGTCACACATTCCAGAACAGACTTTCCCAGCTTGGCACTCACATCACAATCAGACACTGACGAGGAAAGAAAACTCGCCCAGCACATGCCCAGCGCGTGCCCAGCCTTCCCCATGACAGCAGACAACCCACGAGGCGAGGTGCTCACAAGCACTGCCGCGCCGGGGCCTGTGCGCACTAGCAGAGGCTCTGGGGCCCCGGACGCCCAGCCCCGCCAGCTACACATGGGGCTCCTGGTATCACTCCCTCACACCAGCCATGTCCCTTCACTCCCTCGTTAGACACAGGTGACAACTGAGAACCTCACAGCATCTCAACTGCTGGAAGGTTCAGTCCGAGCACCTGGTGCCACCGGACCCCAAGACAAAGCTTTGACTCCTCGTCCTGAGATGGTCTCGTGGGGGAACCCAGACAAACGTAAGGAAGGAGAATGTTAACAGAGACTCCACGCCTAACCAAGTGCAGAGCCTAGTCAAACACCTCTCTGAAAAGTAGAAAGGGATTTAAAATCATTAGTTCTGGAACTTCCCTGGTGGAGCACTGGTTAAGAATCCGCCTGCCAATGCAGGGGACACAGGTTCGAGCCCTGGTCCGGGAAGATCCCACGTGCCTCGGAGCAACTAAGCCCATGCGCCACAACTACTGAGCCTGCGAGCCACAACTACTGAAGCCCCCGTGCCACAACTACTGAAGCCCGCGCACAGCAACAAAGACCCAACTCAGCCATAAATTAATTAATTAAAAAAAAAAAAAAGAATCCGCTTGGCAATGCAGGAGACGCAGATTCGGGCCCTGGTTGAGAACTAAGATCCCACATGCCGCGGGGCAGCTAAGCCTGTGCGCCACAACTATTGAGCCCGGGGGCCACAACTACTGAAGTCCGCATGCCTAGAGCCCATGCTCCACAAGAGAAGCCACCGCAATGAGAAGCCCGCGCACCACAACCAAGAGTAGCCCCCGCTCGCTGCAACCAGAGAACGCCCGCGTGCAGCAACGAAGACCCAATGCAGCCAAAAATAAATAAATAAATTTTAAAAATAAATAAAATCATTAGTTCTTATAAACTCAAAAGCACAAACAATCCGCCCGACCAGGCTGGGAGCGCTGGACTGAGAAGTTTAGGACATGATTTCCTTTCCTATCTGAAGTCAGAAGATCCTAAAAGCGGCTCAACGCTGTCCAAACCAAAACTGGCAGAAGGGCCGACAAGTGTTGAGACGAGGTGGCATCGGCTGCAGGTGCGCGGCCGAGGCTGAGCTGGACACACACGGCCGCCTCCAGGGACGGAGGGGACAGGATGTGCTCCCAAGGCAGCAGCGGAGCCCAGCCCCTCCGAGTCCCTCCTGGGCCAGCTGGGCCGAGCACCTGCCCACACCCCCCGCCCACCATCCTTTAGTCCTGGCCATCCTGAGAGGCGAGAGGTCGCTTGGGTCCCAGGTGGGCACTCAAACCCGGTGAGGCCAGGGCCCCCAGGTCGTTCCATGAGCCCAGGAAGGTGCTCGCCCACCGCCTTTCAGAAACGGGGAGGAGGGAAAGGGAACCCGGGACTGGGGATGGCTGTTTCACTCCGCGAGCCCCCCGCCGTCCGCCCTGGCCTGGTTCGCATCCAGGCCACACCCCCACCGCCTGCATTTCTGACACTTCTGGGAACAGTGGAGACAAGCTTTAGGGGGCACCCTGGCTCTCCTTAGGCCCCTTCCGCCAGGAGGGTCTTGGGCTGTAACGTGGGAGGCGGGCGGTCCTAGGGCAGTTAACTCGGGCCTCACAGTCTTCACCTCGCTCTGGACGGAGTTTAGAGGATTTCGGGGACGTGGCCACTACCGTGCACACGGCATCCTCGGCGTCACTTGGTCTCTCCGGTGCCCTGAGCCTCCCGCCCCCCGTGCACCGCCCGGTTTTATGGTGGCTCACGCCGGGGGCGAGCTGAGCCCAGGACCCGTCACGGCCCAGGGTGGGAGCCGATCACAGGCTGACGTGAAGGCTCAAAAATCCAAAGGCGGAAGAGCCACAGTCCAACTTGACTTTGCTGTGCTGTGTGAGCCACTCATTCAGAAAAGGGTACCAGCGTGTAAGGTAAGTACCTCATAAAGGTAAAAAGATGGGAGAGAAACAGCAACGCTGGAGCCCGGGGTCCATCCACCCAACAGGAAGTGATCTTGTGCCGTGATGATTCAAAAGTCTTAGAAATCACATTTCAACATCTCCATAAATGTCAACTCACCTTCTCTGTGCCGCAGAGAAAACCAAACCCTATGTCCTACACGTGCACGTAACGTTCAAGCGTAACAGCGGGCCCCTGGTTTTGGGAGGCTCTCCGGGCATCCCTTGAAGACCAGGCCCAGCCTCTAGCCCACACCCCGAACCCCCACGCGCCGCCCCACTGCTCGAACACCCAAGGGCACGCGCCTGGGGAGGAGAAGCAGCACACACCTGTGATGGGCACGTAGCCGACGCCCTGCTGGTACACAGTGGGCATCAGGACCACGGGCTGAGGCGGCATCATCATGGCAGCCGGCAGCGACTGAAACACACCGAAGACAAGCGGGGTCAGAGAAGAACAAAGCGCACATCCGAACCTCATCACTCCCAGCCTCGCCAAAAGCGTCCTGGGAGGGACAGCGCAGGGCCTGGAGCCCAGTCACCGGGCCCAGGATCGAGGCGGGTCCAGCCAGGCCCTGCGCCCCGTCCAGCACCGTCAAGTCCCTGCCCACACCGACACCCCAAAGGCTCCTCTGCGGGGGGACTCTGGTAGAAGGTGTCATCAGACCTGCTGAACCACGGTTGAGACGTGACCAACAGAGAACCCCGCTCAAGAAAGGAAACCTAAGCTTAAATTCCAGGGTCAAACCGCCTCTCTCTGTTTATAATTCTTTAGTTAAGTAAAACGATGGCTTTCCGTCTAGTAGAAACGCCTGTTACAGAGGCACGACGGCACGTTCACGAGTAACTCACTGATGTTGGGACCTGCTGTGAATCAGTCCAGCACCAGAAAGGGGGTGAGACAAGGTGTCAGAGGCGGCGGCCGTGAGGCTGGGCAGTCGGTCCCACCCGGGGCCCCTGCACCCCCTCCCCACGTCCACATGCCAGAAACACCTGGGAGTAAGGGTGGGGATGCCGGCAAGCCCGGGAACGGCACCCCGGAGGCCACAGGCCCGCCCGCCGGCCTCACCGTGTAGGACAGGACCAGGTTGATCATGCCCTCCTTGTCGTCGCCCTGCCGCCCGCTCAAGCTGTACCATTCGTCCACGACCTTGCCCTGCCTCAGCGCCTCGGGGATTGTCACGTGCGTCCAGGCAATGCGGTCGTCCATGGAGAAGGCTCGCTGGGGGGCGACAGGAGATGGCGGTGACCCCAGAGCTGCCCGGGAGGCCGCCCCACTCCCCCAGCCCTCCCGGCAGTGTGTGCAGGGCCCGGGGCCGCCCCGCTCTCTCCACCTCCTGTGGGCACAGGGGGAGGGAGGCTCCACCGGGCACCTGCAGACGTGCGCTCCCCCACAAACCACACGCTCCCCTCCACCCCAGGGCCCCAGAGGTGATGGGGCCGGGTGTGAGGGAGGACCCGGGAGGAAGGGAGGAAGGCAGAACCCTGGGGACTGTGGCCACTTCCCAGCCCCGCTGCCCACCCCCACCCCCCCCCAGCCCCGTCAGCCGACCACAGGTGAGCGGGCAGCCGACCCGGCCTCAGGAGCGGTGGGACACGCCCAGACAGGCCCTCGGAGGGCCAGGCTGAGTTAGAGCCCAGGGCACCTGACGGCCTAGCGACACTCGGGAGGTTCCTGCCACTCACACCACCCAGCCATGGGCCCTGACCACGGCACACCCGAGCTGCATACAGATAGCGGCTGCCTGACCTGCCTGGTCGGGTGACGCCCACACACTGGACACAGGGTGGTGATGTGTCTGAATGCAAGTTCTAAAGACTCTGCAGGGGAAACGTGCTATTCACTATGCTGGGGACACCAGGACGCCTGTCACAAAGCCACAAGAAACCTGAAGTTCTGGAGCAGCTGAGTGGCCCCCGTGCAGCCCCCACCTCGTCAAAGATCTCCAGGTAGAAGGAGTCCACACCCGGGGGCACCGTGCACTGGATGACCTTATTCCAGCGCGGGTTCTTGGCGCCGTTGTGGGCTGTGGGCGTCTCGTACACCGCGTAGCCCAGGCGCAGTCGGCAGTACGGATCCATGCGGGTCATGCCGTAGTTCTTTGCCAACTTGGCCTGAAATAAAGCCAACGTATGAGACAGGGCAGCGGCTGTCACAGTGGAAGCCGCAGCTCAGCTAAGTGGGCCGCCCCTTCCACTCATGGCTTCCAGAGTTTTCTGGGTGCCGACCCACCAGAACACGGCTGTAACTGAACCGTCAGCCCTCCGTATCCACAGATTTAAGCAACCACAGATTTAAAATATTAGGAGAAAACATTCCAGGAAGTTCCAAAAAGCAAAACTTGAATTTGCCACACCAGCAACGATTTTTATGGCTTTACACTGTGTTACAACTGCATGCACACAGCATTTACCGTGTGTTAGGTGTTATAAGTAACCCAGTGATGACTCAGTACACGGGAGGATGTACGTAGAGTACGTGCAAAACTGCACCGTTTTATATAAGGGACTTGAGCAGCCTCGGATTGTGGTGTCTGTGGGGTCCCAGAACCAATCCCAGGGACGACCGTGCTCTGGGACCCAGGAGGGAGGAGAAAAGTCCAGGCTGGGTCCAGTGTTTCTGCGATAAGGCACCCGGCGCCGTGCCTGACACTCAGGACACACCGGCCGCTGCTAGGCGGGGGCTGGATCCCCACCCAGAGGAGGAGGAGGGTGAAAAGGGCAGAGGCCGTCCCGGGACAGGGCCCAGAGCCACCGAGAAGAGAAGCAGGGGGATGGGGGCCACCCCGGAGAAGCAGGGCCCAGCCAAGGCCTTCCCTGCGCCCTCGGACAGCGACCGTGCTGGCTCCCCGGCCTCCCCTCCCACGCAGGAGTCTCTCGGCAGTGACCATCCTGCCCAGCGCCGCGTGGGGGCCACGGGTTCAGGCAACTCATCCTGGGCATCCCGGTGGAGCCCACCCACATCTCACATAGGTCACGGGCCCACCTCAAGCCAGACGCGCTGCTTGGGATGGCTGGGATGCGTTTGTAGGCGAAAATGTGAACACCGATGAGCACATCAGGCTGTAGGTCAGGAAGTACTGACTCAAAGTGGATTATGGGCTTAAATGTAAAACCTAAAACTGTAAAACTTGTACAAGAAAAACCAGAGGAAGTCTTTGTCATCTTTTAGGCAAAAGGTCGGCAAAAGCACGGCCCAGGAAGGACAGCTGGCGGCTCCCTGGGGGGACCGTGAGGAGGACAGGCCAGCCCCGTCTGCGGCATCGTCTGATCACAAACCCGTGTCCAGGACATAACGGGCTCACAAACCTCGGCAATGAGAACACAACACGATTGAAAAACAGGCAAAAGATCTGAAGAAGAAAGCTCAACGCCAATAAGCACGTGAGAAGATGCTCCCCACCATCGGTCATCAGCGACACACAAGCCAGAACCCCATGAGGCCACAAGGAGCTGCTGGACGGGCTCAGACCTAGCCCACCGGGCCAAGCTGCCCGCCCCCAGAGCGCAGGAGTCCCGCAGGCGGCTGGGGGAAGCCACGGTGCGGCCGTGTAGGGGCCAGCCTGGCAGCTTCTCCAAAGCAGACTCCACCCAGCTCGGGGGTTGGGAGTCCACTCCGAAATGGGAACTCACGCTCACACAGAAGCCCGCGCTTCACAGCGGCCCGGGGCTGGGACCCCCGTCCCTGCTGGGCAACAGACAGACTCTGGGAAGTGCCACGGGGGCTGAGCCTGGTCAGCGCTGCGGTCAAGGGCAGGCCCACCGACAGGCAGAGGGAGCCATCTGTGTTGCTGGGGAAGCTCTCTTCATCACAGGGGTGGACAGGCTTGTCAGAGGTCATTGAAACACAGGCTAATTCAAATCAGTGCATTTTAACATATGTAAATCATATTCAGTAAGGTCGATTTTTTAAAAAACAGCAAAAAAATTCCCCAAAGCCCCGCTGCCTGCACTGACACCCTCTCTCTTCTCCCCTCTGGAAGGCTCCGCACAAGCCCCTGTTCTGTTTGTGAGCCTCCTTGCCCCCCGCATCCCCCACTCTCGTGCTGACTTCCCCAGAGCTCTGGCCGGGGCTGCCCACGACCGCACGTCCCAGAGCCACCACCCCTCCGTGCAGGACCAGCCTGAGCCCCTCAGGACGCCCGCCTTGTGTCACTGCTGGACCTCTCCCCTGAAGTCCACAGCCTCCCCGGCCTCGGCCCCTTGCCTTTAAAACATCCTCGACTTAATGCGTCCGACACCGACCCGCGAGTTTCCTTCCCGGCCTGTTCCTCCTGTAATGTCCCCCATTTTGGTCGAGGCTCCTCCATCCCCTGGGCGCTGGCAACAGGCCTTGGGGTCACACACCCGCCTGCCCCCACGTGGGTGCGCCCCGAAGTCGGCTGGTTCTCCCCCAGGAGCACCAAGCGCAGGGCCTTCCAGCCTCGCCCACATCTTCCCGACACAGACCCTGAGGGAGCCCTGAACTCCAGCTCAAGACAGGGTGCCCACTCACAGCCGAGCCCCAAGGCTGCAGGACCCCCGGCTGGCAGCACCAGGAGGGCCTGGCCCTGAAGCAGCCCCCCGAAGCTCACCACCGGCGCACCGTGCCCGGGCCCTCAAGGCGACCCTGCCCCGGCCCCCTCACCCGCTGACTTCCCGCTCCTCTGCCTGCAAGAGCACACACGGATCGCACACAGGCAACGCCTTCCCGAGCGCGCCCGGGGGAGGGCCTCGGCCCTCACACGCTGTGGTCCTCGCTGTGAATTCACTAGAGCAGCTCTCCGGACGTTAGATTCTGCCCCCGAAGCTCCTAGCAGCTGCCCTGGTACCTTCTGGAAGACGTGCAGCAGCGCAGCCTGAAGCAGGCTTGACCGTCGGCAGCTTCAAGGCGGCTGCCTTGTCCCTGTTCAGCCGCTAAGGTTTTTCCACCTGGATAATCCGACGCTCTCGGGCTGAGCAATGCCGGCTGCCCGCGAGTGCGGGAGGCGCCGTCCTTCACCGGGACCCCGACTGGCCCCAAGGCCGTGCTCTGCTCACGGCCGATGCCCTCCGCAGCGGCCCGTCTGCCACCGTGCTCTCCTCCCGCGCCCCCGGCACCACGGAGGGGACACGGAGGCCTGGCCTGCCCACTTCCGAGTGCCTCCCCTGACACATCGACTGGGCTGTGCTGCAGGCACACGAGTGTCTGAGGAAGGCCGCCTCGAAGCTTACTGGGCACAACGACCCACCAGGCACGGCCCTGGTGTCTGCTGAGGACAAATGGACGAACGGACAGACGTCTCTGCCTCCCGCAGCCTCACGCAGCCCGTCAGAGCAACGTGGCAGCGCCCTTTCTGTCCTGACAGCATATCTGGTTCTCCCGGGGGCCGGGATGACCGGGCAGCAGCCGCGCCGCCCTTTCCCCGGCACCGGCAGGGCGAGCGGCGCTCCGGACCCCTTCTCCAACCCTTCCTGGCGAAACCCGGGCGATCGTCAGTATCTTCACATCCATCGTTCTCCACCAGGTTACGTGTTTCCGGAAAAACGGGATCAGAGGAAGCCCCATCCGTCCACTTGGCAACGTGCTACGACAGCCAGCGAAGGCCCCGCCCCGCCCGCTCCGGCCCCCTTCCCCCCACAGGCCCCTCCCCCGCCCCGTAGGCGGCCACACCCACCTGCACCACGGTGATGCTGAGGCGGCCCACGGTGCCCAGTGCCCCTCCGTACTGCAGCTGCTGTGCAGCCTGTGCGTCCAGCTGGATCTGCTGCTGCTGCTGCGTGGGCGTGATGCGCAGGAAGTCCTGAGGCAGCTCCCCGATGTACACCTGCGGAGAGCACGGCGGTCAGAGCTGGGCGCCACCCGCCCACAGGACGAGGGTCCGCGGCGACGGGATATCCACCTTGCGGGCCCCTCCCAGGGCCTGCGCTCTCGGCAGCAGGCCGCTCGGCAAACGGGGGGCTCTGTGGAGGCCCGAGTGCGTCTCCGCCCTGAAAGCAGGCCTCGCGTCCTCGCTGGGCCTGGGCGCCTCACACGCTCTGGTCCGCGTGTCCATGATCCCTTCCCCAGGACCAGGACCGCTGCAAGCAAGGCCTGTCCACCGTGAGCGCTGTTCACGGGGTGAAGCCTGAAGTTTGGATGTCCAGTGACTTGGAAAGGCCTCTGTGCTGATACCCTTCAAACGTCTCCACGAGAAACAGCTCACGTGCAAAAACGCCCCAGAGACTAAGAACCCAACAGATTAACCACCAGAAGCCCGGAGACCTGGCCCTGGACAGGTGAAGTGATGGGGAGGCGTCGGCTCCCAGGGACACACCTGAGCGTGGAGCCCGGTGGAGGCTGGGGGCTCCAAGAGTGATGACTCCCAAGAAGAACGCAGGAGACCATGCACGGAGAGACGGCCCGACCCCCCGTGTTCACAGCCCTCGACAGCCGCACCGCTGCTCGTCCCCCGGGGCGGGGTGCAGGCCTGGAGGGACCACAGTGCGAGCAGAGCCGAGGTGAACGGGAGGCAGGACCCACGATGGAGGTCTGGCTGCTGAGGGGGGAACCGGGGCCACAGGCCCCCTCAGCCGTGCAGGAGACGTCACAGACCCCAGCCGTGGGCCCTGAAGAACTGGGTGGAACACGGAAAGGAAGACCCCAGCATGTCACGGCGAGCTCTGGCAACTGCGCTTATAGCGGCCGCCAGGGACCACTTGACGTCCAGACGCCGCATGACATGGAGGTCTCTCCTGCGCAGACCAGACAGCACCCCACCAGCCTAGCTCACAGCGCCCCTGGGAGAGCACCTTCTCCAGCGAGCGCCCCCAGCGCCTTTCCTATCGAAGGTCCCTGGGAGGGTCTGGGCCTGGAGATCACGCGCTCCCACCAAGGCTGATGGCAGCGCACACAAGGGTGCTCGCTGGCTCCCGGCAGCCCGCACGCCGACGCTGCACCCAGAGGCCTAGCGCTCCCACTGCTTCTCTCTAAAAGCAAGCCGTGCCCACCGCACCCATCCGCCCCCCCGGACCCTCTGTCTGGGAGCCAGCACTGCGTCTCACACCTCCGCTGCATCAAGGACCCAGCCCAGGGCAGGGGAGGGTGCCCCCCAGAGGCCCCGGCGTTGCCAGGAGAGGAGCGCAGTGCCTTCCATTCCCTCCCCAGGGCATCGCAGGCCGCGTTTCCTGGGCGTGTAGTACAGCTGAGTGGGTTCCAGGATGGGCCCTCGAAGGAAAGCGGGTGGTGACACCCCGTGGGCCACACTCCTCAGGAGGGCTGAGATGCCCGGGACACGCCAATCGTCAATTCCTGCCAGCGCCAAGACCAGGCCCCCGTGACCCCCCAAACGCACCCCATCCAGAGCCCCTTGGGCCCCTTGCCGTTTGCCCGGTACTCGTCTTACAGAAATGACTCTCCCAGGGGTCGCTGGTGCACAGACCACACCCCCGCCTGCTGGTCTGAGGAATGACTGCCCACCTCAGTGCCAAGGACCCCACAGGGAGCAGGCCGCATGGGGACATTCAGTGGCGAGAGTGACAGGTCAGGAAAGGCCTCTCTGTTCCTCCACTGATCCTGTCTTGTCAGGAGCTCCTAGAGGTTATGAAACTAGAATGAAATGAAACTCCTGGGGGTTATATTCCCTCTTCATTGTACTCGTCTTGGTTTTGGGGTTCAGCACAGTCCACACAGGAGCCATGCGGGGACAGCGGGCCACACTGAGGCCTCAAGGGAGGCGGACACAGCACAACAAACCAATCCCATGTGGTCAGAGCCTGTGAGGGGCGGGGGTGGGGGGAATCACAGCCCAGGGATTCCGGAGCCTCTCACTCCAGCCCGGGGTCCGGGTGCGAGCGAGATGGATCACCCTGTCCACATCTGAGTAAAATGAAACAGCCAATGATGGGCCAAAGGGTGCCGGGGCTGGGCATCGCCCTGCAAGTCTTTCAACTTCACCATATGTGTGGATTTTCACGCCAAATGCTGAGGGGAAATCACTGCTCCCGTGGCGCTCGTAGTTTAACAAAAGAAGACAAATAACTGCTGAAAGTCGCAGTGCTGTAAATAAACACAGGGTGAGCACCCCAGGGTAGGTGAGCAGCCGGTGAGGTAAGACAGTGTAGACGGCTGAGGCAGCTTCGGGAGAAGATGCCACCTCCGCAGAGGCCTGAATGGCAAGAAGGCGTCGGTCATGCAGAGCCTGGGAGGGCCCTGTGCACAGGCCTGGCCAGGAGCCGGCCAGGCAGCTCGAGGCAGGGAGGTGGCTGGAGCAGAGCAAGCGAGGGAGAGCAGGAGGGTGCAGCAGAGGACAGGAGTGTCGCACCAAGGCCACTGATGGGCTCTGACTCAGAGATGAGGAAGGGAGCAGGTGAGCAGCCGGGGCAGGTGAGGTGCCGGGGCAGGTGAGCAGCCGGGGCAGGTGAGGTACCGGGGCAGCTGAGGAGCTGGGGCAGCTGAGCAGCCGGGGCAGGTGAGGAGCCGGGGCAGCTGAGCAGCCGGGGCAGGTGAGGTGCTGTGCGCACACACATCTGGCTCTGCCTGGCACCCGGCCCCAGCGTGTGACAGTGGGGGGTGGGGGTGGGGCGGGACCAGTCGATGGGGTGCGGTTGGTGTGGGTGAAGCAGAGGCTGAGAAGGAATCCGATGCTGGACCTGCTCGGAAGGCGGAGCCACAGGAGCGGCTGAGTGGGCAGGAGAGGCGAGGCCGCCCAAGGGCACTGGGAAGCCAGGGAGGGTTCCAGGGAAGGAAAGGGCGGGTCTGTGTGCAATGTTCTTGGGAGACAGGGAGCCGCTCAGGATGGTAGGCCTGGGGATGAGTGGGGTGGGCTCTGACACCCCCCAAGACCCCCGAGGGAGCAAGGCGGATAGAAAGGAGGAGGAGCCGTGGAAGGAAACCTGTGTGAAGAACGCGACCCTGGGCAGGGAGAGGCCATCGCACCTGTGCCCACTGCCGCGGCCGTGCCCACAATGAACCCGCCAGACAAGCCGCTGCGGGGCCCCCGCTCGAGACCCACCCCCACTCGGTCACCCCCGCACCTCGCAAAGCACAGGTGGCTTCCCGACCTGCAGGGCCTTCTCACCGTCGGCTGAGGCCCCCCAGCCCCGCACCGCCATCCTCCCACGCAGCTCCTGTCCAGCTGGTGGTGAAGCAGAGTCACCAGGGGGAGGTGGGTGGAAGGGGAGGCGCACAGGCAGGACCGCAGGCGGGGAGCCCCCAGGCCGTATACACGGGAGGGCACGGGCACAGAGCTGCTGGCCACCATGCCCAGACGGATGCCACAGACACCGACAGAGAGCAGAGCCGGGGAACGGGAAGAGGGGCTGGCGGTGCTCTCAGATGCGGGAAGAGGCGCAGGGCTGGAGCACAGGCGAATCTGCCACCAGCAGCTCAATGGCAGATGCCACACAGGGACCTTCACGTCCCAAGAGAAGGAGACTGTGAGCCCAGAATCCCAGACAGCAAACATACCTTTCAGGAACTACAGAAAGCAGCACGTGTCTCAGCCCCTGTGAGCAAAAGCACCAGCTTACCAAGGTAACACTGCCCCTGGGAGGATGGGGAGAGGCCACCCGAGGCAGCAACCCATCAGGAGGAGGGCGGTTACAAGGGTTAACCTTGCAGCGCGAAGTCCGTACGTTAACATTTCCAGGATGACCCCAAAGAGAACAGAGTGACAACATGTGTTTTCCAAACCAGCAGAAACCAAAAAATGGAACTTAAAAAACTATATTTAATCAATCCAAAAGAAGGCAAGGAGAGAAAAAGAAACAAAAATAGACAAACAAAAGCACAAAAGAAAGTGTTAGGAACAAAACGTGTGTGTTTATAACTATACACGTAAAACTATCTAACACATTCCGGCTAAAAAACGAAGAAGACAGACTTCAGATTTGACTTTTTAACAATCCAGCTCCATGTTGTTGACAACAGACCAACCTGACACACATGTTCTGAAAGATGTGGTCCAACAAGGAAAACCCCATCAGGCAAACACTCCCTAAAAGAAAGCTGGTGTTGCCATGTGGCATCAGACCAAACAAGAAAGGCCTGTGCGTGGCCAGCGGGGTCACCACACGCAAAAAGGTCTAACTCACAGGAAGACGGGGCCATCCTAAACCAGGATGCGCTCCTAACTCACCCTGAGAATCCAGAGCAGAGCTCGCGGGGACACGGGCAATGGTCGAGACTCCAACAGCGCGGGTCCACAACTGTACCCGAAAAAGAGAAAGCCAAGCGCAGGCCTAAAAAGAAAAACAACTCCTTCCTTCCTCTGAACATTGGAAATGAAAGAGCACGAACTAAGCAGCTGTCTTGCCTTTCCCATACAGACTGTATTTAAGGACCACCAGACAGCGTTCATCTATACAAACAGGTCCAGCTAATACATGCAGAACAAGTGACAAAATTCAAATATCAGGGGCTTCCCTGGTGGCACAGTGGTTAAGAATTCACCTGCCAATGCAGGGGACACGGGTTCGAGCCCTGGTCCGGGAAGATCCCACATGCCGCGGAGCAACTAAGCGCGTGCCCCACAACTACTGAGCCAGCGCTCTAGAGTCCGTGAGCCACAACTACAGAGCCTGCGTGCCACAAGTAATGAAGCCCGCACGCCTAGAGCCCATGCTCCACGACAAGAGAAGCCACCGCAATGAGAAGCCCGCGCACCGCAACGAAGAGCAGCCCCCGCTCGCCGCAACTAGAGAAAGCCCGCTCGCAGCAACAAAGACCCAACGCAGCCAAAATAAATTAAAAAAAAAAAAAAAATTCAACTATCACCCTCTGCCACCCCCAGTGAAGTCAATTATCAATTCGTGCAAGGCTAATGAGGACCTGGACATCCCCGCCCACCCAGGCATCCAGACAGCTCACCCTCAGGCCTGACGAGGGAAAAGATGTGACAGGAAGGAGGGGCCACACTGATCAACCAGCACCTCCGAAAGCAGGACAAGTGGTCCCTACTGGCCCCCTTTGGCCTGGACTCAATGGGACAGAGCGCACATCTTCGCCTGTGACCACGCCTTGGCCGCCGTCCCGTCGAGCCGACCGGCAGCACTGTGGCCAACAGCAGCGGGCCCCGCAAACCCCCCGACCCGAGTTCTACCTCAGAAGGCAGGGCCCCCCACACACACAGGTACTCCTGTGGGTGCCCATCGGGTGCTTTTTAATAGTTCGTAGACCAGACAAAATCACAGGATGGAGAAGGTCTGTCAGAACAGAAACACCAGCACTGCTGAAAGCGGGTAGACAGCACAGGGCTGGGCATCCCTCAGTGGCCATTCAGGGAAAGACTAACGTGCAGACGCAAACACCACGTCTCCTGGAACTTAAGCAAATTCCTAGCCCCTCGGGCTCCCCTTCTCAGGGACAAAGGGAACTTCCCCAGACCCGTGGGACCCCCCCCTTCTGCTTCCCATGCCCGAGGACTCTGCCTGTCCCTCCTTCACCACGAGCGGGAAGAGACGGTCAGACCTCAGAGTCAGCCCAAGCGAGCGTGAATCCAGGCCCTGGGAGCCCTGCGGAGTGACCCTGGGCCGAGGCTGAACCCCGTCCTGTGTGGGCAGGGCTGGGGCCCCCCGGCCGAGGGCGGACCCTCGGGAGAGCCGCCCAGCCAGGACCCGGCATGGGGAGCACCTGCCGGATGCCCCAGCTGGACTCGCAGCGTCTGCCACAAGCCACGCCGTCCCGCGGGGCCTCCACCGCACCACACACACGACAGCACGTGGGAGCTCCTTCAACGCCAAGTCCGTACACCCTGGCAAAGGAAGAGGTCTCCACCAGACCCTGAAAACCACAAAAGGAAGGGTTCTCCAGGTCTGATAACCGGCAAAAAAGCCTTTACGAGTACAGTTAACCCAGAGCTGGTGGGCCAGCGGGGAGATGTGGAAACGAGAGGACGTGTACCAGGCAAAATCCTTAGGGGGGAAAAAAAAAAACAGTAAACAGTCCACTGTAGCAACCAGATCAAACTCAAGGCCAGATGCACCTGCACTGGCGGGCCCCCGCCCTCTGGCACAGACAGCCCTGCTCAGGACCCTTCCTGGCCTTGAAGCAGCAGCCCCCCATCTCCCAGACCCTGTCCCACTCTGCTTTCCATGCTCTCCCCTCCCACCACCCCACAGCTCCTGCTACCCCATCAAGTCTCCAGTCAGAAACCCTTGCCCCAACACCCTTACTCACCCTGGCCCCGGCCCCGGCCCCGGCAGGCCACCGTTCACCCCGACTTGAATTCAGACCTCAGGGTCTGAGAGTGGATGCTCTGTGAGACCCTGATGGCAGGCGTCACCGTACGGTGCCACCCAAGATACCGAGAGCACCCACGCCGTCTGGGCAAGCCGCACAGGCTCCAGGGCACCCAAGACCCCTGAGCCCCCAGCAGCTCTGGCCCAGACCAAACCTTACTGCACGAGCACAGGTCATGAAGGGCAGCCCTCAAACACCTGCTGGTCTACGCGTGGGGCCCACGACACACGGACAGAAGGCCCACGACCACTCGACAAGAGAACACACGGGGAAGCACCGCACAGGGCCAGTCAGCCGGGTCATCGAGACCCCGACAGCACAGGCCCCAAGTCCAGACACCGTCCGCTTCCCTGGCCCTGTCACAGCCCTGTCACAGCACATGGCCGACGTCCCCCTTGGTGAGAGGAGGGGCCCACCTTCACCAAGCGCTCCCTTCACCTGGCCCCGAGGCGGCTGTGTGTGTTTGCCTGTGGTTCCCGACGACAAGGGCTCTGAGTTCCCAGCAGGCTGAGGACACGTGACAGGCCGGGAAAGGGGCCGGGCCGCTTGCCCATTACGCCACCGCTCCCCTCCCGAGGGAGCCACTAATTTGCTCCTTGTGCTGCTCTGATGAGCCACTTGCACAGAAATGAGAAAGTGCCGACAGACACTCGGCCTGCTGTAACTCACTGTACGCAGTGACGGTGAAGACGCGGAAACGCTGAGAATCCGAGTCTAGAAATCACTCTACGGACTCTGGGGCGTTTCCACACCCAAGTCGGCTAGGAACTCCCATCAGGTCCCATTCAAACGCTCAGAACGAGCATCTGTGCGCAGGGGGGCTTCTAACAAGCCCTGGTCTTCCTCAAAGTCAGAAAAACGTTCTGTGGATTCTTCTCCAGCCGGGAGAAACACAAACAAGACTTGTCAACCCCGACTCGAGGGTGAGGAGCCCCGCAGCCGGGGGCTGCCCCTCAGCAGCGGCGTTCTGAGAGACGGCACATCCAAGTGTCCACAGAAGAACCTTGTCCCGACTCAGAAGGACCCAGGTGTCCGTCTACTGTACGTTTCAAGACGCTGTGATAAAAACGTCCTCACTACTCGTGAGGACGCACCCCAACCCAGTCTGAACGCCCGGCTGGAGGCGAGTCCCCAGGAGCCGGCCTGAGCCCGTCTGGACTCGCTCGGCGGCAGTGACACAATAAGCTGAGCCAGAAAACAGGACGCGAGGGCTGCGCTGAAGGGCACTCCCAGCTCGCGGCTCCCAGACCCTCATTTGTCACTTAAGAAACCGAGGAACACAGCCGGGCCTGGGAGCCTCCACCATCCAAGAGCCTGTCCAGGGTTCAGGGTGCTTCTCTGGGTGCCTCCTCCTTCCGAGGACCCACTGGATGCGGGGCCTCCCCCAACCCGGGGACCCACCCGGTGCGGGGCCGCCCCCGTCCCGGAACTCCCTTCCGCTTGCCCGGAGCCCGGCGTCGGGCCCTCCCCTGTGCCCGGAGGCCGCGGAGCCCGCCCCCAGCCGGAGCCTACCGGCCCGCGCTGCGTGCTGACGGTGGTCGCCATGGTCTGGCCGGCCTGAGGCCTCGCCCTCCGAGAGGTGACGCGCCGGCGACCCTCCGCGCGGAACCGCGATCGAACTATTACCCCGCAAGGCCGCCGCCGCCGCCGCCGCCGCCACAGTCAGCTGACGGCCGGCCCCGCCCCCGCACTGCCCACTGCGCAGGCGCAACACCGCCCCGCCCCTTCCGGCGCCGGGCGCCTGCGCAGTCGCTCCCCGCCCTCGGCCCCGCGAAATGGCTCCCCAGCCGGCACTGTGCGCATGCGCGCCGGGCAGGGGGCGGGCCGTGGGGCAGGGCCGCGTTCGGTAGTTGCCGGTGCTTCCGGTTGGCCCCGTGGCCGGAGCGGGTATGTGGCCCTGCCGCGCCTCGCCGAGTGACCGGAGTGACTCGGTGCGGCGGCCGCCCTCCGTGTGTGTCCGCGGTGAGGCCGCGCGCTGACCACTACGCCCCTTGCTTCCCGCCGGCCCCTCAGCAGGGCCTGCCCCGAGGCTGCTGGCCGAGCTTCCTCTAGAGACCACGGAGCTTTGCAGTTGTCCGTCCGAGGAGGAGGTGGAGAGGCCTGGCTTCCCCTAGGCCTGGTGTTCTGCTATTGACACAAGCAGTTTCCCAGGCACCACGATCAGACAGGGCTGCTGACCACTCCAGTCACGGGTGGACCTCCTCCGCCACCCGAGCTGGGACACTGCTGCCACTTCCCATTACAGTTTCACCTTCTAGATGGGAGTTATTAAGAAGCTTCCAGACAGCATCCAATCCACAGCAAAACCCCGCTTCCTTAAACCCTCCCCAGCACCACCTACAAAAGCCCCAATTCTATAAGGAGTCCTTCCTAATACCCTCGAAGTCCCCGGGTGCATCCCCCAGGCGTGTGGTCTCCTTAGCTGCAACCAGTAAGAATCCCAGCTTGTTGAGTTCCAGGTGTGTTCCTGGTGGCCTGCCTGGAGGGCACTGACACACCCAAGGTGTGAACCGTCCTTTTCCTGTGTGTACTTCCCAGAGCCCTCAGAAGTAGCCAGCCCACTGCATAGCCTTTGTAACCCCGCATTTGCCATAGCGACTAAATACCTCATCCGCTTGGCCACACATCTGTTTGCCCTCCACTTGCACCACATCCCATGCCACCATTGGTGATAATTTGAGGAATTGGGTTGCCCCTGGATGACACAGGCTCCTGGTACTCCATTTCCCCGGGCAAGGACTTTAGCCACATGCTCATCAAATATATGTGCAACCCAATGCTAGCACCCCATTTTGAGTCTGTTTTCTGGGGCCGCTTCTGGTGGCAATGATGGTATCAGTCATGGTCCCGGCGAGAAACAGATAGCATGCGCAGAAAGATCGCTGGAGGGATTTCAGCAAATCCCTCCAGTTTACAAAGGAGGGGCAGAGTCAAGTGAATAAGGAAAGCATGAGGGACTTCTTTTAACCTCAGGAAGTGGCCACCACTCCTGGCCTTGAAAGGACAAAAGGAGGAAACGCAGTAATCAGGGAGAGAGGCTTCCTCAGCAGAGGAGTGAAGCCACTGCCAACCACAGGCTTGCAGGGAGGGACCTGGGGAAATAAACACCCTGACCTCGCTCATCTCTACTCTCTACAGGTGTCTACCATTAACCTAACCAGGTGATGCATTCTGTAGACAAACACTTCCTGGGGCACAAAGAAAGGCAGAGAAAGGTGGAGAGGATCTGGGAGGCCAAACAGAGACTATTCTACATGTGCGTCTAAATATCAGCAATAACTAGAGGATACGGTTTTATAACATACCATTGAAAAGAGCAAAAAAAGAAGAGACAAAATATAACTTTTTTTAAAGTGTTAAGGAAAAATGATAAAATTTGATTAAAAGACCTTAAGGAAGACCTGAATAAGTTGAGAACTGTTTACCATATTCATGGATAGGAAGGCTCAGTATCAGAAATATGTCCATTCTCCCCCAAATTGCCCTTCAAAAGAAAGTCTCATTAAAATCCCAACAGGCTTTTTTAAAAGAAATTTAACAAGCTGATTCTAGAATTTATATGGAAGAACAACGGCTGAATAATAGCCAAAACATTCTAGGAGAAGAAAGAGGAGAAGGAGGAAACAGAAGGAAACTGTCCTAGGAGGTGTCAAAATGTACTCCAGAGCTACAGTAATTGAGCCTATGGTTTGGATATGGGGATAGACAAGTTCACCAATGGAACAAAATCTGAAAACTTGATTTATGAGGGTGTTGGCACTGCTGAGCAGTTGGGAAAGGAAGTATCTTCTGATACTCTGTATCAAAACAATTGGCTCTACTTAGGAAAAAACTTGAAATTGGACCCCTACCTTATGCTGAACAAAAAGAGCAATTCCTGGTGGAACCGATCCAGTGAATATTTGATGAATTCAATACCTATGTCATGTTTGTAAAGGATAAAATCAGAAAAAGGTGGCACCTCTCCTCTGCTGCATCTGGGAAGGGTTGAGCAGCAGTTGAAGTCTTGGGAGAGAACACGTAGGATGAAAGGAGAGACACTTGGTAAGTCAAACATGAGGACAAGTTGTTCAGCAGACCAGGACCACCTGGCCTCCAGGGTGCTGACCACGTATCCCTGAGAAAGGCAGAGGGAGCTGATGGGCAGAAAAAGTGAGAGTCATGTGGACCAGAAAAGGAGGTTTCAACCCTAGAGTGGGGGTTAGGACCAAAGCAAGGTATAATAGTGAGCCATCCTCCTGGAGCTTTACAGAGTGGAGTGGTATGGCCATAGAGGTGGCCAGAGAAGACATCCTTGGCAGGAGAATTGCAAGAGGGACAAAGCTGGAGGCCAGGGGTCCAGCCAAGTGAATTCCTGTAGAAAATGTAGACTGTGAAGGGAATTCTAACTTAAACACCAGCTTCTCCCCCCAACTGCTTACATTTGCTCAGAGACCCAACACCAACACTCAGGACCCTGACCCTGTGTGTCACTTGAGCGATGTCATCTACCTGTGTAATCCTCATTGATCCCCAGTCCATTTCCATGTTGTCATGGGAGATGAGCTCTCCGTGGCCTTTCTGGGTCCAGGTTTCAACTCACAATGGCACCCACAGGTCCCAGTATTCATGGAACATCGCAATGTACCAAGAGCCCCTGATAGTTTTTTTGTATGTCTTTGGGTGGGATTCTTGAGTAACAGTGATGATAAATAACACCTTTGCATGTTTCATAGGTGTCAGGCTCGGTGTGTATTGTCTCATTTAATTTACAGTACGGTCCCATGAGGCACATGCGTTTGTCATCTGCCTGACAGAAGGGATAATGGGCAGGTGAAGGACAAAAATGTTTCAGTGTCTATAACACCGACAAGTAATGAATGTTCAGAATATAGAAATACCTCCCATAAGTCACAAGGAAACAGGAGACCAGATGGTAAATGGACAGATATTGGAAACTGGCAGTCCAAAAAGGGGAAGCCCAAAGGGTCGACAGGTATGGGAAGGGGCTTTTAGACTCACTAAGAAGAAGAGAAATAAAACAGTAACGAGACATCACATTACATCCATCAGAAAAATAACCATTAGGAGGGGAGGGAGACCAAGGGCAGGTGAGAACCCAGGCGCGGGCGGCTCCTGCGAGGCTGGCAGAGGCTCTCTGAGGAGTAACGCAGATGGGCTTAGTGGACTAGGCACACCCCAGGAGCTCTCTCCTGAGCATATGTTCCGGAACATTCTCACTCTGACCCGCAGGAGACGCGTTCGAGGCTGTTTGTCGTTTGTGTAGCAGAGTCCGCAACCTAACTGCCCATCTTTAGGGGAATCAATCAGTAGAATGTGATGCACACATGCTATGGGTGGATTGCGACAGGGAGACACAATAAAGTAGTTGTTTGTAGAATAGCTTGTGTGAATTTTTTAAATCCACGCAAGATAATTAAGAAGCAGGTTTTCAAGACACTGGACATCAGGCAACGAGGGTCAGTGGTCCCTGTGGGATGGGGAACAAGTGAGCTCAGCTGTAGGACGGCCTCTGCTCACTGCTCAGAGAGAGCTTGCAGGCTGCAGGGCAGGGAGGGTGACCAAGGGGCAGGGCAGGGGTCTCCCTGAGCTGAGGGGACTTGGCCGGGAGCCTGAGGGGGCCAGGAAGGCTGGCATCCGCCCGGGGGTGGGGGGAGTTCCTGCACAGAGAAGGGACTGCTATCTGCAGAGACTCCCCCTGGAGATTTCAGCTGAATACAGACCAGAGCACACATGGGGTGACACTGCTGAGGCAGGAGAGCGCGCCACCTGTAAGAGCTACAGAAATAATACCGTTAGCCAAACGGGGCAGGAATAGTTCCTGTTCCCCCTAGTCAGAGTAAAAAGCCACATAACCAACAGGACACTGAGTAGGGGACGCAAAAGGCTTTGCCTTGAAATTGCCGGGAATGAAGCGGGTCGTTTTAGATGGTAAAGGGATACACTTATCAAGAGGACATAAAACTCCTAAAAGTTTATACATCTAGTTGCAGAGCTTCAGAATTCTTGGAACAAAACCAGATAGAACTGCGGGGAGAGAGACAAACACACACCTGTCGCTAGAGATTTCAACACTCCCCCCTCCGTATTCAGTGGGACAAATAGAAGCCTCGTAAAGGGATGACAGGCCAGGACAGCGCCATCAACAGCGTGATCTGACTGACATTTGTAGAAAACTATCCAACAACAGCCTAATACACAATTTTAAGTATTCACTGAACATTTACCAAGATAGACCATATTCTGGGCCAGAAAATAGTCTAAAATGATTCAAATCATGCAATGTATGTTCTCTGACTGAAACAGAATTAAATTAGAAATCAATAATTAAAAGATATCTGGGGGCTTCCCTGGTGGCGCAGTGGTTGGGAGTCCGCCTGCCGATGCAGGGGACGCGGGTTCGCGCCCCGGTCCAGGAAGATCCCACGTGCCGCGGAGCGGCTGGGCCCGTGAGCCATGGCCGCTGAGCCTGCGCGTCCGGAGCCTGTGCTCCGCAACGGGAGAGGGCACAACAGTGAGAGGCCCGCGTACCACAAAAAAAAAAAAAAAAAAAAAAAAAGATATCTGGAAAAGGCACAAAATATTTGGAAACTAAATAACAAACAGCTAAATAACCCATGTATCAAAGAAACCAAAAGGAAAGTTAGACAGCATTTTCAACTGGATGAAGATAAAAATATATTACATTTTGTGGGATGCAGCCAAAGCAGTACATAGGGGAAATCCACGCCTACATTAGAAAATCACTGACCTCAGCATTCACCTTTAGACACTAGAAAAAGAAAGGCAAATTAAATTCTAAGTAAGCAGAAAATGAGGAGGAGATAAAAGTCATTGAAGAGGGACTTCGCTGGCTGTCCAGTGGTTAAGACTCCATGCTTCCACTGCAGGGGGCGCGGGTTCTATCCCTGGTCAGGGAACTAAGATCCCACGTGCCAAGGGGCACAGCCAAAAAAAAAAAAGTCATTGAAGAAATCAATGACATAGAAAACAGAAAGACCACAGAGAAAATTGGTAAAACCAAAAGCTCCTTTTTGAAAGAAGATCAATAAACCACTAAACAGACTGATCAGTAAAAAAAAAAAAAAAAAAGATAGAAAACATGCATTACCGATACGAGGAATGATAAAGTTGGCATCACTACAGGCTCTACAAACATTAGAAGAATAGTAAGGGAATGTTATGAGCAACTTCATTTAGGTTAAATGAAACAGAATGAAATAGACAAAGTCCTTGAAAGACACAAATGATCAAAGCTCCCTCATGAAGGACAGTTCTCTATTAGATTAAAAACCTTTCCACCGAGAAAACTCCAAACTCAAATGGCTTCGCTGATGAGTTCTACCAAAATTTGAGAAAAAATAACATCCATTCTACACAAATTCTCTTCTAGAGAAGAGGAGAGGAGAAAATACTTTCTAACTCATTCCATGAGTCCAGCATTACGCTGGTACCAAGGCCAAACAAAGACATTACAAAAAAGAAAACTGCAAACCAATATCCCTCATGAACCTAGATGCAAAATTCTTTTTTTTTTTTTTTAACATCTTTATTGGGGTAAAATTGCTCTACAATGGTGTGTCAGTTTCTACTTTATAACAAAGTGAATCAGTTATATATATACAGACGTTCACATATCTCCTCCCTCTTGCGTCTCCCTCCCTCCCTCCCTCCCTATCCCACCCCTCCAGGCAGTCACAAAGCACCGAGCTGATATCCCTGTGCCAAGCGGCTGCTTCCCACTAGCTATCTACCTTATGTTAGTTAATAAAATGTTTAGCAAACTGAATTCATCAACATATAGGAAGGATAATTTATCATGACAACGTGGCATTTAACTCAGGAGTGCCAGGGTGGTTTAACTTTTGAAAATCATTATACAATGCAATCTACCACATTAATAAGCTGAAGACAAAAGCAAAAAACAAAAAACAGATGGTTGGCCAAATAAAGGCAGAAAAAGCATTTGACAAACTCCAAACTCCACTCCATATGTTAACTTTCTGCACATGTGAACAGAAGGGAACTCCCTCCATCTGACAGAGGGACTCTACAAAAAAACATGCAGCTGACATATCATACTTAGTGGTGAAAGACTGAATACTTTTCCTAAGACAAGAACAAGACAAGGATGTCTGCGCTCACCACGTCTATTCAGCGTGGAATGGAGGTAGTAGCAGGGCAATCAGGCAAGAAAAAGAAACCAAGGCATCCCACTCGAAACATAGCAAGGTAAACCATCTTTACTTACAGACGGAATGATCGTTTATGTAAAAAATCCTACAAAATCTACAAAACAGCTACTAGAACTAGTGCGTTTACAAGTTTGCAGCGTTAAAGGAAGTAAACAAAAATCTACTCTCTTCCTATATACTAGCAGTACAAACTGAAAATTCATAAACTGAAATTCAAAACAATACCATTTACAAAAGCATCCCCCAAATTAAATACGCAGAGATAAGTCCAGTTGATTGCTGGTATTGTTGAGTTCAGCTGTGTCCTCACTTGTCTTCTGCCTGCTGGGTCTGTCCATTTCTGGTAGAGGGGTGTGAAGTCTCCAACTGTAACAGTGGGTTCATCTCTTTCTCCTTGCAGGTCCATCAGTTTTTGGGTTTTTTTTTTTTAATATTTATATATTTTTATTTTAGTTATTTTATTTTTGGCTGAGTTGGGTCTTTGTTGCTACACACGGGCTTTCTTTAGTTGTGGCGAGCGGGGGCTACTCTTTGTTGAAGTGCGCAGGCTTCTCATTGTGGTAGCTTCTCTTATAGTGGAGCACGGGCTCTAGGCACACAGGCTTCAGTAGTTGTGGCATGCAGGCTTCAGTAGTTGTGGCACGCAGGCTCAGTAGTTGTGGCTCGCGGGCTCTAGAGCACAGGCTCAGTAGTTGTGGCGCACAGGCTTAGTTGCTGCGCAGCATGTGTGTTGCAATGTGGCTTAGTTGCTTCCCGGACCAGGGCTCGAACCCATGTCCCCTGAATTGGCAGGCAGATTCTTAACCACTGTGCCACCAGGGAAGCCCGTCCATCAGTTTTTGCCTCGTGTATTTTGATGCTCTGTTGTTCGGTGCATACACATCAAGGAGTATTATGTATTCTTGGAGAATTGATGCTTTATCATTTTCCCTGATAAATTTCCCAGCTCTGAAGTCTGCTCTGCCTGAAATTAATACAGCAAACTCCTGCTTTCCCTTGTTTCAGGTTAGCGTAGTGTGTCTTTCTCCATCCATTTCAGAATGGATCCTTTTCCCTCCCCCTGACGGAAGCACCAGGAATTTTTCTGCAGTGTCTACTGTGAGGACCTGGTGGTGCTCCTGGAGGTGAATCTCACACTGCTGTGGGGACCCTCTGACCGAGTGCCCCTGGAGTTTTCATCCCTCAGGTTTGTCCACACCGAGGCTTCAGCCGTTTATCGATTCCAGCCCAGACTTCCTACCGCAGTGCCGGCTCCCACGCAGACAGCTGCACTGGTAAACCCCAACTCCCTGTGTGCGCCTGTCTGTCTCTCCAATCTGGGGGACAGTAGTTTGCCCTGTGACCTCGCTCCTCTATGGATCAAAGAAGAGTTTTGGATTTTTGTTTGTTCAGCTTTTTACTTTTGTTAGGACAGAATGGCAACTTCCGAGCTTCCAGCATGTCAGAAGACAGGGTAGTCTTTTCACACATGCTGCTGGATATCCATATACAATTGGATATCTGCATGCACAAAAATTAACTTTGATTGGTATCTCACATCTTATAGAAAATTAACTAAGAATGAATCATAGATCCATGGGTAAAATGTAAGAACATAAATCTTCCTGGGGAAAATAGGAGAAAAATCTGTAATCTTGAGTTAGGTAAAGATTTCTTGGATACAACAGCAAAAGCCCAATCCATAAGAGAAAAAAATGGTAAATTGTGCTTCATTAAACTTAGTAACTTTTGCTCTTCTAAAGACCATTAGAAGTAATGGTTAAAGAAATAGAAGGACAAGCCATAGACCAAGAGAAAATATTTGCAAATCATATATCTAGTAAAGGGTTTGTATGCAGAACATATCAAGAACTTTAAACTCAGTAACAAGAAAATAAACAACCCAATTAAAAATGGGCAAAAGATCTGAATAATTTATGAAAGAAGGTATATAGGGGCAGATAAGCATGTGAAAAGGTGTTCAACATATTAGGCATTAGGGAAATACCAATTAAAATCACAATGAGATGCCACTACACACTATTAAATGGCTAAATTCTAGAACGAAAAAGAGAGAACGTGGAAGAACTAAGCCCTAGTGCGCAGCTGGTGGGAAGCAACACGGCGGCGCAACTACTCGGGGGGACGGTCGGGCAGCTTCTTAAAAGGTTCGTTTGCTTGTTGTTGAGTTTCCGCCAAGGTTAAACGTACGCCCACCATGTGATTCCACTCCGGGCTCTTTCACTAAAGGAGCGAAAGCATGTGTCACACGGAGAATTCTCACAGCAGCTTTATTTGTAATGGTCCCAAACTGGAGAAAACCCAAACGTGCACCAAAGTGTGGAGAGAGGAACCTTGGAAGGTGCACCCAGCGGGGTACTTCTGGGTGACCTGGGGGCAGGGGCTGTTGGCACACAGGGCAGCAAAGATGAATCGCAAAATGATTTTGCCGGTGTGTGTGAGTCCATGTATTTAGCATTCTGGGGAGTTCCCTGGCAGTCCAGTGGTTAGGGCTCGGCGCTCTCAGGAGTTCCATTCCTGGTCTGGGAACTAAGATCCTGCAGCACCGTGGCCAAAAATAAATAAGTAAAATTCTGGAAAATGCAAACTCCTCTGTGAGGACACAAGCGCATGAGTGGAGAGGAGCTGGCAGAGAGAGGGTGGAGACAGACAGACTGACAGGAGGGGCACGACAAAGGCACAGGAAGCTTCCGGGGTTGGGTGATACGTCATTATCTTGATTGTACAATGCTTCCGGGGTCATTTGCAAAAGCCAAAACTTATCAACGAGCACAGTTTAAATATGCGCCGTCATTGTACACGAGCTGGACCTCCACACGTGGTCTAAGGAAGCGCCAACAACACGCGTTTCACAAAGATGCGTGCACAGGAGAGTGTGTGTTCCACACACTCTGCCTCGAGCGAGAGAAGGCTGACCGGCTCCACTCTGCACCTGCGGCCCAGAGATGTTACAGAGCAGAGCACCGCAGACCCACCGCGGGGACCACAGTGCCCACACCAGCAGGAAAGGGAGCTTGGGGCTGGGCAGGCTGTTTAATCTCTTACAGAGACACAAAGATCTACAGTGATGTCAGCCCCGGTCACCGGGAGTTGGTCATGCCAGCCTCTGTGTTTTGCTGCCACTTCACTGAAAAGGGGACACAGGTGGGTTCTGACCTGGGCTCTGGGCTCTGTACCACTGGCTGCATGACCCGGTGCCAATCTTTAGACCTTGATTTTTCAATGTGAAAATGAGAGAACACCTACCCCACGGGGTTTTCTCCACAAAGGTCAAATGCGGTCATTTTTGCAGAGCGTCTTGGGGACGCTGGCTCAGGGTCAGGAAATGTGAGCTCTGTGTTATCATGAAACTGTTGGGGAAAACCAGCGCCCACCACGTGCCCAGAGGAGCCGGGATGCGGGGCCTCAGCCTCCCTCTGCGAGCAGACGTACACGTGGACCGTCAAGCGTCCGTCAGGTCATCTTCATTCTGGCCGGTCGGCACTCTTGGGGGCGTGTCTGGGGTCTTCTGACTTGGAATATGGCCAGGGGTTCATCCTCTCCCCGTCCTGCAGGCCCAAGTCTGAATCGAAGTGTCGCAGTGTCGCGCTCCGCCTCTGCCGCTGCCGGGGGCCCCACGCGCCTCTGGGCTTATGGCCGCGTCACCCCAGCCTCTGCCCAGTCTTCACGGGTCTCCTCCACGCTCCGCCTCTTCTCTCCTCCGGGCACCTGTCGTTGGATTTAGGGCCCCCCTGGTGACCCAGGATGACCTCATCTCGACACCTTCAGCTTTGACCACAGCTGCAAAGACCCCTTTCCCCAAAAAAGGTCACCTCGGATTCTGGGGCTTCAGATGGGGACTATATTTGGGGCCACCAATAACGCCTCCCAGGGGTGGGAGACCCTGGCCCTGCCCCTCCCAAGTCCTTGGCTCAGGATTTCTGACACCGGGGCCAGCACGTCTGCCTCAAGGTCCTCCTTCCAAGTGTGACCTACTCCCTCCCACCCCAAACACACATACACACGTGTGCACACACTCCACACACACCACACACACACACACACACACACGTTTTTCTCTTGGAAAAGTCACACTGCCATGTTAAGTACACCCCCGTTCAGCCTCGCTGGACAGGGAGCCCCTCAGCCCCCCTGGGTCGTGTGAGCCCTGACCTCTGCCCCTCTGCCCTTGGTGACCTGAAGGTTTACCTATGGGTGCTCTCTCACCTCACACACGCCTGTTCTGTGCTCCCTGAGTCCTGTGACCTTGGCTGGGACACAGGAGGGCAGGTGCGGGAGGGCAGGGTATCCCGAGTGGGGTTGACCCTGGGTTCGTGTGGGGGGGACACCCAGGGTAGGGGTGCCCATGCCCACAAGGTCTGGAGACAGAGGCTGCTCAGGCCAAATCCCAGCGGTGGGGGGACGTCAGCTCGGGGCCCTGAGAGGCTGACAATGCGTGACATCTTTCACGGGACTTAAGACACTGGGCTCCCAGGAAGGAAGCACAGAGCAGAGCCCAGGGAGCAGAAGGTCATCTCTGTGTCCCTGTTGACCTGGGAGAGCCTGGGCCATGGGGAGGGCAGCCCCAGCAGCGGCCCCAGCAGCCGGCAAGCACATGGGCCTGGCAGAGCACGGATGCCTGCTCCAAGGAGGATACCCCACCTCGGCGTTCACATCCCGGGGTGCAACTACGCTCAGCCCATCCCGCCACCCACAAAGGTCCTGCCCCATTGCAACACTGATTCCAAGTCCAAGAGCTCATCCAAATCTCTGCTAAATCAGGTTTGGGGGGTACTCAGCACATGAGTCATCCCGGGGCAAAATTCCTGAGCCAAGGAGCAGCTGCCTCTCCACCTAATTGACACCTCACAGCCCCGGGTTCACCTTTGGGATTTGTAAGAGGCTGTTTAAGAGCAACACAAGGGCTAACAAGATGTGGTCCATCCACACAACGCAGTGTTACTGGGCCTTGACAAGGAAGCAGAGCCTGACACAGGCTACAGCATGGATGAGCCTTGGGGACATGACGCTCAGAGAAATTAGCCAGACACAGAAGGACAAATCCTGTGTGATTCCACTCCCGTGAGGTCTCCAGAGTCATCACATCCATAGAGACAGGAAGCAGACGGTGGGTGCCCCGGGCTGGGGAAGGGGAGGGGAGTGAGTGTTATGGGGGCAGCGTGTCCATTTGGGAAGACGGGAGGTTCTGGAGATGATGGTGTGGTGGTAACACAATGTGAGTGCTCTTAATGACAACGTACCCTTAAAGATGTTAAATCTTATGTGTGTTTTATCACAGTGGGGAAAAGAAGAGAAAACAAGAAACACAGCAGTGGGGACCTCTCACTCAGAGACAGCCCCACTCTGCACCCTGGTGTTGTGGGTAGGTTTTGCGTCAAAGAAGCGTCAGAGCCCAAGGGAGGGGGCCAGGGTCCCGCCGCTGCCACGCACGGGTGCCAGTTGGGCATGGGTGAAGATCCACTATCTGATCGCGTTCGATCACCTGCAGGCTCTCTGGCTCCACAGAGGGGACGAAGGCACTTGAACATTCCCCCGGGTGCTGTTTCAGGGGCACTCAGGTGACCCATGCTTGGTGCTGGAGGGTCTCGCAGCTGGTGGGGGGTCAGCGCGGGAGAGGTTTCCTGGGTGTAAAATCAAGATTCCAGTGGGTCCTTCCGCAGGACGGTGACGCATTCCAGGGAAGAATGGCTCTTGCCTTGTGTCCTCCCTCTCTGATGGTCAGGAACAGAGCTGCTGTGAGAGGGGACAGGAGGCAGTGACCAGCGACCTGGAGAAGGCTGGCCAGGCCAGGAGATGCCACACCTGGGGCAGGACGGGCCCGACGTCACACCCTGGAAACGATTCCAAGAGATAGGCGGCAATCTGCCGTCTACTAAGGGGGCTTTGGCCAAAGACGCTCTTTTCAGGCGCAGGTCCAGCCTCCCCACACACCCAGCCCAGGCGATGCAGCGCACCACCCGGAGCTGCAGCATCTCACTCAGTGCACGGCCACTGCTCACGGGGTGTCCGCGAGGTGTCCCTGCCAAGGCCAGCACAGGGCCCGGAGGCCCTCCGGCCAACACAGGCTCGCACGTCTTGGCGCTCGGGATTCCATGCGGCTTCACTGCTTTTGTACCAAATGTCTTAAGCCATGGCCTGACGTTAGGCCCTAACCCTACCCCTAACCCAACCCTAACCCTACCCTTAACCCCTGAACGTGTCCCTGCAAGTTCATACGCTGGAGTCCTAACCCCAGGAGCTCAGAATGTGACTGTATTTGGAGATGGGGTCTTTAAAGGAGTGATGAAGGTAAAATGAGGCCATTAGGGTTGGCCCTAATCCCATAGGACTGGGAAAAAGAGGAGATCAGGACACAGACACACACGGAGGGACGACCCCGTGAGGACAAAGGGAGGAGACGGCCGTCTACACGCCGAGGAGAGAGGCCTCAGGGGGACCCAGCCCTGCCCACACCTGGATCTGGGATTCCAGCCTCCAGGACTGGGGACAGTGAGTGTCTGCTGTTTAAGCCCCCTGATCTGTGGGACTTTGTTGGGGCAGCTCCAGGAAACTCACACTCCATATTATTCCTGATCACAGGTTATTTCTGTGTCCTGGTTGCTTGGGCACTGACACGGCCCAGTGAAACGACCCACCTCTGCCGCGTCTTTCCACCTGGGATCTGGAGAGCGTGGTCCACTGTGGCTCTGGTCCCCAAGAGCCTGGCTGCTGCTTCTCGGACTCTGTGTATCACCAGGAAGTCCCATTCTGGCGTGGAACACCGGCTTCTCTCCTCCATCCAGGAAGCAGCACTATGGTGCTTTGTGCTCAGGATGCTTTATTGTTCGGTGCAACACAAACTCCGTCTGACAGGCGACTCTGGAAGTCCAGCTGAGGCTGCTCGGGGCAAGGTCTGTGGAGAGAGCGACACCGCTCTTCAGGGTGTCTTATCCTGCTCCCAGGATGCAGGACCTCCCCGGGATCCAGAGGCACAGAGAGGGTCCCTCACCTCCTCCATGGTCAGTGTGCCAGCACCTGCATCTTCTCTACGCAAAAAAAAAATGACCTATGTCATTCCAGGAGCAGGTCGAAGCCCAGACCGCGCTCAGGGGAGTCCTCAGGCCCAGGGCTGGCACCCAGGAGGCACGTGTCCTTAATGGATGCCCAGGTGGGTGAGAGCTGAGTAAGGACACAAGGGGGCACCCAGCTTACAGCTCGCAGAAAGTGAGGTTTCACAAAAGAAGCCACTTTTCACTTGCCCACCCGTAAGCCACACCAGGGCACACTTCTTTCTTCTAGGCATTAGCCGCAGGAGAGCAGAATTCAGGCTGGGGTCAAAGAGAAGGCCAGCGGGGTAAGAAATTGCAAATATGACCTTTAAAACATGCACAATAAAGATTTTCTGCTGTGACAGACAGCAAACGCAGAGGAGCGCGTATGTCTCTCACAGCCCTGGCGGGTCTTTCGACGGCCCTGCCCAGGGCGTTGCCCGCCCAGTGCATTGCGGTGGGGGTGTGTCTGGCCACCACTGGTCAGTCCCGCGAGGAAAAAGTAGTGGCCAGAACACTTCTCCCTTCAGGGCTGGTCAGAACCCACTCCTTCATCAGCACTTGGCCACTCTCTTTATATAGAGAACAAGAGTCCCTGGGGAAGGTCTTTCCTAACTAGTTAATCAAAGGAAGAGGGAAGGAGAGATTCTGGCGGCCAGTTAGCGACCCTTCTTCAGTATTTGTCGTCTTGGCTCTCGGTCACCAGACCCCAGTCTTTCCCTCCTCCCACGTCCCCCGCTCCCGCCCACGTCACCCGGCACTGGGTCATCCCAGCCTCCGTGGCTCCGCCCACCAGGCCCTCCAACCGGGGTTTGCTTCCCTTCCCTCCCCCTCCCCCCTTCCCCCAGCTTTGTTGAGATATAACCCACCCATTTAGAGCCTACGATTCAACCGCTTTTAGCAGATCCACAGAGTGGTGCATCCATCACCACCATCCACTTTAGAGCACATCCCCCACCCCCAAGAAGCCCTGCACCCTCAGCGGTCATAGGCCACTCCCTCCCCTGCCCCCAGCCCCTGGCCAACCACGAATCTCCTTTATGTCTCCTGGATTTGCCTATTCTGGACATTTCATATACATGGAACCGTACGGTTTGTGACATTTTGTCTCTGTTTTTTTTTTTTTTCCACTGAGCAGAGTGTCCCCAAGTGTCATCCACGTGGTAGCCTGTGTCAGAATCTCCTCCCTTTTTAAGGATGAATAATATTTCACGTACACACAGACCACATTTTGCTTATCCGTGCATCTATCTGTGGACACCTGGGCTGTTGCTGCCTCTTGGCTGTTGTGAATGATACTGCTGTGAACACAGGGGTGCAAGTACCTGCTTGAGAGCCTGCTTTTCATCTCTGCTTCATGCTTCTTTATGGCCCAACAACATTCCATTGTGTGGATACAGCATTTTGCTTATTGATTCATCAGATGCTGGGCATCTGGGCTGTTTCCATTCGTTGCTGTTATGAATAACATCGCTGTGAATATTACAAGTTTTGTGTGGACGTATTTTCGCTTCTCTTGGGTATTCCAATGCGTGGTTTTTTTCCACACCCCCAAGTGATTCTCCTGTGAGACACTACCTGGGTGTCTCGCAAATTTAATTCAATTCTGACACTACCTGCCTAGAGTTAGCATCAGACCCCCCCAGGTAAGGGGCTCAGTCTCACATCTCCATCTTAAGATGCCAATCCCAAATCCAGGTTGTCACCTGTGCTTCTGACCGACTGGGTATAGGTTGGAGGTTCCTAAGACCCCTTCTTGGGGTTTGATTTGCTAGGGCGGCTCACAGAACTCAGAGAAACATTTTACTCACTAGATCATCAGTTTATTATAAAAGGATGTAACTCAGATGGGAGAGATGGCGGGGCAATGTGTGGGGAAAGGGTCAGGAGCTCCCATGCCGTCTCCAGGTGTGCAGTCTCCCAGACCTCCGTGTGTTCACAGCCCGGTCCTTTACACACCACTGTTCCCCCTGGTGACCTGCCTTTTGTCAAGGGCAAATACAAATCTCAAAAGTGTTCTCCACAGATAATAAAAGACTTTAGCCATCTGAGTGAGTAGACTTAATTTATTCCAACTGTTATTTATAAACTAGTGAGTTTTGTATTGTACGTGATTCATGACGAAAGTTTTAAAATGGAAACTATGAGATCTCTGTCTGTGTCTGTCTGGGTGACTGTGTGAATGTCTATGTATGTACTTATGGATATGGTATGTTTCTACCTCTGGAGGGTATTGCCGAAATTAACTTGTCAAAGAGCTCTATGTAATTGACTTAAAGAAAATTAAGTGCTTATATAAATTTTTAGAAATATAATAGAAACTAACCCAAATGAATTTCAGGTTCATGTGATCTGGGAAATTTTCAGTATTAAATTAATATTTGTTATTAAAACTAGTTTAAGTTTGTTGGTCTAATTAATATAGACATTTCTTCAGCATCAACATTAAGTATAATACTTTAATTGTATCAATACCTAGGTTTACTAAAAGTCAAAAAGTTCATGTTACCTTTGTTATAAAATTTGTCAGCCAAAAAAAATAGTTCGTATGATATCTTCATAAGTGAATTAAATGTAAATGAGATAAGAGTTGTTAGGTGAATTCTTTATGTTTTATGATACTTAAAAATATTTTCTCCACTCTTTTTGGTAACTGGAAACTTTAGAGTTTTGTTAAGTTAAATGACGGAAATTAATTAAATATCTAGATCGTTCCCCCCAAAATTAGATGCTGAAACATTAATTACTGAACATAGGCTTCCTTTTACAGAGAAACTAAAGATATTTGGGGCTATTAGTAAATATATTTGGTGCCACCCTGAGTAATTATTTGTGAGAAAGTACATGTTTCTAGAAATTGTAAAAAGTATTTATAATTTGCCAACCTACAGAATGCTAATGTAAAAGAGAGTCCATAATTGCCTACTTCTTAATTTTTACTAGAAATTAAGGTTTCTAAGGGTTAAAATTCTAATTAATATATGTAATTAAAACTACCAAAATTAATAAGAAAAACATCTTCACATGCAGGGCAATTTGCTTTAAAAAGTCTAAGGAATGGGAATGCATTTTGTTAAGGGAAAAAAAGTGACTTTGTCTTAAAGCTGGTAATTTCTAAATGGGAAAGAAAACAGGGGACAAACAATATGGATATAGGAAGTTATAGAAAGTTTGTAAACAAAATGAAACAAAAAAGCGAACGTTTGGAAGGGAACTTTATATGTGGTCAGAACTGGCTAACATTGGAATGAATTCGATTAAGTAAATGATTTTTAATGTCAAAAGCAAGCTAGTACAAAATTAAACTTTGTTTTCTCTGTTGAAAGGAAAAGTTTTCTTAGATTATTGGTCTGATCTTAATGAGAAATTGTAGACAAAGGTTTTCTTTATCTTTAATGTAAATCTGTCTAGAAAAACAAAGATTCCACATTGTATAGCTCAGGCTTTTTACAATATACGTAACTTTTTATATTTGCCTGTGAAGTCTTTAATTGCTATTTTGGTTAAATGGATAACTAAGCATGGCTTCACGGTTACCTATGATCCTATTTGACCAAGTGTTGTTTTAAAAACTTTTGGTATTTGTTGCAAAATTCCCCGAATCAAATTCTAAATGAAGTCTTTTTGACTTAGAACTAACTTTGAGGGGTATGAGATGCTTCAGAGTGCCCCTGAAATAATGCAAAGATTTGTTCTCTCACCTTATAAAAAGGAGATGTTAAACGAATTAGGCTTATTTGATATATTAAAGTACGTGGGAAGCATTGTCAGACAAGAAGTAATACTAAGCCTCCTATATGTTGTGTCCGTGTAGGTATATGTAAAATATGTTTCTGAAACTATGTGAAATTTCCGGAAATCTGGTGTATCCTGGTATAATGTCATCAGTCATAATTCTAGCTATTATCTTAAAATGCTGTATGTCAGTGAAATAACCTAATTTCCTTGTCAATTGCTTTGTGATCAGGTCTTTAACCAGCCATTTTAAGTCTTTCTTCATTTATACACATTGCTTTACTCTGATCTTTATTAATGTTTCCTCTTCAGAGAGATTCATGGAAAGGGCTCTGACACTTTCTCTAGACTACAGGTTTCTGATAAACTTTTAGATCATACCATTCGACTGGGTAAGAATTTACAGAACTCTACTGGAGAAACTGATGGCTTCATAAAACTACTAACAACAGGTCAAGATCAAGAATTAATTCCATGGGGGGTTTCCCTGGTGGCACAGTGGTTGAGAGTCCGCCTGCCGATGCAGGGGACACGGGTTTGTGCCCCGGTCCGGGAAGATCCCACATGCCGCAGTGCTGCTGGGCCCGTGAGCCATGGACACTGAGCCTGCACATCCGGAGCCTGTGCTCCACAACGGGACAGGCCACAACAGTGAGAGGCCTGTGTACCACAAAAAAAAAAAAAAAAAAAAGAATTAATTCCATGAAACTGAATGAACTTGTGAGGAGGATTATCACTTTTATGACTTTTTGTTTTAAACATTGCAGGTCATTTTATGTTTTGCTTTTCCAGATTTAAGAAAACCTTTCCTCTCAGGCTCTCTAGGACTTGCAGCAATTTGATAAAGTATACCTTTGTAGACAAAGATGAAATATCGATCTTTTCTCCCTACCTAATCCCGCCAGAGTTTGGAAGCTCTGAGTGGGTATTCTTGTTTCCATGGCAATACAATTATTTGCATAATTTCAATAAGACTCTGTTCTCCTTATAATAGGACATAATTGGAAGCATTGGTTCTTTTACCAAGGCTTTGACTGGAATGTCATATTTGAGAGGGACATGCATTGTCTCAGAACAGAAAGCTTTAAGGAACTAAGCCTGACATTATGGAGCTAAAAGCCCATTGGGAAAACAGCCTGGGACCTGGCTTACAGGGTTCCCAGCAGCCTAAACATGTGAGTAGGGAAAGTCACTTCCTAGCAGGTGCATAAACCTCAAGATATTTGGGGACCTGGAGAAAAGAGGAATGTAACCCAATCTGTAGGTATTGCAGGCGAAATCTGATGTCAAGTTCTTGCTTGGCTTTCCTGGCCTCGAGAGGACTGTAAAAGTTCAGTCTGGGGGCTTCCCTCATGGCGCAGTGGTTAAGAATCTGCCTGCCAAGGCAGGGGATACGGGTTCGAGCCCTGCTCCAGGAAGATCCCACATGCCGCAGAGCAACTAAGCCCATGTGCCACAACTACCGAGCCTGCACTCTAGAGCCCGCGAGCCACAACTACTGCACTCATGTGCCACAACTACTGAGGCCCGCATGCCTAGAGCCCCGTGCTCTGCAACAAGAGAAGCCACCACAATGAGAAGCCCGCACACCGCAACGAAGAGTAGCCCCCGCTCGCAGCAGCTAGAGAAAGCCCAAGTGTAGCAGCGAAGACCCAACGCAGCCAAAAATAAACAAATAAGTAAATTTTTAAAAAATGTTCAATCTGAGATTCTTTATGAAAAGTTCCAGCAAAGCCAATTTAAATAATCATAAAAATATGAACAATTGCTCTTCTTGTTCCACTTATGTAAATCATTGGGTTGAGTTTATTGAAGTCAGACTTACTTTGCAAAAAAATTAATTTGGCTAACTTTGGTAGAAATGAGGGTAATTTTAGAGACAAAAGTTATGTTTCAGTAATACTTTTGCAGATATCAGGTTCTAGTGCTGTTAAATTGCCTTTGAGGTTTTGGTATTTACCCGTAATCTGGACTAGATCCTGAATTCTCCTAGTTTCCTCTAATATCTGGCTATGACTCCAAACTAACATTTCCAGTTTTCCTCCCATCCCTTTGACTTGGAAATGTTTAGAACTAAAAATGCCCTTTTCCCAAAGTCATGCAAGCTAACATCAGACAACTTGATATAAATTTCAGAGAAATCACCATAACAGCTCATGTACAGACACTCTTCACGCCTGCTGTTGTATGAACCACTCAGAAAGTTTACCTAAACCCTTGATGACATGATCAGAGACATTTCACACTGCAAAAGATGCTCTGACCCTGACATCGAGAAACCTTCAGCGGGCTCCCCTCTGGACTTAGTGCCTTATTGTGACCCGGATTGCAACTCATTATACTAATCATTGTTCTACTCTGTTCTCTCTTTGCTGTTTTTAAAGCATTTGTGCTTTGTGTCTCTCTCTGCTGTACTGTGATGCCCTCCACAGCAGTGATGGTGGTTTGATGTCAGGATGACTGGCCACTCCTGTAAGATTCGTCCTGGTAATCCATTTTGAGCTCATTCTTCCGTGTGGTGTGAGGGACCTGCCCCTAGAAGTGATTCCTGATTCCTCTGCCTGCAAGTCCCTCTCCACGACCTGCTACCTGGAAAACTCCTATGTGTACATCAAGACCCTGCCCCATCATTGACATATATACACTACCAAACGTAAAATAGGTAGCTAGTGGGAAGCAGCCTCATAGCACAGGGAGATCAGCTCGGGGCTTTGTGACCACCTAGAGGGGTGGGATAGGGAGGGTGGGAGGGAGACGCAAGAGCGAGGGGATATGGGGATATATGTATACGAATAGCTGACTCACTTTGTTATACAGCAGAAACTCACACAGCATTTTAAAGCAATTACACTCCAATAAAGATGTTGAAAAAAGCCCCAAAAGCCCCTGCCCCATGTCGCCTCCTGTGTTAAGGCTGTCGCCACACTCCTGGGCAGCTTTAACTGCTCCCTGGGATGTGGGCTCACAGCCAGTCCTGCGCTGAGGCTGGTTATCTCTGAGTCACATCCTTAGGTGCACAGGAGGCGTTGCTGATAATCATGCAGCCAACATTTACGCCAACATTCGCCGAGCAGGGCCTATGGCAGGGACTTTGCAATCCCCCCCACTCTTTGCAAGAGCCACACAGCCCCATGATACAAATGGGGAAACTGTGGCTCAGGGACATAAGCACCTTTCCCAAGTCCACACAAGTAGTGAATGGATGGATAGATGAACAGATGAACTGTTTGCAAAGAGATGGACTCTACGTGATGAGACTAAATTGAAGCCCCAAACTCTCTCTTTGAGCCCCTGAGAGTACCTTAGAGGTGTGCCCTAAGAAACATAAAAATCAGATACCCAGGGTAGGGATGTCAACGGATAAAACAGCTACATTGGAGAGCAACCTCGTGGGCTTTCAAGAGAATCTGCTAAAACCCAGAATTCCTATAACTAGCAGCTCTTGCAAGACATTGGGTGTCAATTTTCCAAGTGCTAACTAATTCAGAGATGTTTGGAGTGGAAGTTCCATACAACACAATCTCTGGGAACGAAACTCCATTGTAACAAAGCCGGGTCTTTGTTTTTAATTCGTGCCCTAATACATCTTCAAGATGGAGCGAACCTGCTGGCCAGTTTTCTCCAGGTGGTCCCTGCCTGGTTGTAAGCGAACAGGTCAGCCCAGCGAGGGGCTGGTCTTGTGGGTCCCGGCCTCCCTCCCCGCTCCCAGCTCCCTGTGCCACCCAGCTTCAGCCCTGCAGGCCCGGGCCAGCGCTGGGTCAAGGCCACTGCACCATCCGCCGCCATCCAAACCCCCACCCCAGCTCACCCCAGCTCCAGCCCCACCGTAACCCCGCCCCGCCCCCACCCCACCCCACCCCCCTCTCCCTACCCCACCCCCCTCTCCCTACCCCACCCCTTCCCGTGCCTTTCTTCTGGCTGCCGCCCCCCACCTCGGCCCCGCCCAGGGAGCGCTCGGAGGCGCATCTCTTCAGGAACCGCCAGTCGTTACTTCCACTCTGGACGGAGCTCAGAAACACGCACTACTCGTGACTCCGCGGCCTCCGCAGCAGCCAGCCCGCGGGCCGGGGAAGTGACCGCTGATGCCCAGGAGCTCGGAAGCACGGCCGTCCTCAAACGTTAATGTGTATTAGCTTACAGTCAAATAACCTGCAGTAAAGCCAGAACCACCGCTTCGTAATTATCTGCCGGCCCCTCGCTGCTCCGCGTGGGGCGCACCCACGTGGGCCGCAGAGGCTGCCGCGCATCTCCGCCAGCTCCGGCTCGGAGCCCACGTGGGAGGACTTAGCGAGGAAATCCGCCAAGGCCACGCCTAGGCCTTGACTCCGGTTCTGCTGAGGGTGTCGCCTTCAGGAGGCGGTAGAGAGTGTTCATAATGCAGATCAAACCCAGATGGAAAGTTTCCTCTCCAGCGAAGGACGGCCCCGCAGAGGCCGGCTGTCGGGGGCGAAGGTGGGGGACAGGGTTCCGCCTCGCGACACCGTGACCCTGCTCCTCGGGGCGATCCCTGCTGGACGGAGCTGTGCCCAGTGCAGGCTCCAAGTCAGGTGGTCCACTAGGACCTTCTATCTCACGCTCACCAAGCCAGCTCCTTGCAGGGGCCTCGGTGTGCCAGGCCCAGACCCCTAGGCCCAGGGAGGGCGGTGGTCTCCTTATTGATGACGACGATGATGATGACACAGACCCTGATCGTTGCTCCGTGGTTTGGTGTAAGCGCCTCCCTGTCTCTTAACTCTGCACCTGCCCCAGTGGTGGCGCCGGGACGCCCGCAGAGCCCGGAGTTCTGGGGGCCCCCAGGGCCCTGCCCTCCGCTGCTGTCATTCCCCCCGTTTCCCTTCACAGGCAGGTTTTCTTTCGTGTCCCCACTGGTGGGCTCGCCTCCCTCCCAGGCATGGTTTTTATTCCATTTCATCTTCATTTGAGAAATGTCGTTAGAAAGAATTTGGGGGAGAGATTCTGAACTCCTGCGTCCTCTGTTCCCGGGTCTCCGCCGCCCCCTGGCGGCTCCCTCGGAGGCAGCAGCAGGAGCCAGCGGCCCCGGGGACACGGCCCCCTGTGCGGGGAGGAGGGGTGGCCGCAGGAGGACAGCGGCCGATTAAGAGGATGAAAAAAGGCTGCGGCGAGGAGGAGCCACACTGCCGTCGGCTCAGCTTATTGGGCGTCAAGGTCCCCACGCGTCCTCCCGCCCCCTCACCACGGCGGGCGGGCGCCTTCCCGCTGCTCTGGGTCTGGAAGCCTCCCTCTGCGCCCCCCCTCGCCCCGCGTCAACCCCCTCCCTCCTTCCTCCCTGTCTCTTCTCTCTGTCTCTCTGTATGTCTCCCTGTCTCTTCTCTCTGTCTCTCTGTATGTCTCCCTGTCTCTTCTCTCTGTCTCTCTGTATGTCTCCCTGTCTCTTCTCTCTGTCTCTCTGTATGTCTCCCTGTCTCTTCTCTCTGTCTCTCTGTGTGTCTCCCTGTCTCTTCTCTCTGTCTCTCTGTATGTCTCCCTGTCTCTTCTCTCTGTCTCTGTGTCTCCCAGTCTCTGTGTCTCTCTCCTCCCAACGTTCTCCTTCCCCAGAGAACCTTTTCCTTCTTCCACTTGCTGTGGTTGGTCTTCCTGTGTCTCTTTTGTCCCGTGCCGGCGGCGCCCTTCCCCGGAACTCACCCACGGCCGCAGGCTCCAGCCTCTCCCCTGCACAGGTCCTCGTCCTCCGTCTGCCCTGGTCCCCCTGCGACACCCCGCCCCCTCAGTCCCTGGGCCCCATCTTCACGGTGCGTCCCAGGCCGGCGATTGTCCATGTGGCTGGAGCTGTCCCCAGCACTGAGAGTCCCTCCGTGACCACTGGCCCTGCGGCTCTCTGGGGCATCTGGGCCAGCAGCAGTGGACGGCCATCTGGAAGGCTGGACTGTTGCCAGCTGCTCGGCCACCAACAGGAGATTGTTTCCTTTTCAGAGCATCTGTGGAAACTCACACAACATCCCTGGAAGGACAGAACCACCTCACCGTGGGTTCTGTGCTGCTTCTGCCAGTGCAGTTTCGGTGCCTGTCGCCGATCTTTCACTGGGTGTCATCGGGCGTCCCCTGCTCCTGGCATCGGGGACACAGAGGAGAAGGGGCTGAGCCCTGCAGCCTTGGGGCCGATGTGTGCACGCGTGTGAGCGTGTGTGTGCATCTGTGTGAGTGTGTGTACGGGCGTGTACATTTGTGCTGTGGGTGTATAGTTGTACCTATGAATGTGTGGTGTATCTGTGTGTGTGTGCACACACGTGTGTACCTGTGGGTTTTATGTGGGCATTTCAGACCCAGCAGAAGCGTGCCTTCTCCTCTTGCTTCCAAGGAGGGCAGAGATGCTGACTGACTGCACCTAAAGAGGGTGATGGGCACCCCACCCCGGGTGCATAAGGGAATCCCCAAACCATAATAAGCTGACCAAATGTGTGTGCGTTGTCATCACTGCACTCTGACTCTCCTAAACAACGTCGGTAAAATGTCCCCCCCGACTGGCAGCTCCTCTGTAACCCCCGACAGGAGACTGATTCCAGGTATCCACGGAAAAATATCTTCCAACCTATGTTAAGATTTTATAGCTAATCAACAGGGACCTACTGTACAGCACTGGGAACGCTACTCAATATTCAGTAATAAACTATATGGGAAAAGAATCTGAAAAAGAATGAGTATATGTATATCACTGAATCACTTTGCTGCACACCTGAAACTAACACAACGTTGTAAATCAACTCTAATACAAAATAAAATTTAAAAATAAATTAAATTAAAAATAGGTTTTAAAGGTAGCCACCAGGAGAACAGAAATTGGACGGAGAACTTCCAAATCATCATCAAGACAAAAAATGGAGCAAAGAAACTTGAGTCAATACAGTGAAAGGCTTGGGGGGAGGGGCAACAGTAAAAACCATGGTAAATAAGAAATACAAGACCAGACGGCCAGGTAAACGCAAAGCTGCTAATGCTCACAGAAAAGCGTCAAGGGCTTAGGTCCCTACTAAGAACCTTCCAGATTTGAGGGGGTGGGAGAGGGATTAGTGGACAATTCTGTATGCTGTTTATAAGAGATGCAGTTAGAAGCTAAATGGAAAGGAACCTTTGAACATAGAGGGAAAGACAGAGATTAAAGCAGCCACACACACAAAGAGAAAACGGTTGTGCCGCTCTATGTCCGAAGAAGTATTAATTAAAATAGAATGAAGATGGAAAGACTTAATCTAGAAAAAGGAAGGTTTTATAGGGGCTGAAGGTATAATCCTCCAAAAAGACGTAGCAGTAATGAATCGTGCAGCTAAGTGCTCACCTTCAGGATGTAGGAAGCAAAGCCCTTTAGGAGTTTTCGCGGGAGCTCCACCCTCACAGTGAGACACCGGACACGCTCACAGAAGCTGATGAAGTGGAAGGTAAATAGGTAAGTAGGTCCCTGGGGATGGAGTTACCTGGTCGGAGGGCAGGCCGAACGTGTGGTCACAGTAAGCAGAGGAGGCTGGGGACGGGAAGGTGGACTCGCCCAGTGCCGCGCGGGGGCCGGGATCACCCACGAGTTCCCTCCGCGCCCCAGTAACGCAGGGCCCCGTTTCCTGGGACCCTTTAAAGAGACCTTTGTAAACAACGTCCTGGTTAAAGCTGCCTGGAAATGGCCTCACAGCAGCACCGTGGGCGTTTCCTGGAGAACAGAGTGGGGGGTGGGGGTGGGGGGTCGGGGGGTGGGGGGGATGCCGAAGCCAGAAAGCACAGAACAGATGCCCCCAGGAAAGGGCTCAACGAGGCAGAAGGAAACTGAGAAAACAGGAAACTGACACGTGGACCTGCCCAGGAAATCCCAAAGCTGGACTTCGGGGAAAAATGAATTTTGTTACAGAGAAAAGACAAAAGCGTAAAGTAATGACAGAAACTACAGGGATGTCAAACGTTAAAGGAGGGCTTCCCTGGCGGCGCCGTGGCTGAGACATCGCCTGCCGATACAGAGGACACGGGTTCGTGCCCCGGTCCGGGAAGATCCCACGTGCCGCGGAGCGGCTGCGCCCGTGAGCCGTGGCCGCCGAGCCTGCGCGTCCGGAGCCTGTTGCTACGCAACGGGAGAGGCCGCGGCAGTGAGAGGCCCGCGCGCCGCAGAAAACAAAAAAGTTAAAGGGGGGCTTCATGCACGAGTTTCTACCCAGCACCCTGAAGGTCTAAATGAAACTGAGGAGCTATGGGATGAAATGGACTCGTTCATTTCTCCCCACGTATTTGGGGGCATCTCCTGTGAGCCAGGGACAGACAGACCAACAGGGACCACTGCCCTCAGGGCACTGACTCTCTAAGGAAACTAGACGATGACCAGGAGTATGTGACGTGGTGGCCGTCCGCCGGCCATCAACACCAGGGAGACCCACAGAGCAGGTCCGAGCAGCGGGCAGTGCCCCCTTATGTGGGAGCGGCCAACAGTGAAAGGGGGACAGCGGTCCTGGCCCCGGGACCGGCCTGCCCGCAGCAGCGTCCGCCTGCATCCGACAGGCGTTCACACGCTCACAGTCACACACACGTACACACACAGTAATACACACAGACAGACACAAATACATGAGCACGCACAATCAAACCCACAGACACACCTGGTGATACTCACCGACACAGACAATCACATGCAGTCTTACACACAGACACACGCAAAGGAAGAAAGAACGTGAAGGGAAACCACAGGCAGCATCACGGGAGACGGTGGATGCAAACACCCTGCAGGTTTCCATTTCACATCTGTTTCAGCTGCACAAGCCACAGACAGGCATCACACACAACGCAGACGACGGTTCGAAGCCGCAGGCCCTCCCCTTCCCAGAGTTAAATGCCTGGCCGTTGTTTGGAATTGTTTGGAATCTCTCAGGCACGTCCACGTGGAGGTACGTAGTGTTCTGAACTTGCCGAAATAAAACACCAGCAAAGAGCCAAGTGAGGGATGAAAAGAGTAGCTGGTCCTCGACCCGAAGGAAGCCTCCTCGCGGCCTGCGAGGGTGTCTCCACGCTACCACGTCCGTCAGCGCGATTCCGTACATTAGGAGCTCAAAGGTGAAAACTCTCAGTGAATCAAGAGGACAAGAGAACATCCTTCATTCATGAAGCTGGAAACCTACAGCAACTGCCCTGTTTATTTCTTAGACATTAAAGGCTTTCCTTTAAAATCCGGTGTCAAACACTGATAACTGCTTTGAGGAGAAGCGACATCTGAACAGTACAGAGTCTCGAGATCCATCAATATAGCGTATTTCTCAATGTTTAGTGATAATCTCTAAATTCCCTCAAAATGTCATGACTGTCACCAGAGTGGTCTTACACATCTTCTATTAGATTCATAGTTATTTGATATTTTTCATGCTTATTGTAAGCGGCAGCTTCCAAATTCTATTTTCAACAGTTTGTTGCAGGCACATAAATAATTGATTTCTGTGTATTGATTTTTTTTTTTACTGTGATAAAATAATATAACATAAATGTTACCATTTTCTAAGCACATTCACATTGTTCTGCAACCACCGCCATCACGCAGCCCCAGAACGTCTACGTCACCCCAAATAGAAACTATATACCCTGTACATTGATTTTGTATCAACCAAGGCTGTATCAGTTTGCTAGGGCTGCCATAACAACATGCCACATACGGGGCGGCTTAAACAACACACATTCATTGTCTCCAGCCCTGGAGGCTGTAATCTGAGATCCAGGTGTGGGCAGGGCTGGGTCCTCCTGAGGCCTCTCTCCTTGGCGTGTAGACGGCCGGTCTTCTCCCTGTTCGTCCCTCTTGGTGTGTCTGCGTCCTGATCTCCTCTTCTTATAAGGGCACCAGTCACATTGGACTAGGGCCTATCCTAATGGCCTCATTTTCACTTAATCTACATCTGTAAAGGTCCCAGCTCCGAACACAACCACATTCTGAAGTCTGGGAGTTGGGACTCCAACGTGTGAATTTTGGGGACACAGTTCAACCGGTAGCACTGGCCCTTGTGGATTCTTCTGTATACCCAACTATATCATGTGTGATGACATAATTTGATTTTTCCTTTTAATTTCTCTTTCTTACAGCAGAGGTCAGGACCCCAGCACTGAATATAGGCACCCAGCCTCGGAGGGACAGCTTTCTGTGACTCACCTCGTTTGCTAGTTTTTTTTTTGTTTTTTTTGGTTTGTTTTTTTTTTTGCGGTACGCGGGCCTCTCACTGTCGTGGCCTCTCCCGTTGCGGAGCACTGGCTCCGGACGCGCAGGCTCAGCGGCCACGGCTCACGGGCCCAGCCGCTCCGCGGCACGTGGGATCTTCCCCGACCGGGGCACGAACCCGTGTCCCCTGCATCGGCAGGCGGACTCTCAACCACTGCGCCACCAGGGAAGCCCTGCTAGTCATTTTTTAAATTAAATGAAGGAACACTGGATTTGCTCAAAAGCATCCTTAGTCTCTGTTGAGATGATCACAGGACTTCCTCCTTTTTTAATTTACTTTAAAAAAATATTTAGGGACTTCCCTGGTGGCGCAGGCGTTAAGAATCCGCCTGCCAATGCAAGGGACATGGGTTCGAGCCCTGGTCCAGGAAGATCCCACGTGCCGCAGAGCAACTAAGCCATTGCGCCACAACTACTGAGCCTGCCCTCTAGAGCCCGCGAGCCACAACTACTGAGGCCTGCGCACCTAGAGCCCGTGCTCTGCAGCAAGACAAGCCACCACAATGAGAAGACCGCGCACCACAACGAAGAGTAGCCCACGCTCCCTCAAACTAGAGAAAGCCCGCGGGCAGCAACGAAGACCCAACACAGCCAAAAATAAATAAATAAAATAAATAAATAAATTTATTAAAATTTACTTATATATTTATTTGGCTGTGCTGGGTCTTCGTTGCGGCACGTGGGATCTTTGTTGTGGCGTGCAGGATCTTTTAGTTGCAGCTTGCGGGATCTGGTTCCTTGACCAGGGATCGAACTCCACGGCCCCTGCATTGGGAGTGTGGAGTGTTAACCACTGGACCACCAGGGGAGTCCCAGGATATCCTCCTTTAATTTGTGAGCCACGCCAATGAATTTTCCAGTGGGCATTTTCTCTGGATGCACTATATTTTGTAAATTCCTAGGCATGTTTTTTTCACCATTTAACATCTCTGAAGTCAGGTGCAGTGTTGCCGTGGATGTTGTCTTTTTCTATTATTATTGAAGTATATTTGATGTATAATATTGTATATCAATAAATTACAATTGCACAATATAATGATTCACAATTTTAAAGGTTATGCTCCATTTATAACTATTATAAAATATTGGCTATATTCCCTGTGTTGTACAACGTATCCTTGTAGCTTACTGTATACCTAATAGTTTGTACCTCTTAACCTCCAACCCTACATTGCCCCTCCCCCCTTCCACCTCTCCACTGGTAACAGCTAGTTTGTTCTCTAGATCTGTGAGTGGCAGTGGACATTGTCTTATAATCACTGCCACCCTGGTGGCAACTGTGACATGTGGACATTTGGTCACCACCCACACACAGGAAAACTTGGCGGTTTCTCCTGTGGGTCTGGCTGGACAGCCGCGGGCACTCCACAGCTGTCACCCAAAAGGCCGTGTAAGGACCATCTGGAGAAAGGATATGAGTCCTGACTTATCTGAAACCCTGACTAACACTCTCTAGTAAGTGTTTTGTTTTGTTTTTTAACTTTTAAATTTTTATTTATTTATTTTTATTTTTGGCTGCGTTGGGTCTTCACTGCTGCGTGTGGGTTTTCTCTAGTTGCAGTGAGAGGGGGCTGCTCTTCACTGCGGTGCTCAGGCTTCTCATTGCAGTGGCTTCTCTTGTTGTGGAGCATGGGCTCTAGGCGCATGGGCTTCAGTAGTTGCAGCACACGGGCTCAGTAGTTGTGACGCAAGGGCTTAGTTGCTCCGTGGCATGTGGGATCTTCCCGGACCTGGATTGAACCTGTGTCCCCTGCATTGTCAGGAGGATTCTTAACCACTGCACCACCAGGGAAGTCCCATAGTAAGTTTTTTGGGGTTTTTTTTGTGGTACACAGGCCTCTCACTGCCGTGGCCTCTCCCGTTGCGGAGCACAGGCTCCGGACGCACAGGCTCAGCGGCCATGGCTCACGGGCCCAGCCGCTCCGCGGCATGTGGGAACTTCCCGGACCGGGGCACGAACCCGCGTCCCCTGCGTCGGCAGGCGGACTCTCAGCCACTGCGCCACCAGGGAAGCCCCCATAGTAAGTTTTTGTTTGTTTGTTTTAATATCATTGTCAGAACTTGCAGAATTGGCATCAGCTTCTTTGAAGGGAGAGACAGTGGACCACTGTTTTGAAAAGCACTGCTCTGAAACCCATGGGGAAAATTTTAAAACACTCTGGAAAGGGGCACAAGTCGGTTTGAAGATGTGGAAAGACATCCTCATCCCCTTGGACAGAGTGACCCAACATTGTAAAGTGTCACTTCTTCCTAAGTTAATTTATAAATTCAATGCAAACCCAATCAAGATACCAAGATACGTTTATGGAGTGAAACGAGTTGGTGATACAGTTCTTATGGAAAAGCAAACATGTAGGAAAAGGTTAGGAGTGCCCCCAAAAGAGAAGCTGTGAGGACCCAGCAGATGTGGCGACACCTGAAAGTCTCTGTGACCTGTTTAGAGCCGTGTGGTGCCAGTGCTGGAGTGGACTCGGACCACGGAAAGAGCCGGGCTGGGTGGAAAGTTCGTGGATGACAAGGGTGGGTCACAAGTCACGGGGTAAAGACAGAATCTTCAGTGATGGCGTTGGGAGAGCCGAGTAGCCCTTCGGAAAAGGGATTCATGTTCGTCCGGTCGTGAGTGGTCGCTAGGGCTTCTCTGCTCTCTACTGAGCGTGGGTGCCATCTGCCAGGCCACCAGGGACACATGGCGTCTTTCAAGGCCCTCCCTGGCTTTCTCATCCCCCAGATGTCCACGTGAAATGTCTGTCTATCTGGGTGGTCCGTCACTTGCCCCGACCACTACGGGGACCTCAGGCTAGCTAGGGTGTTGGCCTTCTCTGTCAGTTGCCACAGAGTTTGTTGTTGTTGTTGTTGTTGGCAACAACCTGAGCATGGAATTTCCCAGACTCAGCTCCAGAGAAGGCCGGCCCCTCTGCCACCGTCCCTCTGCTCTCCAGGCTGGGCTGGCTTCCCTGCAATGGGTCTTGTGGGCGGGGAGGGAGAGGAGCAGGCCCTGGCTAAGATGCCACAAACTCTCACAGTTCCTGCCAAGATTCAGTAGATTTCCCTGGATAAGCATGTCTCAAGGGGCTTCCCTGGTGGCGCAGTGGTTAAGAATCCGCCTGCCAATGCAGGCGACACGGGTTCGAGCCCTGGTCCGGGATGATCCCACATACCGCGGAGCAACTAAGCCCGTGCGCCACAACTACTGACCCTGCGCTCTAGAGCCTGCAAGCCACAACTACTGAGCCTGCGTGCCACAACTACTGAAGCCCACACACCTAGAGCCCATGCTCTGCAACAAGAGAAGCCACCACAATGGGGAGCCTGCGCACCACAACGAAGAGTAGCCCCGCTGGCCGCCACTAGAGAAAGCCCACGTGCAGCAACGAAGACCCAACGCAGCCAAAAAATAAATAAATAAATTTATAAAAACAAACAAACAAAAATGTCTCAATTTGTTGCACGCATTTGGACAATTCATAGAGTTTTTAAATGGTTGCCTTTGACCATTTTGCCCTGTTCTATCATTGCGGCTTTGGGGAGGAGACTTACCAAGCTCCTCACTTAGTCATCCTAGAAGCACTGCCAAGCTCTTCCCCACTTCACCCTTCGACTCCCCAGTTCCTGTTGGTCATACGATTATTTCTAAATCGTCAAGGCTGATGTGTCTGTGTTCTCCTCTGCTTTGCTTAGTCTTTCTACATTTAAGTTGATTCAGGGTCGACCTCACTCATTTTACAACAGCATCTCCTTTTATTTTGTCATTCATTTATACGACGGATGCTGGGGCCCTATCTGAGGGGCTGGATATAAAGTGATGCACATAATAGGGTCCTCCCTGGCCAGGGGGCTCTCGGCAAGCAGAGGAATCACCACAGAGTCTCCGGGAGGCTCCTCTTCTTGAGATGTTTGAAAATGTTGTCTGCGATGCTACAAAAGGGTCAAATGTCAGACACGATAATGAGTGAAAATGGACACCAAAAGAACAGGCCATTTGATTTCACTATCACAATGTCCTCGAACAGGCAAAATTGATCTGTTGATAGAACTCAGGTCAATGGTCAGCAGCCTTGGGGATGGGGCAGCAGGGATTTACAGCAAAGGAGCACAGAGAAACCGTCCAGGCTGACGGAAATGCTCTGGGTCTGGACTGGGAAGGTAGTTACAAAGCGGGGTACATTTTTTTTTTACAACTCATTGAACTGGACACTTTACATTGGAGCATTTTATCCCGTATAAATTATATCACAATAAAGCTTCCAATTACAAAATTTGAAAAATTCAAAAATTTCACATTTCAAAAGTCTGTGGCATTTCCTTGCACGAGAATTTAGCTGGTTATAGAATTACCGGATGACACTCTCTTTCTCTGAGGTGTCTGTAGACATTGCTCCTGGCATGGAATGTTCCTGTGGAAAATTGAGAAACGAGCCTGATAATCTGCCTTGTAGATGAGTTTTGTTTTCTCCCAGGGCCAGGAGAAAAATGGGACGCCCGCAGAATTCTCACCTGGTTCTTCGAACTCCAGGAATTCTGGGCTCGTTCTGATAGGGTTTGAGGAGCTCCACTAAATAACACTTCTCCCCACGGCGTTCTGCGCCAGTTGAGAAAAGAGTGAGGTTTCGGGGACCAGCATTCTGTTTATTACCGGTAAAGCTGCAGTTGAGAATATGAGCTAAGGGGTCTTTTTAATAACGACCCTCAGAATGTACAGACTTGCCCCCCAGGCACAGCTGTCCCTGTCCTTCCCTAAGGGTAGAGCCTGATGCTGGAAACCTTGGAGGTTGGAACAGCAGGGAAGAGGCTTGGGCAGGTTGGTTCCCACGGAGGAGTGGGGACCCCTGGCCTGCCCCTCCCCTTAGCTCTCCAATAAGCAGGGCCCCCTCCCCAATCTACGGGAAGAGCCATCACGGCGGAGGGACACTTCTGCCACCTCTTGCCTCCTAAACAAAAAGCCTGTGGTGGACGAATGAGCCCCCTCCCAGGGTTGTCCACGGAGACCCCGACCTCTGGTCCCCGACCTCCTGGGGCCTCTGGGAGGCAGTGTAGCCTTTACCTCTAGAAGGTTCTCAAGCGGTTAGAACCATACTTAATTCCAGTGCCATTCTCCATCTGTGATGGGCTGAGTCGTGTCCCCTTAAAATTCCTGTGTAGCAGACCTAAACCCCAGGACCTCAGAACGTGACTGTGTTTGGAGGAGGGGTCTTTAAAGAGGTGATTAAGATAAATGGAGTCATAAGACTGTGACCCTAATCCAATGACTGGTGTCCTTTTAAGAAAAGAAGAGGAGGTCAGGACACAGACACACACAGAGGGACGACCCCGTGAGGACACAGGGAGAAGACGGCCGTCTACACACCGAGGAGAGAGGCCTCGGGAGGACCCAGCCCTGCCCACACCTGGATCTGGGATTCCAGGCTCCAGGACTGGGGACAATAATGTCTGCTGTTTAAGCCCCCTGGTCTGTGATGTTTGTTACAGCAGCCTGAGCAAACTCATACCCTGTCCAAGGCATAAGTGCATTATTTCCCTCCTATTTCCCAAGCTTACTGTGTCCGGCCACGTTGTCTGGAACAGGCCATCAGAGATTCTGTGATGACATCATAAATATACTCCCAAACTCAACACACAATTATGCTCCAACGATACGACAAGAGCTAACACTTCTCTACCGTCTGATAGTAACAGGTACTTTTAAAAGATTTTACACGTATTGACTCACTCAGCTCTCTCAAGCGCCTCATGAGGCTGGCTTGCCGTGACCCTGGTTTTTATGAGAGAAGAGGACAGCAGGTCCCCCACCAGAACTTCTCCAAAGCCTTGCAGGTAAAAATGTGCGAGGCTGGCCTGGTGCTCCGGCATCGGGGCCTGGAGCCTGGATTCTTGACTCCAGGGCTGTGGCCTCTCCAAACAGCCAGCTCCAGAGACACCTCAGACTGAAAACAGTGCCCCCCGTGGTTCAGTCCAGGGGGAGCGTGAGGCCCAGGCAGTGGTTTGTGTCAACTCAGCTGACTCAGGGCCATGAGTGTCTTCAGGACACAGTCGGCCAGAGAGGAACTGGCAGGACTTGGGAGAGGAACCAAACTCAGCAGCCACTGTGTTCTTTTTTAAAAATACTGTTCATTTATTTTAGATTGTGGTAACAAACACACAACATAAAATTTACCGCCTCAGCCATCTCGAGGTGCACAGGGCGGGGCCCGATGCACATTCACATGGTCGTGTTACCTTCCCCACCATCATCCCCAGAACGTTCCGTCTGCCCGAACGGATGCTCTGCCCCATTAAACATTCCCCTCCCCTCCCCCAGCCCCGGGCCCACCACCTCCTGTCTGTCTCTATGGATCTGACTCCTGCAGGGACCTCACGTGGGTGGAATTAGACAGGGTTTGTCCTTCTGTGTGTGGCTTATTTTCACTGAGCATAACGTCCTCCAGGGTCCATCCTGTGTCAGGATTTGCTTCCTTTTCAAGGCTGAGTAATGCCCCACTGTGTGCATGGACCACAGTTTGCATGTCTGTTCTCCTGCTGACGGACGTGGGCCGCATCCACCTTCAGGCGCTGTGAATGATGATGCCGTGAACACAGGTGAGCACGTGTCTCTCCGAGACTCTTAAGGTCACGGTGGTCACAGGCAGGGAGGCAGACACAGGGCTGGCACTTTCCAGGTGTCTCCACAGTTCCTGCCCTGAGCCCTCTTCACGACGGGCCCCCGCTGCCCCACAGGGACCCCAGGTGTTGTCGGGTGCTTGGCTGTGGACTCGCGGAGGCAACAGCGAGGGGGGCAGCAGCCGGGCCTGCGCGAGTCCGGACCCAGCTGCGGGGGAGGCGAGGGCAGCCACCCGCCAGGCCCTCGTTCCCTAGAAGCTCCGACACTCACGGTGGGTCCAGCCCTACTGCTGACATTCTTTATTCCGCGAGCTATCGCATCGGCTGCCGTGTGGCAAGTTACCCGCAAACGTCACGGCTGGAAACAGCACGCATGTCACCACCTCCCTGCTTCTGAGGGTCAGGATCCGGGAGGGGCTCGTCTAGGTCCCCCAGGGCCGTGGTCTCCCCTGAAGGCGGCCCTGGGGAGGCCCTGCCTCGAGCTCCTCCGTGGGTGCTGGCGGGTTCACTTCCTGGAGGGCTTCCTTTGCTGGCAGCTATTACGGGACATCCAGCCATTGCCGTGAGGGACGCTCCCCCCAGCCCCCCTCAGGGCAGCTCAGCACGTGGCAGCCGCTTCCCCCAGGAAGCGAGCCAGGAGGGGAGGACGGGGGAGGGCCCCGCCGCCTTCTGTGACCCAGGCTCCGCCGCGTTGCACGGGCCTAAAGCCCTCTCCCCGGGGCGGGAGGGCTCCTGAGCACCCCCACGTGGTGGGCTGAGCCCTCAGGGCCTGTTCAGCGCCAGCAGCCCTGGCCCCTCCCCACACCCCCCATCTCCTCTCCCTGAGCTTCCCCAGGGGACCCTCCCATCAGCACCACCGGGAGCCCCACACACTGCCAACTCCACACCTGGTCTTCAGTGGTGGCACCGTCCACCGGCTGCCCACTGAGGGTGCTGGGGTTCTGTCCCCCGGGGCCTCGGTGTTTCCTGGGCCAGGGATTCCCCCCACTCCACCACCCCAAGCTGCGCCCGGAGTCTCCCCGCTATCCTTCGGGGGAATAAACCCGAAGGCACCTGCAGGGGTCCCAGGGTGCGGAGGCGGGGTGGGCTGGGGGTCCGCTGCCTCTCCGAGAGCCTTCACCAGCCTGCCTCCTTCCAGCGAGCCCCGCCTGCGCTCACCGCCGTGGCAGCCTCACTGCTCACGGTTGTCAGGATGCGGGAGTGGCTTCCTCCCCACTGGGCTCTCCCCGTGGACACTCCGTGGGTTTCCCCCTCTCTGCCCGGCACGGACCACTATTCCTTGGGGTCCGTGGGCACCAGCTGCCCCCACGCCTGCGAGTCCTCGTCCTCCGCCTCCATCCCAGGTCGCACCGTCGGCAGCAGGTTCGAGGCCCCTCGCACTTCGCTTTCTGGCGGTGGATCAGCAGTGGGGGGTGGGGGGTGGTCACCCCACCCCACAGGAGCTGGGCAGGGTAATTTCTCTGTGCATCTGGGGCAGCAGGGCCCAGAGAAGGGGCACAGGGCCAGCCGTCCCCCTCCTGGTGGGAGGAGGTCCAGCAAGAGGGTGACGTGGTCTGAATTGTTCGTCTCTGGCTGGAGATTAGTTGGATGTCCCTCTGGAATAGAAGTCCAAGTCCTTGCCTCGCCCGCAGGACCCTCTCTGCAACCGGCCCCGCCTCGGTCCATGCCATCCTTCCCCAGCCTGCTGGCCTCGGGGCCCCTTCCTGCTCGCCGGATGCACATAGGGGTGTGAGGCTTCAATCGCTGGCACCTCTCCCCCAACCCACATTCTGAATTGAATGAAAACTAAGAAAAAGTACTGAGCACTTGAAGCCAGGTGGGGTGTCCTGAGTGGATACCCGTGCAGAGCGTGGGGCGCTGGGGGGAGAGTCGCATCCTGCCTCCCAGGGGAGCGGCATCTATAACTCGTGCAAACAAAATGCCGTTTGCACCGGGAGCCCCTCCGAAAATCCAGCCGCGCGGTGGGACGCCTGCCTGTCCACGGCACAGTCCTCTGCTCAGACTCCCGCCGGTGTTGGGGGCAGTTTGCAGTCTTCCTGGGGGTTCCTGGGAAAGCCACCAAAAGCACGTGCTCTGAGTTTCCTGGGGGAGTGACCTCACTTCTGTGTGCCCCGCCCGGGGGCCCTGTGACCCTGTCGTGGGTGCTCTGAGCCAGGAGGGCGGCCCCAGGGAAGTCCCTGCCTCCTGCCCTTTTCCTATTAGAATTTCAATGGGACCTTCCATTTGATGGATGGCTTGTGGCGGTCACGGGGCCTGGCCCCGAGGCCCACCTGCTCTGACGGGCTCAGTGCCGGCTGCTGCCTTTGTTGTCTTTGTCCTTCCTCCCTCCTCGGAGACCCAGGCAGTAGGCTCCCACCCCGCAGGCCTCTGGGGCGGCCAGAGCCTGGCCGCGGCCGTGGGAACTGACCGGGCGCTGGGTTGGACAGCCCTTCAGGTAGAGAATGTCCTGCCTGGACCCCCCCATGGCCATACGGCCCAGGCTCTGGCCCAAACATGGGCCGGTGCCCCACTGGCTTCTGGAACCTTCTGGTGGCCCCTCTTCCTGCCATCTCTGGCTTCACCTGGGTTGTCTCAGCTGACCACCCCCATCTTAACACCCAGCCCCCGCCTACCCACATGTCATCCTGGGGGGCCCGGCCCATCAGATTTGCGTCCTTCCCCAGGGCGAGCACCCCTCCATCACTGACCCCAGCCATCCCCTTGGCCACACCCCCTGTGCTGGCTGTCCTTGCAGTCCAGCCCTGGCTCATCTGCCCTCCACCGCCTGGGACCCCTCCGTCTCTGCAGGAATGCACATCCCCCTCTCTCTCCAGGATCGCCCGAGTCTGGCCTCCTCCAGAAATCTGGTCCCGTGCAGGCGAGCATTCCATCCAGAACTTAGTCAGTCTTGGGGCAGCTGCTTGTCTGAGGGCCTGCTGGGCGCTGGGGCAGAACAGTGAGCAACGGCGGACAGTCCTGCCCTGCATGGAGGGCGTGGTGAGGAGGCAGATCTCCGGGGCAGTAGCTCCTGGCTCTGGGCCTTTGCCCTAACGTCGTGTATCTGCCAGATGCCACCTGCTGCTGCCAACTCCTCCTGCCAGGTGGGCACTGTCTCCAGGTCTGGACAGGAGCCTCTGGACACCCTTCTTTCCTTACGCTCGGCCCCTGGCCTGGCACTGTGCTCATGGGAGGACCTCTGTCCACTCTGGCAGGACCTGCTCCAACTAGACACACAGGATGCTTCTAGAACTTTCATTAGTCATGTCTCTCAAGGTGTTCTCCGCTATATTTGTGGCAGTTTGGTGCAGCAGCAGTAGACTGCTCTACGGTAGGGCAGAGCAATTGGAAAGAATTAAAGACAAAAGGACAGCAATTGATGCAAGGGGAATATGCGGCAATAACAAACTCCAGGAAAAACAATAGGCTGTGTACAAAGGTATGAAGCTACACTACCTTCTACTAGAGTGGATGGTGTGTAGACATGACGTTGTAAACACTGACCATTGATTCAAGCCCTTCTACTAGAGTGGATGGTGTGTAGACAGGATGTTGTAAACACTGACCATTGATTCAAGTTTAAAAGTTCTCTCTATATTGAGTACATGAGGAAGGACAGGTGAGGGACAGGTGAGGGGTATTAACAGAGCTAATCCTCATCTAACACAACAGAAGTTAGTGAATAATATCTCAAATTGACCAATTAAGAACCATAGAGGATAGCAGAGATGGCTGCATAACATTTGTGAATGCACTGAATGCCACTGAATTGTACACCTAAAAATGGTTAAAATGGCAAATTTTATGTTATGTATATTTTACCACAAATTTAAAATTTTGAAAAAATAAAAAGCAAACGAACAAAACCGTGTGCCTCCAGAAAGCATTACTGAGGCCTCCATGGAAAAGGCAGATGAGACTCCAGCCTTGAGGAGACTACTTGGGGTGTATAGGGTGGACACAGAAGTACACGTTGAATTATCCTGCTGGGGATGGATGGTGTTGGGAAGAACCAAAAGGATGGGGGGGGAGTGGCTACCAGGCGCATGCGGGGAGAGAGGTGGTGTAAGCAGGAAGGAAAGGGTGGCATCCCTGCTAGGATGCGCTGAGAACTGGCAAGGGACAGTTGTGTGCATATTCCCCAGCCCCACCCTCGCCTTGCCAGGCACACCCACCACAGCTGCTGCCTGGACACCTAAGCTGCCCACTCAAGTTCTCCTTCTGGCCATGGACTCTCCACTCCCCACATTCTCGGGGTCAGCAGACACCCTGGCAGCCGGTAGACCCTTGACCAACACAAAGAAGGGTAACAATTCCTGCCCAGCAGGCCCCATGGCCATGAGGGGACGAGAGACTGCCTGGTGCCTGGCCTGGAGCCCATGGTGCCAGGAGCTGGGGTGCAGCCCAAGTGACCCAGGAATAGCTGTGTTGGCCTCATCCTCCGGGGCTGGGTTGTCCCTGCCTCTCGGGTGCCAGGCTGCCAGGGCACTGCACACAGGGACAGACCCAGGAAGGGGCACTGCCAGGACCCTGCAGCAGCCCTGCCTGGGCACTGGCCACACCCACGCTCTCATCTAGTTGCCCTACGACCATGCACCCAGGGATCACTGCCACCACCCTCACTCATGGACAGGGGCAGGTCAGGAGGGGACAGGGCCCTACCGGCTCCAGCAGAGGAAGAGGAATTTGAACCCAGCAGGCTGACCCCTGACCTGGGGCATCTAAACACTGGGCCATCCTGCCTCATGCCCTCAGCAAAGCAAGGGAGCCCAGGGTCTGCCCTAGGGTGTCAGGGGTCCCGGGGGTGCTTGGAGACTCAGCCAAAGAGAAGAGTCCCCCCCAGATGGCGGCAGACCGCCTGCAGCCCGATGATTTCATGCTGCTGAGCTGCCAGGACAGGCTGCTCTCTCCCTGCTGTCATCTGCTCAGATGAACTTGAAAGTTCAGGTCTATTAATCCCGAGTCACTTTATTTCCGTTTTACTGCTGGCTTATTTTCTCCTCATTTAAAACCAATGAAGGCGCATGTGGCGGCCTCTCAGGACGACGGCTCTGCTGCTGGGGGTGTTGGGGGCGTCCTGGCTGGATCAAGCTTCAGGCCGAGTAACCCCTGCTTCTTGGCGCCGTCGCTCTGCCGTGAATCCCACGCCCTGAGCTCCGAGTTAGGTGCCTGGAGCCGCAGAGCCGGGGAAACCAGTGCTGCAGAAAGCATGTTCTTTTGGAAACAGCCTTGGGTTTCCCGTAAACCACAGCTGCAGGGGTGCGAGGGGGGAGGCACCTGGGGGGCTGCAGCCTCTGCAGGGTGCTGTCCCCAGCAAAAGGGGGGGCTCTCTGGGCCTTGCCCCTCTGTCCCTCCACTGGACCTGAGGGTGAGGGCGGGTGTTGCTCTGCCCCCTCCCCTGGCCCACCTCAGCATCCCCCCAGGCAGCTGGGCCCCCAGGACACACTCTTCAAGGCCAAGAGGGCACTGCCGTGGCCCAGGGATCTGAGAAAGGCCTGGTGTCCCAGCCGCTCCCCCGGCCCACCTGCGCACACCTCTCATGCTCACGGGGTTGCCAGGCAGATGGCAGGACACCCTTACGTTAAAACTCAGGTAAACAATGAATAATTTTTCAGCATAAATATGCCCTAAATATTGCACGGGACGTACTTGTACTGAAAGATTGTTCGTTGTTTATCTGAAATTCAAATTTAGCTGCACGTTCTGTGTTTTCATTTATTAAGTCCGGCCCCTCCTATGACACTGATGTTGGTGAAGGGAAAATGCCCCTGTGGGGGGTGGGATGGGTCCCCAGCACCTCCCCCCCGGAACATCCCTCCTTGGGCACCGCCCTGCCAGCCTCTGCCCTCCTCCTGCCGCAGGGCCTTGGGCCAGATCCTGAGTCTGGTCTGGAAGATCCCAGGGCTCATCCGCAGGGCCACACGGATGACTGGACACGTATTCAAGGGCTAACTGTCCCTCCCGAGCTCAGCCACGGCCGTGGCCCATTCCCTCCCCTGCCCACCGGGTGGGTCCATCCCCATGTCCTCCCCACGGCCAGGTAGAGAGGAAAGCAGAGCTCCTGGAAAGGAGCTGAAAGTGCAACATAATTTGGAAAAAGGGACAGGATTCTTTAGGTCAGGGAGGGGGGCGGGGAAGGACTGGGGAGGTGGTGTGAGTGGGTGACTCCCCCGCAGCCCGGCCCCCAGGCACAGGCTGTTTTGGCCACCCCTCCACGCTGGCCCGAGATGCCAGCTGCCTGGTTGGTGGCTCTGGCCTGGCTGCTGTCCAGGTGCACCAGGGATGGGACTCCATCTCCTGGTGTCTGATCGTTGACGACTTTTAGGGTTACTCGCGCCCACATTTGGGTGAGCTGGGAAGAAAGTGAGCGCTTCATCTGCCCTCTGGCGACGGCGTGAGATTCAAGTGCACGTTCCTGCCACGTGGGGACTCTCACAGCTGCCCCACCGTGACCTTGGTGAAGACCCAGTTTTCCTGCCCTCAGTCAAGGCATCGGGCCTCTCTGCTCCCCCCAGACACCTGCTCCATGAGGAATAAGCTTTCTTTACCCTCTTGGTGCCTGTGGTGTCATCAGTCTCAACATGAACCACCTGCTCCTGAAGACGACTGTAGCACCACGGCCGCGGCTGGGCTGGAGGTGCCTCGGTCACAGCACACTGGCCCAGACGTCCTCACGGCCCTGGCCCGGATGCCCTCACACCGTTTACTGTCTCCAGTCCCAGATCCAGGTATGGGCAGGGCTGGGTCCTCCTGAGGCCTCTCTCCCTGGCGTGTAGACGGCCGTCTCCTCCCTGCGTCCTCACGGGGTCGTCCCTCCCTGTGTGTCTGTGTCCTGACCTCCTCTTCTTATAAGGACCCCAGTCCTGTGGGGTTAGGGTCACCCCAGGGTACCTCAGTCATTTTACCTTCATCCCCTCTTTAAGGGGCCCACCTCCAAATACAGTCACATTCTGAGATGCTGGGGTTTGGGCTTCAGTCTAGCTGGGTTGGGCCAGCTCCCTGTCTCCCGCAGCACTTCCGGGGCTGGGACCTCTCCAGGGTCTCTGGAGCCCCATGTCATTAAACAAGTAAACACAAAGACAGTCTTACTGAAAATGCATCCACGATTAAGCCACAATTCGCCAGGTTATAAGCGTCATTACGTTTTACCAGTCTGTCCGGTTATCAAGCAGGTGGGGACTCCGCGCGCGGAGCGTTTTCTGCCTTGGCGCTCGCGCACGGTTTCTTTCTACTCTTCGCGGCCACCAGCTCGAGAACGAACGAGGGAGAAGGAAATGCGCACACCCCCTGGCAACCGCAGCCCCTGCATTTACTGCGCTTGCCTAATAAGTGTAATTTCCAGCGTGGCTTGCTTCCTCCTTCCTCGCTGGTGGCGCCGGCGCACCGTCTCCGCGCACCGTCTCCTGCGCGCTCCGCGTCGGTTCACCCCGCGAGCGAGGGAGGAGGGGGCGTGTGGCTGGGCTGTCTCTCGAGGAATGGGATTAATGCTCCAAAAATAGGCGGCCAGCGCTGGGAGAGCCGGCTTGGAAACGCCCTCCGTTCCCTCTCCCTCCTCCCCGCACGCAGCGGCCGTATTGGGTCCAAGAGGCCAGGCTCCCTACGCTGTCCCGCCGCACCTGCGCGTATGACCTGCCGCACACTGCCCACCGCGCCCCCACCGCCAAGAGGTCCCGCGGAGGGAGGGGGAAGAAACAAAGCCCTACCTTGAAGAATATGACTCCCATCGTTTTTCCGGCCTGTTTTTTACGATTTTAATTGTGTTTAGAAATATACATAAAATGTAACCTCTTAAGCATTTTTAAGCGTGCAGTTCAGCGGTGTCAAGTACCTTCACTTTGTCCTGCAACCAGCTCCAAACGCTTGCTTTTTAACTCCCCATTTCTTATTCAAATGCTGATGGAAATACACTCGTGGGGAGAGTGGAATCCCACCCCCCGCGCTTCCCCCCCCACCCCCCCACCCCAGATGGGGAGCAAAGCCGGGGTCCCTGGATCTTGACCCTGCAGCGAAAGAGGTCCCTACACTCTGGAGGCCCCTCCCACCCGTGGGTGGATCCCCCACCAAGCTGGGGGTGGGGCTCAGAGCCTCCAGCCACCCAGGGCGGCCCACCCACCTCTGAATTACTAGAAAGTGTTTCTGTGTCCTCAGGCCAGATCCTTGTCGCTGGAACCTGTACCCCTTGCGGCCTTGGGGTCACTCAGGAGTAGGCCTCCCCATTTTTCCTGGGTCAGCCCCCAGTGATCAGAGGCACCCACAGACTCCTGAGCCCTCCTTGCTCCTTGGCTCCCTCTTCAGCTCTTCAGGTGCCCAAAGAGGGGGAAGGCACTTGTGTGCAGCAGAAGGCTGGATGGGGGCCTGGAGGAGCCGCTGTCCTGAGGCTGCAGGGGCTCGGCCCCTCCCCCAGCAGACAGAAGTATGGGGGCGGGGGCTGGATGCAGGAGTTGCCACTGAAACCCCCAGGGCCAAACGCTCCAAGGGCCAAACACTGGGAACCTTGGTGTATCTCAGTGTGGTGCAGCCAGAGAGGCACCTGGGACTGGCTCTGGGGCCACCGGGTCACCTGCTCCAAGCCCCTCCCTCGCCTTTGTCATCTCTCCCTACCCCCACCCTGAGCTCATGGGGAAGAGTGGTGACCCCAGGAAGTAGTGACTTGCAGCCAGCCCAGCCAGGAAGAATAAAGTTCTCTCTTGGGTTCTCCCCCAGGGCAAGCTGGGGGAAGGCACAGGTGGGAGGGCTTGCCTGCTCACAAAGGTCTTCATTTCCAGGAGGACAGCAGATCGTAAGGCTGCCAGACACAGCCTGAGCGCTGGCGTCCAGGGTCCGCGGGGCTTGGTCAAGGCTTTGCTAGGGCAAGTGACCCACCCAGCTAAGAAGCAGGAGATGCCCCAGGGACACAGGCCAGTCTCCTAAGCCGTGGGCCAGGCCTGGGAGCCGTCAAGGTCCGGGGAGCTCTCCACCCCGTCCGCTCGCGCCTCTCCCATCCCAGCCCTCTCACTCACCTCTGCAGCCCTCTCTTCCTCCCCCTCTCTCTGTGATCTGACTTTTCCAGCACCTCAGGGCCCCTGGGGGTCGCCCTACCCTCACAGTTCCCAGGTTTCTGTGTCCTCAGGTGGAATGGGCAGCAGTGCCTGGTAAGCACTTCTGGATCCCAGTCCCAAAGGGTCAGGAGGGAGACCCCAGTTGGCCCTGCGTGGGCAGCTGGGCATCCTGGTCCAATGAGCCACGGCTGATGTCGCAGGGCACCAACCGATCCGACTCCGAAGTTAAGGCCATTGATAGCAGGAGGACCCTAATCTGGAGTGACAGCCCAGAGGTCTCCACTTTGCCAGAACTGTAAAGGGGAAGATTACAATACCTGACGACACAGACGTTGAAAATGCACTTAGCCCACAAATCACTGTAACCAAGATTGAGAGTCAAAACACAAGCATGGAAAAAAACATTTGCAGCAAGCATGCTAGAGGGAATGTTGATGTCTTCAGTACTAAAAGGGGGACTTCCCTGGTGGCACAGTGGTTAATCCGCCTGCCAATGCAGGGGACACGGGTTTGATCCCTGGTCTGGGAAGATCCCACATGCTGCGGAGCAACTAAGCCCGTGTGCCACAACTACTGAGCCTGTGCTCTAGAGCCCGCGAGCCACAATTACTGAGCTCGTGTGCCAAAACTACGGAAGCCCACGTGTCTAGAGCCTGTACTCTGCAACAAGAGAAGCCACCACAGTGAGAAGCCCATGCACTGCAATGAAGAGTAGCCTCTGCTCACAGCAACTAGAGAAAGCCCATGTGCAGCAACGAAGACCCAACGTAGCCAAAAATAAATAAATAAATTTATTAAAAAAAAGAATACTAAAAGGTCTCTTGCAAATCAGTGAGAGAAACCTGAACGCCTTGAATGAAAAGCAGGCAAAAGACATGTAGAAGTCATTCACAAAAGAAAAATGCAAATGGTGACTACATGCAAGAAAGAATACGTCCAGCCTCACCAGTGACCGGAACCGTCCCCGCGAATGGAGAGGGTGGTTGCCCTGCATCCGAACCGCCGGGTGTCAAAACATGACCCAGTTCTGTGAGGGTGGACGAAGGTGGTTCACTAACATATGGATGATGACGGATGAACAGGAGGAGAGAGGGCAGTAAATCAACACAACTGTTCTAGAGAGAGGGCTGTGTTGGGGGTGGATAGAAGGCATGTAAAATGCAGTACCCGCTGCCCTAACCACCCTGCGCTGGGAAATTCACTGTAGGAAAGTCATCAAGGAGGCACATGAAACATGCAAGTGCAGATGGGCCAGACCAGCATCTTTGTTTGTAAGTGAAGGCATTATACATCTTATACACAGTGTGAGGGTGAACTTTATATGTCAACCTGGCTGGGCTATAGGGGGCCCAGACATTTGGTTGAACAAGAGTCTGGGTGTTTCTGGATGAGATGAACGTCTGAATCGGTGGACTCGGTAAAGTAGATGGTTCTCTGCAGTGTGGGTGGGCCTCATCCAATCAGTTGAAGGCCTGAAGGCTGAGCCTCCCCAAGTAAGAGGGAACTTCTCCTGCCCAGCTGCTTGAGCTGGGACATCGGTCTTCTTTTGCCTTTGGACTGGAACTGCACTGCCCGGTCCCCTGAATCTCCAGCCCGCTGAGGGGAGAGAGATGGGATGGAGATAGAGATACAGAGAGAAAGAGAGAGGATGCACAGATCTCCTGTTGGTTCTGTCCCCCGGAGACCCCGGCTAACACTCACAGTTACGGTGCCTGCACCTACTGCAGCCCCTGAAGCTAATGCTACAAAAGAACCTGTGAGGAGGAAAGCGGCTCATTGGCTGAGCACCCGCCATGTGCCAGGCTGGGCTCTGGCTCCTGAGAGCCATCCAGAAACAAAACAAGGACCCTGCCTCATAGGGCTAAGTTCCAGAGGGAGAGCCGGGCCAAAAGTAACGTAGAATGGACCTCAGAAGATGGTACCTGCCGTGGAGAAAGAAACGGTGGGCAGGTGAGAAGGATGTGGAGTCTTTGGAAGGACAAGTTGCCAGTTTCAAGAGGCATGCCACAGTGGGCCTCATGTTATGGGCTGAATTGTGTCCCCAAATTCACTTGTTTAACCCCAGCACCTCAGAACGTGGCTGTGTCTGGAGCTGGGCCTTTAATGAGGTGAGGAAGGTAAAATGAGGTCACTGGGGTGGGACCCTAACCCCACAGGACTGGGGTCCTTATAAGAAGAGGAGGTCAGGACACAGACGCACACAGAGGGACGACCCCGTGAGGACACAGGGAGGAGACGGCCGTCTACACGCCAGGGAGAGAGGCCTCAGGAGGACCCAGCCCTGCCCACACCTGGATCTCAGATTCTAGCCTCCAGGACTGGGGACAATAAATCCTGTTGTTTAAGCCGCCCCGGCTGTGGCACTTGTTATGGCCTCTCTGGCAAGCAAATACCCTGACACTTGATGAAAAATTTGCAAGCCCTTCCAGGCCGTGAGGACGAGTGTGCCTGGCAGCCAGTGCCAGCGAGGGGCCACGGTGGGAGGAGCAGTGTGAGGCAGGCCGCTGGTGGGAGACGAGGCCCGAGAGAGGGGGTGGGGGAAGCCCACCTCGCCTTCTAAGCTGGGCGACGGGGACCCCAGGGAAGGGTGTGAGCAGAGGAGGGGTGGGATCTGACTCCCAGTCTTAGCCCCTGAGAGGCCAAGGGCAAAACCAAAGACAGCAAAGGACTCAACTATGAATATACGTGTGCTCCAACTAACTACATATCTTAGGTGAGATGGACAAGTTCCTGGAAAGACACAACAACCAAAACTGACTCCAGGAGAAATAGAAAATCTGAATAGACTTGTAACAAGTAAAGAGATTGAACTAACAATTTAGATTCCCACGAGGACAAACCCTCACCCAGATGGCTTCTCTGGTGAATCTGACCAAACACTAATGAAGAATTAATACCAATCCTTCACAAACCCTTCCAAGAAGAGGGGGGAACACTTCCCAACTCATTCTATGAGGCCAGAACCACCCTGATAGCAAAACCAGACAAAGACATTACAAGAAAAGAAAACTACCGACCAATTACCTTATGAATATAGACACAAAAATCCTCAACAAAATGTTAGCAGACTGAATCCATCAACATTATGTACCATGACCAAGTAGTATTGATCCCAGGAATGCAAAGTTGGTTTAGTGTTCGAAAATCAATTAATGTAATACACCACACCTATTGGCTTTTAAAAAGCCACATCATCTCAGTAGACTTGGCAAAAGCATTTGACCAAATCTGATACCCTTGCATGATGAAAAACATTTAACAAATTAGGAATTGAAGTGAACTTCTACCACTTGATAAAGGGTATTTACAAAAAACCCACAGCACACACCATATTAACAACAGAAGACTAGGTGCTTTCCTCCTGACATCAGGAAAAAGACAAGGATGTCTGCCCATCACCACTTCTATTCAACACTGTCCTGGAGGTTCTAGACAGGGTAATAAGGCAAGAAAAAGAAATAAAGGCATCCAGATTGGAAAGGAAGAAGTAAAGCTGTCTCTATGTGCAGATGGCACGAGCTTGAATATAGGAAACTTAAGGAATCTACTAAAACCTACCAGAACTAATAAGTTTAGCAAATTTGCAGGATGCAATGCAAAAAACCATGTGTATTTCTATATGCTAGCAAGAGCACTCTGAAAATGAAATTAAGAAAACACTTACATTTATAATAACATCATAAAGGATAAAATACTTAGGAATAAATTTAACGAAAGAAGCACAACACTTGTGCTCTGAAAAGCTCTCAATGAGCACACATTCCTTGGTAATTGAGTCACGTTAGCAACATTTTCCCAACAGAGCCTTTAGAACACACTTGTCCCACGCCTCCCTCCACACCCCTCCCTCCAAAGCTCAGCTGCAGACTCCTCCTGTTGCCGCCCTTCCTCCTGCTCCTCCTCCCGCCCCTCCCATCCTGGGTCCATGGCTTGTCCTCCATCTCCTCTGTAGGCCCGCCTACCGTGCCATCTCTCTGTGTCCCTCTGGCCTGTCTTCAGAGCTGCACACCTTCCTTGGGGGGCCTCGCTCACACCCAGCGTCACTTACCTCCATGGGGGTGACTCAGGGCTGTGAATGTCTCCCCGGCTCACTTAGGCGGTCCACCCATATCATTTTTTTTTTTTTTCACATTTATTTATTTGGCTGCGCCATGTCTTAGTTGCGGCACACGGGATCTTCGTTGTGGCATGCGGGATCTTTTAGTTGCAGCATGTGGGATCTAGTTCCCTGACCAGAGATTGAACCCGGGCCCCATGCATTGGGAGCACAGAGTCTTAGCACTGGACCACCAGGGAAGTCCCCCACCCAGGTTTTGTAATCATTTATTTGTGTGATTCTCTCTCCAGGGCAGCTGGGGAAGGGGCTGCCACACTGTGGCCATGAACCTCAGGCAATGTGGAATGAATGAATGATGACGCTGTCTGCCCTTAGCCTCAGAAAACAAGTGCTGGAGTCCTGGAGCCAGGGCCGGTGTCCCTGGGCCTGGGGATGCCAGCGGGCAGGACGGTGGGAGAGGGAGAGCGCACCCCTGCAGCAGTCACAGCCTGGCCAGACGCACCGCGTGGCACGTGGAGTGCCTCCTGGCGGAGCTGCTGTGGCCTGTGCCCCAACCCCAACCTGTGGCCACAGCTGGTCGCTGCCCTGTGTGTCTCACGGGGGCTGAGCGAGCCTTCTCTTTCCAGCTCGTCCTCCTGAGGGCCCTTGCTTGGGGCTGTGGGAGCTGGGAACCCGCAGCATCGGCCCTGCCTCAAGGAACCTTTAGGCTGCAGTGGAGTTGGGATGACCCAGTGACAGTCGAGTATCCTTGCCCTCTCTGCTGTGCACTCAGGTCCTCAGGCAGCCCAAGCCTGCCTACTCCAGGAAGCCCTCTCCTGCTCACATGCCCACAGCTGGGGGTTGCTGAAAATGGGCAGAGGTCATGGGCTTTCTCTCCCCACCTGGACCTCGACCCCACAGGGCGGATCCCATTTGTGCCAGTCAGCTTTACTAAAGTAAAAATCACATGCGGTAAAATCGACCTGTAGGGCTTCCGTGGTGGCACAGTGGTTAATAATCCGCCGGCCAATGCAGGGGACACGGGTTCGAGCCCTGGTTCAGGAAGATCCCACATGGCGCGGAGCAACGAAGCCCGTGCACCACAACTACTGAGCCCACGTGCCACAACTACTGAAGCCCACGCACCTAGAGCCTGTCCTCTGCAACAAGAGAAGCCACCGCAATAAGAAGCCCACCCACCGCAGCGAAGAGTAGCCCCCGCTCGCAGCAACTAGAGAAAGCACGCGCACAGCAACGAAGACCCAACACAGCCAAAAATAAAAATAAATAATAAATAAATAAATTTATTTTTTAAAAAATTGACCTGTAATTCGATGAGGTTGACAAAAGCCACTGTGGCGTAACCACAATTGGGCCCTAGAGCGTTTCCAGCACCCCGCAAGGCTCCCTCCACCATTTGCCAGCAATCTCCTTCCCCCACTCTGCACCTGGCAACCCCAGTCTGCTTTCTGTAACTGCAGTCTTGCCTCTTCTAAAACGTCATACATAAAATCACACAGGACACTATTTCTTGAGACCAGCTTCTCTGCGTGATGTTTTTGAGGTTCACCTGAGTCCTGACGGGCACCCTATTTACAGTGGAGCAGTTGTCCACTGTGTGGATGGACCACAGCTTGTCCAGCCAGTCACCCACTGGAGGACATTTGTGTTGCTCCCACTTTTTGGCTATTACAAATAAAGCTGCTATGAACATTGGTATGCTGGTTCATGTAGACTAAGTTTTCATTTTGGGGGGGAAATACCTATGAGTGGGATTGTTGGATTATGTGGTAAGTGTATGTTGAACTTGGTAGATTATTGCCAAACTGATTTCCAAAGTGGCTGTATATTTACATTCCCATCAGCAACACGCGAGGGCTCCAGGCGCTCCAAATTCTCTCCAGTAGGTGTTGTCAGCATTGGGAGTTTTAGTTGTTTTCATAGGGCTGTAGTTGTGGTCTTGCTTTTCCTGGATAACATGACTAATCACTTTGACCATTTTTTTCCAGGTGCTTATTTGCGATCCATTTCTCTTCTTGGTTGAAGTGTTTTGCCCGAGTTTTAAATCAAGTTTTCTTCTTATTGAGTTGCAAGAGTTCCTTATGTACTCAAAATACAAATCTGTTATCGAGGATGTGTTTTGCAAATATTTTCTCCCAATTTGTGGCTTTTCATTTTCTTTACAGTGTCTTTTGAAGCACAGATTTAAAAAAAAATTTATTTATTGGCTGCATCGGGTCTTAGCTGCAGTGTGTGGGCTCTTCGTTGTGGTGCACGGGCTTCTCTCTAGTTGTGGCACATGGGCTTATTTGCCCCACGGCACGTGAGATCTTAGATCCCTGACCAGGGATCGAACTGGCGTCCCCTGCATTGCAAGATGGATTCTTAACCACTGGACCACCGGGGAAGTCCCCAAAGCAAACATTTTTTTAATTTTGATGAGACCCAATTATTTTTTTTTAAAATTTATGGTTTGTGCTTTTCGCATCTTATGTAGAAAAATCTTTGCATAACTCAAGGACACAAAGATTTTCTCCTGTGTTTTCTTCTAGTAGGTTCATATTTATAGTTCTTACATTTATGCCTGTATTATTGTTGGTTAATATTAATAAATATTAATCTAGTTGGTATTTATAGATAGTGTAAGCTTTGAGGTTCTTTATTAACATATGATGTCTCATTGTTTCAGTACCTTTTGCTGAAATGACTGTCCTTTCTCCATTAAATGACCTCTGCACCTTTGTTGAAAACCTATTGTCATAAATGCAAGAATTGATTTCTGAACTCTAGCCTCATTCTTTGATTTATGTGTCTATCTTTAAGCCAACACTGTTCTGTCTTGACTGCGGTAGCTTTTTAAGTCTTGAAATCAGGTGGTATAAGTCTCCCAACTTCCTTCCTCCTTATCATTGTTTGGAATTCCCTTTGCCCTTTTCATTTCTTTATAAATTTTAGCATCAGCTTGTCAATGTCTTTTTAAAAACTGGGTGGCTTTGCTTGAGATTGCATTGAACCTATAGATCAATTTGGGGAGAATCAACGTCTTAACAACATTCAGTCTTGGAATCCATGAACATGAAACCGAGCAGGGCCCTGCAGGGGCTTCAGGGACAGACCCCCTCCAAGTCCCACACCTCTTGTTTGCAGAGAGGCTTCAGCCTTCTAGGCCTTCCCCAAGTTCTGAAGAGAAAATTTAATCAGAGAAGTGAGAAAATGCAGAAACGTAGGAAAGTAGTCAAGCAAGACAAAATAATAGTAGTTTAGCCATAAAGCTAAGTCAAGTTTCCTTCTCAAGGGCTATAGATAATATCCTGAGCCATATCCTTGAGTTGTTTTGCAGATACTGAAACCTCCACCAGGTGGAACAAGTTAACTGCATGCTGACCACCAGCACAGAGACCCCAGATCAGCTGGAACAGGAAAGTTGATGATTGAGATTCCTGAAACATCACCATCAACCAATCAGAGAATTATGCAAAAGCTGATCACCCACCCTCTGACCCTCTCCTTCACAGTGTCTTTAAAGACCCTTCCCTGAAAGCCATGGGGGAGTTTGGGTCTTTTGAACAGAAGCTGCCCATTCTCCTTCGTTGGCCCTGCAATAAACTGCACTTTTCTTCACCACAACCCAGTGTTCGTAGATTGGCTTTGCCGCACATTGGGGTGAGTGGACCCAAGTTTGGTTTGGTAACAAACACAGTATGACTCTCCATTTACATAGGTCTTTTTTAGTCTCTCAGTGGTATTTTATAGTTTTCTGGGTACATATCTCACACATATTTTGTTAAATTTACCTCTAAGTAATTCATGTTCTTTAATTCTATTTATAAATTGTACTGTGCTTGTAATTTCAAATTCTAATTGTGCATTGTTAGGACACAGAGATAGGATTTTTATATTTTGGCTTTGTATCCTGTGACTTTGCCAAACTCACTTGTTAGTTCTATGAGTATTTTGTAGTTTAGGATTTTCTGCAGACAAAAATGTCATCTGTGGGTCAAGATTGTTTCAATTTTTCCTTTCCAATCATATAAAAATATAAGGTATAACTTGTTTTCCTTGACTTATTACATAGGCTAGGTTCTCTAGTGAAGTGGTGATAGTAGATGCTTTCGCCTCATTCCCACTCAGTCTTTCACCATCAAGTACGATGTCACTGTGGGTTTTTGAAATTCCTCTTTATAAACTGAAGGAGCTCCCTTTTAGTCCTAGTTTACTGACATGTTTACGTGTGTGTGTTGTATATGTGTGTGTTTAAACCATAAACGGGTGAATGTTGCCATGCTTTTATTTTTTTGGCATCTATTGAAATGATTGTGTGGTCTTCCTGTTTCAGACCAATCACGTTGTGAATTACATCAATCAATTTTGAAATGTTAAATGAACTTTACATTCTTGGAATGAGCCTTTCTTGGTCATATGTATTATTCTTTTAATATATTGCTGGAATCAACTTGCTAATATTCTGTTAAGGATTTTTTTCTGGGCTCATGAAGCATATTGGACTTTAATTTCCTTTTCATGTCATTTCCTTATCAGGATTTGGTACCAGGGTTAAGATGGACTCCCGTGAAGAGCTAGTGGGTGCTCCCTCCTCCTCCGTGTTCTGAAAAGCACTTCTGTAGTGGCCGTGTTATTTCTCCTTTAAGGGTCTGCTGTAATCCTCCAGCGAGGCCACCCACCTTGACATTCTCTGCACCAAGGCCAGCACTGGAGTAGGCAGATGGAAGTCTGACCACGAGGGGTCGTGCTCTTGACCCCCACAAAGATGGGGAGATGAGCTACTCTGTTGTGCATGCACTAAGTTTGAGAGTTTGTGCAACGGATGCCAGGAGGAATGCAGGAGGGAGCCTGCCCCACAGCCCTAGAGTGAGGGGGGATGGCAGTGGTGATTCAGGGATGAGATGGGAGTGGATGTGGTCACCTGGAGAACATGGAGAGGCCAGTAGAGGGGTCCCCCACGGAGCCCTGAGAAATGATGATGGGTATGGGCTGCACGGACACAGAGAAGCGAGGAGTGGCCAGAGAGGGAAGAAGACCCCAGGAGCACAGGGTGAGGTGGGGGTGGGGACGTGGGAATCTTGAAAGCCAGGAATTTTAGCCCAAGAGTATCCAGATACGAATGGTCAGCTGGGACTTCTCTGGTGGTGCAGTGGTTAAGTATCTACCTGGCAATGCAGGGGACACGGGTTCGAGCCCTGGTCCGGGAAGATCCCACATGCCACGGAGCAACTAAGCCCACGAGCCATATCTACTGAGCCTGAGCTCTAGAGCCTGTGAGCCACAACTACTGAAGCCCGCATGCTTAGAGCCCATACGCCACAACAAAGAGAAGCCACTGCAATGAGAAGCCTGAGCACCGCAACAAAGAGTAGCCCCCGCTCGCCACAACTAAAGAAAGCCTGTATGCAGCAATGAAGACCCAATGCAGCCCCAAATAAATAAATTTATTTAAAAAAAAAAAAAAAAAAGAATGGTCAGCTGGGCCAGTGCTGCTGAGGGCACAAGAACGATGCGTCTGGTTAAGTCCTGCAGGCTGGGGAGGCCCAGGTGACTGTGGCAGGCACAGCTCCAGCAGAGGAAGATGGGGAGGCCAGGGGCATGTTCCTTCCCTGGCAGATGCCCCCTCCTCCAGGTACCGGGATGCCATCCCTCCTCTGCCTGCCCACGGCCCTAGCCCATCTCTTGCCCACCCTTGATCTGACGACTCCCAGTCTGCCTTTAGCCCCTGGAAAATTTCTCTAGTCCAAGGTCCCAAACTCTTCATCTATCCAGTTTAAACTGCACCACCCCCCTGAAGCCTGGCGCTGTCTGCGGCAGTGTTCCCCTGACCTGCACTGCACACCTTTGGAGGCACCTAAAGACTCTTAATCTGCAACCTGTTAAGAAACGCGTGGGAAGCAAGGGGGGGGACCTGCAAGGGCCGAGTGGAGCAGACAGGTGTTCTGAGTTCAGATAGGGGAGAAAGAAATGCAAACAGGCCCTTCCAGGAGGGGTGCTGGGAAGACCTGCGAGTTTCCAGAGTTCTCTCAGCCCTCCCCCCAGGGCGGGCAGGAGCAGAGGATTAGCCTGACGGGAGTGAGGGCCAGCTGTGGAGCCCTGGGAGCCCACAGAAAACCTTCAGGTGAAACTCGGCCACCCAGGACTTGGCGGCAGATCCGAGCCACGGCAGGGCACCCAGCGGCTCAAAGGGTGTGGGACCCTCACGTGCAGGGTTCGGGGCTCCCTGCTCCCGGCCCTCACATCTCTTCTCCCACCACCTCTGTGGCACTGGCTTAGGCAGTACGTGTTTTCCGCAAGGAACAGGGGCCCTCCAGGTCTGGCTCCACTGCAGACGCCTCTCCCGAGCCCTCGAGGCGTCGGTGCCGGTGCACCCTCGGGCCAACCGAGGAAGAAGGTGGGCCGGCACAAAGGCCTGCTGTGCGGCCTGGGTTGAGCTCCTGACCCCGCTGTGCTGGTCACAGTTGCGTACCCGGGAAAACGGAGCGGAGGAGGGCAGCAACCCGGGCACGGCCTTGGGACGCACAAGGTCACGTCTGGGCCAAGAGCCACGCAGCGCCGCCGCCCCCGGGATGGGGGCGGGGAGGGGCTAGTAACTCCTTTCCACCCCGGTGGTCGCGGCCAAGAGGGACGGCGCCGTGAGCCGGGGCAGCTGACTGCCCACCCCCACAGCCCGCCGCCGGCACCGTCCCGGGAGGCACTTTAAGGGAGGGCCGCCGCAGCTCGGCATCCGGGCGGGGTCGGGGGACTAAGGGCGGTGGGCGGTGGGCGGTGGGCGAGGGCCCCAACCCCGCCCGGGCCTCGCCCGGACCCCGCCCCGGCCTCGCCTCCCGGAGACCAGCTCCCAGGAGCGCTCTCCGCGGCGGGGCGGAGCGAGGCGGGGAGCCGGGGGGGGGGCACCTGCAGAAGGCGCCGCTGATTGGCCAGTGCAGCTGATTGGCAGGCGCGAGAGCCACTCGCTGCCGCCGCTGCATCAGGCTGCGCTCGTACGGGTTCGGCTCGGCAGCTCGGCTGGGCTCGGCGGATCAGCTCGGCTCGGCTCGGCTCGGCAGCTCGGCTCAGCTCGGCGGCTCGGCTCAGCTCGGCTGCGCGACCGCGGACGGACTGACGGGCGTGCGCGGGGGGCGCGAGGCGCGGGGCGCGGGGCGCGGGGCGCGGGCCTCGGCGGCGGCGGCGGCGGCGGCGGCGACGGCGACGGCGGCGGAAGCCTTGTGTCCCCGCCCGCCCGGTCGTCTCGGAGAGGCGGAGGCAGCGCGGGCCGGCCACAGCAGAGCGGGCGCAGGCGCGGGGGGCGGCGGCGCGGGGGAGGCGCGTGGGGCGCTGAGCGAGCGCGGCCCGCCGGGCGCCAACGACCCGGCCCAGCGGACTGACGGACGCGCACGGACGCGGCCCCTCCCTGCCGCCGCCCGCCCGGGGCGCCCACCTCGCCGGCGCCGGGCCCGGGAGCGATGACATCGACGGGGAAGGACGGCGGCGGGGCGCAGCACGCGCAGTATGTGGGGCCCTACCGGCTGGAGAAGACGCTGGGCAAGGGGCAGACAGGTGCGTGCGGGCCGGCGGGGGCCGGGGCCGGGGAGACAGTGCACACGGAAGGCCCAGAGGGCCGGGAACACCGATGGGTGCTGGGGGCGCCGGGGGACCGGGAGGGCCGGGGGCGCACAGGCCCGCCGCCGGGGAGGCCGGCGCTGGCGCGCCGAGTTGGGGCCCGGAAAGGAGGCCGCCCGAGAGCGGGGTGCTGCAGGCCCGGCCCACGTCTCCGGCCCGCGGCCGCGAACAATGGGAGGCCGGGCGCCTGGTCTTGCCGCGGAGCCCCGCAGGCCGCGCGGCTGCGGTCGGCCGGGCGCGGCCCAAGGACACTCGGCGCGGACGGCGGCGCACTGGCCCGGCCAGCGCCCCTCGGCCCGGCTGCAGGCTGCAGGTGCGCGGCCCCCGCCGCATTGTGCGCCCGAGCGACCGGGCCCATTGTGCCGCGGGAGGAGGGGGCCGAGCGGGCGCCCATCTGCCGTCTGCCGCGGCCGCGCTAATAGGCGTGCTGCCCGAGCAGCTGCGCCCCGGGCCGCGCGACCCCGGCCGCGACCCCCAACTCCCGCGGCCGGCGAGCAGCGAGGCCGCCATGCGCGCCTTGCAGGGACCGGGCCACTTTGGCCAGGCCGGGACCTCCCTCCACGGTGGGAGTGGGAGAGTGCCCGGGCCACTCAGAGGGCTGGACAGCGCCTCTCTTCTCCCAACCTGTCAGGATGTCTGCGACACTGCACTCCTCCAGGGGCGGGAGAGGGAGACCGGTACTGGGCCCGACCGCGGATCCTGGGCCACGGATCCCACACCGGCGGTGAAACAGACCCCAGCCTATGGGAGGAGGGGGCTTCCCGGCTGGTCCTGGGCAGCCGTCTTCTGGCGATCGGGTTAGATCGCAGCCCCAAGGCCAGTGCCCTCATCTGGCTGGCCGGGCGTTCGCAGAGTCGCTTTGTGGGACACTGGGCTCAGCCATTTTCTTTCTTCTCCCTGGATGGGCCTCTCCTGGTGGCCCAGAGGTCCGATTGGCACTGCCTCCTTCTCCCTGCCTCTTTGGGAAGTTCCTTAGACCTAGGGCAGGCAGGCAAGCGGAGCAAGGGAGGAGGAGGGTGCGGCAGGGCTGGGCCCACCCCACTGGTGCAGGGCTGGGGCCCAGGAGGGAGCGCTCTAGCCAGGCATGCTGCAGGCCCTCCCCGAGCCCCCCAGGGTGGCCCAGAGGCGGAGCCTGGAGGTGGAAGGAAAGTGGGCCAAGCCCCGGGCTGGGGTGGGGGGCAGGGGCTGTGATGTAACTAAGGCAGAGCGCATGAAGGCGTCTGGGCTAGAGGCAGTAGGAGCCCCCCCGCCCCCTGCTGGGCGGGCAGCCCTTGCACCGTGGGGCCCGGGGCAGTAGTGCAGTGCTGTTGGAAGTAGGGGTGGCGGGCCGGGTTCGAAGAGAAGGTGGCAGACAGCCCGTGATCAGCTGAATTCAAAATGTGCATGTTTCCTGGGAGGAACAACTGTAGTTGGTGAAATTCTCAGTGGGGGAGGGGCTTGGGGCAGCAGAATGCAGGAGGCAGTGAAATAATCTAATTATCTTACCAATAAAATGTTATTATAAGGAAACGTCGGCGTGCAAGCGATGACAGCCGTGAATTGTATGACAGCCGTGAATTGTACGCAAGTCTCCAAGGGTAGGGGCTGGTCTGCGTACTCTTCATTGAGCTATTCTGTCATATAGTTAATTACAGGAGGGTTCCACTGTAATTAACAGTAACGAACACAAAAGGATGTACAGTGTGTGAACAACAGGCCGTGTGATGTTTAGAAGCAGCTCTGAGTGGCCCCTGAATCCAGCAGCCTCTCTCCTCAGGTCCTTTTCTTGTGAGTGGGATCAGGTCTCTAGTTGAGGCCCCCTCTCTGGGGGTCTGTCCATCCTCTGTTCCTTCTGGCCTCCCTGAGTGCTTGGAGCTGCCACTCGAGATCCTGATGGTTGGAGCACCTGCTTCCCAGAAGGCTGGGGAGGAGGCTGTCCTGTCGGCGCCTGTCTCTCCGTCCTTTCTGTGGCAGGGTCATCTGGAGTTTGGTGGACGTAGGGGCCTCATGGTGTGTGTGTGCCGGGCCTGGCTGCTCGGCTTGCTGGCTGCTCTTTGGCACCAAATGCCAAGAAAGCTGTGACTTCCCAGGCCTGTCCTTTCGCTCCCGAGATAAACACCTGACCTTCTCTGGGGGCCAGGCTTCTTGCCAGGACACCTCAGTGGAAGTGTGCCGCCTCCCTCCCTAGCCGTCGGTGCTGCTGGGAGCTGCTTCCCCGGAGCCGTGCAGCCCCCAGGCCCAGGGTGTGGTGGGGCCTGTGGTTTGTCCCTTGACTCCAGCCCAGCCCTTCTCGTCTCACGGACATCTCCATTCTCCCGGCCCTTTGCCCGCCCTCTGCCCAAGTCCTGTAAAGGGGGAGCTGAGGAGGGTAGACGGCGGCATCTGTGGGCCGCGTGGGGCAGCTGGGCCTCTCAACCCAGCTGATCTGGGCACTCTGGCTGCGTGTCCCGAGCGGGGGCCTGTTGGGAGGCGGGCCCGCTGCTCTCCCCCAAAACGCCGCCTTTGGGGAGTCAGATGCGGGATGGGGGAGGCCGCCAGGTGCAGGGTGCAGGTGTGGGCAGAGCCGCCTCTTCCGCCCGGCTGGGGCTGGCAGGGTCCGGCTCACACTTCTGTTGCATCTTTTTAGCCCCTGGTTGGTTCTGTTTTGCTTGTTTAGCGTTGGGCTCAGGGAGCGGGTCCGTCACTCCTGCTGGGTTGGGCCTCCCCGTCAGGGCTGGCGAGGCCGTGGTTGAGAAGTCGTCTGCTCTGCCCAGCTCTCCTTGATGGCCTGGCGCCACCTCTGCAAGCAGCCCGGGAAGGGTGCCTCCGCCTCGGCCGTGACGTGGTTTCTGGTCGAGGGACGGGGCCTTCCGGGCCCGCTGGGGTGGGTGTCGCTGTGCCCTGTGGCGCTCACTGCTGAGGCTCCGCCTGGCCCCTCCCCCATCCAGGAGAGGCTTCCTCAGCTGGGGGGTGGGGAGGACACCCCCAGAGGGTCCAGCAGGGACCGAGTAGGCCCAGCAGGTGAGTGGTGTGGGCTGTGCCGTCTTCACTCCTCCAGCCCCATCAGGAAACGGAGCAGTGCCCAGCCCTGCCCAAGCCAGGGTGCAGCAAGCCCAAGCAGGACTCGGTGCCCATAGGCCAGGAGGGCCCCGGGGCTCGATGGGGAGGACTGTGGGCTCTGGGAGCCTTTCCTGGAGCCAAGGTCCACGGTAAGATGTGGAGCCCGCCCTCGGAAACCCTTCTCCAGTGGGCAGGAGATGGGGGTGGGGGGCAGCACTGAGACAGGGCTTTCAGGCAAGGGGTCGGTCCAGCTAAAGAGAAAAGGGGGCGGTGAGGGGCCTCCCTGCTGCTCATCTGGCTGAGCTCGCCGGTTGGTGGGTGGGCAGGGGGAGAGCCCCTCCAGGCTCTCGGGGGACCCTCAGGAGAATTAATGTGGGTGCTGGTGGCAGGCAGCCTGGAGAGGACTCCTTTGGTGGGATGGGGCAGGTGAGCGAGGGAGACACAGGTGAGCTGGGAGGAGAGACAGGTGAGCTGGGAGGAGAGACAGGTGTGAGCAGGAGAGACTGGTGAGCTGGGAGGAGAGACAGGTGTGAGAGAGAGAGAGGTGAGCTGGAGGGAGAGTCTGGCAGACCCTGCGGTGACCCATGGCCCAGAGCTGGAGGGAGCCCAGCTCAGAGCAGGGGCGGGGAGGCAGAGCCGGAGGCCGAGGTGGGCGGGGAGGCACCTGGGGCGTGGGGGACCGCATCAGTTTTAGAAGGTTAAGCAGAAGGAGGCAGCATTTTTTTTTTTTAATTTAAAAAAATATTTATTTATATTTGGCCGCATTGGGTCCTCGTTGCTGCACACGGGCTTTTCTCTAGTTGTGGCGAGCGGGGGCTACTCTTTGTTGCGGTGTGTGGGCTTCTCATTGCGGCGGCTTCTCTTGTGGTGGAGCGTGGGCTCTAGGTATGTGGGCTTCAGTAGTTGTGGCACGCAGGCTCAGTAGTTGTGGCTCACGGGTGCTAGAGTGCAGGCTCAGTAGTTGTGGCGCACAGGCTCAGTTGTTCCGCGGCATGTGGGATCTTCCCGGACCAGGGCTCGAACCCGTGTCCTCTGCATTGGCAGGCGGATTATTAACCACTGCACCACCAGGGAAGTCCGGAGGCAGCTTTGAGCCAACGAGAGGCTGCAGTGCGTCGGCTCTGGGGATGGGGCTGGCAGGGGCTGGCCCAGGAACCGGCCTGGGGTGTCATGGAGGGCTGAGGCCTGGAGAAGGAGTGGGCCTCCCCATGTGCGTGGAGGCACTGGACTTGGGGTGCACAGTGAAGGTGGACAGAGCAGAGTGAGTGGGGTGGCCCCCACTGGTCGTGTGTGGACCGCCTTTCGTGCCTGATGGTCCGAACGGTCGCAGGCCACATTGCCCTTTGCTGAGTCCAGAACCCCCCGCTCTGTGCCTCAGGCTGGCCTCAGTCCATCTAACCTGTTTTATAAGTGAGGGAACGGGCTCAGAGCCTGAACTGGGTCCAGGGCAGTGGCTCCTGGGGACGGTAGGAAAGCCCACAGATGCTCACTGCACGAGCCTGGTTAAACGTTAGGACCATATTCTCAACTAGTTGTGGGCAGACCTTGGGGGGCAGTGGGGATCCCCCACCTGTCTCCCTGCCCCACTGGAGTAGTTAGAAAGGCTCAGCAACCCATCAGTGACTTTGGGTGGGACAGAGGCTGCCCAGCCATCCTCCCAAGGCACAGACCCTCCCCCAGGAAAACCCCTTCCCCGAGCTGCGAGCTGGCCCTGGGTAGGCTGTCCTTGTTGATGGAGGGCAGCTCTGCACCGGGCTTCCTGGGGTGATGGGGGTCTCGCCTCTAAAGGATAGGCGTTTTCCTGAAGGTAGTGATGGGAGGGTCCTGGGGTGGACAGAGCCCTAGGACCCTGGTCCCAGAGTGTCCCCTACCCACCGTGGTCCCCTGTGGCTCTAAGCACCTCTGAGTTTTCACATGTCCCGCCTGCCTCACCACTGGCTGTGTCTCTGCAGGGAAGGGGGGAGGGGTGTTTGTACCAGGAAGGGCGTGTGGGGCAGAGGGCACGGCCCGGGCGAGGGGACAGAGGTGAGAGATGCTCTTTGCAGAGCCGGCTGCTGCCCAGTGCAGCTCTGGCCGTGGGTTCCTCCGTACTGGGGGTTTTCCACAGGGGGCATCAGGGCCTGCAGCCCCCCGCCCGCAGGGCCCCCAGCACGATGCGGAAAGAGTGCGTCACCTGCGGCCACAGCCTCTGTCCGCCACGTGCCGGCTGTTGTCCCCAGAGCCGACTGTCCGGAGCGGGTTTTGGGGAAAAGGCCCGGCCTGGCTCTTTCTGGAAGAAGCCAGGCCAGTGCTGGCCACGGCCCTGAGGTCCACGCAGAGCCTGTCTCCAGCAGGTCCTCATGTGGGACTCATGGGGGGACCTGCTGGATATACAGCCATCTGCGCTGTGCTCAGGGCAGAGGAGCAGAGGGGTCTCAGACTCCTGGGGCTCCAGGTGCCCCCAACCCTGGTCTGCTGGAGGGTGGTCAGGGGTACCTGAGCCTTGCTGGTGACAGGCAGGCTTGGCCGTGTGTGCTGGGGGCGCGTGTGGACTGGGGCCTCCTGGGCTTGCTCCCCCTGCCTCCTGGCCTGTCCCAACCAGCCTCGAGGGCGGTGTGGGGTCGCCGAGGGCTCTGCCGCAGGACGCAGGGTCCCTTGCTGCCCACGGCAGCGGCTGACCGGCACTGCCCTGGGCCTGTGCCTGGACGGGGGCCCGAGCGAGCATGCGCTTCCCCTGCCCACACGCGCCTTTTTCTGGCTACTTCCTCCCCTGGTGTTCATCGCTGGGGCTTCTCTGTGGGGCGACCACTGGGCCTGAAAACGTCAGGGGAGGGAGAGGAGGCCGGCATCTGAGAGGCAGGTGGACTTGGCAGCAGCACTGACTGCATCCTCTCTGCCTGCGCATGAGCCCTGCTCGGTGCCCGGCACCTTCCGTGTGCCTGGAGCAGACAGGTCCTGCCAGGGCAGAGGCCCGCGCTGAGGATGGCCCACGTCAGCCGTGCTCCCGAGTCAGCGGTGCAGTGGGAGGGTGCGTGGCTGGTGCTACGAGGAGCGTTAGGGCGACTTCCTGGTCACCTAGTGCTCTGGTTTGGAGAGCACCTGTGCCTTTGAGGCCAGTGGACACAGAACCGGTGTCTCTGGGGGCCTGGCCAGGTGGTGGTACCCACAGAGGAGGCTGTGTCCTCCGTCTGCCCGCGCCCACAGGCTATGCCTAGAGCTCCCCGGGCCCGGGGCCCTTCCTGCCTGTGTCCCCCGGCACAGTCTGGGCTCCTTTGAGTGGGGCACGCTGGCGCTCCCCAGGGCCTGCTGCCACTCAGAGAGGGAGCACGGTGGCGGCCGCACATGTGGCAGGGCCTTGAGGTGGTTGAGAGGCCTCGCTGCCTGCCTGTGGCCCTGTGTGCTACCTGCGTGGCCTGGCTTCCCCAGTGGTACAGCCAGGGCCCCCAGGCCCCCGAGGCCACCTTAGACCCTCATGGGGTGGTGGTTCTGTGCCCCTGGTCCTGGAGGTACAGCCAGGGACAGCCCCCTAGGCTCTGGTGCTCGGTAGCTGAGGGGCTTTGAGCCTCAGGCCCCCGACGGCAGGGGTGCTTCTGTGAGGCCCTGATGGACGGGAACAACGTCGGGGGCACGTCTGCTGTGCTTGGTGTCCAGCAGGAGGCCAGCGTCTGTCAGGGCCCATCTAGCATCTCCGGGGAGAGGAATGACCCCCTTCCCTGTGGGTGGTACCTTGCGTTGCCCTGGATTCTGCAGGAAGTCCTCTCGGACATGGGGCGAGCAGGTGCCTTTGGACAACTGCTCCAACGGAGCTCTCCCCGGTGCCAGGCCTGGCCAGCCCCACTGTCTCCTGTGGGCCGGCTGACGTGTCCACCACACAGCACTGGGTGGTGGGCCCCGGGTGGGCCTCCATGAACCTGCCCAGAGCCCTGGGTCCTGGCCAGGGATGGCCGAGCTGCCCGCCCGCCTGCCCGAGGTTTCACCCCAGACAGGGGTGCTGGCTGCCAAGCAGGGCTGCCCCGAACTAGCTGCCTCAGGCTCCGGATGGGATGGAGGCCGGCTTGGGGCAGAGGCCACGGGGACAAAGCGGGGATTGTGCGGCCTGAGAGGCGGCCCAGGCCTTGTTCTGCAGCCTCTGAGGGCCCAGTGTCCTGGAGCTCGGCAGCTGGGAGCGCCGCCCCCAACCCCAGGATGAGAAAACGGCCCTTCTCTTCTGGGGTGGTTTTCTTCCTGTTCGTTCTGCTTTCGTCCCTCAGGGCCCAGGGAGCCTGCTGCTGGGCCTTGGTTTCTTCCCTGTGCCCTGGGGTGACAGCGCCTCCGGGTGGATTTCAAGGGTCACCGAGGATGATGCCTATTGAGCGCTGACACGGCATCCCGGGAACACACACCCTGGCTGGGGGCGCTGACCTGTGAGGACAGAGGCGCTTCCGCAGGTGCTGTCACGTCCTCGTCCACACAGGGCCCCAGGGCTGGCCGCCCCCACTTGGGCCTCCCGCAGGCCGTGCCCACAGGCCTGGCCGAGGGTGGATGGAAGATTCTGGGGGGTGGGGGAGCACCGCGGGGCATTGCGCCATTGCTGCCCACTCTGGGCTCAGACTGGGTCCCAGGGTTGGTCTTCCTGGCCCCAGGGTGGAGGTGGGAGGGCAGCCTGAGTGGCCGCCTGCGTGGCCCGAGTGGCGTAGCTGCGGCTGGGGACGTGGCGGGCTCCTGCGCCGTCTCAGGGCCGTGGGTGCTTTTCGGGGGCGGCAGGAGGCTGCCCGGCCAGGAATGTGGCATCTGTGGGGGGCCTTGGCCGTGGTGCCCCGGGCGACTCTGGAGTTGCTGGCAGCCGCTGGCCTGGGTGGAGGAGCAGGGTAAGTGGTGGGGTGGCCACCTGGGAACCTGACGGGTCCCTGCCCGTGGGTGACTTCGGCCTGGGTCACAGGCCACGAGGCCAGAGCAGCCCCAGGGAAGGGCGGGGCGGGGGCCCCGAGGCCCGGGGCGTCCTGCGCCTTGTTCTGAGTCGGGTCCAGCGGTGTGTGAGGCGCGCGGGTCCAGCTTCCTCAGGTGTTGATGCTGGGCCTGAGCTGGAGCCTGGGGCTCGGGCCGGCAGGGCGGTGGGGACCCCGGGGCTGCAGAGGCTCGGTCGTCTGGCAGCGGCCTGCAGTGGAGCCCAGGCAGCCTTGTGGGGCCGGTTTCTTCTCTGAAGGGTGAGGGGCAGGTGCTCGGCGGGCAGCTGCGGGGACGTGGGGATCCCTGATGCCTGTGGAGAGGGGTGCGCCTGGAATGTGTGTGAGGGGCTCAGGGCCCTCCGAGACCATTCAGAGGAAGTCCCTTGGCTGGCCCCATGGAGCCAGGAAGGAGTTGGATGGGCCGCTCCGTCCCGGGCTCACTCTGGCCGCCCCCAGGAGTCGGCCAGAAAGCGCAGAGCATTTGGGGTCATCCAGGGCCTCTGGGGTCAGCCTGCGTGCAGAGCCCCCGGGGCGGGAAAGTCAGCATCTGCAGGCCTCTGTGTCCCCGTTGTGGCTCAGGTGTGAAGGTGAGCGACACAGCGAGGGAACGTCTTTGCTTGGGACCAGGCAGGGGGCTGGCAGCCTGTGTCACCCTTGGGCCGTGGGCCTGAGAGTGGGCTCAGCCTTCACATCCGGCCCAGGCCCAGGGGGCCGAGGGGGAAACAGGACGAGGGTAGGCAGATTGGCATCGTGTTTGCTTATCCCCGTGGATGTGGTATTTTCGTGCATCGCTTGTTTATGGGGCAGTGAGTGGGGAGAGTGGATGCGGATTGTGGCAGAGCTGGGCCGCCAGCTGTGCGGGGTTGAGGGACCCGGCGGTGGGGGCACAGTCTGGGCTGGGGAGGGGCTTGCTTCGTCCCTTCCCTCTGCCACGTGGTGCCCTGCATGTGGCCCCGCCCCGCTGACCTCTTGCGCCCAACCTGCTGCGTTCTGGCCGGCAGATGCCTCTGTTCTGGGGGCCTACCCGGGGTGGAGGGCCCAGTTCCTGGGCCGCCGTGGGAGCTGGCTTCTCGTTTCCCTCTGCAAACGGGCATTTCCAGATGCAGAGGTAGAGAAAAGAGCACCCTGGACCCCGCGAGCCCACCCCAGCCTCAGCCACACAGACACGGGGTCAGTTTGCTTCACCCCCCCGCCTCCGGACTTCCCTGGAATGTAAATATTTTGGGCTGGGTCTAAAAGACAGAGACTCTTTAAAAGAAGCATCATACCATTAGTACCCTGAGAAGTTAACCCTGATTTCCCAAACTGGCAGAAATACAGTCAAACGCTGCATTTTTAGCGGGTAAGGGCTGTTTCCTGGAACCTGAGTCCCTGTGGCCGCCCGTGTGCGGCATCTGGAGGCCTTGGGTCTTGGCGCCGGGGCTGCTCCCAGGGGTTCCTCAACCTCAGGGTCTGCGCGTTTCTGACTTCCCAGGGGTGCTGATGCTGGCGGGGCCCCACTTGGACAGGAAACCGTGTGTGGTTGTGGCCTGTCCCGCCCTCACTGCCGCCCCGACCCTGACGTGGTGGTCATTGGTGCCGGCGTGCAGTGAGCAGCGAAATACAGGCCTGGCCTTGCCTGGGAGCGGTGGGTCCACCCAGCCCAGAAGGTTCACTGCCGTCACGCACACAGAGGTGCAGGCCCAGTGGGGGCCACGGCATGTGAGGAGTGCCCCGTTTGGGTTCTGTCCTGCGGGGGTGGACCTAAGGCAGGTGAAGACGGCTGGCCGGTCACTCTCTGGTCCCTCGGCCCCGAGCCGCAGCAGCCCTGGGCGGGGCGTGTAGGTGAGGGAACAGGCTCGGTGAGGGCCTGAAGGAGGCCCCCCTGGGGAGCTTGGACCCGCTTCCACCAGGCGCCTGGTCTCCTTATGTCCCGCTGGGCCCGTCTCTGTGTGCAGCCTCACCCCCCTGGCTGCGGTGGCCCTGTCACGGAGGGCCAGTTTGAGCACCCACTGCCTAGGGTGGACAGTCAGCCTGCCCACGCCTGGCCCACGCCACCAGCTCTTCCCCCAGGCCCTCTGCCACCACGCCTGGCCTGTGGCTCTGACATGTGACCTCACACGGGAGACGCTGAGCTCGAACCCCTTGTGCTCTCTGGGCTTCGGGATTTCCCGCTTGGTGTCAGGGCTGCTTGAGGCTGGCGCACACGCTTCTCCTGCAGTGGGGCTCACGCCGGGGGCACCGCGCTTTCCCCAAACGCACCTGCTTCTGTGCGAAGCCGTGGGCCCTGGTGACCTGGGAGAATTGCTCTTCGATGCCAGCGTGTTCGTACACGGCGTGGGCTGCCAGGAGACCCTGCGTCCAGAGGCCAGCTACCCGTGAGCAGTGTGCAGGCAGCCTAGGACCCCTGCACTGTGCAGGGGATGGCCCCTGCTCTCCCCTCCCTAAGTCTCCAAGGAGAGCAGCGGCAAGCCCTCAGGTGGTGCCCCATCTCTGCTGCACTCTGCCAGGGAGGCTTGTGGGGATGAGGCTGGGGCAGCTCGCTGGCTGCACCCTGTTCCTGAGGGGGCGCCGAGGGGCCTGAGTCGGCCCTGCAGCCTGGGGCCAGGCCCTCTCCCTGGGCCCGCCTGTGGGAGCTGTCCAGTGCGGCAGTGCTGAAGCCTGCAGCTTCCGCGGCCCAGGAGGGAGGCTGCAGTTAGCAGTTTGTCCTCAACCCTCCTTTGCAGCTGAGCAGACCTGTGGGAGGGTCTGTGGGTCTTTGGTGAGCTCCTGCACCCGTCTCCCGGTGTGGGACTTCGGCTCTGTGCTGAGGAGGTGGGCAGGGGGAAGCTGCCTGGTGTGCTCCCAGGGGAGACCCCGGCCTCCACTCCCCTCCTCGGTCAGGAGGAACTGGTGGCCAGTTCTCCTGGGGCTGCTGCTGACCTGCCAGGGTGGGGGGTGGGCCAGGGCCCCACAGAGCATGAACATGAGTACTGCTCTCGCTCTCCAAGGCTGCCGGCACCTTCTGTGGCTCTGGGGTTGATTCAGGGTGACTCTCCAGGGGCGTCCCTGGTGTCCCTGATGTCCGCTTGGTGTCTCCAAGGTGGCAGGAGCTGCTGCAGTGAACCCTCCCATCCAGAAGCCCTTGGATACCCCCATCGCCCGGCTGTGGGTGCCCCGTGTCGCCTGGGCTCCCCAGGGAGGGACAGGCGCGCCATGAGAGGCTCTGGTGCACACCAGCCAGTTGCGTCTCCTGACTCCCTCCTGGGTCCCCTTATTTCAAGGGTCTTGTGGCCCAAGGGTGGATGAAATGCAGGAGTTTCTGCAGCACGCTGGGACATCATTGATGGCCTTGGGGCGGCCGAGAGGGGAGGCCAGCTGGGCCCTGGGCTGTGCACTGACCCTCTGAGTCAGGGGTCTGCCCACCTGAGCCCCTACCCAGGGGGACAGAGATATGGTGGGTGTGAAGGCGCGGGTGTTGCCCTCCCGCTGGTTCAGCCATGCGCTGATCTGTGGAGCCCCCCGTGCACACAAGGAGGGTTCCCTGACTTCAAAGTCCCTGCCTGCAGCCCCCTCCCCAGGCCTGGGCACTGGAGGGAATTGAGCCTGGACTCAGGAGGGCAGGCTCCCGGCTCCAACCCCCACTAAACCCCCGCATCCAAACCAGCCTCCTGGGCTAGCTCGGTGGGGAGACTGGAGACGGGAGACGTTTGGGAAGGACCGAGGTCTTGGAGGTGGAGAGACTGTTTCCTGTGTGTGAGAGGGTGGGGCTGGACTGGGCAGATGGGAAGGGTTAGTTGCTGGCTTAGCTCTAGGGGCAAGAGCTCATCTCTGATTGAAGGTTTGCTGATTCTAAACCCCAAATCCCAAGGGATTTATAACTAATCATAAAGTGGCACAGATAGGACACCCTCCAGCAGATGCCGCGGGGCGACTGAGGGCATCTGTGGGCGGTCGTGGGCTGCGTCGGCCTGGGAATCAGGGCAGCCGTGTTGGGGGCTTGGTGGGTGCTACAGGGGCCCCTCTGGGTGACGCCCAGTGGCCCAGGGTCTATGGGCCGGGTTCCCAGATTCACTTCCAGCTTTGCTGCCGGCCCTGGCAGGGCACACAGTGTCCTCGGCATCCTCAGAGAGCTGGCTGCTGCCCTCAGTGCCACCCACGTCCGTACCTCCCCCTCCTGGGTCCCTCTGCCTGAGGGGTGCTCAGACCCCTGTCCCACAGCCCGTCTTTGGCGCCAGCTGGCCGTAGGGCCTCTGACCTCGAGGGCCCTGCTTTCTGCCCCACTGTGTGCAATGCACACCCTCCTGTGGGCATCTGTGCGTGGCCCTGGCGTCTGCAGAAGGGGACGTGGGGACCGGCTCTCTGTCGGTGATGCTGGTGATGCCCCCGTCAGGATCCAGGCTGGTGGGGCAGGAGAGTTGGCTCTGGGGGGGCCAGCCTGGGCTGGTCAGTGCTGTGGGCCTCCAGAGGTGCTCAGGGCCTGGCAGGGGCTGGGGGGCCAGCCAGGGCCTCTGACCTCACAGGCTTACTCTGTCCCTTCTTTCCAGGGGGCTGTGGCATCCCGAGTCACCCTGGGTGGGTGGCCTCTGGGTGCCAGTCCCACCGTGCCAGGTGGTGTGCATGGGGTCCCGCGCTGACCAAAGCCTGGTTGGCAGCCCTCTTGGTGCTGCTGGGGGAGGTTCTGGTCTCTGGCCGGTGGACACCTGGGGGCACCTCTGGGAAGCTGGCTGGGCTCTGTGCTGGGGACAGTCCTGTCCTGGGCAGAGCGACCCACTGGGCAGCCAGGGTTCGGGGGTAGCCGGCTCCTGGGCCTGTCCATGCCAGTCCAGGCTGGATCTGGGGCCCAGGCTGCCCCCCCACGCCTGCTGCAGTGGGCCTTGGGGAGGAAAGATGGCCCCTGGGGAGCCTCTCTGGCCCTGCGCAGGACCTTGGGCGTGGTGGCCGTGGGCACGTGCCCCAGGCACCGTCTTGGGGGCTCTGCGGTCCCTCACTGGGCCTTGGGAGCTCACCACTTGGGTGAGTCCTGCCGAGCCTGGGGGGCTGCAGGCCAGCACCCATCCCCATGGGGGTGCCTCTTTTGGACACCAAGTGGCCTGTACCCTGGGGGAGCAGCCCCCAGAAACAGCATGGGAGTGTGGGGGGCCGTCAGCTCCAGGAGGCTCACAGTGGGTGTTGATGGAGTGGTTGGCGGGGGGCGTGCCTGTGCTCCTCTGCTTCCCGTTGCTCAAGGGGCCGGGGCAGGTGGGGACAGGTCAGTCAGCGGGGTCAGCAGAGTGAGAGCCTGGGGACCCCGTGCTGGCAGGACCATGTGGGGTTCTCTGGTGTGTGCACCTCAGAACAGGCGGTCTCCTGGAGGTGTTGGGTTGGAGACTTCATAAACCAGGCCTGCGCTCCGTGGCCAGCGCCGAGGCCAACCTCAAGTTTGCACGTGCAAAGATGTACAAGTAATGGAGCGCCTTGCCTGCCCGTCCCTGGGGGGGTGTGCTGGGGGAGGCGTGCGGGACAGTCTCTGCTGCCTGGGTCGGGGGGTCAGGGCAGAGGCCCAGGGCACACTGAGCAGGGGCCTGTGGATGGCGTACCAGGGCAGGGCTGCTCTGCACCCGCTCTGGGCTGGGCTCCTGTCCTGAGACCTCGTGCCCATTTGCGCCTTTGAGTGGCAGGTCCCACTGCCCGGCCCTTCTGGCTGCTCCGCAAGTGCCAGCCCCGGGGGGCGAGGAGGTGGCAGAGGTGGACGTCCTGCCTGGACTCCGTGACCGTGGACAGCTCCGGGCAGGCGGGCCTCCTGGAAACAGTCGGAGGCGCTCAGGGACCGCGCTGATGTTTGGGAGGTTGAGGGGGCAGCTGCGGGCAGGCGGGTCTCTGCCTCTCTCCTCCTCTCTGTCCTTCGGAGAAGCTGCCCGCTGACCGCCAAGCAGCTTCTGTCATTACCCAGCGCTGGAGGTTACATCTGCCAGCGCCCTTCTGGGGATGGGCAGGCTCTCCTGGAACCTGATCCCGCTGGGCGGGGGCGGAGCTCGGGCCACAGGCCTGTTTCCCACTTCCTGCTGGTACCGCAGTCTGTCTGTCCATCCTTCCGTCTGTCCGTCCGTCCGTCCGTCCCAGGGACCTGGGCAGGGAACTTGTCTGGGTCAGGTGGGAGCAGCCTGCACACGGCCTGCCTGGCCCAGCGCCTTGGTGTCCATCTGGTGCCCAGCACTGGCCGGGCCCCTGGGCAGCCAGCAGCTGCCTCAGCCCCCAGCACCCCCAGGTCAGGCACCCGCCACGAGCGGTCTCGAAGCTCCATGGTCGGGGCAGGTGCCGCGGTGCCAGCGCCTTCCTGTCCTTCCCGGGCGCCCTGACCCAGGGGGGTCGGATGGCTGGCTCCTGAGACGAGTCTAGGGTGGGGCCTGTAGCTCCCCGACCCGTGAGCAGAGTGGGGACACAGGCTTCTTGGCCCGGGGGAGGGTGGAACACCAGACCTACCTCGTGGCTGGGGAAACCAACTAACTCAGCAGATAGTTTTTAAAACGTGGATCGGGTTTTTTTTTTTAATGATAAATGCAGATTTGACACCGCGGAGTGGTCCTCTGGCCCCCATCCCCTCCCAGGTGGGGACAAGGGATCTCAGTCACAGACCAGAGAGGGCTTGTCTGCCCCGCCGCCGGCCCCCGCCCCACCCTCCTGTTCCTTCTTCCCTGTCCGCTGCACCGCGGTCGCCCATGTGGCTTCCGAGGCCAGCCCTGGCAGCCCTCCCAGGTGTGCCAGGCCAGGGGGCTGCCGGGGGTGCCTGGTGGCCACAGGCGGGCGGGCTCTGCCTTCCTCCGCCTGACCACAGGCCGGCCTGCAGATGAGGGGCACCTTCCCTGCACAGGGCTTCGCTGTGTCCTGTGTCAGGGCCTGGAGGTGCGGACAGTGGGCCGGTGGGAGCTGGGAAGCAGGCAGGGGCGGAGCGCAGCCAGCCTCTGGCGTCTGGTCACCTGCAGCTCCTGCCCCTCGGGGTGGGGGCTGAGGGGAGGCCCAGGGGCTTCTGGGAGGTATTTCCACACCTGGCCTAGCTGTGAGCGGCTCTGGGCCTGGCTCCATCCCGGAGGGACCCCCACGCCTGGCAGGTGTGAGTGGGGTTGTGTGGCGTTGCATCTGCTACCAGAGAGGCTGTTGGTGTGTGTGCCTGGGCCTCCCGGGGCAGGCATCCCGGCCTCGTCACCAAGGCAACCCCATCACCATCCCTGGGGCCTGGAGGGGGTTGAGCAGGAAGGAGGGAAGGCCTGGTGCAGGGGGGGGGGGGGGCAGTCCGTGTCTGCTGCTGAAGCCCCCTGGGGCCTGGCGTGTAGGCAGCCTTCCTGTCCTGGCGACCCCTTCTCTTCCCCCGCACCAGGCGCTGGGTCACTGACCTTGAAGCACTCCTGCCGGTCACCATGGCTCTGTCCCTCCACTGCCCCGCCCCACGTCCCTGGAGGGCTGGACAGCTGCTGGTGGTGCATGCTCACGTCACAGCATGGCGTCCACGCTGCACGTGTGACCTTGGCCCCCTGGAGTCCAGCCTCCTCGTACAGCTGGCTCCTCGCGTGCGGGACCCGGCACCCTTGTCTTCACAGCAGCTGCGTCCCCTGCCACCTGCTCCCCACAAGCCTCCGACCCCTCCCCTTCCTGGGTCCCTTGGGCCAGCCACCCTCCTTCCTGCAGGCCCTTGGCAGGCGACCCCAGCATCAGCCCCCAGTCCTAAGGCTTCTGAAACTAGGGCACCAGCTTAAAACAACAACAATTTTCCAGAGTGAATTACTGAATAGTTACTGAATTCAATCAAAATGTTTCATTGGGCTAATTACAGCGTTGAACTGATAAAGCAGTTAATAAAAAGCTCACGTGGTCACCTGCCACCATCCTCTCGCCGGCCTCTGGGAGCTAAAAAGCTCACGTGGTCACCTGCCACCATCCGCTCGCCGGCCTCTGGGAAGCCCTGCTCCTCCCAGAGGCTCTCAAAGCGAGAGCGGGCGGAAGTGTGGGCAGGCAGGGCAGGAAGGGGGCCCGGCTGGCTGTTGGCTGGCGCTTCCCCCAGCGCACCCCAGAACTGATGGTTTCCCAGCACTCGTGCCCCCCAGACAAGGCCACCGGGATCCCCTGGACATCCCGTCCCGAGGCGTCAGTCAGAGGGCCGAGGGGCACAGGTGCCGGCCTCTCCCTCCACCTTTCCCCTCAGAGGGGGCCCGGGGCGCACAGGTCAGGCCTCCGAGTATCTGGGGCTCTCAGGACGTGCTGCTGAGCGCACAGTAGGTGGACGCCCCTTGGGGACACTGGCTGCGTGAGTGGACTTTCCGTGGTGTGGCTGAGGGATGTCCTGGGGGGTCCTGCTGCATCTGGGGGAGACCCGGCCTGGAGGTAGGGGCGATGATTTCCATGCTCTGGGTGTTGGCCCGGGTACCTCGGCTGAGGGAGAGGCGTCCACCCATGTGCCCCGGCTTCTGCGGGTGGGACTGTGGGGGGGTTGGTCCTGGCGGGGGTGGGGAGTTGGCACTGGGGTTGGAAGAAGGGGGGGAGGGGAGCCCTGTTGTGGTCACCATGGCAACCAGCGGGCTGCTGAGGTTGGGGCAGTGACTCTGGGGAGAGGGTGCCCTGCTGGCTGGGCCCTTGGTCCAGGAAGGAAGCCATGGCCCCCCTGCCCTCTCCCACCAGCCCGGGGGTGTGGGGACCTGGGGTGGCCCTCAGCACACGGCCGGGGCCTCCCCGGTTCTGTCCCTGCAGCCCTGTGTGCGGCCCACACCCCGCCCTCCTTGACCGCGTTCCTTCCACAGCCCCGAGTGAGTCCCCACTGTGGTGGAAAGGAGCCCCGTCCCGGCCACACCACGGTGGGTGGGTGCCAGGGCAGCTGCCCTTGGAAGGAGCCGGGGTGTACGTGGTATCGCGGGGCAGGGGGACTTCACACTGCAGCCTCAGGCGGTCCCCGCTCCCTCCCGCCCCCGCCTCCCAGACCCACGGGGGCCGCTGGGCAGAAAGAGCAGGACGGACTGGGGAGAGCCGGGGCCCTCCCGCTCCTGTGGCCCCCGTGACTCTGCCTCGAGCCCGGCCTGGCTGCCCCGTTGCCGGGGCCTGCGCCTGCGCCTGGGGGGCTGTGACTGCACTGGGAGCGTCTCAGCCCGCCCCGCGCCTGTTCAAGGGTGCGTCTGGCTCAGGCCTGGCCAGCCTGGCTGAAGCCCCTGTTCTGGTGTGTCGGGCGTTTGTGTTTCTCTTGGGAATCTCCAGTCTCATCCTAGACTCCTTTGAAGCAGCCGCGTTGGCGGGTTTCTAAAGGAGCTCTTCACATCCGAGGGCCGGGTTCACTGGGCCTTTCCCTCCGTCTGGGGGTGGGATGCTCTGAGTCACTTCTGGCTGTGGCTTTACCAGTGGTTCCGTTGACACGAAATCCCAGGGAAGGTGGGCTGTGGACAGTGACCAGGCTGCTGCAGAGGGCGGGGTGACGGGGCACCGAGACGCCCTTTCGCAGGGCCCAGGGAGAAACACTCCGGCACTTTAAGTGTGCGCGTGGCTGCCACCTCCATGGAGCTGCTGAGAAGGGGAGACTGCTGGGGAAGCAGGTTTTAGGGAGCAAACCAGGGCTCAACAAACACAAGGAAAAGGAAAACCCTGAACTCCGCCTGGTCTCGGGCTGGGTGCTTCCGGGAAAGTCACTGAACCTCTCTGAGCCTGGGGCCCTTGTGAGAGGGGCAGTCATGCTGTCCACCTGGCAGAGGTGTGGTGTGACGTGGCTACAGCCGTGTGCCTCCTTGTCGCCGTGATGGCCGTGCCCCGGCCGCAGAGCGTGCGTGGTGCTTTCCTTCTCGGTGGTCTCCTTGGTCTACCTGGAGTTTATCTGGGCAGCATGTGTAGGCAGGGCTGCCTCCTGTATCTCCCTGGCTTGGACATCTGCTGGGCACCGCCCGCTGGGCAGCCGGGACTCCTGGAGCCCGCGCCTGCCTCATGGTGGGGTAGGGAGAAGGCTGGCCTCCTGGCGATGCTCCTTGGGTTGGGCCTGCAGCAGGCCAGGGCCCCGCTGGTGGGGGCACAGCGTGGGAGATGGGTCAGGGACCAGACAGGGCACCAGCCATTCCCTAGTGCGAGACAGGTCCTGCCCTGGGCAGGGCTGGCACCATGGCGGGACAGGGGGCGGGGGGGGGGCGGGCGTGCTGGGAGCTGGAGTGGGGGCCCTTCGCCTGGCCTTTTTGTGCAGGAGGCGGGTGTTAGCGCGGCTGAGGCCGTGCCCACTAGCTGGGGGCAGGGGTCTCTGAGGCCGGTGAGGGCTGCAGCCAGTGGCTTGCTCTGAGTCCAGGGCCCAGCTGAAGGGAGCAGGAAGGAAGCGGGTAGGGGAGAGCGTTCTGTGCCCCTGCCTTTCTGCTCCCGTTGTCATGGCAACAGATGGTGGTTTGGCAGGAGAGAGGAGGGGGAGGGCTTTGTATGAGGAGGGCTCAGGATTTGGAGACCAGCTGGGATCCTTCAGGGACAGGGCGGGGCTCTGGCGACGCGGCTGAGCAAGCTCCTCCCCTGGGCCCCCAGCGCAGCCCCCGTTCACAGGGCAGGTCTTAGACAGAAACCCAAGTCTGAGCTTCCTTTCTCTGGAGTGCCAGCCGCGCCCCGGCTCACAGTGGCCGCCTGGCCCCCCTTGCTCGCCCCTCCCTCTCTCTCTCCCCTGGCTCCTGGACCAGGGCTGCAAATCAGAGACCAGTACCCCCACTTGGACCCCCCACGAGCCTGGGTCAGCGGGCAAATTTGGGGGGGGTGCTGCAGCTGGGCAGTGGGCCCGGCTCTGCCCCCGGCCCTGGGGATGGGGAGAAGACCCGGCTGGAGCACAGGAGCCTCGACCCTGTACTGCCACCGGCTGCAGGGGCGACCGCCATGGGGCGCCATCCCAGGATGACCGAGTCCCAGCCAGCCCTGTGCTGCGACCCCTCCACTTGGCCAGCCTCCCTCTGCCTGTGGAGATGGGGGAGGGAAGGGGCCCAGGCTTTCCGGGGTGATCACCTGAGCAGGCCTCTTACCGCCGCCCCTGCACCTGCCTCCCTCCCTCCCACTGCACCTGCCGGCTCCTCCCCAAGGCCAGGCAGGCGCTTCCTGCAGGCACAGCCTCCCGGCCTACAGGCCCAGTCCGGACTCGGCCCTGGTTGTTCCCCAGGAGTGTGAGCATGAGGCCGTGTGTGAGCGTGAGAGGGGGGAAGGGCCCTGTGCGCGTCTATCAGGCCAGCTGAGCCCCAGCTGTGGGTTCGCAGGGCAGAGTGCACACCTGAGCTGAGTCCGGCCTGGTGCCGCCCACCCCGTGGGTGGGTGAGGGAGCTTCCGGCACCTGCTGAGGTTTGGAGGCCCCTGCCTGGGCCGCTGCAGGGCAGGCTCCCCAACCCGGTCTGGCACTGGAGGCCCTGCATCGGCCCGAGCCCCAACACAGCACAGCTCGGGTGGAATGGGGGGCGGGGACAGGGCCCCTCCTCCTACCCCGCCCACAGGGCTCCCGCTGCTTTTGCGGGCTTGTGGCCACGCCCAGGACCAGCTGCTGCACCCAGCCTCCTCGCGAAGATTGGCCGGAGCGCTCTGGGCCCCTTTCTCTGAGACCTCTTGTGGCTCCCAGGGCTCAGGTCTAGGCCAGGGTCTCTGGCCGAGCAGGTCGGCATGCCAGGTGTGCCCCAGCGCCCTGTGAGCACCCGTGGGGCCCCGACCCATCACCAGCATCCGTCCATGTCCCCCTGCAGGCTCAGCTCAGGGCCTCCACGGAGCTTGCCCTGGCTCTCTGCCCTGACCCCACCACCCGCTCTCAACAGTCGGGGGGACCCCACCTCTGCAGCCCCAGGCCCCAGTGCTGATCCCCGGAGACCCTCCAGGGGCCCCTTCTCAGGACTTGTCAAGGGCTTGGGTTGGCCTTGGGTGAGACTGACCCCCCCACCCCCCCCACCCCACCTTGGGAGGCCTGGGGCTCCTTCAGGGCCTGGACAGCAGGAGGCCTGGGGCCTGGGTCGAGGTCCCTTCACTGCAGAGGGTCCGGGGGGCCCAGGCTGCAGGCTGGCTCCTGACCTTTCTGGGGGAATGAGGTGTGTGGTGATGGGTGGGGATGTCAAAGCCGCGTGTGTGTGTGTGTGTGTGTGTGTGTGTGTGTCTTTCCATGAAGGTGGGCTCTCGGGCAGCTCCCGACTCCTGACTAACCAGAAGGTGGAGGGATGGAGAGTGGGTAGGGCAGTGGGGAGGGGCAGTGTAGCCCAGGCAGCTTCCAGGGCAGACACAGTGACCTGTCTGCAGACACAGTGACCTGTCCCCAGGGTAGGGAGTGGCTCAGAGAGCCGGCTGGTGGGGGCCCCTCTTCTCTCTGCCCTGTGCCCGCCACCCGCCCCCTGGGAGACTGTGCTAGAGTCCCAGGGCAGCAAGGCCTGGGGTGAGAGTGGCCGTGCTGCCCCTCTGTGCGGGGTAAGCTTGGCCCCTGGCACTGCCTCTTGCAGGCACCTGGGGGGGGAGGGGGGAAAGGACCCCTGGGTCAGCCCAGGCCCCAGTGTGGGTGCTGCTCACCAGCCCTTTCTCCGGGACTGTTTCCAGAGTCAGGGCAGCACCTGCAATGCCCCCACCCTTGGGGAAGTGACTGGAGGCCAAGGGCAGCTGCCTGCCAGCAGGGAAGCCGGAGAATTTTGTGGCCGGTTTGGTAAAATGCCTGCCTTTTTTGGGGGAACTTAATTGGACTGTTTTCAGTTTAAGAGAACTGTTCCTGGAAGGTGGGGGAGGGGCAGGCCAGAGCCAGCCCAAGTTTGGGGTGAGGCCGCTGAATGACGTGACGTGGGGCAGCCAGGCTGGGCGGGGTGCCCAGGCAGGCATGGGTGCCAGGCAGATGCCAGGGGACTGTGGTGCAGCTGCAGGAGACGTGAGACACGGGGCCCTGTGGCCGTCCTGCCCCGCCAGCGGCACCCTCAGCCCCATCCCTCACCTCCAGGTGTGCTGCTGTCTGCCCCCAGCCCAGTGTGCGGGGCCCAGCCCCCAGCTCCCCGACAGAGTCCCCTGTCAGGAGGGAGTGGGCATAGGGCATCTGGGGCCTGCAGTGCGGAAGCTGAGCCCTGTCTTGGGGGATCCCCACACTGTTCCCCTGTCCCCCACGAGTCCAGGTGGTGCCTTCCTGGGCGGAGCCGGTGGGAGCCAGGAGGAGGGGTCCTGACCTGAGCCCCGGGGTCAGTGGAACCTGCCTTACCCCTCCCTCCACCTCACACTGTCTTTTCGGTGCTCGAGGGGCAGGGCAGCTGTGACTCCCGGGCAGGTTCCCTGGCCACCGGTCCCAGCCTTGGCTGCAGGCAGAGAGAAGGAGGTGACCACCTGGGTGGGCTTAGGGACACCAAGGCCAAGGGCAGCCCTAGCCAGTGGCCAGCACTGCAGGGCAGAGGACTAGGGCCGCCCTCGGGGGCCAGAGGCTCATCTGTGGGGCCTGGGATGTGAGTGGGGCTGCCCGTGACCGTGGCACCTCCTGGTGACCTGTGGGGACACGCGGCAGCCTGCCCCACCCCTGCTGCACCCCCTTGGAGAATGGCCCCTCCCTGGGGGCTCGGTGCCCCCTCGCATCCTGACATCCAGAGCGGGCCGTCGCTGAACGGTTCTTAGGACAGAAGTGTGTTTCGTAATAATCAGTGACAGTCGGTGATCACTGTTTCCTTGATTCGTTCTTTGGATCTAAAACTGTTCTCATTAATGAATTTGATTCATTTAAAAAGAAGACTTGACTTTCACACTCAAAGATTAGTACTAAAGTATTTCGTGTATGAACCAAGGTTTGCACCTTCCAAAGACATCACACCCCGAGGTTCACCCTGTGTCATTGCTTTGAGCCGTGAGCGCAGGGGTGGCTCTGGGGCGGGTGGGAGCCTCCGAGTGGCAGCCAGCACTTTCCTCCTGCAGAAGGTGGCATGTGTCGGGATTCGAGGACTCATCCTCCGTGTAGATGCAGCATATCTGTTGCCGCCTCCACACGCGGGACAGAGACCCACCTGTGAGCAGTGACTGTCTGGAACTGGGAGGGTGACGGACTGCGGTTGGGGGAAAAGGGTGTTTATTTTATCGCTGACGTTTGGCATCGGTGCGTGGTGGCAAAAAATAGACCCGTGTCTTTCTTTTTTAAAAAGTTGAGATGAAATTCACGTAACATAAAAGGGACCATTTTAAAATGTACAGTTCTGCAGCGTTCAGCGTGTTCAGTGTGGTGCAGTCACCACCTCTGCTTCCAGAACAGTCTCATCCCGCAAAGGAACCCGGTGCCCGGAAGGAGTGGTTCCTGATGCCCCTTCCCCAGCCCTGGCAACCACTAATCTGCTTTCTGTTTCTGTGGGTTTATGTATTATTGTAGATATTTCATAGAAATGGAATCATGCAATGTGGCCTTTTGTGTCTGCCTGCTTTCACGTAGCAGAAAATCCTCAAGGTTCATCCAGGTTGTAGCTGTGTCAACCTGTGTTCCTCTTTAAGGCTGAATAATATTCCTTTGTGGGGATGGATCACTTTTTTTTTTTTTTTTTTTTTTTTGGCCATGCCGCGCAGCTTGCGGGATCTTAGTTCTCTCACCAGGAATTGAACTCGGGCCCCGGCAGTGGAAGCGCCGAATCCTAACCACCGGACCACGTTTTTTTATCCATTCATCTGTCGATGGGCACTTGGGTTGTTTCCACCTTTGGTTGCTGTAGGTGTGTTTGAGTCCCTGCTTTTGGTTCTTTTGGGGACACGCCTAGGAATGGTAACCCTTATGTTTAATTTTTTGAAGAACGGCCAGACTGCTTTCTGATAGACCCAATTTTAGTCAGTCTGTTTTTGCCATTAACGTCTCCATAGACAGGGCCCCCACATTGCCTACCCCGACCCGTTGGGTGGCTCCCACTGCCCACCCTACCACTGTCCTCTCTTCCTTTGCAGAATGTATTGACTCAGAGGGACGGTGTGACTTGCCTACATCTGTGTGATGCTCACAGGTGGTCCTGGTCCTGGTGGGGGCTCCCTGGGCTGCTGCCTGCCTGTTGTACTGGGCTCCATGGTGGCCACGGCTCCCCTCGGCCACTGTCACTTGGGAAGGCAGCTGTGGGAGCCCTGAGCGTCCAGCCTTGGGCTCTCAGCGGTTCTGTTCTGTGTCTCAGTGTTTACAGATTTGGACAAGTCGAGAGTTTGAAGTCCGTTGCCAGCTGGGACCCAGAACAACACGATGGACAGAGTTTACCACTGGTTCCTGTGGTAGCCCTGGGCTTCGTCCAGTGCATGGGGCACCTCCCAGGCACAGGGCAGTGTGGCCTCCAAGGGACTGGGAAGGGGGCGTGGCTGGGAAGCCAGGCTGCAGGGGAGGCAGAGAGGCCACACTGTTGAGGGCTGTGTTCTGGCTGGGGTGGGGCCCAGTGGTGCATCGACGTGTCCGTGGGAGTGAAAGGCAATAAAACAAAGTGAGGAAAAAACCCCAAACCTTGTGCAGCACAAGCCCGTGTAATTTACCATTTACTAGGTTCACCAGACATAAGATGATTTGGTCCAGTTGCTGCGATGTTGTGGCGGGAACGAGAGTGCACCCTGGTCCACTGGCCGCTCGGAGGGGCCCGGGCGCAGACGGCTTGCTGAGCGCTGCCCCCAAGGCTACCTATTTGAACCGTTTCCAGTTGCACTGCTTTGGGGGTGAACTCACACCTCAGGGTCTTGACGGGTCAAGTTAGGCAATCCCCAGTGACCCCTGCATCTCCCCCCGCAACCCTCTGAGGTGGATACCTGTGGCTCTTCCCGGGGCATCCTTGGGTTTCTCTGTACTTGCAAATACCACAGTAAATGCCTATCTTGTCCATTAACTGCAGCAGTATCTCTTCTCTTTACCCTGCAAGATGAGCATACTGCTGCCCTCACCTCTCTTTCCCTCCCATCCTCCTTTCTAGCAGCTACTTTTACCTTTTTTTTTTTTTTTTTGAAGAACAGTATCTCTGTCCTTCAGCCCCACCCATGCCTTGTGGGATGGACTGTTGGTTGACTCTCAAAAGTGAAAAATCATAAAGAGGGTTTTCCTAGATGTCACTCGGGAGTTGGTCAGTGCTGGGCTAGGTAGTGTGCCGGGATTACCTGTCCTGGTCATGTGACCCGCTTGAAGGAAGCCGCGCCTGTGCACCAGCCTGGTCTTTAAGGAGTTGGGAAAGTCAGGGGTTTGGAGTCCATCAGCGGAATCTCTATTCTGAGACCCCAGGAATGTTTAGGTTCTTGACACGTTCCATTTGCATCACCATGACTTTCTTGAAGACCCTTTGATTTTCCTGGAGTTCCCAGTTGCCTTTCTTTTTCATTGCACTTTTTTTTTTTTTGCGGTATGTGGGCCTCTCACCGCTGTGGCCTCTCCCGTTGCGGAGCACAGGCTCCGGACGCGCAGGCTCAGCGGCCACGGCTCACGGGCCCAGCCGCTCCGCGGCATGTGGGATCCTCCTGGACCGGGGCACGAACCCGCGTCCCCTGCATCGGCAGGCGGACTCTCAACCACCACGCCACCAGGGAAGCCCCTTCATGGCACAATTATTATAAAACTCATTACATGTATTTATGGGCAGGCCATCCGATCTGTCAAGTTCCCTTTTTCTCGTGGTAACCTCTTTCCCGGAGCCTTCTGTCCTGCTCTGGTCTGCCATGTTTCTCTAAGAGGCCTCCTCTGGGGAGTTCCCAGGACTCCTCTCTGGATGAGATCTTAACTTCCTTCTGGTCTACCACCTCCTTTTGTCAGGTGACTTCCCAGGAAAAGTGACACAGGATGCACCTTCTCTGCGGCCTCGTGCTCCTCCCATTAGCTCCCGACCCCAAGTGCTGATGGGAGATTAGATGCCAGTCTGACTTACCTACCTTTTTCTTTGCCCCCATTTACATCAGAGCTCCTCGAAAGCGTTATTCCCGTTGAACCCACATGTTTTCCCTCTACCTCTTGACCCGGCCACGCTGCTGCACGCGTGACCCTTACAGTGCCAAATCAGTGGTCACTTGGCAGTCCCTGCCCCGTCAGCAGCATCAGACGCGGTTGGACATTCTCCTTCACTTCACTTACGAAGCCCCACGTTCGCCCTTTTCTTCTGCTTCCTCCCCATTCCGCTTCTCTGGACCGTCCTCATCTTGCCAGCCCGCGAGTTGGAGTGCCGCCGGTCAGCTTGGCCCTCCTCTGCTGATGGTCACCCCGGGTGACCTTGGCCATTCCTGCATGCTTAGGGTGTGCATGGCCCATTTTTTATCATCCTCTTCCTTTCAACCTGTGTGTGTCCTTACAGTTGAAGTGTCACTTGTAAACCACACGTACTTGGCTTTGAGTGTCCGTTTTCCCGTCTGAGTCTCTTTTAGTTGGAGTGTTTAGATCAGTTACACTTTGTGTAATTACTGACGTGCTTTGGTTTAAGCCTGCTCTCGTTCTGTTTGTTTTCTATTCGTCCCGTCTGTTCTTTGTACATTTTCCTCCCTTTCCTGGCTTTTTTTGTGTCAACCAGGTATTGTTTTAGTCACCCCACGTTCTTTCCTCTTTTAGTGTTTTCGCTGCACCTCTTTTATTATTTCTTTAGTGGTTTTATTCTAGAGTAGTTGTTCTCAGTCTTAGACCAAGGACCCCTTGGGGAGATCCTTGTGGGGGGTGGTCCATGAGGCCCAAACTGTTTTCATACATTATAGGATATCATTATACGATAGTATTTGCCTCAACACAGGGAAATTTCCGGAGGTTCCCCATGTGTCTTCTTTGAAGGCAGATGTTAAAGAGATCTGCAAAGATGTAAAACAGTGCCAGTCTTCTCACTAGCTCTTTATAGCTTTTAAAAAAATGGTTATTTTTGATAAAAATTATTTGTGTATACTGGATTTATTATATATACATATTTAAAATATTTATTTATTTATTTGTTTGTTTATGTATTTGCACTGGGTCTTAGTTGCGACAGGCGGGCTCCTTAGTTGTGGCAAGCTCTCAGTTGCAGCATGCGTGTGAGATCTAGTTCCCTGCGCAGGGATCGAACCCAGGCCCCCTGCACTGGGAGCGTGGAGTCGTAACCACTGCACCACCAGGGAAATCCTGGGTTTATTATATTTAACGAGTTAATAAATATTTGTAAAATTTCTCAGTTTTAATTTCTAATCCAATAAATATCAGTAGATACAACCACATACATAAAAGGTCTTTGGTGTCCTCGGTAGCTTTTATGAGCATAAGGGGATGATGAGGCCACAGAGGCTGAGACCTTCTGACTTAGGGGCTGCAGCATGCCTGCCTGTCACAGTCCCACAGTCCTCATGGAGTTGGCGCTGCCCCACGTTGCAGAGGGGAGGGGCCTCCTGACGCAGCCCCTCATTTCTGGGCCCCTGTTGTGTCTGGCTTCTGCCTGGTGCTAACCCCACAGTACTTTGCTGCTGCCTCTGCAGAGTCGGTTCTTTAAAGAGATGCTCTTTCCAGGGAAGGTGTTCCAGTTTCCTCGTGTGTCCCCTTCTTGGTGCACCCTTTCCTGCCTGTGGACTGGGGCTCCCTCAACCTGGAGAGTTTCCTTTAGTGCTGTTACAGTGCTCACAACGCATCTTCTCAGCTTTTGCCTAACTACAAATGTCTTTATTTTGCCTTATTTTTGAAGGATATTTTTGCTGGTTATAGAACTTTAGGTTTTCTTTCAGCACCAAGGATGTGTTAAGCCACTGCCTCCTGGTCGCACTGTTTCTGGCGAGAAGTCAGGCACCACTGGTGCTTCCCGTGACGTGATGTGCGCTTTTTGTCTTGGCTGCTCTTAAGATTTTCTCTTCCTCTCAGTTTTATCAGTTTAGCAGTGATATGCCTTGTGGTGTGGTTTTCTGTGTTTCTGTCATACTTTTGGTTCAGTGGGCCTCACAGACCTGTGGGCTGAAATATCTAATAATTGGGGGAAATGCGTGGCTGTTATCTCTTAAAATGTGTCCTCCACAGTGTCCCCCGACCCCCCCCTTCTCTTTTTCTGGGACTCCAGTTACACGTGTGTTGGGTGCTGTTTGGTTTGTCTGTTCTTTTGCTTGGATGGTTTATACTGACCTGTCTTAGATTTCACTAGTCCTTTCTTCTGTTGTGTCCAGTCTGCTGTTAAGTCCATTCAATGAATTCTTTTTGTGCATCTTTTCATCTAATTAAAATATAGATATCGATATCGATATATAAATATTATTGTGAAATCCTTTTCAGAAAATTCTACTGTTTGGGTCAGCTGCAGCCTGCGTCTGCTGGCTATTTTTTCTCTTGAGGGTAGGTCACTTTCCCTACTTCTTTGTGTATGTCGTCATCTTTATTGTGTGCCAGGCGTTATTTATTGAAACGATCAGCGCAGTGGGTAAGGCTTCCCCAGAAAGGGCTTGCCTTTCCCACTGTCAGGCATGTAGGGTGGTAGGACTTTCTCTGGGTCAGGACTCAGTGGATACTTCAGCGAGTTTCTGTTCAGCTCTAGCCAGGTGTCTCAAGGGTGTAAGCTCCATGGTGTGGAACCTCTTTTTGTTGCTGTTGTTTTGAATGCCTGTCCCTGGAGAAGCCCAGTGAATACTTGTCAAGCGAATGAAAGAAGGAAGCAGGCTCCCGGGATCTCACCTTCGAGAGGCCATGCCTGGGTGTGGGTCAGCGTGCAGCCAGGGCGTGGGCCGACCAAGGGCTTTTTGCTCTGGCACGTCCATCTGCTCCAGGGCGTTATTTCTGTTCACTCTTCACTACTCCCTTTGGACAAACATTGGGCATCCTGGACTGATCATCTCTTATTGTTTCACCTTTTCTTTTTCCTTTTTGCTCTGCCTCATTGGGCACTTTCTCGTGTTTTTAGCCCTTATCTCAGCAGTTCCTTTCTCTAGCCATTACTGTTATATCTTAGAGCTCTTTCTTGTTTTCTCATCCTTTCTGTAGATTTCTTGTTTTATAGGTGTAGCAACTGATTAAATCCTGGCAAGCCAATGCAGTAAACAGTAACATAATTTTAAAATGTCTGTTTCTACCAAGTCAGTGCTGTTTCTTTCTCAGACTCCCCCTTAGTGCTGTGGTTGGCTGTTTACCTTCTGTGTGAGAAGCAGGAATATTTTCTTGCCTGGGTCTCTCCTCAGGGGGTCTCCTGCCTGGAGTTCAGAGCCTGGGGTGTCTGGCGGGGGCACGCTGATGGCAGGGGCTGAGCACTCAGCGTGTGAGAACAGGGACGAGCAGGGCAGCCTCCTGGCCCCTGTTGCCCTGGGCTTCGTCCCTGCTTGTGTCTCAGTCTTGGCCTGGAGGGAGGGGATGCTGACCCAGGCTGGCCCCACATCTGTGCCCTTGATACGTGCCCATCTGTTTTTGCAGCCCCGTCCCAGGCCTGCCCTCTGCTCCTGGCTGATGCTGGCACCTGGAGTCTCTCTAGGGCACCCTGGAGGCCGGCAGGCCCGGCCCCTGGCCTGTCCCCCATCACCAGCCCCCGTCTTCCTTCTTCAAGAGGTTTCTGGAATGTTTTGAGGTCTCTCCTTTCCACCACCAGGCTCCCTCTTTTTTAATCCAGAGGGTGGGGTCGGTAGGAGGCAACTGCAAGGGACGTGGGTCTGTCTGGCTAGCTGGGCCCTGGCAGCCTCTCCAGCTACTGGCCCCCAGCCCGGACTCCTCCTAGGGTCTCCCCGCAGGCATCTGTCCTGGCCCCTCCTCCCCAGGACTCCACCCAACTCTGCCGTCTCCTCCAGCACCTGGGCCAGCAGAGTCCTCTGGGCTCAGCCCTCCTCCCTCCAGCTCCGTCTTCTGACTCCCGGTCTGTCACCAGTGGAGGTGCTTCTGAGCACACGCCTCAGTGCGGCCTCTGCTTAGGAAGTGCCTCCGGGCACCTCCGGGCCACAGGGCATGTTCCTGTTCCTAGCTGCTTCCAGAGCCCCTTTCCTGGGCCTAGAGGCCTCTGTGTTTGGCATCCCCTTCACGACCAGCAGGTGCCCAGCATCTCGCCCCTTCTCAGCTTTGACCTTGGGAGCTTGGCCTGAGTGTCTCTTGGGGAAGGAGGGTCTGTGTCCCCAGGATCACTGCGGCACCCACCCCCAACCCTCCAACTGTGTCCTGGCAAATGAAGTTCTTCATCCCAGGGCTTTAATTGGTGGTTCCTATCAGCAGTTTCCCACCGGGCACAGAGCTGAGAGGGAGCTTGTTGTTGTTGTTGTTGTTTTTTGCGGGGAGGTGGGTGTGGGCAGGCATGGGTGGTCATCTTTTTTTCAGCGGTTCTGGGCCTGAAAGCGTTCCAAGGCCCTGAGCTGTGGGGCGAGGGTGGCTGGCCCCACCCTGGAGACCCCCTGGCTGTGCTGAGGGTTAGAACCCTCAACTGTACGTTTTCGTGGGTGCAATCCCAGATGCCTCTGGGAGGGGGAGGGAGGAAGTGTAGGATGCTTAGGACTGAGATGTGTGTGTGTGTGTGTGTGTGTGTGTGTGTGTGTGTGTGAGAGAGAGGGGGGGGGGGGATGGGGTGTTTTCTCATTTAATCTTTACTGGCATCAGGAGAGGGTGTTAGTACACCCCTGTGGCTGGAGGGGCCACCCAGGTCCCCACCCCAGGCGGAGATGGGGAACCAGGCTGCAAAGCCTCGGCCCTGACCACGGCCATTGTGCCCACCTCTGGCCAAATATGGCTGGCTCAGCGGGGGAAGGGCCTTCAGGTACCAGAATAGCACCCCGAGGCTTCGTCAGGGGCGCAGAATGGCCGTGAAGGTGGGAAGGGCTCTTGGGGATGGGTGAGGAGCGTCCCCCATGCCCCTTTCCTCCCGTGGGTCAAGGGCTACCCTGGGGCTTCAGGCCTGTCCCACGGAGGGGGCAGCAGTCCCCTTGTGTTTGGGTGCTGTGGGCGGGGCAGGCAGGGAGCCCAGCGGAGGCGGCTGAGTGGCTTCAGTGCGTGTGAAATATGTCAGGGCTTAATTAATTTGAGAGGTTCCTTTTCGGAGCGTGAACAGTTGTCTCCCAAGAGACGCCGCCACCGCCTCCCCCTCCCTCCTGCCTGGCGCTGGTGGGCGAAGGAAACAGCGGAATCTATATTGAGAGTGCGCCCCCCCCGTCCCCCCGGGAGCGCGGTGAGGGGTGTCGGGGTGTCACCGGGAGACCGGAAGCGTGGGCGCACAGGGGGGCGGATGCAGCGCAAAGCTGGGGCGCGCGATCCGGGCATCCCCGTCAACCGGGAGGGGGGAGGAGGAGGTTGGGGAGCTCCGACCCCAGGAGAAGAGCCGAGAGAACGGGGCGCCTTATCAGCCCACCGAGAGCTAGGGCTGAGTGCGCGCGGGCGGGCGGGGAACGGAGCGAGGCGCGGGGTGGGGGGGCGCGGGATGAACCCGGCGGGACCACTAATGAGGGAACGCGCGCGCTTTGATGTCGGGGCGGCAACTTCAAAGAGGCCGCCCCCTCCGGCGCGGGTCTGAGTCGCGGAGGCCCGACCCCCTGGGCGTGGGCGCCCCGTGGGCGGGGCCCCGGGGGGCCGGGGCAGGTCGTGGTGCTGTGCTCCCTCCCCGCGCTGCGCCTGGAGGAGCAGACGTGAGGGAGGAAGAGGGGGCGGCTGTGGAGAGCGCCCGCGGACGTCCTCCAAGGCCCGCTGTCCCGTCCAGTAGGAGGGATTACTGGGGCCGCAGCCGCGGACGCAGGTGGAGCCCCGCCGCGCGCGGCCTCTCTGTGGCCATCCTTCGTTTATTCATCAGGCCCGCTGAAGGCCGAGCCTGCAGTCCCCGAACTTCCCCAGCCCAGCCGTGGGGCCCCCGGTGGTCCGGTGGGAATAGAAATCAGGCAGGATGGAGAGGGCGCTGGCAGCCGGGTGCCCGGGCCGCTGCGGGGGCGGGGGGGGCGGCTGCAGGTGTCGGGGGGCTTCGCCTCAGCGCGATCCCCCCACCTCCCACCCTCGCCAGCCCAGAGCAGCGTGAACCCTCTCCCAGCACGGTCTCCCCCTCGGGCCTTGGAGGGGGCAAAGGTAGTCCCCCCAGCCCCTGCTGGGGGGGGCACTTTGGACCTCCCTGAGCACCGGCTTCAGAGACTTGGAGGGGTCGAGGGTCCCTCCCCGGGTGGAGCCGCCTGGGCCCTGCCCACCACTCTCCCAGGGCTCCATCTAGGCCCTGGGCCACCAAGCTCCATCCTCTGCCCGGCCCATCTCCGGGCCCTGCCTTGGTGCACTCCCTCCGAGGGGTGGGAGCTCCTGTAGCACCTCCCCACAGGTTGGAGGGGGGTGTTCTCCTGAACTCCGAGGGCCCTTCTGTGGGCCCGAGCTGTGGGAGACCCTCTGGGGGGGCCTGGGTGGGGCTGCGTGTCCAGGCGCTGGAACCTGGGGGGACGGGCGGCATCTCCTGAGGTTGGGGCTGATGCACAAGGGGCCGTGCAGAAGGGTGTGCGTGCCCCTGGTGTCCTGAGTTTACAGGCCACAACAGTGCCACGTCCCCAGGGTGTGGCGCAGGCAGGCCTCCTGCTCCGCGCGGGGAAGAGCCAGGGCTGTGGCCGGTGGAGGTGCCCCAGGATCGCCAGCTGTCTTCCAAGGGCACCCTGGCTCTGGTGTCCACCAGCTGCACTGTGGTCCGGAGTAAGTTGCCTGCTGTCCCTGAGCGGGGACGGGGCCATCCCGCTGCTCAGCTGGCCTGGAGGGCCGCGTCGGCTCCTGTCCGTGGTGCTGAAAGGGGCTTCACGTGCCACCACCCACTGCCTGCCCCTCCTGCAGCCCCGGGCAGCTGCAGGCATTCTTTCCAGCGTCTGTTTTCCCCCCACCTCTTTGCCCAGCACACCTTCGACTCCCCAAGCCTGTAATGAGGGGGTGATGGGGATGGAACTTGTGTCTACACCAGCTGGGGAAGCCCCGCCTCCGGGGCTGGCCGTGGGGCAGTTTCACCCTGACTCCCTGGGCAGTGGCAGTGAATGGACCTTGGGGTCCTGCAGGCCTCAGCCGGCCTTGTGTCCCCTTCGGAGAAAGGGAGGAGCCGTTGCAAGGATCAGGGTTCAAGTGGAACATAGTCGGGAACCTTTGTCCTGACCAGACAGTGGCGTGGCTGGAGCAGGGGCCACATCCAGGCCTGACCACTGCCCAGAGCCCGCCCGCCCGAGGGTCTCAACCATGGTGCCTGGCTGACCAGGTCTGCAGCCCCCAGGGCCCGTGCCCCAGATGTCGCCGGTGCAGGCAGGGCGAGGGGGGTGCCGGCGAGGCTTGCCGTGAGAGCTGCTCAGCACTCACAGAGGCAGCAGCACCCGACAGCCCACCCCCAGTCCCGTCCTTAACCTCTCCAGGGCCCCTGGGTACTCCAGCACTGTTGGCAGCTGCCCGTTGCGGCAGGCACAGAGGCCTTTGCCGCGAGTATGTGGGCCTGGGGAGGGGCTCCCGTTACACTGAGTGATGTGAAGGTACGTGCTTACATAGAGGCCTCTGGAGTGAACGGAAACCCTTCTGAAACGTACCAGGAGGTTTGGGGTGAGAGGAGACTCAGGTAAATACCCTGTGAGCTGAAGGGACCCTGCACAGTTCCCTGGGGCCCCACACAACTGCCACAACCCTGGTCCCTTGAACAACAGAATCTTATCCTCAACTCCAGGAGCCGGAAGTCTGCGGCGGTTCTCCTGAGGCTCTGAGGGAGGATGGTTCCAGGCCCCTCCCCCGGCTTCCGGTGGTTTGCTGGCTCTTCTAGAAGCATCCCCACTGCTTCCTCCTCCATCTTCACGTGCGCCTATGTCTAATCTCCCTCTGTCTTTCTCTTATAAGAACTTTGTCATTGGATTTAGGGCCCACCCGCCCTCCATGCAGGGTGATCTCTTGAGATCTATAACGTAAGTACCTCTGCAAGAGCCCTTTTCCCAAACAGGCTCACACTCATGGGTTCTGGGCATTAGGACGTGGACACATCTTCTTGGGGCCACCATTCAACCCCTGCACACCACTGGGTTTGCGGCCCCAAGCGGATCCCGGTTTTGCACTGTCGCTCCCTGCCCGTGGGCTCAAGAGCTGCTCGGCTGCGGCCAGGAGCCCTTGGCCGTCGCCTGGCTGTCACCTAACCATCCCTGGTCCTGTAGGATGAGGAAGGGGATGCTCTTCCTGGAAGCCTGGACCCGGGTGCCACCAGGGCTCCTCCCCCACAGCTGGGTACCACGAGTGGGGGGGTGATGGGAGGAGAGCCAGGTGGGGTTAACCGTCACCCTAGTGGGGTGGCCTCCTGCCCCCCGTCAGGATCCCCCACCCACGCAGGCAGACAGTGGAGGGGGCTGTGCTGGGGAAGAGACGGGGTCAGTGTAGGAGACAGAGGACGGGCCGAGGAGTCCCCTTTTCTCAGTAGCCACCCGGTGGCAGGAGTTTCCCCAAGGTTTAAAAGACAAGGATACAGCCCCCTCCACCACCACCCCCAGGAGTGGGGAGGGCCGTGCGTCATCCTCAACCCACCACCAGCATCCGTGCGCCTTGCTGTCCGTAGGGCTCCCAACCCGGCCGGGCCTGGGAGGGCTTGGTCCTGGGAGCCGGGCAGGCCCTTGCTCTCCCCCAGCGATGGCGGGAGCCAGCCAGCTGGCTGGGGGTCGAGACAGACCAGGCTTGAGGCTCTGGCCCTGGGACGCCCTCTGGGTAGGCTGCCTAGGGGGAGAGGCCACCCTTCTTCCGGTCCCAGGGTTTCACAGGCACCTCCTGCTGTCCCCTGGGGCTGGGCTGGGCCAGCTGGGGGCCTGTTGGGGGATTATTTTTCCTGCTTCCTCAGGTGAGGAAACTCAGGCCTGGGGCGGTTCGGGTTCTTATCTGAGAGCACTGGCTGGGACCACCAGGCTTGACTGCCGCTGTGGCCATGTGTCCTGTGAGGCTGTCCCCCACGTGTGCTCAGCTCACACTGGACACCGCCCCGGGCGTTAGTGGTGCTCCGTGGTCCTGTGAGCATCAGCGGCTGGATGCTGCTGTCTCCCGGGGTGCTCAGAGGGGCTCTGGGGGGTCCAGGCAGGCTGCCCTGCCCTCCTCCGGGCTCAGCAGAAGCCTGACGGGGGACTGGAGCTGCCAGGTGACCCGAGCTGGGCTGTGGCGCATCCTGCCCTCCACCCCGTCTGGTCACCCGTGCCCGCGGCCCCAGCGCGAGGAGGCCGCTGTGGGCACACGGACGGGGGCTTCGCAGGAGCGGGTGTGTCCCGTCCCTTCCCCTCAGGGTCTGTTTCCTGTCCCCTGAAGGCCTGGGCTCTTCGGAGGCTGCGGCCCGGCTCCGTCAGCACCACGGACAGCAGCTGGCGCTGCGCGGCGGCCGAGCGGGCTCTGGTTTCCAGGCCGCCTCCCGCTGGCTCACGCGGAAGTAACGGAGAAACGTGCTGACTCCGGACTGGCGCCCCTCCCCCTCCGCCAGAGCCTCGGGGCCCGCTTCCGGGGAGACAGGCTGACCCCCACCCTTTATCTGAACCTTCGTCCTCTTCTGGGGGGCGCGAGGCAGAAGCCACAGGAGGGGGTCTCGGGGTTGGCCCCTGAGGCAGGGGACTCCCCCGTGGGGTGGGGCGGGCAGGAGGGAAAGGGCAGGGTGCCAAGCAGGAGGGACCCCTGAACCCGTGAAGCTGCGGCTGGGCGCGTCTGGCGGTATGGAGACGGCGGGGCGGTGGGCAGAAGGGCCTTTAGGCAAAAACTCCGGGCCCTGCAGAGCGGACGCCACCGAGGGAGGGGCCCACGCAGGGGACAGCCCGGCCCAGGGGGTGGAGGGGCCTCCTCTCTTCCTTTCAGCTGGCTCCATGCCCCAGGGATGGGTGCTCACGGTGGCAGTGTGATCGAGATTTGGTGATTTAAACGAGAAATGGCAAAACCAGCCTTTTCTCTCTTTGCTTTCCCGTCTGTGTGGGAGCCGCGTGCACCCTGCATGTGTCACTTCGCAGGACTCTGCCAGCAGGGCCCGGGGCAGACCCGGCCGCCGTGCACAGCCCGTGGGATTTGTGTCACCGAGGTCACACGGCCAGTCGGCGGCGTGGAGGCGCGGGTGGGGGCAACCACGCATGGGACCCACATACGTGTGTGTGCGCGCGCTAGTTTGCGCGCACCCCTTTCGTGCCCTGGTTCCTGTGTGCAGAGGACCCCCAGGCCGGCATGTGGTGGATGTGCAGAGGACACGGCCGGCGAGCGCTGGCTGGCAGCGTGGAGCTCAAGCCAGGGTAGGCTCGAGGTCACACTCCCGTGTTGTCACCCGGTGGGTGAGACACAGGTCAGCCGCGGCGGCGAAGGTCACAAAGCTCTCCTGCCACAGACAACGGCTGAGCGTGGCCCCCAGGCCCCGAGAATCAACCTCCCGGCCTGTTAAAGCGGGTGCTGGGAAGGCCCTGGGTGACGGGAACCCACAGGCCATCTTCAGGGGCCATAAGTGTAGGAAAGGCACCCCAATCCTGGGAGGGAGTCTCCCGCCCATGAGACGCCGCCCCTCCGGAAGGGTGGTCACAGTGCCGTGTGGTGGGGGGCTGACAGACTGAGCCACGGTGCCCCCATCGCCATCGGGGGTTCAGATGAGGTGGGCAGCGCGTGGGCTGGGTGGGTGGGGGGATGGTAATCAGAGATGAAACCTGACAGAGGAATGTCACTGACAGGAGTGGGACCTCCCTCTGGTCCTGACCTCCCTGCAGCTGCCACTTGGGGGTGGCCAGGAAAGCCGTGGGTGCAGGACGCTCACTGGGCCCCCAAGGGGTGGGGTGGGGCCAGCTGGGGTCTCAGGACCTGATAGCCACAGGCAGAGGAGCGAGGGGCCCTGGGGCGGGGGGAAGGGCCCTCTGGGAGGTGCTCCAAGCATGCCCTGAGGGAGGCCGTGCAGTGGCCTGGCACCTGGAGAGGGGACGGACAGCCGAGGGCCTGGGGCAGCTCTGAGCTCAGGACAAAGGGTGGAGGGGCAGGGGAGCCGCACTGTCTGCCCACAGGGACTGCAGGGCTGGAGGCAACAGGGCTGGGGCCTGCCGGGCTGGGGCAGCGGGGCTGGGGGCTGCAGGGCTGGGGCTGGGGGCTGTGGGGCTGCGGGCAGCGGGGCTGGGGGCTGCGGGCAGCGGGGCTGGGGCTGCGGGGCTGCGGGGCTGCGGGGCTGGGGGCTGCAGGGTTGGGGCTGCCAGGCTGGGGCTGCAGGGCTGGGGCTGCTTGGCTGGGGCTGCTGGGCTGGGGGCTGCAGGGCTGGGGCTGCTGGGCTGGGGGCTGCAGGGATGGGGCAGCAGGCCTTGGCCGGGCCACCCTGAGAGGTCGAGAGGGGAGCCTGATGCTGCCTGCACCAGACCAGGGCCTTCCCCTCCCAGGTGGGCCTGGGCACCCACAGAGGCTCATTACTTGGGGGTGGAAACAGCGCTGGAGGCTGGCGTGCAGTTAGAGGGAGTGACCCCACTGTGTAGGGAGGGGAATCCTCAGGTGGCCCTGCTGACACCCCCAGTGTTGACTGCCCTGTTGGGCTACGGGGCTGAGCCTGGGGTGCAGAGGATCCACTTCCCCGCCACACCACCCCCCCGACACACAGTTGCAGCAGTGTCACCTGGCCCGGACCCCTGTCCAGCCCCAATGGCAGTCTCTGGGGAGTGGAGTCTGGGCCCCCCTCTGGGGACTCTCCACTGGGCGGTGGTCCCTCGTGCTCTGTTCACTCCTACGAGCTGGCAGCCCCCTGGGTGCAGGGCTCTCCAGCAGGGTTTTTCCCTAAAGGTACCTGACCAAGAAGAAAAGGGAGGCCAAGGATGACCAGAGAGCCGTAGGGTGAGGTGTCTGCTCAGGACCACCCCTGCCTGACCTCTGACCCCACAGGCCCATCCAGCCACCTCCCATGATGGACCCCTGCAGGTCTGAGAACCCCACGGGCTGCACCTTCCGCTCCCCACCGCTCCCGGGCCGCCCGGGGCCCTGGCCTTCCTCCAACCAGACTGGTGCCCTGGGTTTGACGGCTAACCAGGGGCCAGCGGGTGCTGCAGAGGGCGCTGAGCCAGGCCTGGAGAGCTCCCTGCCCCCAGCACTGTGGCCGCCTCTTGGCCCAGGTGCAGGGAGGTCCCGCACACTTGGGTGCCCTGGGGCAGGGTCTGCTCTCAGTTGGCGGTTCCTGGATCCCCTTGACTCTCCCAGCCGTGCTCAGGAGCCCCGGGAAGTGGCGGCCCGTGTTCGTGCACACGCGTCCTTGTGCCTGAGCCTGGGGTGTGGTGGGGAGCTCGTGGGTGGGCCAGGGGTCCTCAGGATGCCCTTGAGGGGCCCCTTCCTGCAGCAGGGCCCAGATGGCGCAGCACCCTCAAGCACCCCGGTGGGCGGGATTGCCTCTTTTCCTCCCGCAATTATCTGTGATGCTCTGTACTTTTCCTTCTCTTGACGTGCACCGTATTTGCTGCAAAGGCAATAATTAGAGGTGAAATCACAATTGGAAAATGAGCCAGAGCTGTTGCAGGGCAGGGTAATTAGGGCAGTTTTGGGCTTCCCTAGCAGGCCCTCCTGAGGGTGCACTCTGCTCCCTGCATCCAGGGAAGTGGCAGGACTGCTTGGAACCCAAACATCCCACCCCAGAGGACCCCGGGGCTGCAGAAGACCAGCACAGCCAGGGCGGCCTGGAAGCTTCACCCAGGAGGGGCACCTCCATGCTGGGCTTTGAGGGGTGTGTAGGAGTCTGTGGGCAGAGGACTTTCGGGGAAAGAGGCAGCAAGCGGAGGAAGGTGAAGGCAGGGGGATAGCCACCAGAGTTCTAGGACGCGGCCCAGGGCAGTCTCCTGCACCGCAGCCACGTGTCTGGCCGGGGGCCCAGCCTGCAGGCCCGCTAGCAGCTGTGAGGGTTTGGCAGGCTCACACCCTGATGGCATGGGGCTCGTCCAGGGCACCTTGTCCACTGGGTCCTTTGTCCTCCTGGCCTTTCTGTGCACCAGCCGGTGATGGAGTTTCTCATCTGTGAAGTGAGGTCCCCGATGTCACATGGCCCCAACACTGTCAGCAGACTGGCTGCTGTGGTGGTCAGTGATGGGGGTGGTGGCCGCGGCCACTTAGTTTTCCACTTCCGGAGGGTCGCCTGCGTCCCTGTCCAGCTCCCTTTTGAGTTGAAGCCCACTTCCCTTTATTCCCCACGTGCCCGTGACCCCTACCTCCTGAGGACACGCGTGTAGGGGTGTGTGTGCACGGGCGTGAGGCTCATCTGTGGGGCGTTTCTGGGCCACCTGTCCTGGGCATTAGGGACTTGTGCCCCCGGGCACGGGCCTGGCCGCCGTTGCTTCGGCTCCTCGAGGCCTGTGCGCCTTGTCTGGGGGCCTCGCCAGGCAGAAGCTTGCTTCTCTCTCAGGCCGGCTCCCCCTCCGTTTCTGCGTCTGGGCCCAGACCTGCCTGGAGCCGGGGTGGAGGGGTCAGTGCCAGGCCCGGTTCCCATCCTGGAGGCTGTGGAGAGCCGTCCTGGGCCACAGCTCTGAATTACAGATGCCGGTGGCGCTCTTCCTGCTGCCCGGGGCCCGTTCTCTGTGCTCGGCTCCTGACCTGCAATCACAGAGCTCGGGCTCCGGATCAAAGGCGGCTGGGGAGAGCCCCCAGGAGCCCGCAGCCCTTCCCGGGTGGGAGCCGGGGCTCAGCGGGCCCCCCTGCAGGACCTCTGTCCTCGCCTGAGCCGAGGAGCTTCGGGCCCCCAGGCTCAGGGCGCAGGGGTTCCACCGGTCCTGGTCCCCCGCCCCTCGTCCGGCCCCGCCTGCCGCTGCTCCCGCGTCTGGGGGGCACAGGTCATCTCCCGGCCGCCAGCGGGCTCGCTGCCCATGGGGAGCAGGAAGAAGGAGGACGCGACACTGCTGGGAGGGTGTGACTGCTCGTGGCCCCAAAGGCCTGATAAAGAGACGTGCCCCTTAGGGGAACATGTTTTCGACGCACGTGGCAAAGAATTCATTTCCCGTACAAAGCAAAGGGCTTTTGCAGGTTGGTAAGAGCCACCTGTCAGCAGCGCAGAAAGGGGCAGGTGCAAACCCGAACGGTTGGAACCATGAGACTGTGTCAAGGTCGTAACTAAAGCAGCAGCAGCAGAGTTGGCCAAGTGTGAACGAAACCGAGGGGCGTCCAGCGCTCCACACCCCTCAAAACCCAGCACAGGTCGTGGACAGCCTGCAGTGCCGTGGGGAGCAGGTCGTCCTACGCTGCATCCAGGCGCCCGAATGCCAGGGGCGGCCCAAACTACGGTGGTCACCTCCGTGCCCATCGGGGAACACAGGCCACCTCGGGGAACGTCCAGGTCGGGCCCAGGCTTGGGAGGGGAGAGGGCAGGGCGTCTCCGTCTGAGGCCACAGAGGGTCCAGCGGAGGGCAGGAGGCCAGGGGGCAGTGACCAGGACCGCGGCTCCCTGCAGCGTGGTGATGACAGCAGAGGTGAATCGGCGGCGTGTCCTGTCCCGCCGGGAGCTGGACACAGGTGTCGGGGGCACCTTGTCCAGGGGTCTGAAGGCCAAGAGGAGGGTGCCGGGTGGGGGAGGGGCCTGTGGGACCTGAGGGCACCCTGGCTCCCCTGCCGAGGGGCCGAGCTCCGGCTAAGGCCTGGGGGAGGGACTCCAGGTGTCGCTGGCCGGGGAGTGAGGCCCAAGCTGGAGGGGCAGAGGGCCAGTATGTGGCGTGGGGCAGAGCGACCACACTGGGGACAGCCTCTGGCCGGCGACCAGGGAGCGTGGGAGGGCACACGTTGGCCTGGGGTTGGCCCAAGACAGGCTGGGGCGCAGAGGCACGGGATCCCGGCGCTGAGTGAGAAGCCAGGCTTGGGTGCGGGAGGGGCCCTGCTGGTCAGGCCTGGGCGGTGGCCGGCGGGGTCTGAGGGCTTCCCTCGCCCCCAGGGCTCGTGAAGCTGGGGATTCACTGTGTCACGTGCCAGAAGGTGGCTGTCAAGATCGTCAACCGCGAGAAGCTCAGCGAGTCTGTACTGATGAAGGTGAGCTTGGGGGGCGGCCAGGGGGAGGTGGGGAGGCCCAGTGGGCGGGGTGGAGCCAGGCTGCAGGCGAGCCCGCCTGGGAAGGGGGTTCCTGCTGGGTCCTGCTGCCCCATCTGTTGAGAGGGCTGGCTGGCCTCAGTTTCCCCTGTTAGAATCAGGAGGAGACCCCTGTCTCTGAGGGAGAAGAGGAAGTGCAGGGTCCCAGGAGGCCTCGCAGCCCCTCTTCCTCCCCGCTCCCCCCACCTCAGCACCCCCCCGAGCCCTGGTGGAGTCCGGTCCCCTTAGGGACTGAAGCAGACCCCACGTGACTGGAGGACTCCTGGGTTGGACCAGACACTCAGCGGGGAGGGGCTGCCCAGGCTCTGTTCCCCATCTGTCTGCTCATCCGTCTGAATGGCTGTCCACTCAGCGGGCAGGGGTGAGGGGCAGAGGGGGGGCAGGCCTGGCCCTCCAGGCACACGGGGGCAGGAAAGCAGGTGGGCCATGGTGGGTGCCGGCCACTGACACAGTGAGCACCCCTCTGGCCGGTGGGGGCAGGGGGGGACCGGGTGGGCCCAGCTGGGGAGCCCTGGGGGATGCGCCACGGGCTGGTTTTAAGGGGAGGTGGCGGTCGTTTGGATGGGGTGTGGGTGGTGCTGGTGGCGGCTTGGCAGATTCCCATCCTGCCTTGGCCAGCGCCCGGCTTGGGGGCAGGGTCCTACGTGTCAGTTTGGGGCGCTAGGGTCAAGATGCCACAAGGTATCTGAGTGGGGAGACAGGAGCTGCCTCAGTGGAAGTGGCCCCGGGGGTGTAATCGGGCCCCGCCCCCGCCCCCCCCCCCCCAGGCCTGGCAGGGACCGAGCGCAGCTGGGGGAGGGGCAGGGAGGCGGCCCACGGGGTAGAGATGCCAGTGCGAGGCTGGACCTGCCCCAGGAGCCCAGCACCCCGGGGGGCTCTGTGACCCTACAGCCTGGACGGGCGGGTGGGCGGCGCACGGGTTGGGGGATGAGCCCGGCCTGCTGTGACGGCGCCCCCTTCCCTGCAGGTGGAGCGGGAGATCGCCATCCTGAAGCTGATCGAGCACCCCCATGTCCTCAAGCTGCACGACGTCTATGAAAACAAAAAATATTTGTAGGTATTGCTGGGTCCGGAGAGCTGGGGGGCAGAGGGGGGCCGTCCCAGGAGGGGGTCTGAAGGACAGGCCATGGCGGTCACTGCTCCTTGACCAGGTCCAGGGCTGGCCAGCGGGGACTTGCAGAGCCACTGGCTTGAGGATGGGGCCTTGTGGGGAGCGGACTCGGGGGAGGGGGGGGTGTCGAGGGGCAGGAGCACCTCAGGCCCTTTCTCCCGGCCCCAGCGAGCCTCAGGACCCCGCCGCTCTGCCGGGGGCTCCCACGGACCCCGTGCCAAGCCCCTTGGAGCCCCTGTGTGCTCCCTCACGTGGGTGGGGACCCCAGGCCGGCCGACCGCACTATCGCCACCCAGGCCCCTCACCCAGCCTGCTGTCGGGATGCTGAGCGTGGCTGACCTCCTGTCACCACCGAGGCCACTGAGGCTGGCGGATGTCTCCCCGTGTGGGCAGCCCCCCACGTGCCCTGCTGTGTGGCCTCCGTGAGCTTCCCTGGGCATGTGGGTGGCCACTCACAGGGTGCCCTTGGGGGAGTCAGCTCTGCCGCTGCCCCATGTGTGGCCGTAGGAAAGGCCTGGCTGCTGGGCCGCGTCCCTCAGGGAGGGGTTCTGCCAGAGCGTTCCTTGGGACGGGCAGCTGGGCGAGGGGGTGTGGGCAGGGGGCTGGCCTGGTATGGTCCCCGCAGGCCCACTGCCCCAGGGGCCCTCAAGGCCTCGAGCCCAGCCCCGACCGGGCCCCTGATGCATGCTGGCCTTAGCCCCTGCAGCGCTGTCTCGGGCAGGGGAGGTGGGGGCAGGAAGTGGCCCTGGGGGAGCAGGGGGCCCAGGTTCAGCCCCAGCCCCTCCGACAAGCAGCGCCCGCTCTAGGGCCTCCCTCTCTTCCTGTGCCAGCCGGGGACCCAGCGCTGCATGAATGCCCAACTCTGAGTGTTTAACTGCAGATGGGATGACAAGAGCCATCCCCCACGGGGGCCCTGGGAAGAGCAGGGCCCCAGTTACCACGGGATTGGGGGTGGGAAGCAGGTGATGGTCCTGGGCCCCCGGCACTGGTGAGCTGAAGCTGCCATCGGGACCGCCGTGAGGGCCACAGGCCCACGTGGGGACCCACCTGGCAGTGTCTTGATGACATCCATGAGTTTGGGGTATAGGTGGGTGCTGGGCAGGCCTTGCCCACCTCTGCACACAGGAGACCAGTCACACTGCCTCCTTCTGTTCAGATACCTGTGGGGGTGCCAGGCAGGGGGAGAGGCCCCCAGGAGGGGCAGGAAGCAGGGAGGGGCCCAGACAGCAGGCCAGGCGGGGGCGCAGCCGAGCAGAGGTGGGGTGACAGGAACACGAGGCTGGGAGCATGGTGGACAGTGGCCGGCCTTGGTGCTGCTGGGCCCAGCGCCCTCCCGGGGGTCCCAAGGCGGCCCAGGGAGCCTGGAGGCAGGAGAGCAGGCAGGGGACCTCTGCCACCGAGGTTGGGGCACCGCTGGGCCTATGCTATGGCTTTCCGCTCAGGAGCAGGGCAGGTCCCCTGGGACTGGCCCCGCCTCTGCTCGAACCCCACCCAGTGTCCCCACCCTGTGTCTCCAGCCGTTTCCTCCCCCCAGCCCCTCCTCTCTGCAGACAGGCTGCCCCCCCGCCCGCTCCAGCCCCTCCATTCCTGCAAGACCAGCTCCTGAGACAGCCCCCCCGAGGCCCACACCCTCATCCTCGCCAGCCCTGGTCCCGCCCGTCCCCTGTCACCCACCTCCCCTCCCCAAGCCACCGCAGCCCACCAGAACCACCCCTCCCTGGCTCCCACCAGGGGCTCCTCGGGGCCTGTGCTCAGCCCTCCAGGCCCAGCTCCCCTGAGGCCCGCAGGCATCCGTGTCCACGTGTCTTGGACCACCCCCCCCCGCCCCACCCTAGAAACCAGCCCCTCAGATTCCACTCCAGGGAGGCTCAGCTTGGACACAGCCCACTGCTCATCGCAGAGGGGCGTGGGGTCCCCATGGAACACGGGGCGCCATGGGAAGCCCACGCCTCCAGCAGCTCACCCCTGCCGTTCGGCATCAGCCCAGCTGTGTTGAGCCAAGCTGGGGGCGTTCACCACCCGCCTTCTGGCCACACCCCCCAGTCCCTCGTCCCACCGCTGTCCCCCTATCTTCCGAGACCAGCTGTGCCCTGTCCCCACCCATGCCTTTTTGAGGTCTGCCCTGCTGGCCAGGGCTCCCAGAGGGCCTGAGTGTCTGATGTGTCCCCCCGCTCCTCTGGGAGCCCAGCCCGGGGTGGCCAGGGAGGGCCTGGAAGGGCCAAGCCTCAGGCTCGCAACGTCAGCAACTGCAGTGCTCCTCTCGCCTTGGGGCCCAATGTGGCCTTGCTCCCCTGGACCTGCTTCCCTGGAGGCGGGCGGGGACCCCACCCACTGAGGGTGCCCAGTGCCGGGACGTGGTGGAGGATGGCGCCGGGATGGGGTGGTGGTCCACCGCCTCTGGGCAGCGGTGCCCTGGCTGGGTGTGCCCACCTGACACCCACCCGTCCCCTGCAGATACCTGGTGCTAGAACACGTGTCTGGCGGGGAGCTCTTCGACTACCTTGTCAAGAAGGGGAGGCTGACCCCCAAAGAGGCTAGAAAGTTCTTCCGGCAGATCATCTCTGCGCTAGACTTCTGCCACAGTCACTCCATATGGTGCGTCCCCCGCCCCTCCAGGTGCCCTGTCCCCCACCAGCTAGCCCCCGTCCCTGAAGGTGTGCCTCCCCCCACTCTTGCACTCCCCCCGTTCCCCCTGGATCAGGCAGTATATCCTCTACTGGCCCCCCAGCCCAGGGGCATCAGAAAGCTTTCTGCCAGGTGCCCACCCAAGTCTCCTTGGTTTTTTCAGGGGTCCTGGGGTCAGGGCACCCTCGGTCTGGGGGCCCCAGGTTGGCCTCGGCCCAGAGTAGGTGTGGTGGGGGGGAGCAGCGAAGGGGAACGCGACCCCAGGGAGCAAAGCAGAGCTTGCCCCTTGCTGGCAGAGTCCCTGTCCTTCCATCCTGCCACCTTGAAGCCGTCTGCCCCGTAGGAGACTTCCGATTGGCTGCTGGTGACATCACCAGGCAGCGCTGCCATTGGCCTCATGTTGTGAGGGCGGGGTTTCGGGAGGGGCGGCAGCTCCCACCTCTGTCAGCCTCAATGCCGCCTTCCTTCCCAGCCACAGGGATCTGAAACCAGAAAACCTTCTGCTAGACGAGAAGAATAACATCCGGATCGCGGACTTCGGGATGGCGTCGCTGCAGGTTGGCGACAGCCTGCTGGAGACGAGCTGCGGGTGAGCCGAGCCCTGGACCGGCTGCCGGTTCTCCATAGGCCAGGGACACTGGCCAGGGGCTGCTGCCCTGCCCACAGCCTGGCCCCGCGGCTGCCCAGCCAGGTGGCCCCGCAGCCCCAGGGCCCCCCAGCACTCCACAGCCCGGGCTGGAGGCAGGGCCCCGGCTCTGCCCCTGGCACCGTCTCCCCGGTGCAGTGAGGGGCTGCAGGCGACCCGCCTGGCCCATTACATCCCTCGGCTCTGTGGCCAGGCTCGGAAAGGCCGGTCTTGCCCTGGGAGCTCCCTGCCCTGCTTGGGAGTGAGGCTGGCGTGCCAGCTTCCTGGCTCCAAGCACTCTCATGGGGGTGCCTCACGGTCCAGCCTCTGGTGCCCATCTCCTTGGGCAGGGCAGGTGGGCAGACAGCCTGGAGCGGAGTGGGCCCCTGGGTCCCAGGCCTGGGCCTCCCCCAGGAGCAGGCAGGGGGGATTAGGTTGTGAGGGAGTCGGCACCAAAGCCCTGGGGGCCTCCCGGTGGGCCTGAGGATCCCACAGTGGGGCATCCGTCCCCGGCAGAGTTTGCGGTGGGGGCGGGGGGGGGGGGAGCGGGGAGGGCCCCTCCCTCCGTCTCCACCTGCTGCGGTCCTGGGGGCCAGTCCGGAAGCGCAGGGGGCGGGACGGCTGGGTGCGCGGCGGGTCCCGCGTCTCCGGCCCTGACGGCTGCCTTTGCCTCTTCAGGTCCCCCCACTATGCCTGCCCGGAGGTGATCCGGGTACGTAGCCAACCCACCACGCGCCCCCCACCCTGGTCCCTGTCCTGCCTGGGGGGCCTCCCTGCCCCGGAGATCGTGGGCCCCCAGGCCGGGGCCCGGCCGCCTGTCCTTGGCGCCGCCCACGGGGCCAGCTCCTCCCAGACGCTCCCCTTGGGCCCCTCGATCCCCGGAAAGACCGCGGCCCTGCGCCCGCACCAACCCCAGTGCTGTCCGCAGGGAGAGAAGTACGATGGCCGCAAGGCAGACGTGTGGAGCTGCGGCGTGATTCTGTTCGCCCTGCTTGTGGTGAGGCTCCCCCCCGGCCCCGCCCCCGCCCCGCCCCCGCCGTCGGCCCGCGCCCGCGGTGACCCGGTCCCGCCGGCAGGGGGCGCTGCCCTTCGACGACGACAACCTGCGGCAGCTGCTGGAGAAGGTGAAGCGAGGCGTGTTCCACATGCCGCACTTCATCCCGCCCGACTGCCAGAGCCTGCTGCGCGGCATGATCGAGGTGGACGCCACGCGGCGCCTCACGGTGCGTCCCTCCTCCCCCAGAGCTCGCACCTGGGCGCACGCGCGCGGGCCCGGCGTGAACGGGCGCAGGGGTGGGTGCCCGCGCCCAGGGCCGTCCGCGTGCCAGCGCGGCCCAGGAGCGCGGAGCCCCTCCGGCTGTCCGGGGCCTGCCCTGTACGCGCGAATAGCTCTTCATGACCGACTCCGGTGGCCGGGGGGTGGCCGGGGTCTGAGGGAAGCGCCAGCCAGCCGTCTCTGGCCTCCTCTGGGCTCGGTTCGTGCCAGGATGTCAGGTCCCCCCGGGAAGGGGCAGCAGGACTGCCCAAGAGGCCGCCCTCCCCAAGCAAGCCCCCCAAGTCAGGGTGGAGGGTGGGGCTAGCCCCAGCCTCCTGCCGACACCCGCACCCAGCGCCTCCCGCACGGGTGGGCTGAGCCTTGGCTGCCTCCCCCTGCTGTCCTCCCTCAGGCCTCCCGGCTGGGGCTCCTGCTTCCCACCCCCCCGCCCGCTCCCTCGGCCGTGCCTGCAGCCCCCACTCTCCCCAGCTCTCTGTCGTCTCTAGCGTGGTGTTTTCTCTTCCACTTGAGATAGGCAGGGTCAGGGGTGCCAGCCGGGAGCCCCGTGCTCTCCCCGCCCACCATGCTCCCCCAACCCCTCCCCCCCTCCAGGCTCTCCCTACTCCCCCCCCCACCCCGCCCCGGTCCTCTTCCCTCCCTCCTCCCCTCCCCCATTCTCCTGATCTCTCCACACTCAGGCCCCCACCTCCCTGCTCCTTCTGGCCTCCTAACGTGGTCTCTGCTCCTTCCTCGTACTAACTCCCTGTTTCTCTTTCCTTGTAGCTAGAGCACATTCAGAAACACATTTGGTATATGTAAGTAGCTTTTCCTCTCCTCATTGCCTGCTTTGCCTGCGCTGTGGCCTGGAGGGCCTGCTAGGGAAGGCGGGGGGGCGGGGGGGGCGCAGGGGGCCCGGGGCAGGCTTGCCTCCAGCCTCGGGCCACCCGGCCAGCTCTTGGGGGCCCCTGGGCCGGCCTGCGCTGGGCACATGCAGGACGCAGGAGTGTGCAGGGGCTGGGCACAGGGAAGGCAGCAGGATTCGGGGCCCCAGGAAGCGGGGGGGCGGAGGAGCCTCGGGCTGGGCCAGAGGTGAGTGACTGGTGGTGGCGGTGCCCTGTCACCCACAGAGGAGGCAAGAACGAGCCCGAGCCGGAGCAGCCCATCCCACGCAAGGTGCAGATCCGCTCGCTGCCCAGCCTGGAGGACATCGACCCCGACGTGCTGGACAGCATGCACTCGCTGGGCTGCTTCCGGGACCGCAACAAGCTGCTGCAGGACCTGCTGTCCGAGGAGTGCGTCTGGGAGCCGCGCCGGGGCGGGGCCGTGGCGGATGGAGTCTGTGGGTGGGAACACCACCCTTCAGGAGCCCCCACCCACCCTTCCTGGCGCCTCTCGCCCGCTGCAGGGAAAACCAGGAGAAAATGATCTATTTCCTCCTCCTGGACCGGAAAGAAAGGTACCCGAGCCACGAGGACGAGGACCTACCGCCCAGGAGCGAGATAGGTACAAGGTCGCTGGGTGGCCTGGCCCACGCTGCCCGCTCCCGGCTGCCCGGCCCTGACCCCCATCTGCACGCAGACCCTCCCCGGAAGCGCGTGGACTCCCCAATGCTGAACCGGCACGGCAAGCGGCGGCCCGAGCGCAAGTCCATGGAGGTGCTGAGCGTGACGGACGGCGGCTCCCCGGTGCCTGCGCGGCGGGCCATCGAGATGGCCCAGCACGGCCAGAGGTGCGTGCCTTCTAGGAGGGCCCAGCGCTCTGCCTCCTGGTGCCCCGGCCCAGTCAGCGACGGGGCCCCTCACGGGCTGTGCTGGGCCCGGCCTGGCTCTTCTCTGCGCCCCCGGCCCTGGGGCTGGGCTGAGGCCACTGGGCAGGGCTGGACTGCATGGGCTGCACTGGCTGCATTGAGCTGAGCTGGGCTAGACTGCCCTGGGCAGGGCAGATCTGGGCTGGGCTGGACTGAGCTGAAGTAGGTTGATCTGGGCTGAATTCTGGGCTGGGCTGGGCTGGGCTGGACTGAGCTGGGCTGGACTGGCTGAGCTGAGCTGGACTGGAGTACACTGGGCTGGGCTGGGCTGGGCTGAGCTGGGCAGGGCTTTGCTTTGTTGGCCTGGGTTAAACTGGGCTGAGTCAGGCCATCCTGGACAGGTCTGGGCTGGGCTGGGCTGGAGTGGATTAAACTGAGCAGATCTAAGCTGAGCTTAGCTGAGCTGGACTTAAGTGGGCTGAGCCGGGCTGCTCGGAGATCAAAGCTGTGTTCAGAGCTGCAGCCCGGCAGGCTTATCCCCGATGGATGCTGAGCCCATGTCTGGGTCACCTGTGGCAGTGCAGGGGTCAGGGACGTGGAATTCGGGGGCAGGGTGGTGGGTGAGGAGCAGGTCTGGGCTGTCCAAACAGAGCGCCCCCTGGAGGAAGGAAGGGCGCCCAGGTCCTGCAGAGAGCCTCTGCCGATTCGGGGCGGGCTGGGCGAGACCAAGCTTTCCTGCCCAGGCAGGGGCTTCAGCCATCTGGGGACATCCTCTTGGGCCAGGCCTCCGAGGACCCGCAGGGCTACTGGGCCCCACCATCAGGATTCAACTGGCTGCCCAGCTCACCGGCCACAGCCCCGTGGTGGTGCCAGGCCCTCCCCGGGGGAAGCAGGCTGGCTCAGCCTCTGACCTGGCCTCCTGGCCTCCAGGGCTTCCTTCCAGGCCCCCAGGCCGCGTGGCCCACCCGCCGCGGGCTCGTGCACTGGGTGGGGGGACGAGCAGCGGGAAGGTCCCTGCTGGCCGTGGTCCTGCCCTGATCGTGCCTTGTGTCCCGCTCGCTGGGGGTGCACCTCTCCCGGCGGGGCCCCAGGGAAGCACCCCCTCCCAGCGGCCCAGGCGAGAGGTCACCTCTCCCCAGCCCACCTTTCCCGAGCCTCGTCCTGGCTTCCGGCCCAACACCTGCAGGGCAGCTTGACGGCTCGCCAGCCCTCCCGGCACCGGCCACCCACACCCCGCACCCTGCGGCCGCCTGGGGCAGGCGCAGGCACGGGGCCGGGGGTGCCCGGGGGTGGGGGGTGGGCTCAGGTGTGAGCCGCCCTTTCCCTGGCACTTCCCCACCCACTGCTGCTTCTCAGGCTCTGCCTCCTCTCTGGCGTGGTCCCTCGTTACCACAACAGGCCACACCCGCTGGGGCCGGAGGGGTCCCGGGGCTGGCGGCAGTGCTAGGCATCCTCCAAGGCCCGGCCAGGCCACCCTGCCAAGCAAGTCACCGGGGCCCGGTGTGCTGTGGCCCCGGTGCTCTCCTGCCTGACCCCCTCTCCCTCACGTCTGTGCGCCCTGGCCTGGGGCCAGGGGGGTGGTGCCCAGCTCGGAGCTGTGTGGAGGTCTGGCCTCCTGGGCCGCCTGATGGGGCTGCGTCAGTAACTCTGTTTTCTCGCTTTGTTCCCGCTGTAGTAAAGCAATGTTCAGTAAAAGCCTGGATATCGCTGAAGCCCACCCCCAATTCAGCAAAGAAGACAGGTATACACCCTGCCCACCCATCCCCCGCCCCCCAGTCCCAAAGAAAGCGGCGGGCCTGGTGGCAGGGCTGGGCCTGAGGTGCATCTGGCCCTCTCCTCTTTGGCAAGGGAACCTTCCAGCGAGCCGGGGAAGGGCCCGGGTCAGGCTAGGCTGAGGCCCAGGAGGAGGAGCGGGGCTGCTGGGACGAGGCCCACGGCCGGCTCCGAGCGGGGCCGGGAGACCCAGAGACTCTGCCTGCCCTGGGCCCCTGGGCTGCAGGCCGTGAGGTCCCTTCCGGCCGGCCCTTGCCCTGTGGTCAGTGGGCCTCCATGGCCCTCGTTAAGCTCCCCTCCCCCAGCCCACGCTGGCCCATATCCCGCAAGGGCCAGAGGAGACGTGGCAGCCCCAGGCGGCTGCAGGCTCCCTAGGAAGGGGCAGGAGGTGTGCCGGTCCCAGGGGTCTCTGCACAGGGTCTGGCCTTCCGGAGCCCCCAGCCCCGCCCCTGCAGGGCCTCCTGCCCGGCGGCGACAGTGGCGGGACCTCGCTCGCCCCCGGGCCCCCTCTGAGTCCCCCTGCGCCTGCCCGCGCCTCGCCCGCTCTGCTCCGTGCGCTGGCTGCTCGTGCTGGCGCCGTCCGTCCGCAGCTCAGTTTCCAGGGGCCGCCTGGTTAGCCAGGAGGGCGCGCACGCGGCTCCCCTCTCCCTCCCACTGCTGCCTCCCCGCTTTCCTCGTGCCAAGCAGCAAGCTCATGGCTGGCTCGTGGCTGCTGGGGCGGGCGCCAGCTGGCACCGACCAGCCCCCCAGCCCCGTTCTCAGCATCCGGAAACTTCGGGCCCGGGCCCGGCTCTGAGTGCCGTCCTGGACTCGGGCAGGCTGGGTCAGGGGTGCTAAGAGGAGAGGCAGCGCTGCCTCCCGGCTCCGGGCTGTGTCAGCTCGCGGGGTGGGAGTCAGAGGGTCATCGCCATGGGGCCCCAGCCCACAGGTGCCGGGGGACCGGCCAGCGTGGGCTCAGCTCCGGCCCGAGGCCCAGGGGCCAGCTGCGGTGTGGGCAGTGTGGCCGGGCTGGCGGGTGGGCGGTGTGGACGCCCTTCACTCTTTTCTGTCCTCTTCTCTCCCGTGGCGGCCTCGACCCCTCCGGTTTCCTTGCTCTAAGGATGACAGGTGCCGGTGCCCAGGGGTGAGCGGGCGCTTCCTTTCCCTTGAGGCCCCGCAGGCCTGGCCCTGCCCTGAGAGGTGTCCAGTTCCTGCCCCGAGGGGGCGGCGGCTACACGTGTGTCTCCGCTGTGCACGCTGGGTCGGTGGCCTCTCTCCGGCCAGGTCCAGGCCAGGTCTGCAGGCCAGATGGGGCCGGGGTGGACCGAGTCCGCGTCCCTGCTGACGCCCGTCCCAGGTGCTCGTGGTGTGAGCAAGGGGAGGGCTGTGGGCGTGGAGGGGCTGGGCTGGTGCCAGCTGGTGGCCCACACGGCAGGGTGTGAGGCGCCGGGCGGAGTGCAGGACTTGGGGCCTGTGACAGCTCAGCCTCGGGGTTCAGCTGGGCTGCCTCAGGGCTCCGGGGCTGGCGTCGGCTCATGGGAAGCCCTGTGTCCTCTCACCCCGGGCCCCGAGGGATCCTTGCCGAGGGCTCCTCTGTGCCATCCTGGACCTGGGGCCTCGGGCCTTGGACACAGGGCACCTTCTGCGTGGGGGAAGAGGAGTCCCACGGTCTCCAGCTGCGCCACTGGGGCTCTGGTGGGGCCCCCCAGCGGCGGTGGGCTCTCCTGGGCCTGGTGAGAGGCAGGGTGGGGACAGCAGGACAGCCCCAGGCACGGCCAGGTGTGCCGCAGACTGGCGCAGCCTCGGGGCTCTCAACCAGGGCTCCAGGCCTCCTGGAGGGTCCACCTGAGGGGAGAGAGAAGCCGAGAGCCGGAGGCCCCTTCCTGGTCTGAGCCGCCCTCTGCGCCTGTGTCCCCAGGTCTAGGTCCATCAGCGGCGCTTCCTCAGGCCTCTCCACCAGCCCACTCAGCAGCCCCCGGGTAAGTGAACCCGCCCCAGCTCCGTCGCCAGCGTGCAGCCGGGTGGGGGGCGGCTCGGTGGGCGCCCCCAACCCCGCCTGCTGCCGGGGCCGCCCGCGTGGTGGCAGCTGCTGCTCTGTGGGCTCCGGCTGCCTTCGCTAACTGCACGTTTTTTGTTTTGTTTTGTTTGTTTTCTCGTGTGTTCTTTTCTTTTGTGGCGAACGCTCCCACCCCCGTGCCTGCCTACCCCCGCTGGTCCTGCCTTGGGGTCCCCGGGTGCTGTGTGTGCATGCGGGGCGGGCGGGGCACGCGCCGGGGCTGCTTGGCTCTCGGGGGCCCGTGTGCTCTCCCTCCTGCCCTCGGCGCTGCCCTGTAGCCTGTTAGGAAGTTTGTCTTGCCTCCCCCGCCCCCCGAGCTCCCCTTGGTGGCCTGCCCGCCGGCCACCTCCGTGGAGCCCGAAGCCGGCCGGAGCGCCTCGCGGCCCGGACATACCCTCCCTCCACAGGCCGCCCCGCGGCCCAACCCCAAGACCCAGACCTTGCCGAGCAAGGCCAAGCTGACCGACAAGCCGCTGCAGGGCACCAAGTCCAACCCGCTCCCGGCGGGCACCCAGGCCCGGCCCCTTGCTGCGGGAGGCCTCAGCCCCCAGCTGGCCCTGACCCCGGGCTCACCCACCCTGCCGGCCCCTGCCCGGCTCCCACCCACCGGGACTGAAGCCAACACCAAATCTGTCCCCACCATACAGGTGACCCCTCACCCCTCTCCGAGGGGCAGTCCCCTCCCTACCCCCAAGGGGACGCCTGTGCACACGCCCAAGGAGAGCCCGGCCGGCACGCCCAACCCCACGCCACCGTCCAGCCCCAGCGTGGGAGGGGTGCCCTGGAGGACACGGCTCAACTCCATCAAGAACAGCTTCCTGGGGTCACCCCGCTTCCACCGCCGGAAACTGCAAGGTGAGTGTGGCGGGACACGCGGGGTGGGCGGGGCTCGGGGGGGGCTGGTGGCGGGGGGCGGGGGGGGCCAGGGGAGCACTGCCCGTCCTGGCGAGCGGGGCAGGCAGGGGCCGGCGTCAGAGGGTCTTGCCCTCCCCCTTGGTGGTTTATCCTCCCGAAAGCACTGGCGAGAGGTACCCCCAGTGTCCACGTGTCCCCAAGCCTGCCCACTGTGTGTCCAGGACCCCACAGGGCAGGGATGCCCGCCCGGCGGGTGCGGCCTTGGGACTCCCGGCTCCACTGTTCCCCTTTGGCCCAGTGGCCTGCTCAGGCCGGGCTGCCTGAGCCCCAGAGGAGGGCGGGCCAGTGGGCGGGCATGCGTGGGTGTGGTGAGGAAGCCCACGGGGCTGGGGCAGTGGTAGGCAGCCTGCCCCTGTGTGCTGGGTGCCGAGGGGCGACTGGTACCTCCAGGCCACCAGGCCCCACCAGCCACCCAGCACGGTCGACGGTCGACGGGCGGTGCCGTCTAGCCCGGGACAGCAGGGCTGGTTGGAGGCCAGAGACGGTGAGGCCCGGTTTCAGCACCAGAGGCAGGACAGCTCCCTGTGGCCCGAGGCTCCGGCGGCCGCGGCGGGCAGGAGCCGGGAGCTGACCTGTGCCCGTGGGCGCTGGAGACAGTGCCGTGGCTCCCGAGACCCCACCCGCGGCGCAGGCGCCCTGGTGGGGGAAGGGTGGAGTGGTCACCACACTCTCCCCGTCCTTCCCATGTGCAGTTCCGACGCCCGAGGAGATGTCCAACCTGACCCCGGAGTCGTCCCCAGAGTAAGTGGCCCTGCCCGAGGTCAAGTGTGACCTGTCGCCGCCTTCTTAGTGCATGGGGGTCTGTGACGGACCCTCCCACGTGTCAGGCCGGGGGATCCACTGAGGGCTTTGGGGCCCCTCAGCGCTGGGGTCTCTGTGTCTCCACCTGGAATGCCAGGCCAGCGGGGCAGGGCCTGGGCGGTAAGGGAGCTGCTCTTCCCAGATGTGCTCAGAAGCCACAGCCTGGGGGTGCCTGGGACTGGGGGTGGCAGGGGAGAGCACAGCCACGCCTCAGTGTGACTGTCCACACCTGCTGAGAGCCCCGGCCTCCACATGGGGGAGCATGTCGGCCCCCGGCCCTTGGTGACCAGGGGTGTGGTGCCTGCAGGGGGGCCTCCAGCAGGGAGGGGCGCTGGGCAGTGCTGACTGGGGCTTCCCAGGGTGAGCCCAGCCCGGAGTGTGGCCGGACACCTGGCGGCTCGTAGGGATGGAGGGTCTCAGGGCGGAGGTGAGGAGGGCCGGCCAGCGGGAACCGTGTCCAGGGCAGGGTGGCCTTGGCCAAGGTCAGGACACATTGAGCCCCCGGCTCACCGTCCTGCAAGGGCAGGAAGCAGGGCCTTGAGGCGACAGGGGGGCAGTGCTGCAGCCCAGCCAGTCGTCTGGACGGGAGTCCCGTGTGTCTGGGGTGAAGACCCCAGAGAGGCGCCAGCCTTCGCTCCCCACTGCCTCGTGTGAACGTGAGGTGCGGAGTGGACACAGGGCAGGGCCCTGCTGTGGCCTCACCGGCAGCCTTCGGCCCGGCGGGAGAAGTTGCCGTTACCCCGGGCGTCGTGACCCCGCGTGGGGCCTGTGGACACAGCGGGAGCGGGCGGGGGTGGAGCTGGAGGACAGCCAGCCTGAAGTGTGGGGTTTCGGGATCTCCGTGATCCCACCGTTTGTCTCCCTTCGGTCACGGTTTCCTGTTGTCATCAGAAGCTCTCGCAACCACGTTTGTAACAGAATCGTTAGGTTTATCGGAAAACTCAAAAAAAAAAAAAAAAGCCACCCAGAGCAGCTGACACCACCGTGCAGGTGGCCTGCAGCCTCCCCTGCCCATTCTCGAGTCCTGGAGGCCTCGTCCCCCTCCCGAGGGCCCCGGCCAGCGTCGCCACCCGGTGCACGTGGCTGACGGGAAGGAGCAGACGCGTGGCCCTGGGGGGGCCGCTGCACCCCCAGCACCCACTCCTCCCAAGGACGTGTTCACCCGCCCTGAGACGCCCCCTCCACCAGCGGCCAGCAGCCTCGTGTCAGCGGAGCGTGTGCGTCCGCGTGTTCCAGAACTGGCCCGTGCGATCGTGGGGCTGGCGAGTCTGGGGACTGCAGGCTTCGCAGGGGGGAATCAGGGCGGCTTCTCCGTCTCCGTGCAGAGAATCCCTTCCCTCCAGGAGCCTCGGCCATTGCTCTCAGGACCTTCCGCCGAGCGGACGAGGCCCGCCACGGCCAGAGTCTGCTCGTCACCACGTCTCAAAGCTGCTCTCAAGAAGCACGCCCAACCTTTACCAAACGGGCCCAGTTGACGCCCAGACTTAATGAACTGTCACAGGCCTTCCCGGCTCACCCAGGCTGCTTGCAAACCAGACGCCAAAGCACAGCACGGAGCTTCCTTGTTGCTCTGTCCCTTCACCGAGGGAGGAGGGGCGGAAGCGCCCGCCGCGGGCTTCAGAGCCGCCTCCCGGCCCACGTCCTGGGCTCAGGCCCCAGTGCGGTGCTGGGGTGAGCAGCGCAGGCGGCCTGCACCCCAGAGCTCTGAGCACGCCAGCGGCCACAGAGACGGCAGGATGTGGGGAAGGAGGCGAAGGTGGCCACGTACGGCGTGGCGTCGGGAAAGGACGTGTGTCCCCGCGGCTCTGCCTCCGTCAGGTCTCTGGGGCCCGCTCCAGCCGCAGGAGCGGACGGCCTCTGGCGGCAAGCTGCCTGCTGCCGCCACATGGCCGCGGGTTGGAGAGCCGCAGCTCTGGAAACGGGCAGGAAAAGGGAAGCTGCACAGCAGGAAACAGCAGCCGCGCCTCAGACCCCGCGGCTCACGCTGCCAGCGCTGCCAGCGCCGCCAGAGCGAGACACCGGGCCCGAGCGGGCCGGCCCTGGCCCCGGCCCAGCCTGAGTTGGGCGCGTCTGCCAGCGGGGCCCCGGCTGTGTCCGCCCTACAGCTGCCTGGGTGAGAGCGACAGTCAGCAGTCGCTCCCAACGGCACGTGGCTTGGGGTCAGGCCCCCGTGCACGGCCCGGCTGGGCCCTGCTTCCGGGTGTTGGCCAGCGGTGCCCATCTCGAGGCCCAGCTGGGGCAGGATCCTCCGCCGAGCTCGTGGGGTCACGGGCAGGATTCAGGTTCCTGGCCACGTGGGCCTCGCTGTCACGTCCGTCCGTCCCCGCCGCGTCCGTTGGCTTCGTCAAAAAGAGGTGGAGGCCCGCTCGCCAGACGGGAAGTCCAGCCTTTTAGAGACTGAGCTCGCACGCGACCCCCGTCACCTTCCCCCCCCTCCCCGTTCTCCTGGTCAGGAGCAAGTCCTGGGCCTCGTCCACACGAGGGAGGGGCCCGCACAGGCTGAACCCCGGAGGCAGGATGGTGGGGCCGGCAAGGGGTCCCCCCCACGCTGGTGTGCGCCGTAGGGCAGGGCCCCGCCGCAGAGAAGGGGGCGCCCCAGGAGCAGGGCAGAGTGACGAGACTGGAGGATGATGGCGTAGAGGGCAGGGAGGCGTACACGTGATGCCCGTGAGATGAGGGGTCTCGTGCGGGAGGGCACTGCCGGTGTCTGGGCCCCTGGGGTGGCCCCTGCCCTGCCCCGTACAGCGGCTGGGCCCTCAGGGGTCGAAGCGACCACTGTGTTCCAGAGTGACCTGGGCTGGGCCAGCGGGGCTGCAGGTGGCCAGGTGGCTACCGGTCCCCAAGGACAGAGGGTGGTCCGCCAGGGGGAGGGGCAGGTAGCACCCGGGGCCCCCAGCCCCGGTTCTCTGCACCGTGTCACCCCTGTCTCTCCTCTACATACCTGTGCAGGGGTCCCTGGCCTGCCCCCCGCCCCCAACTCCTGCCCCCCACATAGCCCCGGGGGGGGCACTTTTCTCCAGGAAGCTGCAGGATTGCGGCTTAGCGAGTTACCCCAAAACACGGTGGCTTCAACAGAGAGGAGCAAGGGTGGGGGTCAGGGTGGGCACAAGGGCGGGGCACCCTACCCCCCACCCTCCTTTCTTTCCTGGTGGGGTGCCGGTGGGCGCAGCCCAGGCCCGAGCAGGCAGGGGTGGTTGGGGTGAGGTGCGAGGCCGAGGGCTCTGCGATTAGCATCAGGGCTGTCGGGTGAGGGGCAGGGCAGGGCGGAGGGTGGTCAGGGTCAGGATGGCGGGTCAGGGCGGGGAGTTGGGGCCAGGGCAGGGTCTGGCCGGGACAGCAAGCTGGCCTGCAGCCCAGAGTAGGGGGGGCTCGGGGCTCGGCTGGCGTACCCTGACCTGCCCAGCCCTGCGCCCCGCCCCCAGGCTCGCCAAAAGGTCCTGGTTTGGGAATTTCATCAGCCTGGAGAAGGAGGAACAGGTCTTCGCGGTCATCAAGGACAAGCCGCTGAGCTCCATCAAGGCCGACATCGTCCACGCCTTCCTGTCGGTGAGCCTCGCGCCGCGCGGCCGCTGCCCCCGGGCCCCCGCCTGGGCAGGGCCAGGGCAGCGGGCACACTGTGGCCGGGAGACGGGCTGTGCACAGGCCCCGGGACGGGGCGGGCCTCGGGGGGGGGGGGCACCTCTCTGAGACAGGGGTGGAGGGGGTGGAGCACGGGCGGCTGGCTGCGAGGAGGGAGCCTCTGAGGAGGGAACTTGAGGCCTCGACAGAGGGGAGGGGCCTCTGCTGGGTCTGGTGGATGCGCCTGCGGCCTCAAGAACGGTCCCGGGGGGCTGGTCCCGGGGGGCTGGCTCCGTGTCCTGTGTGCCCCTGCCCACTCCCACATGCTGCCAGCCTCCTCGCCTCCCACTGGTGGCTTTTGAGGTGGGCTGTGCTTGGGCCTTGGGTGGGTTTCCATCCGTCTTTGCTGGGATCTTTGGGCGCGTGGGGCAGAAAGCCCTGAAGAGTGTCTTCCACGGTCACTCGTGTCAGGAGACCTCGCCCGCCCTGCCCTGCGTGGGGCCTGCCTTGTGCCGGGCCCCCCTGGGATCACAGGTTGGGGGGGGGGTCCCTCGGCATCCCCACAGCCCAAGGCCGGGCCCCCTCCTTGGTATGGGCGGGGCCTGCCGGGGTGGCAGCCTCAGCCCCCCACACACACTTGGCCACCCCGCCTTCCTGGGCGCAGCGAAGTTTCTCTTAGGGCTTGGGGGCCAGCTTGGCACTCCTCCCAGAGGTCTCCAGGAACGGGAGAGCTCAGCACCAGGTGGGGACTTCGGCCTTGTGCCGGGTGTGGGCACCCTGGCCCGGCTGAGTCCCCCCAACCCCGCCACTACAGCCTCTCCTCCTCCGGGCCCCGGGTCTGGGCGTTCCCTGGAGCCCCCCCAGGCCTCTCCTGGGACACCAAGATTTTCCCCGTGATGTGAACTCAGCCCCTTCTAACCGGCGAGCCAGCACTGTGCTCTCCCAAGCAACGGAGCCCTGTCCTGGGGGCGACCCCTCTGAGGCAAGACCGCCTCCTGGGTTTGTTTTGCCGGACATTTTCCTGGCCACTGCGCGGCCCAATCGCACAGAGGCCCCTCGCCTGCGCCCGGGGCCTTAACCCCGGGGGCTCTGTCTCAACTCGGGGCGCGGGCTCTAGCCCCAGGCCTCGCTGCTGCTTGTGGGGGGCCTCCCCGCCCGCCCCTTAGAGCCCTGCTCTCTGCTGCCCTGTCGCGATCCACCTGCGACCCGTGCGGAGCTCCGTCCGGCTGAGGCTCTTGGGGAGCCAGTGCTGCTGGGGCCTCGGGCGGCGGCCGGCTCCCTGCCCTCTGGGGTTTCCTCTGGCGACTCCAGCCGAGGCCGCGCTCACGCCACCCACTGCCCGCAGATCCCCAGCCTCAGCCACAGCGTCATCTCCCAGACGAGCTTCCGGGCCGAGCACAAGGCGACGGGGGGCCCGGCGGTGTTCCAGAAGCCGGTCAAGTTCCAGGTGGACATCACCTACACCGAGGGTGGGGCGGCGCAGAAGGAGAACGGCGTCTACTCCGTCACGTTCACGCTCCTGTCAGGTGAGCTGCTGGCAGAGGCCGAGGGCGGGGGCTCCCGGGGGCGGGGCTCCGGGCCAGCCCTGCCCCTGCCTCACCCACCCCCGACCTCCCCCAGGCCCGAGCCGCCGCTTCAAGAGGGTCGTGGAGACCATTCAGACCCAGCTGCTGAGCACACACGAGCAGCCTTCAGCCCAGCACTTGTCAGGTGAGGGAGGGGCTCAGCTCGGGCCGCCCTGAGGGCTGGCGATGGGGTGCGGCCCCTCCGCGTGCACCCCCGGGAGCAGGGCCCTCCCGGCACAGTGGCCGGCCGTCTCTGCACACCAGGGGGGTAGGCCCAGCACGCCACACTGAAAGGCGCCTCTTGTCCACTGTAGACCCCCCCCCGCCAGCTCCGGGACTAAGCTGGGGTGCTGGGCTTAAGGGCCAGAAGGTGGCCACCAGCTACGAGAGTAGCCTCTGACGCTGGCAGGTAAGGTGTCCGGCCCCGCCGCTGGGGCAGGGAGGGGCTGCGGGCAGGTCCTCTGCGAGAGCCAGACTGGCCCCGAGGAGGCACCCTGTGCCCTCCCACGTGTCCAGCGGCCACCTCCCGGCCCTGGACAGGCCCCGCAGGCCCAGCACCCAGCCAAACGGCTGGACACGGGGGCAGCCCGGCCCCAGGCCAGCGAGAGCGGGCTCCGGCAGAGCAGTGACCAAGGTGCTGCCGGGAGCCCTGCCGCCCTCAAGGGTCCCCCACGTTAGCACTCTCCAGGGCTGTGGGCCTGGTGCCCACACTGGCTGGCATGTGAGGGGCTGTCCGCCACCCACCCTCCCCGTGGCGGGCAGGACACAGGGGCCCTGAGGTCCAGTCAAAGCAGGGGCTCCCCAGCTGGGCCTAGAGGGGGCCACACAGGAATGGGGCTGCCCAGGCCTGCAGGCGCCAGGGGCCTGGGAGCCTGAGGGTCTGTGCCGCTCTGGCACCTGGCGGGGAGCGGCTGCAGCCCTGTGGGTGCGGGTGAGCCCCGGGGGCACGTTGCATGAGCTGTTAGGGAGGGCGAGCGGCGTGCGTGCGCTCAGCGGGACCTGGCAGCTCACCACGAGGCCTGTGTCGGGGTGTGGGGTCTGGGGAGCACAGGGTCCAGCCCAGCCCAGCCCCACCTCTCAGAGGCCCCTGTGGCCAGCCGTCTGTGCTTTTGTGTAGGGTCCTAGAGGCCAGACCGGCCCCACCGTCCACCCGCCCCTGCCATCCTCATTCCATCTCGTCTGTGTTTCGCCTGCCCCCCTTTTCTCCCCCAGCGTGTGCCTCACTGCCCTATTGGTGGGTTGGGGCTGGAGGGGCCCCGACGCCCTGGCCCTGGGAGCCAGCTGGCCCGGGGGCCAGTGCCTTTAAGGCCTCCACGTCGGAGCAGGGCAGTGCTCAGAGGGGGAAACCGAGGCTGGGGAAGGACAGAGCTTATCCAGGGAGGCAAGCAAGGGGCCTGGTGCGCCGCCCAGGGGACAGCCGTGCCTGCACCCACCCCCGCCCAGCGCCACGGTCCCTCTTTGCTCCTGGCCAGGCAGAGTCCCACCCTAAGGGATACCGTTCTGTCTGTCGGCGAACGTGCCCTGCTCTGAGTCCCAGGCCCAGCAGTAAGCAGGGCGGACGTGGCCCTTCTGCAGGGCCCCATCCCCATCCCCATTTAACCCTGGGCCCAAACCCACGTCCCTGGGGACTGTTGGGTGCCTGCCCTGGGCCTGGGGAGCCCCCACTCTGGGACCCCAGCCCATATCCCTTGGCCCCCGTCCCCAGGCCTCCCCGAGGGGTCAGCCTTTCCCAACACCCTCCCCGCCCCATACTGGACACTCTGGTCCAGCAAGCTCAGTCCTAGAGCCACTGGAGGAGGGGGCAGAAGTGGGGGCCCCTCGGGCCCCAGGCCAAGAGATCTGGTGGCCACCCCAATAGGGCCCCCACCCAGCCCAGGGAGGGGAGGCCCCAGTGAGGGCCGTGAGGCAGCCACCCTCCACCCCAGGCTCTGCTGCCTTCCCTACCCCCAGCCCTAACACTGCCAAGCCCAGTAGAGAGTGGAAGAGGGTGTGCCACCGTGAGTCGAGGGGCGAATGGGAGCCTCGCGGCCACGTGAGCCACAGAGCGGCAGGGTGAGGACCCGGAGGTGGCAGCGTAGACCGCAGCCGGGGACCTGGCCCTCTCGGCTCCCAGGCGTGTGTCCTGGGCCTAGAGGGCAGAAGGGAGGGCAGGCCAGGCAGGATGCTCCACTGCCCAGGAGAGGGGCCCCACTCCAGGCTGGCCCTCTGCTGAGCCCCTCCTCTCTGAGCCGCCCACTCCAGGCTCTACCCACCTGAGCCCCACCCCTTGGCCACAGCCCCTCAACCCCCACTGCAGGCTCCGCCCCCTCCCCCAGGGCCTGGCCCGAGGCTGCAGGCAGCATCCAGCCTGAGGTCTGAGCTGGAAGCCTTTTTCACACGTCTCCCCCCCCCCCCTCTCTCCGTTCTGTGCTCCAGACACCACTAACTGTATGGAAATGATGACGGGGAGGCTTTCCAAATGTGGTAAGAACCCCTCTCACGCTCACCTGGCCCCCCCCCCCCACCAGCCTGTCACCCCCACCGCTCACCTGGGCCCCCCACCACCAGCCTGTCACCCCCACCGCTCACCCCTGCACCCCCTGCAGCCTGCTCCTGGCTGGGTGCTGCCCCGCCACCCCCCGGGGCTGTCCTGGGATCCCTGTGTACACGAGGGGCCCGGACATGCACACGTGGCCTCGCTGGCCCCCAAGGTGCCCAGCCGTGCCCAGCCCCCCCAGCCCCTGCCACAAGCAGCCTCAGTCACCCTCCAGGGCGGGCACAGGCCTGGCCCTAGGATCAGGGCAGGCCACGGAGGGACCCCAAGGCTCAGCAGGAAACGGTGCCCAAGCCCCAAGGCCAGCAAGGATCCCACGTCTGGGCCCTGGCCGGGGGTCAGGGTGGCCCCTAGTCCTTGGGCCGGAGGCTGGCGTCATGCCCTCTCTGCCCACTGGAGGGGGGCGGGGAGCGGCTCCTGCCCAGGCCCTGAGCTGCCTGGCCGCAGGTGCGCCGGCCGCTCGCCCTGCCCGTTCCTGCTCAGGTGGGGGCCAGGTTTAGGAGGTAGAACTGAGGTGACCCCAGTCGCGCACCTGGACCGTGAGCACAGGCCCCCGGGTGGGGCGGGGCCCCCCTTCTGCCCCCTCCTTCTTACCCTCCTCCAGACATGCCCTCCGGGACCAGGGCCCCCACTGTGGCTGCCTGCCCAGCCCCCCTACACCGCAGCTCCATGCCTGTCCACCCACCCACCCATCCGTCCGTCTGTCCGCTGCTGACCTCTGTGTCCACGCTGTGCCACCCGGGCTGGCTGGGGGCCGGGCTCCAGGCCTCCTGGGAGGAGTGTGGCAGGCCCGCTGGCTCCAGCCTCCCCGGCCGCCAGCCCCAGGGTCCTGCTCGGCCCCGGCCTTTACGCGTCTGTCTCCAGAGCTGGGCCGGCCCGCTGGCCAGGCTGCGGGGCTGACTGGGAGGCCCGGGGCTGAGGTGGAGGGAGGGCCAGTCCTTCGGGAGGCCTGGCAAGGGAGGAAGGTGCCCACCGGCCCCAGCTTCCGCCCCGCAGCCCAGAGGCCTCGAGCCCCCACTGGCCGCCTGCCCTGCTTGCTGCCGCGGCCCCGCTCACCCGCTCGGACCCCCTCACGGGCCTTTCGTTCATTCGTCTGTTGTTCTCTCTCTTCCCTCCCTCCCTCCTTTTCTCTCTTTTCTTTTGTCTTCTGTTCTGTGCACCCAGGCAGCCCATTGAGTAACTTCTTTGACGTAATTAAACAACTTTTTTCAGACGAGAAGAACGGGCAGGCGGCCCAGGCCCCCAGCACGCCCGCCAAGCGGAGTGCCCACGGCCCACTCGGGGACTCCGCGGCCGCTGGCCCCGGCCCTGGAGGGGACGCCGAGTACCCAGCGGGCAAGGACACGGCCAGGACGGGGCCGCCCGCCGCCCGCCGAGAGCAGCCTTAGACACATAGCCCCCTCCCCCTGCACGGCCCCGACAGTGGCCCCCAGGCCGCCTCGCCGCCCGCTCGCCCGCCCGCCGCCCGCCCAGTGTGGACCCGGGGCCGCGCCCGTCTGTCCGTCTAGACTGTTGTGAAGCCGGGGAGGAAAGGAAAGGGGGCACCGGGGGCCACGGCCGCGGCTGGGCCGCCCGCGCCCGCTCTCTCTTTCTCTCGCTGTCTCTCTCCCTGCCTGTCTCTGACAACGCCACTGTTTCCGCTCTGATACCAGGAATTATCCCGAAAAGTTAACATGTCATCTCCACGAGGCCGTCCTCCGTGCTCTGCACCGGACACCGGCTGACCGAAGGCAGCTGCCGTGGACCTGCCCTCTCTCCTCTCCTGCTGCTGCCGCCCGCTGGGCAGCGAGGCCCTGCCCGCCCGCCAGCTCTGCCCAGTTTCAGCTCCGCATGGCCACGGGGAGGAGGACCCGGCGCCGAGGGGAAGCCGCCTCGGGCCCACCCGACTGGACGCGCGGTGACCAGTGCCCCTGGCGGGTCCGGCCGGCCTCCGGGGCAGGCCCAAGGGGGCGAAGCAGCCGTCTGGCCCGGCCGGCACGGCCTCTCCTCGGCACGTCCCCTCCCCACTGCTCCCTCCTCGTCCACGTCCGTGCACCTCAGCGCCGCCCATCTGCCTCACCGCATCCCACCCCCCAGCTCCCCGGGGCTGCAGGTGGAAAGCAACCCCGGGGGCCCCGCAGCACCTGCCCACCCGCCCGCCCCAGGGCAGGCCGAGATCAGTATTATTTACTTGCTGTTTTAACTTATTGAGTTTCTTTACTTCTCCGTTCAGGGAAGGGGCAGCAGCAGCGCCGTCCTGCCGTCTGTCTGTGTGTGTGTCTCGGGCAGGGTGGGGTCTGGGCCAAGGTGCCCCGTGGACAGAGCGGTCGGGGTGCTGGGGCCGCGGGGGCAGCCGGCCGATGCAGCGTCGGCAAGCTACTGTAAACTTTAAAGAATTCCTGCAAGATATTTTTATAAACTTTTTTTCTTGGTTGTTTTTGGAGAAGGGTGTTGGCGGGAGGGGCGGGGGGGAACCACGGGGCAGGGCTAGGCTTTGAGTCCGGTTCTTTGTGTACACACGCATATAAATATATCTAGAGAACGGCGCGGTTCGCTCCGTCCCCGGTTCTGTGCCGTTATCGTGGAGAAGCGACTCCAGTCCTATGGGGGCCGGGCACGGCCAGGGCCCCTCCGCCAGGCCCGGGCTGGGGGCCATCTTGGTTTTGTGTCCGAGTGCGGGGCGGGAGGAAGGCCCGAGCCGGCCGCCTATACACCACATGCAAGATGGCAGGGCCACTGCAGGGTTTTTTTTTTGGTTTTTTTTAACTAAAATGACAAAGTTCAAAACAAAACCAAAAAGCAACAAAGGACAGAGAGAACGGTAGCGGCGTCCTCGGCAGCGTGTTCTCTGTTCCCGGAGGGGCCACGAGGCACGTGTGGCTGCGCGCCCTCGCTGTGACGAGTCCACTTCGCCTCTGGCGTCTCTCCTGCCCGCCCTGCTGCCTCTCCTGTCGTGCATCGATTTTAGTGCTTCCGTTCCACTGACCCCCCCTACCACAGGCTGGGATTTCAATACATAACAAAAAGCGAAACACCTCTAACAGCAAAAGCCGCGGTACAAGCGGAGGACCAGAAAGCAATACCGCTCGTTAGCCGTCCTCTTTTGTACTCGGGACACACACACACACACATGTCACGGAGACGGACAAGCCCCACCCCGTGTATCCCCTGTCAAGTAACTGTGAGCAACGTTAGTTCCGAACAATAAATTCCTTCAGCAAAGACACCCGCGCCGGTCTCCGTGCGGGTGGGCGGGCGGGGCTGTGGGACCACCTGGGGCCGCCCCTGCCAGGTGTGCGTGGTGCTACTCCCGTCCCAGCCAGAGGACAGGCCCTGTGCCGCGGGTCTGCGCGGGCATCAGGTGGGCTGGGCCAGGTGGGAAGCAGAGAGCACAGGGAAGCGCCACCAGAGGCTGACACGGAGCTCTGCTGGGGACGGGGTGCCTGGCAAGCACGGCCCCCTGCCCGGCCACCGCAGCTCTGCTGCCACCCCGCGACCTCAGCCCGAGACCAGCACCTGGAGGATGAGCCTTCTTTCCACTCCTTCCGTGGGAAGAGGCAGGTGGGGAGCGTGGCCCAGCCCTGCAGGTGATGAGCCAGGGCTGGCGGGCAGCCCCTGGAGACGGCGGCTGGCAGGGCAGTGTGGTCCCAGCCGTGCCCACCACGCCCGCCAGCCAGGGACGGAGGCACCACGACCACACACCAGGGAGCCACCCCCTCTGCCGCTGCGGCGTGAAGGACAGGTCCGGCCTCCCGAGTGCCACGGACCACCCAGCCGCACGTCTTGAGGGCAGCACCTGGCCGTCACCACGCGGCCCTGAGGAGGGACGAGCAGCAGCCCGACGGGGGGTCCTGGCAGAGACCACAACGCTCTCGGAGGCCTCCCCCAGCCTCTCACGCGTGCACCTCCTCCCCCACGTGTGGAGGGGATCAGGTGTGGCCTGGCCACGCTGCACCCAGCCGTCTACACCACCGCAGCACTACCGACCTTGGGCCTGCGTGGTTCTCTGTGGTGGGGACCGTCCTGCCCGTGGCAGAATGTCAGCGTCATCCATGGCCTCTACCCACTAGATGCCGGTAGCAGCCTCCCAGCCCCACGTGAAAAGCTGTTCCCAACCTTGCCATCCGTCCCTGAGGGCGGACAGATCAGCCCTAAAGAGTTTATGCTCTTGCCTCCTACACCCCCTTGCTGGACAGCGCCAGGAGCGTGCCGTGCTTCACTGGCCTAGTTGCGAGCTCGGGGGCTCTGCTGGAAGGGCACGAGGCCCAGGACACGAATGAGGGTCTGCCGACGTGGAGCTGGGGCCCTCCTTTGCCCAGCCCCGGACACAGCAGCCCACCTTTGAGGGAGGCCTCAGGAGGTACTCTGGGACCAGGTCCTGTTGCTGTCTCTGGACTGCACGGCGTCCCATTAGCTGTAGCTTAGAAGCCCAGTTGAAGGAGGGGTTTGGGGGCTGCGTCTCGGCAGGGAACGTGGTTACGCGGCTCCGCAGCCGCAGGGTTTCCTTAACCTCTGGTTCTGCACGTGCTTCACTGAAAGAGCCACTGACACACAGGCCGCCTCCTCTTCTCCCACTTGGCCCTCTCAACATTTGCAGTCTGACGTGTCGACCTTAGTGGGCACGTGAGGGACTCCCCAAAAGGAAACAGCACAGGACACCCAGCAGACGGCCAGCTTTGCGTTATGCCCACCACCACACTCCTTTAGTGGGAAGGGGCCACTTTCCTGCCATCCCACTTCTGAAACCAATGCAAGCTCAAAAACTGTTAGTGTCTAATATTTACTGATATAAAATAAAAACCAACACATGAGGACGCACTACGTGCCAGATACCTTCTGAGCACTTTACGTTGAGCATTAAGCCAAATGGTCCTCACACCACTTCGATGAAGTAGACGTTTAAATGGGTACTTGTGAAAAACAAAAAGGATCTGGTGGTGGGTCCAGCACCTGGTGAGAGGATGACTTCTCAGGCCCCACTCTCAGGTAGCCAGCCTGACTGGCCTGGGAGCTGGGTTCCTGGTGAACAAACAACGTGGTGTGCTCGCCAAAGCAATCGTGCATGGCGGTGGGGGGAGACAGTCTGACCCGTGTCCCCACAGGGGCTCTGAGTGCTACCGGGCGGCAGAGGCAGAGTGGGCGGCGGCACACACAAGGGAGGGGATGTGTAAGCAGCAGCCCAGCCCTCATTCTGCTCTGCCAGGAGCCCGCCCTAGACTCTGTCCGTGCTCTCAGTGGACAGGTGGGGCAGAGGGCCCCAGGCTCCTCGGCTGTGGGATGGAGCTATTCCTGGCGTCATGAGGCTGCTCCAGGGAGCGCGCTGCTGGAGGTGGGCTGGCCTCACCCTGCCCTCCCCTCTCCCCGGGCTTCAGTGCCCACTGCTCCTGCCCTCACCCCCGGCCACCAAGTCCACTGCACTCCCCCGTCACACTTTGCCTTTCCTGGGCCCACGCCGCTCCCCACCACCAGCCCAGGTCCTCGGTGTGACTCAGCGAGGGGTGGAGGTTCTGGCGGCGAGCAGACGGTGGCCGGGACCAGGAGGAGAGAAAACCTGTGTGAGCTCCAGGCAGGGGCGTCTGCGGAGGAGGAGGAGGCGGCAGAGACGGACACACACAAGGGAGGGGAGCCAAGTGCCGGCCTCGGGGCCTCAGGTGGGATTGTGGGGTCTATGCTGTTAGTCACAAGCCCAAGCACTGCCGTCTGTCGCACTCATCCTTGGAGTCAGGCCCTGGGTGAAGTGGATCATCTCTGTGGGCCCTCAAAGTGGCCCTATGAGAGTTCCATGGCCTGTCTCACAGATGTATGAGTCTCCTATTGCCGCTGTAACAAGTCACCAAAAACCAAGTGGCTTAAAACCACACCAATGTGCCATCTTAAGATCTGGAGGTCAGGAACTGGGTCTCACTGGCTGTAATCAAGGTGCTGGCAGGGCCGCGCTCCTTCTGGAGGCCCTGGGGAGCCCATCTCCTCGTCTCTTCCAGCTTCTGGCCGTCTGCGCCCCGGCTCGCAGCCCCTTCCTCGGTCTTCAAAGCCGGCAACATCAGATGAGCCCTTCTCGCCCTGCCACCTCTCTGCTTCTCCCGCTCCTGCCGCCCCCTTCCAGTCTTGAGGACTCTTGTGATTACACTGGGCCCAGATAATCTCTCCGTCTCCAGTTCAGCTGATTAGCAGCCTTACTTCCACCTGCAGCTTCACTTCGCCTTTGCTATGGAAGGTAACATGCTGACAGTTTCCAGGCATTAGGGTGTGGACTCTTTTCCTTTTGGTGGGGGGAGGTGCGCATTATTCTGCTTACCGCAGACTGTGCCCTCTAGCAAGTCCCACATCTACCTCACGTGTAAAACACACCCCATTCCTGAGGTCTCCAAAAGTCTCAACCCATCATGGTTTCAAGCCAAACCCCGCATCTCATCTGAATCAGGTAGAAGTGAGGCCCTGAGTACGACCCGTCCTGGCACGAGATTCCCTTCCATGTTGAACCTGTGGACCTAGGAAAGTGATCTACTTCCAAAATACGATGGTAGAACAGGCGTAAGATGCCAGGTACAGGGTCGGGGGACAGGGCCCTACAGAAGCCCCTCACCTCTGCCCACAGGGGGCTGGACGAGCTCCAGGGCTGTTCGCGCCACGGCCACCCTGCCCAGCCTGCGTTGCAGGCACACACCCCTCTCTCGAGCTCTCCCTATGCCCACCCCCTCAGGCAGTGCTGCCCTGTCCAGAGGTGGTCCCTGCAGCAGAGCCCCTGGGACGGGCGGGCTGGCTGGGAAGCACCCCCCAGCCGACTCCAGCCCACGCTCTAGGGTCCCTGCCGCCTGCGTGGAGAGGGCACAGCACAGGGAGTGAGTGGTCAAGGGCTCCTGGAGACTCGAGACACAAAGCACGGCCCCCGCCCCCCGCAGACACGTTCAGCGGGGGAGCCTGTGGTCGGCCCCTGCAGGAAGGGTGGCACCTGCCCTTGGCCAGCACAGCCTTGGTCAGTGAGAGGGCTCCACCGCCCGGGCTACAGGGGAGGGCATTGCCCCAGGGGCGCAGAGGGGCGGGGGAGGGCAGAGGAGAGGGGTGTGTGGCCAGACCGGAGGGCACCGAGACGCTGAGGACACACGCAGGCGCTGACCTGAGAGAAGTCTTTTTATTACACCCGCACAGGGAAGCCAGGCTCTCCCCCTGCCCCCGGCCGCGTCTCTGCACAAGCCGCCCGCCAGGGCACCGGGATCTGAGCCGGCCAGCCCAGGGGGCCCCTCCTGGGCAGCGGGGGCAGCGCAGGGAAACAGGGTCGCAGCTCGGTGCTCTGCGGCCTCCCCCTCCCCACCCGCCCTGAGCCACCAACAGCCGAGGTCCAGACCAAGCGGGAGAGAGGAGGAGAAGGCCACCCCCAGCCCGAACCAAGACGAAACACGGTGGAAGCGAAGCCTGCGGTCCCCACCTCGGGGGAAGGGGCCCCGCCTGTCGCGTGTCTCCCCGGAGGCCGAGCCGGGTGGCGGGGCAGGCGCAGAAGACCGGGAGAGACGGACCCACAGAAGGGGACTTGGACGGGGGCGGTCCCTAAGTGTCTGCTGAGCAGACGAGCGGAGTCCCAAAGTTCTCGGTGCCGGCGGCGCAGAGCGCCCGCGTCCACACTCCGCGCGCCGCCTCTCCGCACGCGGGCGGCCGGGCTCACCTCTCCTTCACGTGGTTCTGTGCGCCCGCCGCCCCGCCCGCCCCGTCCCCGCCCCCGCGGCCCCCGCCGCCCCCGCCGCCGCACAGCACCTCCGTCAGGTCGTCCATGACCGCCGTCTCTTTGGGGTCGAGCAGGTTGAACTCGCGGGCGAAGAGGATGAAATGCACGTAGAGCGTGTTCAAGTGTCCGTGCAGCTCGAGCGCCAGGGTCTCCTTGAAGTGCGACGAGTAGATGTGCGCCAGCACGTGGAACAGGTACTTGCAGATCTTCTTCACCAGGGACTCGAAGGAGCTGGGGAACTCGCGGCCTGCGGGGAGGGGGCCGTCAGCCCGCCCTGGCCCCACGGCGCCGCCCCCCGACCCCGCGGCCCTCACGGAGCCGCCCACCGTTAACACCTGAGTGACCCGGCACCCGGGGGCGGGGCCGCGAGGGTGGCTGCTCGCCGAGCTGTGCTGTGACGAGGGCCGCGCATGGCCTAAAGCCGGCACAGGTGCCCAGGGCGCTCTCTGTGGCCTGGGCCGCAGACGAGGGGGGGACCCGGGAGATGGGCACCTCCTGTCGGCCAGGTGCTGCCCTCGGCGGCTCAGGATGGGTCTGGGACCCCGCCGGGCCCGCTCAGGGCTGTACACAGCTGTGGGTGCTGCTCGACGGCTGCAAGCCCCGCCTCCCCGGCCGGGGGACCTCGCGGGCCCAGCCACGGGGGCAGGCGGGGTAGCGGAGGCCGCAGGCCACGCACCGTATTTCGTGGGGAACACGTCCTCGTCGGTCACCAGCTTCTGCACGGAGCTCATGACGAAGTCGACGTACTGGGGGGCCGTGCACTTCACCTTCTTGCCCCGCTCATCATACCAGTAGTACTGTCTGTGGGGACAGAGGGGGGCGGTGACGCCCGCGGCCAGGAGCGCTGGCTGCGCACAGCGTCAGGAAACCAACGCGCACCTTCTGCCCTACACGTGGCCTCAGGGTTCATTGTCTCAAAGGAACGCGTGTTGTTTTACACGTTATTTTAGAGGTATCCACGCTCTGTGCCTATCCCTTCCCGGAGGCCCTGCTGTGACTTGTCAGCCGGGCCTCGAGCCTCAGTAGCATCCCTGCTGCCACCAATAGAGGCCAAATCTTTGCCCTGCGCCGGGTGGTGAGGAGGCCTCTGTACATGGGGATCTGGCCCCTGGATGCCCCCCAAAGACCCCAACCTTCCCCGTACACGGGGGTGGGTGTAGGGCAGACAGACCTCAGGCTGGAGTGGGCCAGGGTGTTCGGGGTGTGGACACCTGGGCTTTCTTCTCACCGCGTGAGCCCAGCCGTGAAACCAAGCGTGTCTCCTAGCTCATGTAAACATGACCTATCCTCCAGCAGAACAAACGCAAACCCCCGGTGGGCTCGCCCTGCAGCCACCAGCATCCCTCCCACCAAGGGCTCCAGTCTTCCCAACAGCAGGCCCTGTACCTTAAGGCTGGCTCGCCAAGAGCTGCACCAGAGCCCACAGGGGGGGCTGGGGGGACACAGCCGCATCTGTCAGTGAGCGAGCAAGTGACCAGAGCGCCCCCTCCCGTGGCCCAGCCGCCAGCCCTGCCCCAGCCCTGCCCCAGGCAGACGGGCTTCATGGAGATCTCTCCACCCGGCATCCCCGCCCCCATGAGATGACTTTACTTGGCTTCAGAACTGGCTTAGACCAGGTTCCCCCAACACCTCACCATCCCACCGCCTTATCCCAGGCCAGCTCCCCAGGCTGGCTCTGAGCACCCTGCCCTGATTTCCTGAGCTCACTAAGCACCCCTGGGTGACAGCCACGTGGGCTCACCCACCTCCACCACCTTGCCAGGCCTGTCGTCAGGACAGCAGGGTCCCCATCTCTCGTGGCCAGCCTGACTCCAGCCAAAATACAAAGGCACGGCCTGCCCACGTGACCTCAAGGTATCCCTGCTGCCCGTTGCGCCCCTGCCCCCCACTGCCTGTAGCAGGAACCAAGGCTCTTCCCCGCCCCCAGGACCGGTTAGCTTATTTGTGCCCCTGGCAGGGCTGGGTGGGGGTCAGGCTGCAAGACAGGGAAAACAGCCCACACACAAATGGACAGGCCACCAGGAAAAAGGCCGACCTTCAGTGGACAAGGGGACACAGCCCTGACTGCCACTGGGTATCAGGCCCTGCCCACTTCCACCCCTGCTCCTCCCACCCAGCCCCACCCCACCCACTAGCAGGCAGACTACACCTGCAGTGCCACCTCAGCAGAGCCCTCCCTGCCACGCCTGCTCCCAGGCTGCCCCTAGGCACTGCTGGCCCCGCAGGGAGACCAGGCTGCCCCGCAAGGCCCCCGAGCTGGTCAGACAAAGCCCCAAGAAGCTTGCCGAGCCCCATGCCGGCCCCCAGCAGGGACCCAGCGCCGCCCCCCAGGACAGGGTGGCCCTGCTGACCGTCCTTCCCCTGCCCGGACATCGGCACCATCTGAGGACGTGCTCAGTGAAAAGACAAATGGATCGTCCCTCTCCTCACGACAGCCCCTGGGGTCCCCAGACCAGCTCGGGAGGGGCCCCCGCCAGAGGTCAGACACCTGTCCCAGTGATTCCCCACCCCTGCTTGGTGCTGGGTGCGCCTGGCCCCGGGCGCCACAGTCAGAAAAAAACACCGGAGCTAGAAAATGGGAAAGGTTTTCATGTCAGGCCCAGAGAGACCAGCCCCTTAGGGGCACTGTGGTCGCCCCGCCTGCGTGACAGCTGCAACACTCTGCCTTCAACATTCCTCTTTTTCGTTTTCATTTTATTTTTGAACTGTCACACAGTTAAGCTGACTGGTTTTGGCGTGCAGTCTTATGCATTTTAACCCAAATAGAGGACCCACAACGGGGCACAGCTCCCACTCTGGCCCCCGGCCTGCTGGTCAGTCCCCAGCAAACTAGTGACGTGTCCTCAGGAACGCCACGCGATGTCCTGGGCCGGGCTCTGCGATCCATTCCACTGAGATGGACACCTTGTGGACGCGCCAGTCTGTCCAGACATTCACCTGCCAAAGGACATGTGTGTGGCCTCCTGTTTGGGGCAATTAGGGGTCAGGCTGTTAAAACCCTCCCGGGCAGGTGTTTGTATGAGCACTAGTTCTCGTTTCTCCAGGGTGGACGCCCAGGAGTGGGACAGCTGGGCCCACGGTAGGTGAACGCCTTGCTTCCTGAGAAACCATCAACACGTTCTTGGAGCGGCTATCCTGCCGGGACCCCCTCCATCCTCACCGGGACCCAGCGCGTTTTATCAGGCGCTCCTGCGGCGTGCTCTGAATTCATATTTCTCCACCTGCTCATGAGGCAGAGCCTCGCAGGTGCTCATCTGCCCTGCTTGGGTCCTCTTCCATGATCTGTCCAAGTCCTTTGTCCACTTGTGACCAGATTTCCCTACTGATGAGCTGTGAGGGCTCTTTATCCATTCCGCGCACAGTCCTTTCTCGGATACGGGATTATCCTGCAGTCTGTCTTCCCTTTCTCCTAACAGTGTCCTTCTCAGAGCAAATGTTCTAAATTCTGATGAAGCCCAGTTTACGGATTCTTTCTCGCCGACGGATGTGGCTTGTGTCACGACCAAGAACTCTTCGCCTAACGCTGTCATGAAGGTTTCCTCCTGTGTTTTCTTCTAAAATTTTCATGTTTTATATTTCGGATTCACTTCAAGTTAATTCTGGCAGAAGAGGACATGCAGATGACTGGTTTTTCCAACAGCTCCGGTTGAAAAGTCTGTCCTTTCTCCATTGAATTCCTTTTGTATCTTTGTCAAACATCAAGGGGCCATGTTTGTGGGGGTCCATTTCTGGACTCTATTCTGTTGCACCGATCTGTGTGTCTCTTCCTTCACCACCACCATGCCGTCCTGATTACCACAGTTTTATAGTAAATCTTCAAAATAGGCTGTGGGACTCTTCCAACTTGACTGTTCTTTTTTCAAAATCATTGTAGCTATTCCAGTGACTTTGCTATTCCATATAAATTTTAGAATCAGCTTGTTTATATCAATAAAAACTCTGCTAGGATCTTAACTGAAATTGCAATAAATGATTTTACACTTCTGGTGTGTTGAGTCTTCCCATCCATGAACACAGTATGTCTCTCCATTTACGCCCGTCTCTGATTCCATTCATCAGCATTTTGTGGTTTCCAGCATAAAGATCCTGTGCATGTTTCCCTAAGTCTGTACCTAAGTATTTCATTGTGTTTGGAGCTACTGTAAATGATATAATTTTATCAATTTCGTGTTCCAATTGTACACTGCCAGTATACAAACTATGATTGATTTTTGTGTGCTGACCTTGCTAAATGTATTCATTCGACTTTTTGCTAGAATCCTTGGTTTTTTTCTTTCCTACACAGACAACCATGTTGTAGGCAAATACAGTTTTATTTTCTTCTTCTCCAATTTGAAAGACTGTTATTTCTTTTTCTTGCCTTACTGCATTACCCACCTTGGGTAAATTGTGATATTTTGTGCTTTCCAAGGAATTGGTCCATTTAATCTAAACTGTCAAATGTAATGTATGCAGAGATTTTTGTGATGTTTCTTTAGTACCCTTTTATTATCTCCTGGGTTTATCATTACTTCCCCTTTCATTCTTTATACTGATAATCGGTACCTTTTCTCTCTTTACCTTTGTTGGTTTTGCTAAAGGTTTTTCTCAATTTTACCAAAATCCTTTCAAGGACTCAGCTTCTGGCTTCATCCACTTTTCCCTACTGTTTTCAGAAATCAATGTCAGTGATTTCTGTTCTTACTTTACCATTTCTTTCCTTCTGCTCAATTTAGGGTTGTCTTTTTTTGCTCGTCTTTTTTCTAGGTTCTTAATATGGAAGCTTAGATTGAATTGAGATCTTCTTCTAAAACAAGTGGTTTAACCCTATAAACTTTCCTCTAACCCTTGCTTTAGCTGCACCCCACAAGTTCAGATATGTTGCATTCTCATTTGTGTTCGGTTTAAAACATTTTCTAATTTCCCTTGAGACTTCCTCTCTGACCCATGGATTATTTAAAAGTATGTGAATTTCTAAATGTTTGGAGATTTTTCCTGTTACTGATTTCTAATGTAATTATGGTCAGAAAACTTGCTCTGTATCACTCTGATTCTTTAAAGTTTGTTAAGGTCTGTTTGGTGAGCCAGGATATGATCTACACTATTTTGATGAATAGTCCCAGTGCACTTGAAAGGGATGTTGTGCATTTTACTGCCGAGGGTGGAGTGCTGTGTAATGTCAACTCAGTCCAGTTGGCTGATGGTGTTATTTAGGTCCAGGTTCTCGCTGACTTTCTGCCTACTAGTTCCGTCTACTACCAAGAGGGGAATGTGAAATCTCCAACCATGATGTGATTTTGTCTGTTTCTCCCTTTGGCTCTGTCCATTTGCTTTGTGTGAAAGCTCTGTTGTTTGGTACATACACATTCAAGCTCAGTGCTTCTCGATGAATTGACTCTTTTGTAAGCAACGCAATCTTCTTCTTTATCCCTAGTTATTTTTTGCTCTGAAGTTTACTCTGGTACTAACATAGTCACTTTAGTTTTCTTCTGGTCGGGTATATCTTTGTTGGTATATATTTTCCCATTCTTTTACTTTTAACCTACCAATGTCATTGTATTTAAAGTGAATTTCTTGGGACTTCCCTGGCGGTCCAGTGGTTAAGACTCCACGCTTCCACTGCAGAGGGCACAGGTTCGAACCCCTGGTCAGGGAACTAAGATCCCACATGCCACGTGGCACGGCAAAAAAAAAAAAAAAAAAAAAAAAAAAGTGAATTTCTTGTATACACTGAAATCCATTCTTATGATCTGTCTTGTCACTGGCATGTTCACACCATTGACATTCACTGTAATTACTGATCTGTCTGAATTTAAGTCTACCATCATTTACTATTTGTTCCCTTTGTTTTTCACTCCTTATATTTCCTGCCCCCTTTTGCGTTATTTTTAGTATTTCTTTTTATCTATTATGATTTTGACTATGTCACTTATGTAACTTTTTTAAGAGATTGCTCAAAGGATTATAAAACGCATATGACCTTTCCACACTGTACCTGGAGCCAAGAATCACCTCCACAAGTGGAATCACAGAGCCGACCAGCACACAGGGCTCTCTGCCTGCCCCAGGACACTACTACTGTCTCAGTGTTCCATCCACACACGCTGAAGGCCCATCAGACAGGGTGATGGGTTTTGCTCACCCACCAGACACGCTTTAAAGAGCTGAAGGAGAGTGCAGCGGCCCATCACATCTCCCGTCTCTTGCTCTCCCCGAAACCTGCTGTCCCGCATTCCCTTCTAGCACCGCTTCCTTCCTGTGTGAAGAGCTCCCTGCGCAGCTCTGCTGGCTGCGAGTTAACCCCCTTAGTCTCCCTTCCTCTGAGAAGTGTCTCTATTTTACCTTCATTCTTGAGGAGCATTACATGGAAATCCCGGGGGGACCGCTCTTTCCTTTCAGCACCTGAACGATGTTATGGGGCCTCCTCCTGGCCCCCGGGGCTGGGGGGGAAGGAGAGCCACAGCCACCGGCACCACATCCCCACAGGTGCAGTGCTGCTGGCTCTGAAGCTCTTAAGGTGTGTTCTCTCCAGCAGTTTATGTGTTTGCGGTGGATTCATTGGGTTTATCCTGCTTGGAGTTCATTAAGCTTCCCGAATCTGCAGGTTTGTGTCTTGACCAAATTTGGTACGTTTTCAGCCATATTTCTTCAAATATGTTTTTGGCATGGCCCTTTCTCCTCTTCTTTTGGGACTCTGACATTACCCTTTGGTTTCTGTCCTTCAGGCACCAGCAGGAGAAGGGCCTCTGGCCTGGGCCTCAGCCCCACGCCAGGTGCCGGGTGGACTGGATGGTCCCGGGAGAGCAAGTGGCTCTGTGGACCCTGACAGACCTCCCTTTTCCTATTAAACTAATTCATGTGTTTCCATTCCTTGATCTCAAATGATTCCTAGGAAGGCATTTATATGCATATCAATTCATATCAATTTACAAAAACCCTACAAAGTAGGTTACAGATGAGAAGAATGAACAGTAGAATTCTCAAAATCCCCAGATTTCCAAGTTTTACGTGGCAGAGCCAGCATCTAGACACACGTCTGCCCGACACCAAATCCTATGCTCTTTCAAGGAGCCTCTTCTCAAACACATCGATACTGGAAGGGCATTTGGCGCCATGGAGGGGCCCTGGCTTCCCCACTCGCCAGCCCATAGGCCACCTGTGATGCTGCCTGGTCAGGCACACAGCTGGCAAACGTCCTCCAAACATGCCACACACATGGCTCTGCAGCACTGCCCTTGCCCACTTCCAGCTGCTGTGGCCATGTCTGCTCTACAGAGGCCACTCTGTCCCATGCTGTTCTCCCACCCCAAGCTCACCTCAAGCCTGCTCCCGGCACTGCCCACCCAACACTGCCCCATCCTCCCTGGGCCATGCCTGGCTGTGGCTATCTGGGGACACACTGACACCTGAGCATACCATCAATGGGTCTCGCTGGGTGAGTAAGGAGTGAAGGGCAGCTGTCTTCTGCACTTGTGTCCTCTGAAGGGCGGGGGAACTCTACCCCTCTGCCTGTGCTGAGGCTCTAGGTGGGCTCTCAGCAAGAGGAGGGCCCACATGTCTGGGCCTGAGCTGGGTCTGCCCGCAGCCTACAGGCAGGGTGAACTCAGGATGGCAGCACTGACGTGTCCACTAGTGGAGGCCCGCTGCTCACATGTGCTCCTATCAGCCCCTGGCCTGCAGAGGAGACGTCAGGAAGGAGCTTCTGTGCCCCCGAGCCGCAGCCCGCCCGGGATGAGCCCCCGCAGACCTGGCCTCTTGCCTGTGGCCTCTTCTGTGGCTCTGCTACTTGGGCCGGTGGCAAGCCCAGGGCCATGTGGTGGCTCTCCTATCCACGTGGCCTACAAGAGCTGCCACAGAGGCAGTGGGGTACCCTGGAGCCCCTCAGGGATGCCTGCTTACTGAGGAAACGAATGGCACGTGCTTCCAGAAGAGAACTGCCTGCACCAGGCCTGCAGGACATCACCTCATGGGAAGGCGCCAAGGCATCCCAGCCCCACCGACCAGCTCCACGGACTGGCAGCAGGTGGGGTGCGGTAGGGCCGGCCTCCACACAGAGCAGGAGCTCTGAGTTACAGCCATCACCCGGTAGGGCCGGGAGCCACAGCAGACAAACACACACCCTGCTGTCTCAGGAAGCCCAGCGGGCACGTCCTGGGGAAACGTCCTTGTCCCCAGGAACGCGTCCTGTCAGCCCCTGGCTGGCTCCCAGCACCCGTGCCCCGGAGGGACCCACACCACCGGGGTCCCAACCTCTGCAGGGCTGTGCTTCCCGTCGCCCTGCCAGGCCCCAGGCCCGTGAGGAAGGGAGGTGCAGCCTGGCGAGGACCCTGCTGAGGAAGGCACTGAGCCACTGGGAGACTTCGAGCGGAGGCCGCGAGCGTGGGGTCTGAGAAGACGCAGGGCAGCGGCCGGGGCCACGGCCACAGCCTGCCCGAGCCCCCGGGGCAGGGCCGCACCAGGCAGTGACTCACGTGTTGCACACGGCCATCGTCTGGCACGCCTCCCCCGTGCAGAACTCTGAGATGGTGCTGTACTGGAGGTTGACGTGGTGGAAGAACGTCGTGGCTGGAAGGGAAGAGAAAGGCCGGGTGTGAAAACCACACCGGGGCGCCACTCTGCGTCTGCAGCGTCCTGCAGGCCCGGGGGTACCAGAGCCCCTCTCCTCGGGCCCCTGCTGTCGGGGTTGGTGCTTATCTCAGACCAGAGACCGAGGCCCCAGTGCAGCATCATCCTCGGGAGCGGGCGGCACGGACCAGACGGTGCTGAGCTGGGCAGGGTGATCAAGGACTGAGACAGAGTCCCCTCCACGAGGGGTGGGGCAGCAAACCTTCCACCCCAGCCCCTTGACCACACCCTGCTCTATGGTCACCAGCTGACTGGGGACACCGCTAAGGCAGGCGGCAGCACCAGCTCACGGCCACAAAGCCTACCGCTCTCGGGAGGAGAGCTGGCGCCTTGCCCCGCGTGGGGCATCCCACGAACCCTGAGCCTGCCCGGCAGGCGGGGGTGAGTCCGCCACCCTTCCCATAGGCCATGGCCTTCCCACCACCACAGCACTGCTGGCCTTGCGGCCATGCTCCTGTCCCACGGTGCCCCCCTGGCCCTGGCGTCCTGTCCCCCGGTGCGACCAGGACCCGCACTGAGTCCCTGCATCTTAGGGGACCCTGAGTGCCCGGCACGGCTGGCCACCCCAGGCCTCAGCTTCCAGCTGACACGGGTGGTTGCGGGGGGTGGGGGTGCTGAGCACCAGCTCCGGGGGGTCCTGCGGGGAACGGCGGGCTGCCCTCCTGGCCCTGCCAGCCCACCCCCACGCACTGTTGCTGGCCAGCCACTCATTGAGGTCGATCTCCCGGGGCAGCACCACCAGCTCCTTGAACCCAAAGTCGGTGATCCTGGACTTGGTGTACTCCGGCTCCAGGTACACCTTCTTTTCCTCGGCGACGGACTTCTTCCCGTTGGGCTTGGCTTTGGACTTCCTGCAGAGACAAGGGGGCGTGGGGTCACGGCAGATGCAGGCGTGGCGGCCGCGGGCCGGCCCGGGCGACGAGCAATGCCGGGGGATGCTCCTGTGGGCCCAGGTGTGGGAGGGAGCTGCCCTGCGCCCGTGCCCTCCCTTGCCACCGCCAGGGGCCCAAACCTGGAACCCAGGGCGGGCAGGGAGCTCTGGGCCCACCGAAGGGTGGGGTGGTGGCCACACCAGCCGGCTCACCCGCCACACGTGACACCGCGGCCCTACAGCCCTCTCGGCCCCTGCCTGGGCCTGGGGTCCCGCCGCAGGGACACAGGGATGTGCACCACTCGGCCAGGCCCTGAGCCTCTGTGCAGTCCCACCATGCGTCCTGCTGCACAGATGATCCAGCAGCCCGTCCTTACCGAGCACCCGCTGTATGCCGACGCCCCAGGCCACCCCACTGAGGCCTCCTGTCATCACGAGTTCATGGCTCACCCGCCTGACACCTGCCCGCTGGCCCGCACTCTCTCCCAAGTAGTGCACGGTGCAGGTTCCAGGCAGAGACAGGAGTAGGCGTGAGCAGATGTTACAGAGATTTGACGAAATGGCCACTTTTCACTAAAATTTTTCTTGGTCAGGAAAATAGTTCTTTTCCATTAAAAATATGCTGTTATAGAACACAGAATGGGCCTGTTATGGCTATTTTTACACGCACGAATACGTATTTTTGCAACATCTTTGTTCTCCTACAGCGAGTGTCAGTACCTAACCCGGGAACCAAAGCTCTTTGGGGCTGAGGGAACCTCAGCCCCACCTCGGCGGAGAAGGCGGCGGCCCCAGAACCAGCCTCCCGCCAGTTGCCCCCAAGGCCGGAGCCGGGGCCACGGTGCGTGCGGCCCAGGCAGGCCAAGGAGATGGCACATCCCCTAAGGAGGAAAACTGCCCAACAGAGTGGCCCAGAGCCTGCGGCTGGGACGCCAGCCCGAGTCACCATGTCTGCCACAGGCCGGAGCCCGAGCTGGGCGAAGTGAGTGGCGTGCCGAGGGGCTGCCTTCCTGGCGCCGCCGCCCCACATCAGCCAGTGTGGAGCAAGGCTGCTCTCTCCTGCACCTTTAGGCCCACAACGTTTCAAGGTTAAGACTGGGCTCTTGGGCCGGCGTGGGTTGAAAAACTGAAGGAAAGAACCCCTAAGGGCATGGATTAGTCTCTTGCTTCCTTTACTTGAATGACTGAAATCTTTAGGGGCAGACATCACAATTTCCAGAAAACGAACTGCAAATCAGTCAAACCGTCCTGAGTCTCACTGACCAGAAGAGGCCACTTTCGGCTGCAGACTCTCAAGGAGGGATCAGCTGGGACAGAGGATGATGGAGGGAGACTGAGGGCAGGCACAAAGCCCAGAGCAGCCTCCCACCCCACGGGGCAGCCACAGGCCGGAGGGACGCTGCCTTGCAGGGGAGGGTGGGCGGGCCGAGGACCTGGGCCCGGGGGCTGGGGCTCGCGGCTGGGTCCTACCAGCTCATACCCCCGTGGTCTCCAGTGCCCCCGGAAGGAGAGGCGCTCCGGTTGCTGCCTCCGGGGCCCGGGTGAAAACACCGCGGCCCCGCACAAGGCGCGAACTAGACACTGCCGTCCTCCGTCCCAAGGGCTCTGTGTCCCTCCCATCCCCGCCAGCCCCGCTGAGGCCCACATTTGGCGGCGTGGGGGGTGTCACACGGGATGAAAGGTCTGCAGCTCCTGACCTTGCTGTTTTTTCCCTTCTGTTTTGAAAAGTTGCTAGTGGTTTATTTAAGAGAAGCAGGAAGGAAAAATGCTCCCTGAATGCCAGGGAAATGTTTTCCCTTCAGCTTCTCACAGCAGATCTTTGCCTTAAAAGGCAACGTGTGCTTGGCCTCTGGTTGCAGCGCCGGCAGTGGCGAATGCTGGGCAGGGGCCACAGTGTTCTGGGGACGGGCCCGGGTGGGTTGGAGCTGGAGCGCGGGTGTGAACGCTGCACAAACACAACCACAAGCAGGGGGCACTCTGGGGGTCCCCAGGGCGGGCAGGTGGGGCTGTTCACTGGGGACAAGTGTGGGCACGGGCTTCGGGGGCCCTACAGCCGCTCCCAGTGTACACAGAGGGGGACAGGGCCCCAGAAGGGCTGAGGGTGCCCTGGGCTCCCCGGAGATGGGTGGGTGGGGTGCTTTCCTGACCCTGGGTCTGTGCTGCTGAGCCATGTGCAACCCGTCAGAAAGCCTGCACTCGCTTGGAAGGTCCCCATGTCCACAGCCCCAAGCACACAGGATGCACCTCCAACCTCAAGCCAACTTCTGCTCTGGTCACCCCTGAGTGTCCATCCGCTGGGCAGATTCCCAGCTATAAGCCCGGCCAGGCTTAACCGACCCCCTCGCCTGTGCTCCAAGCATGTACCTGCCCGTCCCCTGCCACAGTGCACACCTGGCCTGGGCCAGCCACCCACTTGGAGCCTCAGTGCCTGGGTGTGGAGGCTGCCGCCACCACACGTGAGGGTGGGATAAGCGGGGGCCTGGGCTGTGACGCCACTGCCAGACCTGCCTCCTCGCCCCGCGCTCAGGGCACACACGGCAGCAACAGCGGCCGGGTGGCCTTTACATGAGTGACCACGGGCAGAGCGGCAGCAGGAAGCGGCCGTCATGGAGGGGCTTCACAGGGCCTTGGGCACAGGCCTGCTCGGGGGTGCCATTGTGCTGAGGGTGTGGTGTCCTCGTGCCCACACGTCACTTCCAGGGAGACCGAGAGCCCCTCTGGCTGAGGGCACCCTCCGTGTTTGGTTCTCAGAGTGGCGGGGGAGGCAGCCCCAGGAGGACCTGGGTTTCTGCTCCATGCGACAGGCGTAGGGGGCTCTGGGCCATGATCTGTGTGGTCAGAGGCCTCCACCTCCTCGCCCCCCCTCACTCCTCCGTCCGCACGTGCCCTCCTACAACCAACAGGCAGGAGCGCCCCGGGGCCCCCAGGCCCTGCCTCATCACCCAGCACTGGTCTGGGGCCCCCAGACCCAGCAGGGCTGGGAACGGCTCTCCTGCCAGGTCGGCCGGTCCGGACCTCTCTGCACTGTCCTCGAGTCTCCCTTCACACCCTCCACCAGGAGACGACGGCCATTGACCAGGTGGTGGCAGGACTGAGTGACAAACCGGCCTGGGGAGAGTCTGGGGACGTGGAAGGTCCTGCCACACCTGAGTGCCACCACCCCAAGTCTGTCCTTTCTAGAGAAGTGAAGGCTCCTGGCCAAGACGCTCGGCCTCTTAGAGCACAGAGTTTCAGACGACCCATGGTGACCTTGGAAGTGGGATAGGCTGCTGCGTGACATAGCGGTGGCACCCATCCTCGGTCCTCGAGGCCGCGTCGGCAGAGAGGACGGGACTCTCCGCCCAGAGGCACCAGGCTCCTAAACGGGCCCTGTCCAGCCTAGGCCCAGGCACCCCCTTTCCAGCTGGGGCTCCCACAAATCCGCGAAAGGGAAGGCTGGGCATGGCCCCGGTGTGGAGGGACAACTGTGGAACCCCTGGGCCGCAGGCAGGAGGGTGGACGCCAGGCCTCAGCCCACCCAGGGTCCTCCGCACCCTCCTGGGAGAAAGAACACGGCTGTGGGCACACGCGGAGAACACCCCCCCCCGCCCCCATCTTACTGTGGGCTCCGAGGCCGAGTCCCACCCAGCCGACACCAAACACCTGGGAGGGGCCGCGGCTCCGTAGGAAACACCTTCTGACGGTCTCCCCAGTGGATGCCCACACAGCCTCACCCCTCAGCCTCCCCTGCTCCTGAGGCCTTTACTGCGGGGGGGGGGGGGGCAGGGTCCCCACACCCGAGGCGTGGAACCAGCTGGGTCCCTCCGCCAATGTGCCTGGCCTGGCACATTCCTGTCTACACGACCCCGCCCGAGGTCACTCCGCCCAGTCCCCTGGGATGGCCCCGTGGCTCGGTGTGGCTTGGGCACAGACACAGACAGCCCACCGGGTGAGACGGCTGGAGCATGTGGGAGGGGTCCAGCCCAAGGAACGTGGATGCACCGCGGGCCCCTCCTGCACACAGCCCCGAGTGCTTGGGTGGGCGGTGGCCGAGGGAACCCACCGAACGCCCACGCCTCGAGCTCAGTTCACTGTCTCCATCCAAAGGCAACTCGGCTGGCCCAGACTCCAGACCCCAGGCACGGCCATCCCTGGGGGCCACCACAAGGACGCCTTGGTTGGCACGGTCCTGCCCTCCAGGGAGTAGCAAGCAGCTTCTGGGTTTTACAAACAAATGAATCCTCCAGGCATCATTAGTGCTGGGCAAGGGGCCAGTGGTCTCCAGGCACAGAGCCGGCTTGGCTGCAGCCAGTGAGGTGGCGCTGGATCGGGGGACGAGACGGGCAGGTGGGGGAGGCTCCCCTCTCTCCTCAGGGCCCCGCCCACAATACTGTCCTCCCCCCCGGCCCCCCCAGCCAGTGCCTGGCCCGCTGTGCTCCCCAGATGCTGGCACAGATGCCAGAGCGGCCAAGGTTCTCACCAGGAGGGGGATGCAGGGCAGATTCGGCAGGGGGCACCTGCCGGAAGTCCAGGGAGCCTGGAGGCCTGAAGGAGGGCGGGCGAGCCTGGAGATGGGGTGGCCTGAAGTCAGCCTTGCGGGACAGAGGGGGTCGAAGGTCTAGGGTGGGGAGTGGGGTTATGAGCCTCCTGCAGATGTGTGAATGTGGACTCAGAGTAAAACACAGATGCCGGGAAAGTCCCACAGGAAGGCCCCATGGAACACTGGACGGTGCCATAGGTGGTCTTAGCAAGGAGGAGCCCACAAACAGGGATGCCCACCCTCTCAAGACCCCAAGTTCTATGCACTGGGACTGGGAAAACTGCACTCTGACACTCAGAGACACCTCCCCACCCCACCCCGCCACCTGGACCATGTTCTCACCGGTCCTAACTGGCCCTAGTGACCAGCCCCTTCCCAGAGCAGAAACTCAGAGGCTAAGGGCTGGGAAGACCCCCACAGGACCCCTGTCAAATCCCCACGGGCTGCACGAGGCAGACGCTGTGGAGAGAGACACACAGGTCACTTCTCGGTTTAACAGCCTGGCAGTCAGCACCCAAACAAAGCACACTTTCACAAGCCGTGTGTCCCCTACAAAATAAGAGACCCATTGAGAGGGAAGCCACCGGGGCAGACAGAGCAAGGGCTGCAGACACCCGAGACCCACCGTCCATGCACATCAGGTGCTCGGGGCACTGCTCCATCTAGAACTGCCGCCACGAGACGGCCACTCTGCTCAGAGCCCGCATCCTCCCCTACCCACGAGCTAATAAGCTGCTCTTCTGCTAACACCTGGCTGGACCGCCACCTTCGCTGGGAAGTCTTCTCAGATCCCCCAGGGGGACGGCCTTGGCCTCCTTCTCGCAGACAGCTCAGAGGGCTGGCCCTGCCTTCCTGTCCTCCGTGGAGCCTGTTTCGGCGTCCGGGCCCCTCCCACCATGCCATGTGCACACAGGCACACACCAGCCCCCACTCGCCGTGGGGAGGTCACCGTTCCTGATCTGAACCAACGACCTGGAGGGGGCACTGCCAGCTTGCCCCACACCTTTACATCGCAGGGCAGACTCCCCATGAATCCTCCCTGGGTGGCAGAGGGCGGCCCCTGTGGGAGAGGAGGGTGCAAACCATAGGAAGCCGGAGACACAGGTCATAGAGCTCACTGCTGGTCCCACCACCAGCCACACTTGGCCCTCACCCCAGACCCTGACCAAGAGGCCTGCTTAGCTTGGTGGCAATTAAAGGCAGGATTAGAAAAGCAAAAGATACTTTCACTTAAAAGTTACGACCCACCCAAATTACAAGCAAATACAAGATTATTACATTGAAGGAAACCTGATTTCAGTCTAAACTGTGACACATCCTGGGTGAGGAGGGACAGCGCTCCTGACCCCGCCAGGAGCCTACCCTGGGCCCCCCTCCTCCCCTCTGGGCTGAGCCGGGCCCCCAGTGCTCTCCCGAATGCCTCAAACAGATGCTTCCAACCCTGAGACAGAAGAGGCGCTGAGTTTCTCCAAAGCCCTAGTGTGGGACACCGGAGGCTCTGCTGCAGCAGGTCAGAAAAGGAGGTGAGAAAAGAGGTGAGAACCTGCTTTTCTGGTAACGCCCCTACAGCAGACAAGGCCCAGGGCAGTTCTCTAGATAAGGCCTCTGGTGGACAGACTCTGGTCATCCTGCCCGGGGGCCAGAGGCCAGAGGCCGGGGGTGGCGAAGGCTCTGTCCAGCAGGCTCTGGAGGGCACGAGGCGGGTCTGCTGTGGTCTGAGACGTGGTTCATCAGTAAGACGGACACCGGTCACGGGCGCCCCCTGTTCTTACCCAGACCCTCTGGGCCAAACACTTCCCTTTCAGCAACCCCCCAACCCGCAAACAGCAGGAAGTGCAGGACTCTAGGGAGAACCTCACTCCAAACAAAGTTCTGACCGTGTCCAGCTGGTTCCCAGGCATCCACAGGTGGGGCCGTGTCTGCCCAGGGCCCATCAGCCCCCCAGTCCCACTGGAGGGGTCTGCACACCACGGCAACTTGACCCAGAGGACAACTACGGCCACTCCTCCCGAGACTGAGCCCTGGGGCAGGGACTAGGGACAGTCACACAGCCCCGCTGTCCCTGCCACGTTCACCTGAGCACTTTGCCGACTGCTTGAAGCACCATCTTGCAGCTGAGCCCGGTCTTCGGGGGCTGGCTGAGCAGAGCCCGGTCTGTGGGGACACTGCTGTGGTCTCCCAGCATGATGGGCAGCGCGGAAGCAGGCTGGGAAAGTGGGAGCCCCGGCACCGGCGCTGCTCCCCGCCGCCCTGCCCTCTGAGCAGCTCTGACTCGCCCTGACTCGGAGCCAGCCACGCCAGCCAATGAGGACAGCGGGGGAGGAAGACGGGCTCTGGCCGGGCAGGGACAAACAGCTGCTCCTTTTACAGACGGAGGCCGGCCAAGTCTGGTTACACGAGGGAGTGTCTCAATCGCCTTTTCAAAGTGGCGCCGTGCGGGCGCAGCGTGGGGCGAGGCCACTGCCGAGGGGACAGGCATAGCCCACAGAGAGGACCCGTCAGTGAGGCCCCGCCGTGGCACGAGGGCCCTTCCGATGTGGCCGGGAAAGCTCTCTGAGCAGGCGGGCCTGGGCGGGCGCCCCAGCCGGGCTGCAGGGAGCGGCTGACCATGCACCTGCAGAGCGCAGACGCGGGCGTGTGGTGTCTGCATCCACAGCTTTGGGAAGACAAGGCCGGGGCGCCCCAAGCAGGAGCCGAGCTGGCGTAGGCAGTGGGCGGTGGAGGCCCCAAAGGACACGGCCAGAGGCCTCCAGAGGGGGCACAAGAAGCTGTGTGGCCGAGGCCTCCTTTACAGCTGGGCCACACGCAGGAGACCAGCAAGGAATGCAGAAGCAAACGTGTGAAAGAGGACGACGTTCTCCGCAGCCCTCATCTCCGGCTGACCACGGGGACAGCTTGCTGCCGACGGGGGCAGCACAGCCACGCTTGTCCAGAAGCCCCGTCCAGCGGCAGCACAGCACCCCGGCCTCAGCCCAGGCTTCTGTCTCCAACGCTGTGTCCCACAGAGGGCCCAGCCAACCATCCGTCCAGGCTCAGGCCAGCTCTGTGTGGCGGCAACTCCAAAGCCACCGAGAGGACTACCTGACGTGTAGTGGGGCAGGCTGACTGCCCAGGCAAAGCTGGGGACGCCGACAGAGCCCCGGCGGCACGTGAGGACCAGGGCAGGAACCCAGGCACCGTGCTCACCCAGTGAGTGAGTGAGACTTGGAGGCCCTGGGTTGGGAGGACACAGCCTCCGGGCAGTTGGAATAACTGAGCAGAAGGTGCCTCTAGGGTCATCTTGTTATATTCCCTGCCCTGGTCCCACAACCAGCCACTTCTTCAAGGAGCCCTGGGTCCCTCTATTGGAGAAAATTAAAGACCGAGACCTGGGACTTCCCTGGTGGTGCAGTGGTTAAGAGTCCGCCTGCCAATGCAGGGGACCACGGGTTCGAGCCCTGGTCCGGGAAGATCCCACATGCCGCGAAGGAACTAAGCCCGTGTGCCACAACTGCTGAGCCTGCGCTCTAGAGCCCGCAAGCCACAACTACTGAGCCCGTGTGCCACAACTACTGAAGCCTGCGTACCTAGAGCCCATGCTCTGCAACAAAGAGAAGCCACTGCAACAAAAAGCCGGTGCACCACAACAAAGAGTAGCCCCCGCTCGCCCCAACTACAGAAAGCCCATGCACAGCAATGGAGACCCAACACAGCCAAAAATAAATAAATTTAAAAAAATAAAAAATAAAATGAATAAATAAAAATAAAGACCAAGAACTGACCTGGTCATCCCACTGCTGCTGGGATGTCACTTTCCTAGACCCTCTCAGCTGACAGAGCAAGGAGACGGATGTGCATGCCAATCTATATGTTTACATCCCCACTCACGTGTACACTGCAACCACATTAAGCTAGACATGAGTTCATCCTGACGCCTCCATCTCTGATCCAACCCCCGGGGATCATTCCGACCTCCCCCACTGATGGTGATAAACCTGGAGGTTCTGAGTGGCTTTGTGAAACCAAAGAAGAGGCTCCCGTGCTGTGAAGGCAGCAAAGCCATTGGGCCCAGAACCCTAGTTGAAGGTGCAGGAAAATTTGGTGCACTTAAGAGCAAGTGGGAAAAGCTACAAGGTTGAGTTCAATGAAAATGGAAAAGAATAAGGAAGAGTAATAACTAAAACACTCCAAAAAGACACACACAAAACAGATGAAAACTGTACCTCGATAAACTGGAATTTGAAAACCTCAGAAATAAAGTGATTTAAAGAAAGATTTGAGGGCTTCCCTGGTGGCGCAGTGGTTGAGGGTCCGCCTGCCGATGCAGGGGACACGGGTTCGTGCCCCGGTCCGGGAAGATCCCACGTGCCGTGGAGCAGCTGGGCCCGTGAGCCATGGCCGCTGAGCCTGCGCGTCCGGAGCCTGTGCTCCGCAGCGGGAGAGGCCACAACAGGGAGAGGCCCGCGTACCGCAAAAAAAAAAAAAAAAAAAAAAAGAAAGATGTGAAGAGACAAAAGAACTCAAAGTAAGAACCACAAATGAAAGTTCCTGAAATGAAGTCTAGACTAGAAGAAACAGCAAGGCAGTGCCATGAGAAACAGAAGATGGAAGGGGATTTTTTTTTTTTCTTTTTTGCGGTATGCGGGCCTCTCTCGTTGCGGAGCACAGGCTCCGGACGCGCAGGCTCAGCGGCCATGGCTCACGGGCCCAGCCGCTCCGCGGCCTGTGGGATCTTCCCGGACCGGGGCACGAACCCGTGTCCCCTGCATTGGCAGGGGGACTCTCAACCACTGCGCCACCAGGGAAGCCCGGGAAGGGGGATTTTTTTAATGAAAAAGAAATGAAAAGCTTTCCACTTCCCCGATGGAATAACTGATGCTAGGCTTGACTTCCACCATCAATAACCTCAAACTGGGTACAACATACAAGCAACTGATTTCAGACGCTGGACAACGCGCAGGATGCTGCCCGCTGGAAACTGTAGTGCAGGAGGGCAAAGCCTGCGCAAACCCCAAGGTCTCAGCCGCTGCGGATGCAAGAACAGAAGCTGGGGCTGCTGCCATGCACAGGGCAGGGAAGCAGAGGGACAGGGCTTCCCAGGGGAGGGGCTCTAGAAATGTGGACAGAGGGCCATGAAGCCCTTGGCCAACCACTGAGCTGAGGGCCACAGGCTGGAGAAGAGCAGCTACAGGAGCTGTGAGCCCAAGCAGCTTGTATCCCGTATCCTGACATGTTGCTAAATTCACCTTTTTTCTTTAGCTCTAGCAGACTTTTTGCAGTTTCCTGTAATTTTATAAGTATATATGACCCTGTTATTTCCCAAACAAACTACCTCTTCCTTTCCAATATTTATACCTTTTATTTCTTTTCCTTCTTCTCTCTCTCTCTCTCTCTCTCTCTCTCTCTCTCTCTCTCTCTCTCTCTCTTTTGCCTCATGGCACAGATAAGACCATCAGCACAGTGCTGAACAGAAGTGGTGAGAGAGAGCATCCTTGCCTGGTTCCCGGTCGCAGGGCAAGATGTTCAGCCTAGCCTTTCAATGGAACATGTGATACGCGCTCTAGATTGCTTCCGGGAGCCCTTTACCGCCTGGGAACATTCCCTTCTATTCCCGGTTTGCTGATTGTTTACGTGAATATTTTGTCATGCACTGTTTCTACATCTAATTGAGGTTTTTTTCTCCTTTATTCTGTTAATGTGGTGAATTATACTGACTGATTTTCAAAGGTCAGCTAAGCTTAGACTGCTGGGAAAAAACCCTCTCTGGGTTATGACCTGCTATTCTTTTTATGTGTTGTCGGATTCGTTTTGCTAATACTTTCTTAGGGAGTTTTACATCTGTGTTCATGGAGGACAGTGCTCTGCAATTGTCCTTTTCTTGTTAGGTTCTTGTCTTACTTTAGCCTCACTGAATTAGTTAGGTGGTATCTCCTCCCCTATGTTCTGAAAAAGCATGTGTAAGAGTGTCTGCAGTTTTCCCAGGGAGGGGTGCTCTTGGTGTCTTGTGGGTGGAGGCCCCGCACAAAGACCCGTCCTGCCCCAGCATCGGCAGTGCTGTGCAGGCGGCAGACACTCCGCGAGGGGCGTGCAGCTCATGTGCTCCCGCGCCCACGAGGCCTCCACACAGTTACACGGCTGCGTCTCCACCTGCTCCTGGGCCAGCATCACCAGCATCACCTGGGAGCCTGGGAGCCTGTCGGAAATGCCAGTTCTCAGGCTCAGCAGCCCGGTTGACCGTAAACTCTGCAGAAAAGCCGGGATGTGGGTGAAGCAGCTCTCCAGGCGAACCTGACACGCGCGACGCTCTAAGGACACCTGGTGAGGGCGGTGCGAGCACCAAGCACATCCCGCCTGGAGAGCCAACCCTGCACGACGGGAGCACCAGACAGGACGTAACTCAGAAGATGCAAGAGAAAGGGGAGCGGCAGGGGTTTCCAGCTAATTTCAACACTGCTCCTGTGAGGGAACCAAGAGACAACAGTGAAAAGACGGCGGGACTGAGGGCTTCACAAAGGCAGCTGCTTGAAAAAACAAACATTTCTAAATACTCCTTTTATTGTAGCAAAATACACGACATAAAATTTACTATCACAACCATTTTTAGGTGCATGGCTCAGGGGCATAAAGTATATTCACTGCTGTGCAACCATCACCCCCATCCACCTCCAGAACTTCTCCATCCTCCCAAACGGACACTCTGTCCCCATGAAACACTCACTCCCCGCCCCTCCCCCAGCCCCGGCCCCACCGTCTACTTCCTGTCTCTATGGATGTGACTCCTCCAGGGACCTCACGTGGGTGGAATCAGACAGGATTTGTCCTTCTGTTTCTGGCTTATTTCACTGAGCATAATGTCCCCAAGGCTCATCCATGTTGTAGCCTGTGCACCTTTTAAACCAGAAAGCCCTTAAAACTGCCAGTTGGGACGTCTACTCCCAGTCGAGAGGGAGTAATGAGGACCGGTTTTTACCTCCTGCTTCAAACAACAGGACACTGGACAAATGTGTGACAGTTTTCTAGACACTGGACGTCAGGCAACAGAGCGCAGTGATCCCTGCAAGACGGGAACCGGCGAGGGTACACTGCAGTGGCCTGCTCCCGCCTGGATGGATTGGCGCGGTGGGAAGGGGACCCAGGAGGGCCCCGAGGGATCCCAGTTGAGGCGTCTCAGCGGGGAGTCTGAGAGGCCAAACAGCCAGAGGTCAGGGGGCAGCGCACCAGGGGGACAGGGCACTGAGCGGAAAGCACTGCAGAGAGAACTCGGCAGACGTGCTGAGGGGCCCCGTGGGGTCCCTGGCTGAGCTCGGGACAGGGCACATGTACAAGGAACTGCTGCGGGAGGGACAAGCCACCCAGAGGGATCTGCAGGACCCTCCTCAAGGTTCGCATGGGCCCAAAAAGAGCTCCTTCCCCACCAGCCAGAGTGGCACCAGGTGGAGACCTCCAGAGGTTCTGTGTCAGTGGTGAGAAAAAAAAGCCTGAAATGAAACATCGCCATAATCCCACCAGCACACAACAAACACAAGAACTGAAAAGACTCAATCGTTTCCAACTGAGTCCAAGGAACACAGACACACAAAAATATCCAGCACCGCACAAGGCAAAGATCCCAAGGCCTTGCACCAACCTCAGCAAAGGTGGAAAACAGCCCATTACTAGGAATCAAATCAATCGATCAAAAAAGACCCCAAAATGGCTCAATGACACAGTTAGAAGACAATGGTGTTAAAAAGTCACCATGACTGTATCCCATCTGTTCCAGAGACAAGAGAAACACTGGACATGTGATAAGGATTTTTTTTTTTTTTTTGAAGATCTAAATTGAACTTGTAGATATGGAAACTAAAATATCTGAGACAAAAGGTACCCTGGGGATGTCCCTGGTGGCGCAGTGGTTAAGAATCCGCCTGTCAACGCAGGGGACACAGGTTCGAGCCCTGGTCCAGGAAATCCCACATGCCGCGGAGCAGCTAAGCCTGTGCGCCACAACTGCTGAAGCCCACGCACCTAGAGCCCGTGCTCCGCGACAAGAGAAGCCACTGCAATGAGAAGCCTGCGCACCGCAACCAAGAGTAGCCTACGCTCGCCACAACTAGAGAAAGCCCGCGCACAGCAACGAAGACCCAACGCAGCCAAAAATAAAATAAATAAATTTATTTTTTTTAAAAATTGGGGGAAAAACTAGGGTTTTTAAAAACAAAATAAAGTGGTGTGTGTGTATGTATGTGAGTATTTGTATGTGTGTGAGTCGTGTATACATGTGTGTACATGCGAATGGGTATGAATGTGTGAGTCGTGTGTGTGTGTCTATGCGAGCGTGTGTTGTGTGTGCTGTGAGTGTGTGTACTTACAAGCATGTGTGTGAGGTATGTGCATCTATGTGGGTAAGTCTGTGTTGTGAGTGTATGTGCGTGTTTATGAGCACACGTGTGAGTTGCGAGTACAGCTGCCAGGCAATGGTGCCCCTTCTTCCCACCCTTCCTCCCCTGGCCACCCCCAATGCCCCTGCCCCCCACCCCAGGCTTGCCCTGCCGGCCCTTGACGGCACTGTGAACAAGCTCATGCTGCCGGGGGCCATGGCCCTCCCACTCCTTCACAGGTACGTGGCTGGTTTCAGAATGCGTCTCTCCTCGTCCCCCCAGTTGCACTCTTTTACATGCATGAGCTCCAGTAAAGGACGCAGACACAGACTCAGGTGCTCACGTCCACCCAGGCACCCTGCCTGCCTGCCCCTGACCCCTCCAGGAGGCCAGCCCCAGACACGCAGAAAGGGCCATGTGCCAAGCTGGGAATTCTGTTCGGAAGCAGCAGGAACGAACGCTCAGTCCTTGCACGTAACAGAGCAAGTCGCCAAGGGCACAGTCCACGGAAAGTGACGGGGAGCTGGACGGCGTCAACAGTAACAATGTTTGTACCCCAAGAGACACTAGTAAGAAAATGGAAAGATGAGCCACAGACTGGGAGAGGAGGTCTGCAAATTACACACTGATACCGGACTTCTGTCCCCAACAGACAAAGCACTCTCCAAATGCAACAACTGAAAAATGGACAAGAGACTGTGATGGGCATTTCCCCAGAGAAACTACAGCCCACACCCACCAGGACAGCCGAAGTCCGACCACGGAGGCTAACAAGGGCTGAGCGGGACGTGCAGAAACCAGAGCCGCTGGAGCGGGTGGAGAGGACAGGGCGGAAGTCTCCCAGAGCCACGCACGCCCTTCCCCAGCCACCCAGCAACTCTTCTCCTTTCTGCAGCAAGGACGAAGGCGTTGGGCACACGAAGACACCGTCAGTGCCCACAGCAGCGCGATTCATGATCTGCGAACACGTGGGAAACAGCGGAAATGGCCTCCGGCTGAGCCAACTGTCTTATTTGTGAAAAAGCCCAATTCTCAGCCACAAAAGGAAGAAAGTGCAGCTACACACAAGCACCTGGGTGAGCCTCAAGGCAGCAGGCTCAGAACGGGCAGACCCCACACGCCAGACACTCGGGGATCCCTCTACATGGATTTTAGGCAGAACAGAAGGCAGGCGGCAGGTCAGTGGCTGCCAAGGCCCAAGGGTGTGCTGAGGGGACGTGCAATGCTCTATACTGTCCCTGTGGGTGGTCAGAGGCTACGCATCTCTGTTGAAATTCAACAAAGCTTAGCTTTAGGTTCAGTGGAATGTAAATTATCCCTCCGTAAAAGCTGACCGGAGACAAACACCACACAACAAGAGAGCAGGAACTCCTGCTGGCGCACCAGCAGTGAGTCCCGAAGGCCTGCGGAGAGTGAAAGAAGCCACCGCCCACAGGGTCACTGGCACAGGATTCCATTCACAGAACACCCAAGGGCAGCCAGGTGCCAGATGTCAGGCGGGGACAGGAGGGTCGCAGGGCCTCTGCGTGCTGCCTCCTTTCCGGATCTGTGACAGGGGCAGGGCGTGGTGCGCTAACCTGAAACCCGCGCACACACATGCACTCCGAGTGGTGCTTTCTCTGCAGGTGTTAACGTTGCAATGAATGATTCCCTTTAGAAACATAGGGAAAAAAAAGAAGACGACTGTGTTCGGATGTCTTATTTCTACACTGGACGGCACTTACAAGCCTGACTACCACTTTCTCAACTCCTTTTTGTAGGACTGATCCATTTCACGGTAACAAATAGCTTTGTCTATGTTTTCAAAAATGAAAAAGTAGGCAAAGGTTTTAGTGGACTGGAACGGCCACACAGAGGCTATCCTCTCACGGGCCTGCCCTGTCTCTCTCCTCAGCGCCAGGAGCGCACCGGCCTGCAGACAGTGTCCGCCCCTACCCCCTGCAGGCTCCTGAGCCCATCCCCCACCGCCACCCACCCACGCTGGGGCCACATCCAGATGCCCCGAACAGCCTAGCCAGCTCGTGCCCTGGAGTATATGGGAAAAGTGCTGGGGTAAAGTCACTGTTCTCGTGAGTGGAAAGGTCCCGGGCGTGACTGAAAAAGGTGCTTCTGTGACTCTTCAGTCAGGAGTGCTGGGACGCCTTGCCAATGTCGCAGCCAGTGCTACCCCATGGCGTCGCCTGGGGTAAGCACGCTGGATCTCAGAGGGGAAAACTATAGAGTTCCACTCCAAGAAACCAGCTTGGGACCAACGGAAGAGCACTCAGGACACACGCGGCAGTGGTGGGAGAGGCAGGAGTGGAAGGGTTTCTGCAGCGACACCCTCTGGTGCAGGGCCAGAAACTGCCTCCTGAGACCAGAGGTCCCCATCCCACACCACCCAGGGGGCAGAGGAGGAAGGCGAAGCACCTCCCACAGTGGGCTGAGGCCATCTCCTCACCTCCCCCTGCTTGCAAGTGGACCTGCTACATCCCGAGCCGGGTGGCAAGAGCCTCGCTCTGCTTCCCGAGACCGTGCTGGCCCGGGAGCCCCGTGCACGTGCACCAGCAACGACAGACAGGAAATGACCTCCCGGAATCCCAACTCCTGGGCCTCAGTGCCCCAACTCCATTCCTGTGGCCTCCCCGAGTGCTCCGATGACTTCCCAGCGTTCACTCACTTGAACCCTGACGTCCCCATCCTGCAGTGGAGGAAACGGAGGCACAGCCGAGGCAAAGTCCAGATCTGACACAGGCCACCTGCTCCAGACCCTCTGCTCTTAACACCAACCCCCACCCCCGAGGGGACAGGCACCTTCGGAAGGGAAGGAAGCTTATAGAAATGCCTGGCTAAAGCTCAGCTGCCCCAGCAGAACGCAGGGCCCTCGGCGGCTCGTCACAAACAGCCCAGGCAGCTGCTCAGGAGGCAGGTGGGTGAGTCCGACTTGCAAGGGCCGGATCCCCGCCTCCCTCTCAGCCCTGCTCGGCAGAGGAAGCGGCTAGAGTTAGAGCCCTGAATCCACCGCCGCTCCCAGGAAACTGCCAACACACCTCATACCAGAGAGGAGAAGGGGGTGCTGCACCTTTCTCCTCTCTGGTGTGAGAAAGCCCCTGCTGGGCTCGCCCCTTCCAAGCCTGAGTGCGGCTAGGTCTGCTGGCGCTGGGGGAGAACGGGCCCGGGCTCCGGCCCATCGCCCTCCAGGGCTAACCCTACATCCCTCACACACCTGTCCAACACCCCTGCACAGCACCCTGTGGGGTCAGGGTGGAGGTCAAGCGCTGGCCTGGAGCTCGGCTGCCAGGGTGAGTGTGGAAACGCCCAGATGCTGGAGCAGGGCGGAGGCCAGGCAGGAAGAGCGCCTGGAAAGGGAAGGGGGGAGGCAGGCTGCACCCCTGCAGGGCTCAGGGCCAGGAGAGCAGCACAAAGTTACAAGGCAGAGAAATGCCCCACACGTCATGGTGGCATTTCAGGTTCAAGTCCAGCCAAATGCCACCCAGTGGGAGTGGCTGGTGGAGCCTAGTCAGTCTGCTGGGCCCCTGGCCACCACCGACCACAGGGACGCCCAGACTGCGCAGTAGCCACGTCTGACCCCTGCAGCGCTGGCTGCCAGACGAGCAGATGCAGAGCCAGGTGGTGACCAGCGAGGGCCTGGGGGCACCAGGAGCAACGCTCCCCAGTGCGCTCCACGCCCACAGAGAGGCCAGCTCATGGCCAGGGACTGGGACACTGTTGCCACCCCCCACCCCCGCCCAGTCTTCACAAGCCAAGCTGGCACGGAGCCCAGGCCGCCTAAGAAAAGGGCGATAAAGGGTGATGTGGGTCCTGCCAAGTCGCCCCGCCCTCCCCGCTGGTATAAAAGGCTCGGAGGCAAGATTTAGCCCAGGCTCAGTCCACAGGAAGGAGGCTTGGAGTGCACACAGAAGGGAGACGCCCGCGCCTGTCCCCGCACAGGCCTGTCCCCACAGGCACTCCAGCACCAACACTGGGAATCTCCCCCCACCCAAAACACTAAAATCCAGTCAAGAAACAGCCTTTCCTGAGAAAAGCATCAGAGAGAGATGGAAGAGGCCCACTGCACATGGCAGGGCTGCAGGGAAGCTTCCAGAGAGGGAAGGACCCCAAGAGAGGTCAGGCTAGGAGCCCAGTGGAGGCGGAGAATGAGTTCCTACCCACAGCCCCCCACCCGCGGGCCCCAGGCTGTCCCCTCACCACCGCCAGAAACGCCACCCGTCAGGGGTCCGGGGCGAACTCGCGGCGACTGTCAGAGCTGCAGACCTGAAGATGTCCACACGCCCCACGTGTGCATAAGATGCGCTGAGCCAGCTGAGCAGCTTCACGGCACACTTACAAACCTGGCCGCGCCTGGGTCACGGCACTCGGAAGGCCGTGAGCGTCAACGATCATCAATGAGCTCCGGCCACCCCGCCGGGCTGGTGTCCTGCGTTGTCCACTTCCCACTGCGGCCATCAGGCCTGGTGAGGGCCTGGACCTGGGGGTTTTATATGGGAGAAACAAGGGGACGCAGCCGGTCATGCAGGAGAAGGAAGAGACTCTTCCTCTGGACACCCGGCTCACCAAGGTCAAAGGGCAGCCAGCAGTCAAGCAGTCCCCATGGTGTATTCGCCTCCGACTGGAGATCTGTTTTCTTCTCTAAATTAGAGGGAAGGCATCCCACGTGGGAGTGTCAGAAAATCAGAGGAAAGCCAGAGAGAGATATGCTGTAGCCCAGACCGACCTCAGATTCCTCCAGGGGAGGCCCGGCTGGCAGGAGGGCAGCGCTCAGGCCAGAGGAGCCGCAGGGAAGAGGCGCTCGCGGGACAGGGGTCCAGACGGCAGCGCCCACCACTGCAAGTTGGCCCCGCCACACAACAGACTCTGCCCTGCAATCAAGAGAAGGAACTGCTGCACGGCTGCCGGTGACCACAGACCAGAGGCAGAACTGATCCAGAAAGCAGAGGAGCGGCAGGAGGGCATATGGGGAGGCAGTGCCTCAAGGGAACGCCATTGCTCACGAGAATCCAATCTCATCGAGGGGCGCACTTCAACTCGGAGGACGCCGTGGAACATAAATTACGCCTCAACACCACCCATATCACTCTCACACGCACGCACGCATGCATGCACGCACACACACACACACACACACACACACACACACACTCTTTTCCAATGCAGTCCTGTAACTTCGGAGACAAGAGCGGGGCTGATTGCTACCAAGACAGGCCTAGAGGATATCCAGCCTGTGACCTGCACCCGCCAGGTGAACACAAAGGTGTTCACAAAGGTGGTTGCCTGCATCCAGGGTCCAGGTGACCGACGTCATCAGAACTCACTTCATGATGAAATACAGGATTACGGGTGAGCTTCCCTCCACTGGTCATGCCTTTTCCCAAAAAATGTCTTTAAAAAGTAAGCACTGCACGTAGGATGAGGAAGGACGGAAAGATGCTGGGGGAGCAACGTGGACACGCGTGCCTGCGAGCTGACAGCCACCCCAGGCACGGCACGCCGACCACACGGAGTTAGGTTTAATGTGGCGTGTCTAAAAACTGAAGCCAGGAATTGGGAAAATTAAGAATACAGGCATCCCTGACTTATGATTCGAGCTGTGATTTTTTTGACTTGATGACAGTGCAAAAGGCAAAACACGTTCAGTAGAAACTGTACTTGGAATTTGGCATTTTGACCTTTTCCCAGCAGTGACGCGAGGCAGCAGTGCAGCCCCTAGTCAGCCCGCAATCACAAGGGTGAACCTGACCCACAACCATTCTGGACCTACACAACCATCTGTTTTTCACTTTCAGTACAATATTCAATGACACGAGACATTCAACACTTTATTATACGACAGGCTTTGTGTGAGATGATTTGGCCCAACTGTAAGCTAATTTGTGTGTTCTGAGCACATTTAAGGTAGGCGAGGAGGTCAGGTGTATTGAATGCATTTTCAACTTTCAATATTTTCAACTTAGGATGGGTTTGTCAGGATGTAATTCCCACGGTAAGTTGAGGGAGATTTGTATAAGGACAGGCCCCAAACAAGACATACGACTGGATCCAACGCCTCGGAAGTAACCTGAACCACCCTCAGTATTTTCTGAGTGGTTTCCTGACAGGGAGCCCAGAATGAAAGTCTCAGCCGGGGCTCTTCAGCTGCAGCCCCTCCCTGCAGTCCCGGAGGTGACCAGCTCTGACCAGGTAGCTCCCCAGCCCTCTGCAGGGCTGCTGTCCCTCCCACAGCCGAAGACCCCCTTCCCCTCCCTTCGGCACTGGGTCTCCTTAGAAGTTTCCTGAAAGGGGGCTGATGGGATGCAATATTTTTTTCAGAATTTACATGCAAGTTTGATTCTATCCTCACACAGGATTAACGGTTTGGCTGATGTGAAATTAAGTCCATGTTGCAGGTCCTTTTCTGACAGTCTCTTGAAGATTATTTTTTAGTTTCCGGGTTGGAATTCTGTTCGGATTCCTGGTTTGTTTTGTTCCTCTCTGTTCCTCTCTTCTGAAATCCTTTCTTTATCCCGTGCTCTGAAATGTCACAACCGTGTCCCCTGCTGTGGGAACAGGGAGCATTCACTGTGTGGGGCATGGGGTGAACTCACTTCCCGTGATTCTGGAAAATTTCTGAGTTGCTTAAAATTCCCTCTTTCTGTTTCCTGCTCTTTCTGGAATTCCCTTGTGGCCGCAGAGCTCCCTGCACTGATGCTCTGATGTCTTCACTCTTGCACTTCCGGTGTCCATACCTGACTTTTTGTTCTACTTGCTGGGAAACACACCCAAATTTTATCTCCTATCCCTCTATCAGGCTTTCACTTTGCTATCGCACCGCTAACCTGCGAGCGTTCTGTTTAATTCTCTGGACGTTCCTTCTTTGTACCAGTCACAGCTCTTACCTGCCGGGGTTCTCCACAGTCTGTAAGTCTCTGAGGAAACTAACGACAGCCCCATTTTACTTGGTTGTTCAGAGTCTGCCCCCTCTTTTTCTTTAGGTTTTGGTCCCTGCGGTTCCTGTTCACACGTTCCACAAAGCACCTGGTGGCCCTGGCCACCCACTCATACTTAAAGGTGGCACTGAAGAGCTCCCCGACATTTCTGAGTGCGCGGGCGGCGCTCAGGGCATGTCACTGGGGGACCGTGTGCCTCCCTGCAGCAGGTAGCACGGGTGCTGTCCGCCGGCCCCTCTGCTGTCAGTGTCTGGAGGCCTTTTCTCCTGGGGGGGGTCAGACTCCAGGCATCTTCTACCTGGAGGGCGGAGTGCGGTTGCCAGGTCTTGGGGTCCAAGACTGGGCTGGGGAAGCTCAGCACCGTGGCTGTGGGATGTCCTCAAGGCTTCATCTGCATGCTGGCGGCCCTGGTGCAGTGCTGGACTCATGCTCTCCGGACAGTAACCCTCAGATTCAAGGTAGGTGGGAGGGAGCAGGGTGTCTAGCTGCTTCTCCTGTGCACCTCCAGACCTGCAACCGGCTCCTTCGGAGGCTCTGAGGTCCCACAGATCCGGAAGCCATCCTGAGGCTCCTCAGGAGAAACTTCCCAGCTCGCTCAGGTTCCAGCTTCCTCAAGCCTGTGCTCCACTTGCTCACCAGCTTTCCAACTTGCTCCTCTGTCTGCTGTTTTCTCCCACCTTTGCTCCTGTGGGTGTCTGCCTTTCCAGAGCCCTCAGCTCTCATTCCAGTGGACCTGGGCAGGGGGTAGGTTCCACACTCAAGTCCAGCCCAGTCTACTTAGGCATCAATGCCAAGCGCCACACAGGATACTGGCAGGTGGCTCCCGGCTCCCCTTCCTGACGGCCCACACACTCGGCTACCAATTGATGCCCACACCTCCTGTGCCCGTCTGTGGGCAGGGCTTCCCACCCAGCTAAGGCAGATTCACAGAGGCAGGCCCTGCCCTGCCTGCGAGGCTGGCTGGCCTTGTCTAGACAGTCTGCCGGCACAGCTCAGCCCCTGCCCAACCCCTCCGCCCCAGGCAGCACCTCAGGATAACCCCTCCCTTCATCCCCCACCTTCTGATGCCAAGGAGTCAGAAAACCCCTTGGGGGCTTCCCTGGTGGCACAGTGGTTGAGAGTCTGCCTGCCAATGCAGGGGACATGGGTTTGAGCCCTGGTCTGGGAGGATCCCACATGCCACGGAGCAACTGCGCCCGTGCGCCACAACTACTGAGCCTGTGCGTCTGGAGCTTGTGTTCCGCAACAGGAGAGCCCATGACGGTGAGAGGCCCATGTAGCTATGAGGAGTGGACCCCGCTCGCAGCAACTAGAGAAAGCCCACGCACAGAAACGAAGACCCAACACAGCCAAAAATAAATAAATAAATAAATGAATAAATAAATAAATAAATAAAAATTTAAAAAATTGAATCATATACTCACCTTTCCCTTTAAAAAAAAAGAAAAGAAAAGAAAGAAAACCCCTTGACCCAACCCTGAGGGTGAGTTGCACCCTGTCCAAGGCCATGGGATATAACCCCGGTCCCAGCCCAAGGCTTCCAAAGGGGCACCACTGTCTCTGTGGAGATGTGCCCAGAGACCAAGGCCGAAGGACACCTCTGTCGCCCACTGGACTCTCCAGCCGGAGCCCGGCCAAGGTTGCTACCCCAGGCTCCTGCCTGCACAGAGAGGGCGAAGCACATGGGAGGCCTGCTCAGAAAAGGGGGCCCCTGGCGAGCCCTGGTGCACACGGCACCTGGCGTTTGTGGGACCGCACTGCCACCAGCCACACCCTATCCTCTCTCGAGATTCTGACACCCCTTGGAGAAGGCCTGTGTGTTTCAGAGAGGTCCCCACCCCCTCTGCTGGGGCCACAGGCAGAGTCCCTGGTCCTGGCAGTGCCCCTGTACCAGGCCTCAGGCCATCACGGCAGAATGGCCAAGTGGACAGTAAGCTCTGTGTGGGGTTGCTGTTTTCATGAGGGCCCTGAGAAGTAAACACTTCACTCAAGGTCAGCGAGCTGCAGACCCTCCTCTTGGCGGCCCCTTAGAAAGGTGCTCAAACACAGCCAGACGGTGTTGGGGGCCCAGAGCTGGGCCTCCCGAGCTCAGAGCTAAGCAGGGAACCAAACACGGGCACAAAATGGACACATCCCCCTGAGGTCCGTCACCCTGACGGGTGCCACCACACGGAGTGGGCACAGGCTGTCTAGAATCCCTCAAACAAAATCCCAGCATGGGGCGGGGGAGCGGGAAGCAGGGTAAAATGAACAGGCCAGCAGCGGACCAACTGAGACAACAAAACACCTGTTTCACCTTCCAGACACTCAGAGACTGAAACACTGAGGCCGCCAGCATCGGAGGGGGTGAGGTGGGGCGCCCCCCCCCCGCCCCCGCGCAGGTGGGAGTGGGAGTCACGTGCAGGGCCGGCGTCCGCCCGCGGCTCCCACCTTCCCAGCCCGCGGCTCCCACCTTCCCAGGCGATCGGGCGGTTCCAGCCAAGCCCACCGGCCGCTGCCGGTCCACCGTATAATACGGGCCACCCGGCGGACCAGCAGCAGCCAGCAGCCCGCGCGGACCTGAGGGGCGGCCGGCAGTAGGAGGGACCACTCAGCGCCCGCGCGCTCCAGCTCGCTCCAGCTCGCGCCTCTCCTCTCTCCCGGTGGCCAGTGGCCGCAAGCCCCGCCCCGGGCCCCAGGCCCCGCTGGTGGCCTCCGGCGCGCCCGGCGCGCCCTCTGGTGGACGCAGGAGCCACACGCGGGGAGAAAAAGCGGCGCTTTCAACCTGCGGAGCCTCCCTCTCTCCTCCAGCAAGTCCAGCAAAGCGCTCCACGTGCCCCCCACCGCCCCCCACCCCCGGCCCAGAGCCTGTGTTGGAAAGAGTGCCCAGGGCCGCGAGGTGGGTCGGTCCGCCTCCTGGGGGCCCCTAGACACAGCCCAGAGGCCTCGAGAGCAGGCTCGGTGGGCTCCGAGCAGAAAGGGGGCCGTCACTTCCCGGCCTCGGGACGGGGCAGCTGCCCGACTCTGTGCCTCCTTCCGTCTGTGAAATGGCAGCTGCCCACCAGTCCAGCGTGTCCCCACTCGCAGAGCGTGGGGCTCGGGCCGGAGGCCGACTGGCTCCTGGGCACCCCGGGCCTGGCCAGGAGAGCACGGGAGCCTCGGGCACACGAAGGGAGGTAGCATTTTCCAAATGAACGGAACTGAAGCGGTGAGAGAAAGAAGAGCCCCGGCAAGCGTGTCTGCGGGTAGAAAAGTGAAATCTCCCTGCTGTGCAAAGAGAAGGCTCCAAGCCCAGCTGCTTCCAAGGTCTTACTACATCTGACTGTGGCACCAGCTCCTGGCACCGGAGGTAGGTCCCCCTGCGCAGGAAGCACGGGCAAGAAAAAATCCCTTTCCCGGCAGTGAGCACAGCACGCGAACCTGAGCAGCATCCCGACTGTGCCGAGCAGTTCACAGAGGAAAGCTCATAAAAGGTAATAAAAGACATCAAAATAGGCTCAGCCCCACTAAGAAGAAACACGGTGAGAGTGGACTGACACTTCACCCATCACATGGAGGACCATAAAAGGCAGCACCAGCCAGGTCAGGGCCTGGGCCATCCAGCAAGCAGCCGGTAACAGAAAGCGTGTGACAAGATGAGCATCAAGGGAGGGCCCCCAACGGGCTTCCTACAAAACAAGTAGCAAAGAGAGATGGACCCACAACGGCGTTTATGACCAGCACACAGGAAACAACCACCTCAGGTAAACTGTGTTACACTCACACGGGTTACACTGGCACGCAGCCTTCATCAGTGCGTCTACACCTCAGAAAGGTGAAGGCTCACACCTATTCTTTCCCTCTCACCCAATGAGGAGAAAATGAGACACAAAGTAAACAAAAGTAAGTGCCCAGCTCTGACCTTGGAGGCGAGTGGGGACCACACAAAGACTGTGAGCTCTGAGAAGGGAGGTTTCCTGGCTAGCACACAGAGAGGTCTGAGTCAGATGTCTTCTAGACCAAGCTCCCAGCCTGCCTGTGGCCACTGTTGAGAGCCTGGCATCGCCTCTCTCCCATCACCTCTGTGGGCAGAGAACGGGCCATGTGCGAGGTTGGGCCCTCTGCGGACCCAGAGGATGCTGGGAGCGCAAGAGGAAGTAGTCAGCTGTCCCACGGGGCCTTGCTCATCTGTCCGTCAGCTCTGATGGGGCTAAGGGGTTATTTCCCTCTCCCCAGAATCCCCAGTTACCCAGTGTGGATGAGCGAGCGAGAGGGGCAGGGTCGCAGTGTCCTGAGCTGCCGTGGTGCCCACTACATGCCACGGTCCCCTTTACAAAGTGGCTGCTTTCATTCCCTCAGACCCCACTGGCTGACAAGAAGCTCTGCAGTGCTGGGTCCTTACAGCCACACGGGATACACAAAGAAGGCAGCCTGGGGATCCCCTCTAACACCTGACCCAGGAACCTCGCGCTGGGTGTCCAGCTACTCGCCTCACAAGGTGTCTCGCAGGGGGTCCTCCAAGGCAGATGGCCAGGCAGACCTGTCTTGCCGGGGACTCTGGCCACGGGCAGGCTGGTGTGCGGGAAGGGCCCCGCCGCCTCTCTGGGATGCTAGCAAGAGGCCAAGAGACGCCAGCAGAGGGGGCTGAGATGCACACGGCACCGGGCACCGCCCCCCCCCCCCCCCCCCCGAGGCCAGCCACAGGAGACCCTGGTTCACAGACCCAAGACCTCGCTGCCCTGCCTCCAAAGGGATGGCCAGCAAGGGGAGCCAACAGAAGGAACAGAGGCTGGAGGGAGGCCAGAACACTGCGGTAGCACAGGAGACCGGGGACAGGGAGCCTTTCTGGGCGGCCTCCAGCCACCCCAGTGGAGGAGCGGACGAAGACAGACTGTGGCACCAAGAAGACACTGGACATGGAACAGAGGGAGAAGCTACAAGTGGGGCCCAGCACATTCTGGAAATCTGTGAGGGGGACGCCACGGGCACCAGTGTGGGCCCCACCATGACACAGAGCAGATTTCTATCGTGAGGGTCACCAGAGCCCAGGTGTTCATGCGAGGTCTGATGGAAAAGGACACTCCCCGGAGCAAAGCCTGTCTGGAAATCCCCGACATCACAAGCAGGCCAAGGGGCTCCGACATGACCGGCCAGCGACATGGAGCACGGGCAGAGCCTGCAGACAGGAGCGGGGAGAGTGGGCCTTCTTTTTTAGACAACGTCAGCTAAATACTCCTGAATCAGCAGAGATGAGAAGGAAGGATCTTGCTGATTTTCCTTAACAAAGGCTGCTTTCAAAATCCTTCAGTAAGGGACGTGGGCCATGCCAGCCACTCAGCCGACGTTTATCCGGGGCCCCTCTTGTTTGGCAGCTTCTCTGCCTCTGGCCCCAGAGGCAGCGGCCGGGCTTCTCCTGGCACCGTGTTCTCCCCCTTCTGTCCACACCGCCCGGCGCCTCAGGAGCTGAAGGTGCACGTGTGCCTCAACGTGAGTGGGGCTTCGGCCCACAGCTCGGGAAGGGTGGAACCTAAACGTGTGCACACTAAGTGTAAAAGGGTTAAAAGGAAAGACTATCTACATAGGTCTGATTGTCCAGTTACGTGAAGTCAGCAGAGATAGGCGACCCTGAGCCCTGGGCAGCCCCTCGCCCATGGCGATGAGCAGCGTGGCCGGGCCCCTTCCTCTGATCAGGGCAAGACCGTGTCCTCTCCTGGGAGGTGTCCGTTCGCGGAGCCTCTTGCCCATTTCTCTGTGATCTGACAGGGTCTGGACGTGCCTTCTGTCAGTGACGTGTGCACTCTGTGTCCCCGGGTGGCCGGCCTGTTCCCTCTTGAAGGATCTATATATACATACACACGTACCATGTTTTCTTTATCCATTCATCCATCGATGAACACTTAGGTTATTCCCATACCTTGGCAATTGTGAATAGTGCTGCAATGCGTGTGGAAGTACAGAAATCTCTTCAAGGTAATGATTTCCTTCAGATATACTCCCAGAAGTGAGACTGCTGCACCATGCAGTAATTCCATTTTTAGTTTCTTGAGGAGCCTCCATGCTGTTTTCCACAGTGGCTGCACCAATTTACACTCCCACCAGCAGTGCACGAGGCTTCCCCTCTGTCTACATCCACGCCAACTCTTGATGCCTCTTCTCTTTCTGATGATGGCCATTCTGACAGCTGTGAGGTAGTATCGCTTTGTGGTTTTGATTTGCGTTTTCCTGATGACTGGCGATGTTGAGCATCTTTTCATATACCTCTTGGCCATCTGTGTATCTTCTTTGGAGAAATGTCTATTTAGGTCTTTTGTACATTTTAGCTCCTTGTATGTTTTGGATACTAACTTCTTATCACATGTGTGGTTTGCTGATATTTTCTCCCATTCCCTAGGATGTCTTTTCATTTGTTGATGGTCTCCTTTGCCATGCAGATGGTTTTAGTTTAATGTAGTCCCACTTGTTTATTTTTGCTCTTGTTGCCTTTACTTTTGGTGTCAGATGCACAAAATCATCCCCAAGACCAATGTCAACATACTGCCTATGTTTTCTTCTATAAGTATTATGGTTTCAGGTCTTATGTTCAAATCTTTAATCCATTTTGAGTTCATTTTTGTGTGTGGCATAAGAAAGTGATCCAGTTTAATTCTTTTCAATGTGGATGTCAAGTTTTCCCAGTACCGTTTATTAAAGAGACTGTCCTCTCCCCACTGTATATTCTTGGCTCTTTTGTTGTAAATTAGTTGACCATATACACATGGGTTCATTTCTGGGCTCTGTCTTGTGTTCCATTGATCTTTATGTCTGTTTTTATGCTAATACCATACTGTTTTGATTACTGTAGCCTTATAATATAGTTTGAAATAACTGACGGTGATCCCTCCAATTTTGTTCTTCTCTCTCAAGATTGCTTTGGGGTCTTTTGCGGCTCCATACAAATTTTAGAATTATTTTTTATATTTCTGTGAAAAATGCCATTGGAATTTTGATAGTGATTACACTGAATCTGTAGATTGTGCTTTGAGTAGTATGGACATTTTAACAATATTAATTCTTCCAATCCATGAACACAGAGTATCTTTTATGTCTTCTTCAATTTCTTTCATCAATGTCTTATAGTTTTCAGCATACAGATCTTTCACCTGCTTAGTTTATTCATAAATATTTTATTCTTTTTGATGTTATTGCAAATGGGATCATTTTTTAAATTTCTCTTTCTAACAGACAGGGCAAGCATCTTTAAGAAGATAGCTGGGAAGCTCCATCCTTTCCCCCATTTGTGACTGGGCCCTGAAGCTGGAGGTGAAATGTTCTAGGAGCCCATGGCCAGAAAGCCACACAGGAGTCAGGCAGGCAGATGGGAGGCTCTCCAGGCCAAGGAGACAGCGTGAGCACAGGCCAGGGGTCTTGGCTGAAGAGGATACATCAGAGGCCTGAGCAGGCTGCAGTGCAACAGGCACCCATGGGTTGGGGGTCAGGGATGGAGGGAAATGGGGACTTCATCCCTTAGGCAAGGAGGTCCAGAGGGTCTTTTAAGCAGGAGTACAACACGGTCAGTACTCTGGTGGTTTGCAGAAGATCTGAGCCAAAGACAAAGACACACTCCCCAACTCCACCCACGAGTGCCCGGGTCTAGAAGAGCCTGTGGCCCTGGAGCTGGGTCAGCCCAGGGAACCATGGGCCTGCCTGGAGGGAGCCCAGTGAAGTTGTGACCCTCATGTGGTCACACCACCCACAACTGGCTTCTGAATCAGGCCCTGTGGCCAGGACCATGGGGTGTGTGAGCAGTCAGGCTCTAGGCCCAGGCACACAGGCCAAAGAGTGCAGTCTCCACCCCACACCCTCCAAACGTCATTTTAGGGGACACTTTATTGTTTTTGTTAGAAACCAAGTGACCCGGACTTCTGGGAAAGAGATGAGAGATGGAAAAGCGCAGTGCAGTGCTGCCTGTGAACTGCTCCTGGCAGGTACACCCAGATCCCGGAGGCCAGCAGGGGCCCGTGATTACCACTGCTCTCCCATCTGCTGTGTGACCAGGAGGATCCTGTGACCCCAACTACAGCGAATCAGCAGAAAGCTGGGGACATCTGCAGGTGCAGTGTCCTGATCCTACACCTGAACTATCAGAGCCGACTCAAAGACCAGTGACCTGTGGTCCCATAGTTCCCCGGCTCTGGGAAGAGTCACAGGGCGGGGCAGCTCCCTCACTACACCCCCACCCCACCATCCAGTCCCGTGGCCTCCCTCCCCTGGGGACAGCCAGCCCAAGCCCAGCACCGTCATCGCCCCTCTGTAGCACCGCAGGCGCTGATTCCTGTAGGTCCACGTATGCCGTGGAAGCACAGCTGTGCGCCCAGCCCTGACATCCCCCCACTGCAGGTAAACGCAGGGCGAGGGCACCATGGAGACGCGGCCACCACGTCCCTCACAGCAGTGCCTGTTCCCACCACACAGTCACCGCAGCAGGCACGACAGGAACAGACACCAGGACACCGCCTCCCGCCAGCGAGGTGCCAAGGCCCCACACACACGGGGAGCGCCTGAGGCTTGGAGACCTGACACAGCAGCCAAGGTCACATAGCTGGTGGTGGACGGGGGACCTGAGGCCAATCTGTGAGATGGCAGAGGCAGTGTCTCTGACCACCACATGCACTGCCACCAACACCGGCCCTCAGCCAGCCCTGTCCCCACCGGTCCTACCTGTGCTGATGGGAGCAGGGAGGACCCGCACGCAGGAGGAGGTGGACCCGAGGCAGGGCGGATACCGACAGCAGACCCCTCAGGTCCCTGCCACTCCAACCCCACGCCCCCGGCACACAGCAGAGCTGCTCCATCCAGAAAAAAGACCACGCAGGTCCCACGGAGCACACGTGCAGCCCGGGGAGGTCTCCAGCTGGGAGGTAAACTGGAATCGCCCCGGTCCCCGAGCAGAGCAGAGAAGGGATGGCTTCCGGGGGGCACAGACCTGCTTCCAGGTCAGCGCTGTGCACATCCCCCCAACCCCGTGCTGTGTGGATGGCCACACGGGGCCCCGGTGGGGCGAGGCAGGGAGGGACTCCAGCTTGGTGTCTGGGCAGGCCCTGGATCTTGCGTGAGTGGGACATGAGCTCCACTGACGCCTCCAGGGGCACAGGCTCCACCATCAGGGTGGCGGCGCGTGGAGCCATCTCAGGAGAGAGGGGACATCTGCCGTGAACAGCAGGCCCCACTGCTGTCCTGGTGACAGTTCAGACTTAGGGGCCGGCAAACCACCAATGCTCCCACCTACAACCACAAGTCCCACGAGGAGGTGACACACAAGAAAAACACAAAGCGCCCCAAGAGGAAGCACAGCTCCCCCCAACCCCGCCACGGCTTCACACGAGCAGGGATGTGCGGATCGTTCCTGCCTCGTGGGGCTGACGATCACGCATCCTTAAAACCCGGCTGCACTAGGTTGGCCTGGGAGGAAGTGCATGAAAACCAGCAAGGTCATGACAAGAGGACACATTTATTTTCACATGAATTATAAATGCCGGGAGCTCCTGACAGAACTCAGCTGAGCCCTGCACTTCTTCAGCCAAAAAGGTAGGAGGCCTTCCAGCAGGAACACGAGAATGTACTAGAAAACAAGGGTTTTTATCACAAGGCATTTCTCAGTCTCTGCTGCAGTGCCCACGTCCAGAGAAGCGCCAGGGTCTCACTCGGACAGCGCAGAGTGGATGTGGGGCAGTGCAGCCCTCTGCAAACAGCACCCCGAGACCCAGGGCCTGCTGCCAGGTGGCAACCCGGACCCAATCCGACGCCCTGCTTCGGAGGCAGGGAGCAGGCCGGGCAGGGAGGCAGCAAGGACAGCCTGCGTGATGACAGGTGCGACCCGCGAGACCACCAACGCATGCCCTCGGTGCTTTTAACGCTCTGTGGGGCTTAAGCACGTCTGCGTCCCTGAAGCTAGTAAACCTGACCACGGTCACAAGAACACCTGCCACACTGCAGGCATCATCTCCCAGGAAACACGTCCCAGCCAAAACCAGTCTTCAGGGCAGGGGCTGGGAGCCCCCTCCCCTGATCCAGGTGCCCGGGCTCGGAAAGCAATCGTGACCCCAAGATCACCTGACCTGCAGACGGCACACGGAGTGGGTGCTCAGCCCTCCTCGCTGGCGCCCCCTCCTGGGACCAGACCCTGCAGGGCTGATGCCCCGTGGCCAGCTGCCCACAGCCTGGCTCGGGGTGCCCTGGTGCCTGCCTGCCTGCTCCCGTGCCGAGGGAGCGAAGCTACCTGTGGGTCTGGGAGAGAAGATGAACACCCCAAAAGGGAAGCACCTGCCACATGTTTCGTCGGGCGAGCGGGGCACAGGACCCTCGGCCAATGGAAAACACTCCTCTCGTGGCAGGGAGCGAGCCCTGTCCTGTGAAAAAGCCGCGGCCCCAGCGGTCCCCAGTGCACACCCCGTGTTGGTGATTATCAGGAAGATGGGTAGGCTCAGCCCTGCATGCCCACTGAAGCCCCTCCGGCCCCTGGATGCCCCGCAGCTCATCCAGGACACAGAAGGACAGTCACCAAGCATGACCCGCCCCACACTCCCAGCAAGAGGCTCCTCTGAGAGGAGGCCAGCCCTGCGGGGAGAGTGGAAGGCGGGGCAGCCCAGGGGGTGGTCCAAGGCCTGGATTTTCTTCTTGTGACTCCTGTTCATTCATCACCTTCGACAGCTAAGAGAGAACGAGGGCAGTGGGACTGGGAAGAGGGTGGTGTGGGTGAGTGTTCTGCAGGGTCGGCGGACGCCCGGCTGCAGCTGCTCACTCACTCAGGGTGGCTCAGCCCTGAACTCCTGCCGTGCAGAGCTCCCAAGAGGGGCCTGGGGGCGTCCCAAGCTCGCCTGGGCTCCTTGGAGGACGACACTGCTCCAAGCTCTCCATGTCACCGCTGCGCCCACCGCCTGCCATCTTCTCCATGGCCTCGGGAACCACACACGGCCCCGACCAGCAACGGCCTCCTGACACTTCGTGATGGCAGCGTGGATGGAATGTCTTTCCCAACAGAATCAACTAAATGGCGCGCACAGTCCCCTTGCTTGTGTATGTGTGTGCATGTGTGTGGGCTCACATGCGGCCAGGAAGGAAAAGGGCAGGGCACACAAGCTCTGGTCTGTCCCTACGGCCCTGCCCAGGCCTCAGCCCAGAGGCACACACACAGGTCCCGGGGCTCTCCTGGCCCAGACACACGCACATGCAACTCGCTGTCCCACTGCTCACTCAGGCCTCCTGCTGCACAGACAGCGCCGATCCGTCTGGGTTCCCTGGTCAGGTTCCCAGCACAGCCGCACCCACCGTCCCCTCATCTGCCAGCAGAACGCATGCCCAGGGCAAGCACAGCTAGCCGGGAGCGGCCGGTGAGACAGCCCGCCTGACTGGGTTCTAGCAACTCCCAGTTCCTCTCTCTGCTCTTAGCTGTCTCTTTAAGAACAAGTTCTATCTTAATACTTGGGATTTAATACCGTTAAAGTAGAAAGAACTCACCCCAGTCATAAGAAGCTAGACCACTGAGCCAAGAGCAGGCCGACGACACACTACGGAAGCACGCAAGGCCCGCGCACACGAGCAGCTCCCGCCCCAGGCCTCCCGTGAGGAGACGCAGACTGACCGGCAGCCTTCCTCACCTGTGCTGCAGGATGCCGGGCAGCATCCCTGGCCCCCACCCACTATGGGCCAGCAGCAACGCCCCACCACAGCTCCAGGCCCTGTCCAGCGTTCCTGGAAGGTGAGACAACTCCAGGTGGAGACCCACTGGCAGGCAGCCCGCTCGTGGGGAGGGCAACGGGAGGGTCCCTCACCTGACGCAGGGACCAGGTCCCGAGCTGCCAACGCACCAGGCCCTGGAGCCCAAAGTGGGCACGAGTCAGCACTGGCCCTTCACGGACACAGCCCGGTAGGCGAGGAAAGCAACTCGATGCCGCCAGGCTCAGTGTCTCTGGGTCCCTTCGCGGCATCAATGTGGGGCCACAGGAAACAATCTGAGAAGAGAACTTAACGCCTCAGGTCCCCCTCTCTGAGCAGCCAGAGACTCAGTTTCCAGCGGGCTGACGACACGCCGAGAGCACCGTCTTCCCCCGCCCGCCGAGGCCAGCAGAGTGCAGGGGCCGAGTGCCCGCTACGCCCACCTCTCCTCCGGTCCCAACCAGCAGTAATGCACATGGGGACACATGAAGAACGCCAACCTCGCCTTTCCTCACCGGCGGCCCCCCAGCCTGTGTCAGGGGCCTCTGGATCGTGTGGGACCATGCCCTGCACCCGCCACGGCAAGGGAACTGGCTCCCTCCCACTCCTACGGGGCGCGGGTGGCGGGGTGAGGGACCTTGTGAAGGCCACGAGCTGGGTCCTCCTGTCCACCCCACTCCCCATGCCTCGGCTCCCAGCCCCCAGCAGCTGTTAGGAAGGCCCCGCCGAGATAAAGCTGCGGCGGTGGGGGCGCCCGGCTGTCTCCCGTCCGCCTGCTGGGCTGGGGGGACCCCACTCAGTAAACATCACCTCCCGGCACCTCCGTCCCCCTCCCTGCCCGGGGGCCACTGGGCCAGCGTCTCCATCCGTTGAATCAGAAGAGTCCTTGTAAACGAGTCACGGGTCTGTTTTGATGAGCAGCCAAGGAAGCCAAGCCGGGTTAAGCAGCCCACAGGGGTGCAGAGAAAGGGCCCGACAGGGAGAGCTGCCCCGACGAGAGGCCTGACCCAAACCACCGAAAAGCACGAAGGTCTCTGAGCGGGCGGTGAGCGCTCTGGAGGCGCAGCGAGCCCCGGCCTCCGGGAGCAGGCCGGCCACTCCGAAGCCCCTGTCGTAAGGGTTCCACGTTTTCCTTCCACTCACAAGCCTTGGCTGAGGCGGTGAGGGCCAGAGTGGGTGCAGCCCCACGCCTCCAGACACTCTTCCTCCCCGAGGGTGTCCCCCCGGCCACGCTGAGGACCTGCTCGGGCCGTGACACCTGCTGAGCCAGCCTGGAAGTATGGAAGGAGGAGTCCACACTCAGCTGGAGAACCCAGCGTGGAGGCCTCCTCTGCAGCCCCCGGCGCGCCCTGAGAATGCCCTCCCCGTAGGAGACAGAGCCCAGCATCACTTCTGAGAAGCCTGCAGGAAGAGGCTCTTCCCGGGGCTCCCATTAGCCTGCAGGCTGGCAGGAAGAGGGAGGCAGCCCCACCCTGTGGAATAAAAACTGCCACCACCCAGAGGCCTATTTGTTTTGGAAACATCTCACTAATGAGCAGCTGGGACAGGTGCTAACCGCTTCCTCTATGCCCCCTCTGCAACCCTCAGTCCTGAGGAACCCGGGGAACAGGCCAAAGGGGCCTGTCACAACCAGAGCTGGACTGCCCCAACACGGGGATACAAGTGCGGGATCTGAGGAGGACAGAGCTGCTGGAGAGCCAGCCTGGCAGGCCAGGCCCGCGCCCTCTGCAAATGGCCCTCTGGCAGCCCAGGACAGACTCTCAGCGCAGAAGGCGTGGACCGACAGCAGGCCGCCACAGCACCTTCCACCTTCCATACCGAGCTCCACCATCCCGGCGGGAGAGGAGACGCGAGGGGTGGCCGGGGAGCTCCCGCAGCACCCGGGGGGCAGGAGAGCGGACGAGGTGAGCCAGTTCAGGCCGCGCCCTTCCCGCCACCCCGGGATCAGGGCCAGAGCGACACTCAGCACTGGCATCTGGCGGGGGAAGGTGGGTGTGGCACGACCAGGGGACCGGGAGCGGGCAGGTTACAGATGGAAGGTGCCATCGGCAGGGAATGGGGTCAAGCGGCCTCCAGGGCGCCAAGCCCCTGACCCCTCGACCCCTCGCCTTCCGCCCGAGTCACCCCAAGAGCCAGACCTACTGCAGAAGCCTGGGCTGCGGGGCTAAGGGCAGCCGTGCATCGGGACACAGGGCTGGTTCCTTGCCACAGCAGCACTCCAAGGGCAGGGCAGAGGTGACAGTGACAAGGCGGCCTGGGGGCCGCAGGGTGCGGAGCCCTTGCACTCACTTTTCATGCAGGCACCGCCTTGCCAGATAAGCCCCACCTCACTCTGAGGGGACAGAGGGCCTTCTCCAAGGTGGACACCTCATAAAATCCCACCACCACCCGCTGGGAAGGTTACTGCCCATTTCACAGACAATGAAACTGAGGCTTGGGGAGGTAAAACAGATGACTCGTGAAGCTGTAGTCGGGATTCAAACCCCAAACCATCCAGCCCTCGAGCCCTGTTCCCATCTCTCACCTCCCCAGGTCTTAGCTCAAATGGCACCTTTTCAAGGACACTCCAGAAGCCCTCTACTAAAATGTCTCTCGAGCACCCACCCACCGGATTCCACCCTGCTTCCCAGCATGGCCAGGATCCCTCCGTGGAAGCTCTGCGCCTCCGTGCGCCATCATCCCCGGGACACATATGCAAACCACTGCAGGAAGGACGCACGCATGTTCCACTGCAGGTGACCGTGCACAGCAGCTCTTTCCCACCAGCAAAGGAAACTTCTTCTAAGAGAAGAAAACCGGGTGACGAGGAGAACGTGGCCACGGCCCAAAGCCACACGGCTCCACTCAAACAGGACCATGGGTCACACGTGGCCCAGTCACCCACCAACGACCTCCTCATCCTCTCCTTAAGTATCCGCATTCTATCCTCCGGTTCCAACTGTTCCTAGTCCCATGTCCCCAGGTTCCGTCCCATAGAACAGCCCTGCACACCGCCGGGGGGGACCCGGGCGGGGAGAAATCCTGTGCAGAAAGAAAAACAAACACGAGGAAGACAAAGAACGGCAGGCCCTCCAGCCAAGTCAGCTGGGAACAGCCTGCGCCACCGCCTCTTCCGGACACGGCCACTGCTGGCGGGGGACACGCACAGAAGTCACTGTTGGGCACTGAGACCAGCTCCCAGACCAGCCTGCGGGGCCAGCGCGCCCAACACAGGCACAGAGGGTGGCCCGCCGAGCACACCTATGTCTGGGCTCAGCCTTTCTCCCAGGCCACGCAGGCCCGTCCCTGACAAAATCAAAAACGTGCGCTTGGGTGTGTCTAAGTTTCCAGGACCACAGCAAGGACAATGTGGGACAGGCTGGGACAGGGAGAACATCGACACAGGCATCCCCACAGAGGCAGCCTCCAGCACCCACTCAAGCAAACCCCTCCCAGGCCACCATGAGCTCTGGACAACAAGTCCAGCAGCCAGCGCCCCAGTACCGCCCGGCTTTCCCACCATCCTGAGAAGAGGCCTCGGTGAGCCCAGCAGACAGTGACGCCTGGGGGTGAGAAGCCAGGACGGAGGCTGGAACAGGGAACTGCGGCTGCCCCGGGCCCTGCCCACCCTGCAGAGCCTCTCTGCGGTGCTCAGGTGGGTCCCTGGGGACACTTGCGCAGGGTTCCCTGCAGACACCCCAAGCAGGAGGACAAATGAGAAATGACGCGTTGCCAAGAGTGTACAGGCACGTGGGGCTCGTTCAGCAAGGGCTCCGTGTGACCGAGGCCCTCTTTAAAGGAACTTGAACGCACCCAGGCCCCAGGCAAGCACTGCCACACACCCAAGCCACAGTGACTGCCTGCCTGGAAAGCAGCTGCTCCTGCATGTGCCCTGAAACCACAGGTTCCGGGGCCCACTGGCTGCAGTTTTTCTCCTCGTGCCTCTGTGCCTTTGCACGTGACCTTCCTCCTTCCTGGGCCGCAACCTTTCCTCCTTTCTGCTTGGAAAACTCCTGTGCACCCTCCTGAGCCGCCCTCCCGGCCTGCCCTCTGCCGCCACATCATTTGCTCCTACTGCCCAGCCTGACAGCGCGGACTGTCTTCTCCGTCGGCAACACTGATCCTGAGCTCGGGCTCTGGCCCAGGACACATGGTGAACGCAGTCGGGACTGGAGGTCTCGCGGCAGGAAGTGGTCCACCTCACAGCTGGAAGAGGCTGGGTCACAGCAGCATCTTTCAGGATCGGCAAAAAGCAGGAACAATCCAGGTGTCAGTGGAGAGGCAACACATGCGTATCTCCACACCATGGAATATCATTTGGCAACAAAAAGGACAGTTGACACCAGCAACACCACCGATGAACTTTCACAACATTAAGCTAAGTGAACTGGTCACAGAAGACCACGTGCTGTGATTCCATTCCATTTCCACACGAAATGCCCAGAATAGGCAAATCTGTAGGGATGGAAAGTACATCAGTGATTGCCTAGGGTCAGGGAGGGAACGGGATGCCACTGAACACGAGATTTCTTTTGGGGGTGAGGCGAACATTCTCACACTAAACTGCTGATGGTCACAGAACTCTGTAATTTTACTAAAAATTACTTAATTGTACGCTTAAAGCAAGTAAACTTTATGGTAGGTAAATTATACCTCAATGAGGCTGTTAAAAAAACCCCCAAAACCCTAGAGAATCGAGCAAGCTCAGCCTGGGTGCCCTCATATGGCATTTGACTGCCAGCCACCGTGACGCCCTCCCCAGAGGCCAAGTGCCAAGGGAAAGTCATCAACACCCGGTTCAAATGCCCGCAGAGGTGGCATCCACAGGGCTGGATCCCCTTCACCTGAGCGCAAGATTCCTGCCAGCAGACCCATCAGGCCCGAAAGCCCCCGACCGCATAGCACACCTTGGGCGCTGCCCGAGAGCGCCCACTCCACCGCCCTGCGAAGTGAATCACCAGAGGCCGCGAGGCCTGTCTCCTCTGGCCAGAGCCAGGAGGCCCTACCCTGCGCCTCACCCCACCTCCATCTGCCCCCGGGGGAGAAAAGGAGGTGCTGACGTCAAGGCCCGAGTGGCCCCAGCAAAGGGCTCGCAGGGAGCGGGCTGGGCTAGAGGGCGCGGGCGGGCAGGTCCCTGCAAACCTCACCCCATAGGCCCCCACCAGTCAGGGGCAGAGGAAGTGTGTTTCCTCTTCTATATTCCCAGATGCTGGCTGGGAAGCTCCTGGACCCAGCTTCGTCGGGGAAAATGTAAACCACACGCCTATCATCCACTCACAGATGGCTGCCACTGCCAGTTGAGGACAGGACAAAAGTTCTCTCCACATTACCACGTTCTGCGGGGTGGCTGCCTCGCTGCCCCAGCTCATGCAGCTTCTGCTCTGGGCAAGGGTGCCACCCTGTCAGCTGCTGTCCAGAATGGGTAGAGCCAAGGACCCCAGAGGTGACCTACACAAGAAGCGCAACCTTTTCAAGTTAGAAATTACTTTTGTAAAAAAAGAGGAAAAAAATTACCACACACCTTGGCGCTCAATGCCAAGCAGAGGAAACGTACAGTCAGACGACGGATGCAAGCTGCCCGTCGCAAAACTCTCCTGCAAGTGAGCCCCAGCAAAGTCCAGCAGCAAGCTGTAACGTGCTGGCTTTCTTTCTAGCTTCCCCGAGCAGGTTTCCTGCAGGCCTCCCTTTCCTCACACACGGCAGGGAGAGCTGAAGAAAAGGCTGCCAGCATTACTCAGCAAGGCCCTTTCAGTGACCGGGAAGGTGTGGTCTCACTCGAACATCTGTAACCCACTCTTCTGGTCATAACAGTGATCAGAAGAGGAGGAGGAGGATGCTCCGTCTGCCTACAGCTGAGTCCATACTTTGTCCCCGTGATGGACAAATGCAGAGAAACTGCTTTTCAAAAGAACAAAACACATTAAAAACATGAGAACTCTATTCCAAACAAACCGGTTGACACAGAATGATGTGAATTAATAAAAATATCAAGAAACAGTAAAAAATCACACATTTCCTCAATTCTTCCAGGCTGAAACCTGGCTAAAGGATTAACTGAAGCCCCAGCACTAAGCATGTAAAGGGCGTCGGGCAGGAGCCAGGCCCTTCACGCGCCGCCGGCTGGCTCTCCTCACAAGAGGGGCCCCGTGGAGTGGCAGGTGGACCAGAGTGGGAGAACTGGGGTCTCTGCCGCTCACTCCCTCTGCAGCTGTGAAGTCCAGGCCTCTGCATCCTCATACTTCACAGCAGATGCTCAGTAAACTTGTGGGAGGGACAGAGGGACACCCGGGCCCTCCCAGCTCTAGCATACTCAGACACCACCCTGGAAACATGCTTGAGAAGATCAGAACTTGACTACTGAGACTGTTCCATTTTTTTTTTTTTAAGGGGGGTGGTTCATAGTTAAAGAAATGTTAAAGAATTCGTGATTCACCAAGTCTGATATGCAATCCACCAAGTTTAAAAACACATGCACGAAGATAAGCTAACTCCATCCTAACCCCTCTCTGGAGATCTCTAGTTCCCTTTCAGAACCGCCTACTGCCTACTTTACATCCAGTCGGCTCCTTCCCTCCCCAGAGACCACAGAAGCAGCAGCTCCAAGCCCGTCCCTTTCACAGCTGTCTTCCTCCAACACTGGGCCCGGCCTCCCCGCCACAGGGAGGTAAGTGCTCCGCTGATCTTACCCAGGCAGACCTGACAAGTGCCTCGAGAACCAGACCCTTCTAAGCCTAGCTGTGGTACATTTCTGGTTGTTCACAATGATGACAATGAAGTCCATAAAGCACAGACCTCAGGCAGTTTAAAAAAACGGACTGCTGGTCAGTTTCCAGGCACAGAGTACCTGCTTCTTATGGACATGAGCACATAATAACCACACACAGACAAAATACAATCAGCTGCCCCCTCGGCAACCCAGCTGATCGGGCTGGTCCCTCTGACCCTAAGCCCTGTTAATTCAACTCAGCCAATCAATAGCCTACTCCCCTGAAACGGACTCACGGGAGGCCAGGTAGCCTCCAAAGCAATCCTTCCTGATAAACACAGAAAGCAAGCACCTATGGTTCAAAATAAAACAAACACGGCTGTCTGCCCTCAACTCTTGGTGCCCGTGGGTTACAAAGGCCTCCTACAAGCATCTCTCCTTACTAACAGTAACCAGCATCCACCAATGCCAGGCACTGTGGTAAACGTTTTAGTGGACCCTTCCACAACACGTGGGGCTCACTTGCAGGAGAGTTTTGCGACGGGCAGCTTGCAAGGACCATGATTTCCACTTTACAGATGACTTTTTAAAAGCAGGTCCGGAGAAGAAGTAACCACCTAGAGTCACACAGCTAACAAGCACTGGGGCTGGGAAGACAGTGCTGCCTCTGCAAGAAGCCAGGTGAGCGGCCCTGCCGCGCGGCTGGCCGCCTGCATCACCCACATGCCGCCCTCAGCCCTGCGCCCTGGTTCCAGGTCTACTCCGTCACACTCAGCAACTCTTTGGCCTCTTTATTCATCCTTCACGCTGTCTGGTCTCCCCTGGTCTCCCCCTTCACTAAACTCCACCCAACCTGCCGGGAAGGATGGGTCTCATTCATGTCCCTGACTACGCCAACAGCACCCTCCACTCTGCCTACACCCCGAAAGGGCCTGACAAACACTGACACGAAACGTACATCGGACCTTTCACCTCCCTTCCCGGACTTCAGTGTCTAGACAACCCTCCCACCGGTCGAGGCCAAGGACATAGCAACCGCTCCCTCACTCCCACCCCAAGCTCCCAGAGTAACCTAACTCCAGAGAGGTGCTCTACAAACCAGAGCTGGGCACAGATCGGATGGAGGACCACGTTACTGGGTGAAAAGTGCCAGCCCTTCTCGATCCTCAAAAAGTAAAAAAAAAAAAAAAAAAAAAAAGAGAAAGAAAAGAAAAACAATGATGTTTTTAGGGAGAATAACTTGTTGAAGACGACGTGACCTTCTATACGTTTATCTAACTTCCAGCAAGCCCGACACACACACCGACGAGAGGGAGAGCCCAGCCCAGGCTCCGGTGCTGATGCTTCCTTCCTACCCCGCCCTGCGGCGGCCGCCCGCGGAGACGCCGATCGCACCCCGGCCCCGCCGACCTCGCCCCGGCGGACGTTGGCAGAGTTGGGTTGTTTTGCTTCTTTTCCCTCGTTTTTCAAGGGGATGTTCTCTGCCGGCGTCAAAGTTATCTCTTCCCGAAGCAAGTTCGCCGCGGCGACCGGCGAGAGCAGCCTCCGTCCGACCTCCCCCGCCGCCCGACACCCAGCGGCGAGGTGTGGCCGCCTGCCCGGGGTCGGCTGCCGGGACGAGCCGCGCCGCGCGGGCGCCGACTGCAGGCCGGACGCGGCCCCGCTCCCGGCCCGGCCCCGACCCCGCTCCGGGGAGCCCCGGCCCCGCGCCCAACCCGGGGACGCCCCTCGCCGGCCCGGCCCGCGCCGCCCGGCCCACCGCCCTTGACCAGTGCCGCCCGCGGCGCTCCCCGCGGCCCGTTCCGCGGCTCGGCCCGCCAGCCTCGCCACCCCGCCGCCCCGCCGCCCGACTCACCCCATAAGCCAGTCCATGGCTGCGCGGGGACCGCCGCGCCCGCCGCCCGACTCTCTCGGCCCTCAGCTCGCGGCGGCGGCGGCCGGAAGTAAACACTCGCTCGCTCACTCCCACACGCGCGCCGCGGGCGCCTCCGGAAGTGACGCGAAGCGCGCTGCCTGCTGGGAAACGTAGTCCCTGCCGCCCCTACAGCCCTGTCCCCCACCCACCTCCTGGAGCCTGCGCGGGGATGTCTGTCCCCTGACACCCCGGTATGTCCCCTGACACCCCAGGATGTCCCCACACACGCCGCTTTCCCCTCACACCCCGGGATGTCACCTCACACCCCACTGTCCCCTCACACCTCACTGTCCCCTCACACCCTGGATGTCTCCCCACGTCCGGGATGTCCCCTCCCATCTCGCTGTCCCCCTGCTCCCCATACTGCCCCCTACGCCCTGGCCGCCCCATGTCGCCAGAACGCCGCAGCCCCTGCCCCCTCCTCGGCCACTGGCTTCTCTCCAGGCTCAGTAAGCTTCGCATGTCAGGCTGAGCCGTCAGCTGGCAGCAGGGGAAGTTTTCGGGGACAGGACCGGTACGGTGTTGGGCGCTCCCGGCTCGGCCAAGGGAGCGAGACCCTCTGAGCCCCGCGCCCTCGCATCCCAGCGGCCTTTCCCGTGACCTGAGCCCCGCTCTCTGCCCGTCCCGGCGGCGGCGACCAGCCCGCGACACCCCTCCATCCAGCCTCCTGGCAGCCATGGGGCCCTGGACGCGGGGACAGTCAACGAGACAAACAGGGGTCTGTGGGGCGGCTCCTTCCCCAAGGAAGGAGAGAGCCTGGGGCAGGCGCTGGGCTTTGGCTGCCCTACAGGGCAGATGCCTGGAGGGACGGGTGCCTGTCCAGGGACCACATCGGTCGTGGAAGCCGCTGGCTGAGATCAAGAATGGAGGAGACGGTGCTTGGGACACATGGGGCGCTTGGGACGGATGACACGCTGCGTCCCCACCCCCCCGCCCCCCTGCCCCCCTGCCCAGTGCCGCTGCCCTTGGCCCTAGTCCCGCCCCACCCTACGGCCCCACCTGAGTCTCATCAGCTGCTGCCAGCTGTGCGGAGGTTGCCTGTCTCCCTCTGGTGCCTTGCTGATCATGAAGCTTGTGGGGGAAAACTGCGCACTTGACCACCAGCCACCTGAGATGAAATAATGAGGAAAGACAGAGGGACAAGGGGAATTCCTGTCTCATGTCCCATCTCAGGGAGGAAAAGCACGCAGATACGGGCCAGGGCCTTCGTCTCCACAGCTGGACAAGTGGCCAGGGTAGATAGTTAGGACTTTGCCTGTGGCCGGCCATCTGCAGGTTGCATCTCTACCTAGGACAGTGACCCAGACCATTCTTCCCGAGGACTATGAGCCCCTGGGGACCCTGCCTGCATCCGGCTGCTGTAATCTTCCCTAAACTGTTACCCGAGCTTCGGGCCACCCCCCAGGTTGCATCCATCTTCCTGCCCCGCGACCCGCCCCACCCCCACCCCCCTATCCCAGGTCCCCGCGGTAGCCTGGGCTTCGGGTCCCTGCTCTTCCACTTACTGGCTGGGTGACTTGGAGAAGTTGTTTAATGTCCCTATGACTCAAGTTCTTTATTAGTGGAATGGGAATAATAGTGCCCTAAGAAACTTCATAAGGTCACAGGTGTAGGCTGAAGATGGGGAAGCCGGGAGCTATGACTCAGCGTATTGGGAGTGTGATTCCCCCTGCGCAGGCTGCTTACCTGTGCTGAAGGTCCAACCCCCTTCCCCCGATGGTGGTTTACCGCTGGGTACACCCCACTTTATGGCTTTGTGTCACCCAGTCCATAATGGGCTATTCAGATCACATAGTCATGAGACGTCCCGTGGTCTTATGTACGGTCTGAAGTGGAGCCCAGTGGCAAGTCAAAACTCACATCTCAAAGAATCATGGTTTATTTTGTAAGAGGATGTGGCTTTGCTCCAAGACCCTGGGGCCCTCCTATCTCGTTCACCCGCTAGAGCTCCACAATCTCCACCAAGCACCACTGGATCCATTGAGTCATAAGTGCCATATGGTAGAACTGCTTGTACTGCAGCCTCAGCTAAACCTTCTCCTCAGTTTGGAGCACATTCAAAGCTGGCAAACCCTCAGGTCTCTTGCTAACTAGGTGAGAATAGCACCCTCAGTGAGCACTGGTCAGAGATGATACGTTACCTGCCCAACGTTCATAGCTTTTCTTCTCCCTTCCTCCTCCCACTCCTCCTCCTTTTTCCCAGCTTCCCATGTAGACAGGGTGGCCAATGAGATGGAAGTGGAAGTTGTTGGGTGGCTTCCAGGAAATCCTTTTTGTCTTTCCTCCCCACCCCAACCTGGCCCAGTCTCCTAGCTCCTGCCAATAATAGGAAAATGACGGCTAGAGCTCCTGCAGCCATCCGGAACCATGAGGCATGCTAATGATGGCAGAGCAGAAAGATGGAAAGAATTTGAGTTCTTGCTGAAACTCTGGAACCTCCACAGCAATCCTGAACTTCTTACCTCTGGATTTCTTTGATTGAAAACATCTCAAGTCGCTGTTCTTTCCAGTTTCTGTTACTTGAAGTTAAAGACAATTGCCGGATTGACATATCCATCAAAATGCGTGTGTTCTTCTCAGTGCTGAGGTGCTCAAGGTGTGCTTCACTTTGGAGGGGATGTCCAGGTTACTGAACCTCTAAAATTTCACTTAGGTGTGGCAAGTTCCTAAATTTTCATGGGATCTATCCCTTTGGCAGCCATGTATGTTATTTTAGTGTCTAGAATATCACTAAGTCCTGGGTTCTGCAGCCTATCAACGGGACATCGTCCATATAATGGAACGGTGTGGCATCCTGACATAGTCAGACTCTGCGTGGACTAAACCGTGGTGGAGGGCGTAAGCGCTGATGTGACCCTGCAGTGAGATGGTGGAGGTGCACCCCTAACCCTAGCAAAGGACAGCTCACCATTCCTGGTGCTCTTGGTGTGGGGGTAGGGTGGGCACCGTTGTACTGACTGGCTCCAGGAAGGATACCACAACTGGAAGGACAGCTGTAGCTGTCCACATCATCAGGGCCTTAGACTTGCAATAACCCACTGTCGGTCACCGACAGGCCTCCATCTCCTGCACAGACAACACGTATGAGTGAAACTGGAACGTGACAGGACCTCTGCACCTTGCAGCTCTCTGGCGGTGGCAACAGCCTCTGTGACTTCTCTGGAGATTCAGTTCTGCTTGTGTCCTACTACTTTGGCGGGGAGGTGGAACTGCAGGGTTTTCCACTGAGCCCTCTTTCCATTCATCCATCTACTTGGCAAATAAGTATTGCGTGCCAACCATGTGCCAGGCCCTGCGTAGGTGCTCGGAATGCAGCGGCAGACAAGATGGACCAGAAGTAACCCCCGTAGAGCTTACAGACGAATGGGAGTACACAGTCAATAAAAAAAAAAAAAATCAAGACATATAATACTTTAGGCGGTGCTATGCACTCTGGAGAATGATGACGCCAACGACGGGGACAAGGCGTTCTGGCTGTTACAGGTTGAATTGTGACCCCCCCACCCCCTCAAAAGAGGTATGTTGAAGTCATAACCCCCCAGTACCTCAGAATGGGACCTTACTTGGAAATGGAGAAATTGCAGATTGAATTAGTTAAGATAAGTTCGTAATGGAATAGCATGGGCACCTAGTCCCACAGTGTCCTTATAAAAAGGGGTGATTTGATCACAGAGGGAAGATGGTGTGACGAGACACAGGCCAAGGAGAGGCGTGGGCCAGAGCCTTCCCTCAAAGCCCTCAGAAGGAACCAGCCCCGCTGACACCAAAGATTTTGGTTTCCGGCCTCCAGAACGGTGAGACAACAAATTTCTGTTGCCGTAGGCCACTCAGTTTGTGGTCCTTTGTTACAGCAGCCACAGGACACTGATGCAGACGCCAGCCCTCAACCTTGTCCTTTCCACCAGCCACCCGCCTTCTGCCCAGATACTGCCCAGAGGGGCGCCTGGAGCTGTGTGCCAGCAGGGAGTTCCTGGGCAGGAAACGAGGGGCTTGGTTTTCCCAATTATGCTTTGCTGTAGACTGGGGACGCCCTGAAGACAGGACCTGCAGGCATCCTCCAGAAGGAGTTGTCTTCCACTCTGGGGCGGAGGATGAGGCTTCCAGGATAACAGTGACCACGTGACAAGTCTTCGCCGAGAAAGCTGACTCTCAACAGTGACCCTGGGCACAAGCCAAGCCCTGCTGGATCCTCCTTCTCTTTCACTGTCTCTGGCCTGACCCTGTCTGTCCATCCCACGGACCCACTCACTGCCCATGCTGTGGGCAGAGGGCCCGCCTCTGGCTGCCTTCCCTTGTGTCCGACAGCCGATGGGGGACATGGCCAGTCGGAGATCCAAAGCATCCTTCCCAGTGCTGGGCTGCCTGGCCAGAAGGATACACTTTCTCCTACACCTCGGGGGCTGGAGAACAGTGGCTCCCTCTTGCCTCCTGAGCTGGTTCTCGTGTGTGGGACAGTCCCCAGTGAGGCTGAGGGGGAGTGACAGCAGCACGAGGGCAGCAGAGAGGGCTGGCCTCACGGTGCAGAGGGTCAGCATTGCTTGTCTCAGACAAGCCTGGTGGTCTGCTTTGGGGAAGGCACCTCAGAAAGCCAATCCCCTGGGAGCTGCTAGGTCCTCCCAAGGCACTGGTCCTTCCAAGCCTTCAGCCAACGCCCTCCTGCGGACCCGCGCTGCCGGGCTGGCTACTTCCTCAATTCAGCCTCACGCCCTCCTGGGCAGTGATTGCAGGAAGGAGACCAGGGCTCCTAGAGGGACAGGAACTTGTCCAAAGTCCCCCAGTGAGCAAGTGGAGAGCTGGGATTCCAGAACCCTCTGTTCCCAAGCCCACCCTCTTCCCACTACATTCTGCCTCACAGAGGGGCTCTCCTCCCTGGGACTTGAGAACGGCGGAGGACGTCACCCGTGGGAGCAGCCCGCTCAGCGGCCCTTCTGTCTGGCGGTGGCAGGAGGGCTGAGCTGCCTTGGGAGAGCTTCAGGCTCCAGTGCCCCTCCCCCTGCCCCCTCTGTGGGGCATTTGGCTTAGGCCCTGAGGGGGTGGGCACTGCTGCTCAGGGCCAGGTATCCCTAGAGACACCAGGAATCACTGTCACCTGGGATTACTTCTGGGGCACTTACCACTGGCCAGGGGCCATGCTAATGCTTAATGCCGGCGGCCCCTGGACTCTCCCCTCCCCTGCAGCCTCTGCCCTGTTCCATCCAGCCTTCCCCAGCTCGAGTCCCTGGATTGGCTGGGGCAGGACAGGCTAAGCACCCCTAACCCATGGCCCCTGGCTGGTAGCAGTGAAACGAGCAGGCCCAGGAAAGAGTCAGGAGACTGGGCCATCCTCCCAGCCCTGCCGCAAGCCGACTTTGCCTCACCCTTCTCCATCCAATGGGATGGGGCTACGAGATTGGGGGTCTCCAAATGCTAGATCTGCTAGTCTGCAGGCGCCTAGTGGCTTTTTTTTTTTTTTTTTTTTTTTTTTTTACTTTTTTGTTTTGTTTTGTTTTGTTTTTTGCGGTACGCGGGCCTCTCACTGCTATGGCCTCTCCCATTGCGGAGCACAGGCTGCGGACGCGCAGGCTCCAGACGCGCAGGCTCAGCGGCCATGGCTCACGGGCGGAGCGGCACGTGCGATCTTCCCGGACCGGGGCACAAACCCGTGTCCCCTAGCATCGGCAGGCAGACTCTCAACCACTGCGCCACCAGGGAAGCCCCACCTAGTGGCTTTTACTGATCAACCTGGTGCCTGCTCTGATCTGTGAAGACCCCATTTAGTCAGCGGGGGAGGCCGGCTCTGCGGCCATAAAGCCTTGTTCCCAGAGCAGGTTGCTGAGCAGTGCCCTGAGCAAGGTCTGAGGGACTTCCTGGTCATCCTGAAGTGTGCGCGTCTACCTGCTGACACTCGCCATGGGCTGCACTGTGTCCCGCCCAAAATGATATGCCAAAGTCCTGACCCCCAGTGCCCCGGAAGGTGACCTTACTTGGCAATAGGGTCTTTCCAAATGAAATTAGTTAAGGTCATGAGGGTGGGCCCTAGTCCAATATGACTGGTGTCCTTATAAGCGGGATATTTGGACACAGACACACACACACAGGAGAATGTCACACGCGAACATGAAGGCGGAGATCAGGGACTCTCAGTGCCATTGCCCTGCTGGGCAGTGGGGGCAGGGGCAGACCCCCAGCGGAGGGGGACAAGTGTGTATATCTGCTCAGCAATGGGGGGGATTTGAATGAGGCCATGCACCTAAGACTGGGGGAGCCGTGGACACACTTGCAGACCAGGGCAGGGGCACCTTCCAGGGAGAGAGAAGGACTTGCAGAAGGAGGGTGCTTGGTAGGCCGCTCAGTGGAGGTGAGTGCGGGTGGGGGCCGCTGGAGGAGACCAGAGACTGGAGGCCTGGACGTGGGCGTCACCATCCAGATGAGGGGTGCAGGGAGTGGGGCTGAAGTAACAGTCAAGAGCCATAGCCTGTGCTGCTTACTGGAGGGCCGTGGGGTGAGGGCGGGGAAGGGAGGTGAGGGGGTGTGGGCAAGGGGCAGGGGAGGAAGACGAGAGGCCAGCTAGACTGTAGGTGGCACCCAGCATCTGGGCCTTTCCGGGTCTGAAGGCCAAGGATGAAATCTGGCTGGAGACACAGCTGTGGCTGTTGACTGCAGAGGTGTCTCTGAGGGTGTGGCGGTGGGGCTGGGAGGCCCGGAGCAGGTGGAGGCTGTGGGCAGTTGAGGCTGCAGATGGGCCAAGGGCGAGGCCTCAGAAGGAGGGTGGGGGCAGGGAGCCGTGGTGCTGGAGTCCGCTGAAGACCCGAGCTCCCAAGCCACGCTTTCCTCCCAGCCAGCAGGGCCCCCGGGACGTGTGGAGGCTGGGGGTCCCGGCCCGCGAACCGGCCGCCCCTCCCCGGGCGCGGGCAGCAGGTGGCGCTGCCGGGCTGCTCGCCCGGCTCCGGGAGCGCGGGCTGGGAGAGCCCGAGGCCGGAGAGGAGCTCACCGTGCGCCCCCGGAGCGGGCAGGCCTCTACTCTCGTGTGGCTCGGCCCGGGACGCCGGGAAGGGCGCTCGCCTCGTCCCCGCCCGGCAGGTGTTTGCCCACCTGGGGCCGGGCCGGGGGCGGGGGCGCGATGCCCTCGGGCTTGGCGCGAAGCAGCTGCTCGCCGCGCCCCCCTCCACTCGCGGCCCGGGGCGCGCGGAGGGGCGGGAGCCCAGGGGCAGCGGAGCTTTGAGGATGAAGGGCGCCGCGGCGGGCCCGGCTGGCGGCGTCCGGGAGTGGGCGCGGCCTTCCCGGCGTGAGCTCGGTGCGAGCGCGCGGAGCACCCACCACACCCAGCCTCCCGGTCCCGGGAGCCCGGGGCTGGCCCGGCTGTGCGCGCCGGTAGGGTGGGGTCTGGGCTCCCAGGAGGGGGACCCCAGGGACCGGAGTGTGATGGGGGCGCTTCCGGAGGTCCCAGAGGCCGGCTGCTCCCGCCCCAGCCAGGAGGCTCTGGGCGCCCCTACACCTGGGCTGACGTCACCGCCCAGCGGGACACCCCCGCGCCCACGGCCCCCCCCCACTGGAGGTGCAGCCGCATCCTTCCCCTCGGGGAGGAGCAGGGCAGCCAGCCACCGGCTGGGTGAGGTGAGGCCCCCGACCGTACCCTCCCCCAGCCCGTCCTTCGACCCCAAATCCTGCCCTTCCCGGAGTTTCCTGTTAGGGTTGCCTCACGGGGAAGGGCCTTATCGGCTGCTCCCACGCCACCCCCTTGTTCCTGATCTGCCCTAACGCCTGCCGCCCAACTCCCCATGGCAGACCCCCAGCAGAGGCCAGGAGAGGAGGGACTGGCGCCTGGATGGGGGAACCTCAGAGAGAGTGAGGTCTGAAACTAGGTGTGAAATCACTTGCAGGGGCAGGGGGTGGGGGTGGGGGTGGGGGGGAGATACTCGGGGAGGGAGCCTGGGGTTCTCTCTTCCACCTCTGGGCCCACGTGGAGTCTTAGTCCTGCAGGCCTGTGGTTGCCCAGTATTGGCCTAGATGTCCAGAGCCCGAGATACGTGGGACCCCCATAAGCTGCAGCGTGTCCTGGGGCAGGTGGGCAATGCCGCTGAGCCAGGGAGGTTCTGGTAGACGGTTCAGGTAAAGGTGCAGGGGCCGGAGCCTCCTTCCTGCCAGGCCTAATTTCCCTTGATGCCGGGTCCCTGCGGAGTATGTGTGTGTGTCGGGCCGCCGGGGGTGGGGGGAGGGTGGGGGGGGGGTCTCCAGCGCCAAGGGCTTGACTGGGGAAGGGGCAGAGGAAGGAAATCTCATTTCTGCCGGTCCTGGGAGGCATCGGGAGGAGGGGCCGCTCTGCTCTCAGGTCACCTGGGAGCCGAAGGCTGAAGCCAGGCCGTGAGCTGTGGCTGGCACTGGTCACCATCCTGTCCCAGACCCCCACCCCCACCACGCCCTCCCCCGCCAATGTGGGCATTGGGCTGGCTGGACTTCACCCTGCTTCCCCAAATGTTTCCGGGTGTGAACACCCACTGGACGGGCGCGCTCTAAAATGGGGCTTTGTTTCCTCCCTTGGTGTCTGGCGCTCAGGCCCTTTCTCCTCCCACCGCTCTCCAGGACTTCGGCCCCTCACCACCCACCCTCTCCCTTCCCCCCACTTCTATTTCAAGCTCTCCTTGGCTATTTATAGCTACCTCCGCCAATTGCGTCAGGCTGAGTCTGGCTTCCGCCCGCCCGGATGCCCATGGTGCCAACACCGCCATCCCGGACAGTCACCTGCCCTGCTGGGCCCCCGCGGAGGCCCCAGGTGTGCAAGCGGGGAGAGCGCCCTGGTTGGGGTTGAGGCGCCGGCGAGGAGCCCCGGGAGCGCACGTGCTGCGGCGGGTGGGCGGGGTACCCCGCTTAACTGACGGGGAAAGGGGCAGCTTTCCCTCTGTTCCCAGAGTTGCCCGGCTGGGCTGCCCTGAGGAAAGGCCTTCGCAGCTCTCGTCTCACATGTGGTGTTTGCACAGAGACTGAGAAACCGAGGTCCGCCTGCGGCAGCCTCCCGGAAGCCTCCCCTCCCCAGCGCCCCCCCCCCACCCCCGCAGTTCCCCAGGCCGGAAAGTTTGAAAGCCTGGAGGGAGCTCCCCCAGGGACCTGCCTAGAATTGGCCAAGCCTGGCCCTGGCGTTACCCTGACCGGCAGCTTTTCTGTCTTTGGCGTGGGGGGGGGGGCGGGTTCACTTGTCCTCCCCGTCCCCCTCCCCAGCTCTTGCTCTGGGAACTGGTCGCCTATGGCAGCCTCTTTGCCTCCCTTCTGCCCAAGACCAACTTTGGTCCCGTCCTCAGGGGGAGCCACTTCTTTCTTGCCCCCAACCCCTTCTCCCTTTCTAAAGCCATCACCACATAATCAGGGCCCCACCACTCTTTCAAAAAGACCCCATGTCTAAAAAAGACCCCATGTCTGGAGACCCCCAACCCCTGGGCCAGAAGCAGATCTTGGGACTGCCTTTTACTAGTCTCGACACCCCTGCCCCTGCCAGAAAGGATGAGGTTTCTCCGGGGGCTCAGCCTCATGAGCCCCCACTGACTGGGTGGGCTAGGCACCCACAAGAAGCCCTGCTGGAAGTCAGCCCCACCCCCAACTGTCTGCCCAGCACCCAGCCCCCTCCCTTTCTGGGAGAATGGGACACCAACTCCCCATTTCCATTCTTCAGGCCTCGAAGTCTCCATGGCTTCTCCTGGATGGCAGAGGGCCTCTACCCTGCTCAGGATGGACCACTTTTCTGCAGAAGAGATGAACCCCACCCCCAGCCTGCCTGCCGTCCAGAGCCACGCAGAGCCATGCGTCCCTTCCCATCCCTTGGCCAGAGGCGGTCAGCTTCCCAGCAGGGCACAGTCCCACCTCTGCCCTCTCCCCACACATGCCCCAGCCTCTCCACATGCAGCTTGGCCTCCGGAGGCCAAACCACCACCCACAGCCTTACTGAGAAGCGACCCTCTTCACTCTTGCCCTGCTCTGAGCCCCAGCAGTTCTGAGCCTCAGGAGCGCCTCGACAGATCCAACCACAGAAGCAGGGTCTGAGCTAGACGGGGCCTGAGGGGCCACTGAGGCTGAGCCTGACCCTCTGGGGGACATTGGAGAAGTTGCGCCTTGAAGAGGGTTGACTGGGTCTCTACAGTGGTGTGCAGCTCCAAGACTGGTAGTTTATGGTTTATTCATTGAACGTTCACTGGGCACCTTCTTTTTTGTTTGTTTGTTTTTGTTTTTGCAGTACGTGGGCCTCTCACTGCTGTGGCCTCTCACGTTGCGGAGCACAGGCTCCGGACACACAGGCTCAGCGGCCATGGCTCACGGGCCCAGCCACTCCGCGGCACGTGGGATATTCCCGGACCGGGGCACGAACCCGTGTCCCCTGCACTGGCAGGCGGACTCTCAACCACTGCGCCACCAGGGAAGCCCCACTGGGCACCTTCTTTAGCAAGGACAGGATGCCTATGGTCCAGTGGGAGGATGGAGGTAAGCACACAGCTTTAATATACGGCCGACTAATAGAGGTGCACTAGGTGTGATGGAAGGTTACTACTCACCCACCTTCTTCCCCTCCCTCCCTGCCTTCCTCCCATTTACCCATCCTTCTACCTCCTACCCAGCCATCCATATATCCCTATTCACCCATCCACTCCTTAATCACCCATCCATGCAACCAGTCACCCATCCATCCATCCATCCATCCATCCATCCACTCTCCCTCCCATCCACTCACCACTCATTTATCTACCCACTCACCCATCCACCCACTCCTGTAGTGTAAATGCCTGATAATTAGCTTTTTTGATTGTAAAGTTAGTGCCTGACACTAAGCTTTTGATTGTTGAGGCATTCATCTCAAAGACATCTATCTGGGGCTTCCCTGGTGGCGCAGTGGTTGAGAATCCGCCTGCCGATGCAGGGGACACGGGTTTGTGCCCCGGTCCGGGAGGATCCCACGTGCCGCTGAGAGGCTGGGCCCGTGAGCCATGGCCGCTGAGCCTGTGTGTCCGGAGCCTGTGCTCCGCAATGGGAGAGGCCACAACAGTGAGAGGCCTGCGTACCGCAAAAAAAAAAAAAAAAGACATCTATCTGGAATAAACACAATGCCAACTACACAGCTAAAGAGCCAGGCTGCCCCACCCATGAGGGTCCCCATGCAGAAAGCCGTGGGTGACCTAGATAACTGACCCCTTGTGTGACCCCGTGTTTCCCTTCCCTTATTCCCACTCATGTCTTAATTTACCAATAAAGAGTGAACCCGCGAAACCCTAGGCACCCCCCACTCGAACCCACTACAAGCAGAGCCCCAGGCCCACACTCTGTCTCTCTCTACCGGTGACCTCTCTGTGTGACCCCAGGCGTACTGTGTACCTTCAGGCCCGGTAGTTAACCTTGTTTTTTCAAAGTTCCCTGATGGTCTTTGCTGAGATGTGTGCCACCAAATGTGTGTCCTAATTATGGGGGCGTCCACAAGTAAGACAGGCCCAGGCAGGGGCCGCGGGCATCCCTAGCCCATGGCATCGTGGTCTATAGGCTGAGACCAACCGCAGACAATCCCATGACACCCATCTACCCCCGTCCCCCGCATCCCAAACCCATCAAGCGCCTAAAGCTCTTGGCCTAGGGGGGCCACAGAGGCAGAAGCAGGGGTGCCTATAGCATCTAGGAGACCTGGTGTGGTGGGGACCAGACTGTGGTGGTCCAGAGCAGGGGGGAGGCCAGCCCCCAGGGTTCAGATCTGGCCTCACTACCTGGCTTGTTCAGCGCTTGGGCAAGTTGACCCCTGGGAGCCTGGGGGATTCGGAGTCTTCCACTGGCCCCAGGGCCCCTGCTGGGTACCCCACCTCCCTCAGGGTTAGGTGCTGCTCCAAATGGCCGTCAGCTTTTTCCAGTCCTCCTTTCGTTGACTCCAGGGGGCTGCCAGAGTTATAAATAGATGTTCTCGAGCTAAAAATAGCCTTGCCAGAGAGGCAGTCAATGTGTCTAGCTTTTGGCCTCTTTGAGGACTCCTGCGGATGCAGGCTCAAGGACCCTACCTCCTCGGCAGCCCTGGCCCTCCTCCCGGCCTGGCCCTTGCACTTTCTCTTGCTTCTTGAAACCACACATTTACTACACGCGCATGTGTGTGCTCATATAACACGTGTGTGTGGTCACACACACATGCACAGACACAGGTCTGGCTGGTGTCACTGGTTTGGGCTACCTGCCTGCTTGCAAAGGGGGAGGGTCCCCAGGATAAGCAGGCCAAACCTCCGGAAGGGTCAGACCCCCTGTGGGGAACTTGCAAGGCATTAGCCAGAGGACCCTGGCGCCAAGGGCACAGACCTGCTGGGGAGGCTGCCCAGAGACTTGGGAGGTGAGGGTCCCAGGAAATTCTGAGAGTGGTGCCAGGCACAGAGCAAGCGCTTAGCATGTCAGAGCCGTTGTTATAGTAACATCCAGGCAAACTTTGGAGTGGCCCAGAGGAGTCAGGTCTAAAATGTGTCCCATGAGAGCACTGCACGGATGCTCAGAGCTGCAGCTGTAAACACACGTGGGCCGGGGAACCTCAGCCCCGCCGCACTGACACTGCAGTCTCTGCAGCCCTGGCAGTGAGGGAGGGAGGGCCTGCAGGGGGGCACTGGTGCCAGGGAGAGGAAGCCGGTGGCTGGGGACACACATCAGTACTTCCCACCAGGTACCCTTGTGTGCCTTTGGGCTTTGAACCTGCAATAAGTAATTTAAACAATAGCGTCAAAGCCAGTTGTAGACACTCTGTATAGCTAGACCCCCATTTCTGTTGGGAAGGCGAGCTGTGGTGTGGTACGTACGTGCGTGTACCCACACGCTGCTCACACGTGCACACACATGGAGGTGTGCAGGGAGCTGTGGAACTATTCCCGGTGGTTATTTCTGGAGAGTGGGGTAGGGGCAGCTGAGGGGCGAAACTGAGTCTCCATTTTATACAGTTCTAAGTTATTTAAATTGTCAGTAGCCTGAAACAACAAAAAAGGCTGTTCTACATCGTACACCTGCCCCTTCGCCACAGCAGGCCCACTGTGTTCTGGGTTCGGGGCTCTGAGCAGTGAGTCGGGGGCAGTCTGACCCTCCAGGCCCCACACCCCAGCCTCCTGGCCCCAGGAAGCCCCTCTACACCACCGCCCACCAGCCCAAAGAAGGAGGCAGCCAGAGGCGTGGAGAAAACATCCATCTCAGGATTTATTACAACACATCGTTTCCAAATACAAAAGGGGACAGGACAGGGATGAGAGAGCGGCCGCGCTGGGAAGGGGTTCTGAGGTGGGGCAGCCCAGTCCAGAGGGACCGGGAGCCATGCGGGGGGACCTGCCACCTCTCCTCCGCTGGACTTTCCAGCAAATAATAGGAGGGGGCTGGGTCCATTCCGGGGGATCCCTGATGCCAGGGCACTGGGCCGGCAGGAGGGGTGGGAGGGCCAAGAGAGACTTGGAGAGGGCTGGGGCCCTGCCCCCTCCCCTCCCCGCCTGGGACAGTGAGTGGAAGTGACCAGGGAGGGGCTCTTGCCCGGTGCCTAGTGCCGCCAGCATGGGGGGCAGGGGGCGGCTGAGGCAGGACCTTCTCTCATCACAGCTGCTCACTTCGACCAGCGTCTCAAGAGCAACAGCCTCCACGCGCCCTAGGACAGAAGCCACAGGGGCTTCAGCCCTGGACAAGGACGGAGGGAGGGGAGAACGGGCCGTGGGACCTGCCCCCAGGGTGGTGGGGCCCAACCAGTGGCCCTGAGCACTGTCTCCTGGACAGCTTAGGGGTAGGGCGCGGAGTGGGGACCAGTGCATCCTCCACACCCGGGGTCACCTCAGAAACACAACGCGATAGACAGACAGGAGGCAAATTTACATAATCAATAATAATAATAATAATTAACCAATAGTAATAAATAGTTAAACCTCTAGTCCATAGATTGCAAATACAACAATGATAGCTTATGTTCTTGGGGGAGGGGGTGGGGACAGAGGGAACAGGAACAGAAATTTTGTTCAAAGGAGGGATGACGGGACATAAGGCGGGGGTCAAAAGAAGACCAAATAGAAGAAACAGCCAGAGGGCAGCTGGGGGCAGGCACGCCCCCCCCCCCCCGCCCCCGCCACGCCTGCCTGAGGACTCAGTCCTGCCCAGGCCACCCCTTCTGCCAAGCCCCTGGCCTCTCTCCAAGGTGACCAGCCCCCACTCCTGGACACTCTAGGACATCTGAAGGTTGGGGGACACCCACTCCTGCCTCCAAAAGCCTTGGGTCCCACTGACCGGGGAGGGGTAGCTGGGGCTTTTCTCCTGCCCTCACCCCCAGGCTGGCCCACCTGGGCCAAAAAGCCACCTGGGAGTAGGGACTGGCATGTCACCTTGAAGATACCGGGGAGGCTTCAGAGAGGAGAGGGGTGTACAGGGGTCTCTCTCCTCCGAGGTCCCTATGGAGGTTGGGCAGACGTGGGGGACACCTCCTGCATCTGCTCACATCAGGGATCTTTACATGGAGGAGGCCCTCCCAAGCTAAGGCCCCCACCCCCGGAGGCACAAGGGTCTGCCAGGCGCTGACTGCCCCCTCCCTCTGCAAGGCAGCCACTCCTCCCAGAGGGACCTCCACCTGCAGAACAAGCCCCTAAATCTATCTGCCTCCTCTGACCAGCGGAGCCAGCACTGGCGGCCCAGCTCCTCCAGCCTGCCACCCCCAGGGTCCAAGCTCCCCCTCCTGCTGGCTCTCCCACTGGCAGCTGGCGCTAGGGGGCACCGCCAAAGCGGAGGAGAGGGCAGCAGCCTCCCCTCGGGCAGGGGTGGGGGCATTCCACCTGCAGTCCCTGCCCTGTGGACCCATGTCATCTGACACTCGGGAGCCCCCTTCACCGCGCCCCTCCCCTCTTCCAGACCCCAGTCCTCTGAACACCCTGGGCCCCCAACACATGCCAGACAACAGGCACGGGGGCATGGGCGGCGGGGGTGCCCTCTAGGGCACGAGACCTGGTGCCCGGAGCTGGCCTGGAGCTGGCCGGGGGTCTGGCGGTGTCTTCTCCGCTCCCGGGACACCTCCTCCCACCTATGGCTTTACTGAAGCGCCCGGAAAGGAGCAGAGAAGGAAGAGAAAGAGGAGGTCGTGGGGGGGGGGGGGAGGGGCAGGGAGGTTCTGCGGCTCAGTTTGTGGCAAAGGTTTCTTTTATCTTTTTTTCCCCTTATGTAAAAAGTGCACGAAAGCTCAGCAGCCTCTTTGCAACGGTCAGCAGTGTTTCCGGGGGGAGGGGGGAGGGGGGAACCCCAGGCCTGGCACCCCAGCTTGCAACTGAAGGTGGCCTCATATTGCTTAGAAACGTGGGTTTCAGTTTAAATACCAGACAGTAAAAATAGAGCTCCGAGGACCGCCCGCACTGTTGCCAAATCATTGCCAGAATGAACAGCTTAAATAAATAAAAAATTGAAATATTTACTTCTCGATAAAAATCGCAGTAAAACCATTTACCTTTCATTGCATTATATATAATATGTATTTATAGCGGGCCCAGCCGAGGGAGGGCAGCGGAAGGGCTGGGGGCGCCGGGTCCCCGCGGAGGGGCCGCTCCCGGCCGCGGTCAGGACACCTCGATGACCTCCGCACTGCCCGAGAAGCTGGCCTGCTTGCCCAGGGCGGCCCGTTCCTCGCCGCGCGCGCGCCCCTCCACCATGCCCTCCTCAAACTCCATCTGGCAGCTGCGGCGCTTGAACTGTGTCTCCGGGGCCGGCTCGTCGGGCCAGCCGGTCCTCGCGTCCCGGGCCTCGGGCCTCGCCGTCTCCCGCCGCCGCAGGTCGCCGCCTCCCGCGCCCGGCCCGCTGGCCCGGCCGAAGGGTGCGAACCGCGCACCGCCCGCGCCCTGCGCGCCCTCGGGGCTGCAGCACCAGGGCCCGTCGGGGGACGGTGTGCCCGGGGAGTCGAGCGGTGGCGCCCAGCCGCCAGGGCCGGCCGGCTGGCTAGGGCCGGGCAGCCCAGGCGCCGACAGGGCCGAGAGGCCGAGCCGCGGAGTCTGCCGGGCGGCGTCACCGAAGTTCAGGCCGAGGACGGGCACCGGGGAGCCGGCTAGGGGCCGGGGCCGCCGGCGGAGCCTGGGGCGTGGCTCAGGCGGCGCGTCCGGGCTGTCGGGGCTGGGGGAGGGCAAGCTCAGCACGCCCCCCGATGGGCTGTCCAGTTTGCAGAGTTTGGAGGCCTCCCCGGGGTCGGGGGGCCCGGGGTCTTCGGGCTGCCGGCTCGGCGCGTAGGCCGACTTGATGTCCAGCGAGAAGGAGCGCTTGAGGCGGTTGGTGTCCTGGAGGCGGTCAGAGGAGAGGTGCAGGCCACGCAGGCCCTGCTGCAGCACGCTGGTGGCCGGGGCGGGGGCGGGGGTCTCCCCACACCCCATCTGTGCGCCCTCCCTGGTGGTGGTGGCCGCTGCGCTCCCGGTGGCAGCACTCTCTGAGGTAGGTGGTGGCAGCGGCGGCAGTGGGGCGGCAGGGCCCGGGAGCGGCTCCAGGGTCCCAGGGTGGGACGCCCCGTCGCCCTGCAGGGCGGCCAGCAGCTTCAGGCTGCGTTCGTACTCCAGCAGCTGGCCCAGGAAATTGAAGTTGGGCGAAATGGACGGGCGACGGTCCTTCACGAACCTGGGGTGAGAGCCGCTCAGTGGGGGCGGGGCTCCTGCCACGCCAGGCTGCCCACCTGACTCTCCCCTGCCCCCACTGCCCACTCTGGGGCACAGAGCTGATGTGCAGACCCAAGTGTGCCGGGGCTAGGCTCAGGCCCCCATCCGCAGCTGGGGCAGCCAAAGGTGGGTGCCCTTCACTGCTGGGCCCATCCAGTGGCTAGTGGTAGAGAGGGGAGGGACCAGGCCCAGGAGGGAAGGAGGGGCTACCTGTAGGCGTCATCGGAGGACATGCCCATGGTCTTCATGATGTAAGCGATGGCGATGGTAGCAGAGCGGGAGATGCCGGCCAGACAGTGGACGATGACTTGGCAGCTGGACAGCTTGGCTTTATCTGGGGGCAGGGGGACCAGGTGAGGGCTGGGGCTGCAGTCCTTCCCTGACCCCAGGTTCAGGACCCCTGGGACACAGCACTTCTGCCCTCCTGGCCCCCTGCTTCCAGCCCTCCCCCGGGACTGGGCAGGAGGGTGCTGTCCACCTCACCGATGAACTCGATGGACTTGTCCAGCCAGGGCAGCAGCTTTTCACAGTAGTTGTCATTGATGGGAATGCGCAGGAAGCGGCTCTCACAGATGAAGTCAGGCTTGGGGCAGGAGTTGCTGGCATTGAGGACGTAGCTTATTCCGTTTTGGGTCATCAGATCCTGGGAGGGTGGGAGAACAGGTTGCAAGGGGGTGCTGCTGGGCAGGAGGCCCGAAAGCTGGGATGCTCTCGTGGTGGGAGCCTGCAGGCCCCATGCGGGGAGGAGGGGAGAGTTGGGGAGGGGCGGGTGAGGAGGCTGCCGGGCCCTGAGAGCCCCACCTGTGGCCTGGCCTGCCGTAGGCTCCCAGGAATTTTACGGCTGGGCTGCCTGGGCGGTGGCTTTACCCTCTTCCCTCGTCACCATTTTTAAAACACGGGGTTCTTTCAGGGCTGGCCAGGGGCCCAGTGACATCAGCAGTTTGGCATGTGGGCTGCACTGCCAAGGGGGCAGGGAGTTGCCTCTCCACCCAGCCTGGCCAGGCCCTGCCGGAGCCCTGCTCCGGTCCTGCCAGGCCCCCTTGGGTCCTCCCGCGCCCCCAACCCGTGCTTCCCCCACACCTGTGTGCATCCGTCATTCCCCCAGACCAGCCTAGGAACTGCTTTGGGCTCCGGTGGTGCACGCACCTTGTTCAGGACATCCTTCTGGGAGCCCAGGTAGAGGTGAGGCAGGATGCGGGTCAGGCCCACGCTGGGCACGGGCAGGCAGGGCTGGGAGAGGCTCATGGGCAGCAGGGCAGCAGGCTTGCCCTCACAGAGGCCGGGGAAGCAGGAGGAGAAGGTGGCAAAGCCCCCTGCCGGAGGAGAAGGCGGAAAGACGGAAAGACGTGCGTCGGGCGGGGGGCCGGCTGGGGCGGGGGAGCCAGGCCACCCACCCCACCACCGCGGCTCAGCCACACCCACCCGGACGGCCAGCCCAATCGGCGAGCCTCGGGCCTGAGCACCTGGTCTCCGTGCTGGTACAGGAAGGCCATTCTCATCGCAGCGGGGGCGTGGGCTGGCACATTTACATCACCTGCCCCTGCGCTAATTCCTCCTCACACTAATCAGGGGCTGGCCTCGCTGAGGACGCCGCTGTGATGCCCATAAAAGTCGGGGCCCATAAAAATGATGGGCCCTGCACGCGCAGGGCCCACAGAGGGGCGGGCTCAGAGGCCACGGGGGTCTTCCTGCGGGGGTATCACCAGCCCCTTCACGCTGTGGCCTGGGCCAGGCTGGGCCTTCCTGCCTCCCCCCCTGGGCTGATGCAATCCCTCCCTGCCTCCAATTGGCCAGGAGCCCCGGGCCAGGCCTGGATGCCAGGACCAGGAGGCAAGGGCTTCTGAGGGCCAGCCCGCCCCCCCCACACTGGGCATGACATCACCCATTGGAGCTAGCACAGCCGGCAGGGGCATTTGCGCTCAGGTTACGGCTCCATTCCACCCAGCAGGGGACTACGGAGGAGCAGAGGCTGGGCTGAGAGCTGGGAACGCTGGGGACCGGCAGCGCGCAGGCCACGCGCTATCACGTGGCTGGCATGTGTCCTGCCGCCTTTCCCGCACGTGTGCGCTGGGCCAGATTGGTGGAGGGAGACCCTCCGCTGGCCAGAAAGGGCTGAGGGGGGCCCACGGGCACACGTCTGACTCTGCGAGTGACTGTGGGCCTCAGTGTCCTGGTCCTGTGCGCCCCAGGCATTGTTGTGAGGCTTAGGGAAGAGGACCAAGAAACCACTGGGCCAAGGCCTACCCCATCCCGCGGAGGAGGCAGGGGAGCCAGGCAGGTGCCCTGTGCTTTCCTGCCCTGCCCCACAGACACAGCTGGTGCCAGAGACCTGGCTGATTCCGGAGGACAGAGCTGCCTGGTGGCCTCAGGCTTCGCCCCGGTCCAGCTCGGTGCCCAACCAGAATGCCTGACGTGTGCACTCCCTGTGCCCCCAACAAAGGCTTGACCTTGGGGGGCCACAGTGGTGGGGGACCTCCAGGCTAAGGGTGTGGAGGTATAAGCCTTGGAGGGAAAGGGGTCCCTTCCTCAGAAACCTGCTGGCTGGACAGGGAGAGGCAGGTGACTGACAATGCCGTGGCTCTCAGGTCCCCAGGAGGGGAGGTGGGCTTAGCTGGGTGCCAGGATGGGCCCCAACTCACAGTCCAGAGCCAGGGGCCCCTTGGATACTCCTGCTGGAGGACAGCGCCCGCTGGGGACGGGCAGGGTCTGCACCATCTCTCCCAAGACTCCTCTGCCCCGGTTCCCCTACTCTCTGCTCTCTCAGCGGCGCAGACAGAAAAGTATGGGGGTGGGGGAATTCCATCAGGAACCTCCCACCTAAAGAGAGTCTCAGAGCAGGTGCAGAGACCTGCCAGCCTTTGCTGCAATTCCTGGAACCCCCAGGAACCCGCTCCAGGCACAGCCAGGCAGCTTGGGGTGCCCCCTACAAACCCCCTATAGACACCAGGTCTGGTAGGGCCTGAGACTCCAGTCCTTCCGCGATTTCAGGGCCACCCCAGGTTCTGGGGATGGGTGACAAGGGAGGATGCCAGCAGCCCTGGACCCTCTGCAGGTCCCGCACCCCCACCCCAGCCCGGACTCTCAGGGCCTCGCCAAGGGCCCTCAAGGGCATCTTCCTTCCGGAGGGACCCCCCACCCCCACCCCAACCCCCTGCTCTCTCTGCCTTGCAGGTCAGGGGAAGCCACACGCAGCTCCCAGGCTTCACAATGAAACCCCGAACCCGCACAAAAGCGCACGTCCTGGGAGGACTCCCGGCCCCACCCGCCTCTTCCACCACGCGCTCCTTCTCGGACTGGGGCGGCGCGCCCGGGAGCCCCCACCGCCCCGCCGCGGTCCCGGGCTGGGGCCGCACCCACCCTCCGCGCAGGGGCCGCTCCCTCCGCCGTCTCCGACCAGGGTCCGAGGGCGGCGCGCGCGGGCTGAGCTGCCTGCGGCGACATCACCAGCCCGCATTCCGCAGGGACGCGCACCGGGGCGCAGCCGGCTTGGGCAGCACCGCCCGCCGCTTAAAGGGCTAGGCTCCCTTTCCCATGCCAGCCCCCACCGGACGTCACCAGCGGAGCAGCTGTGGGGGGAGGGGCGCGGCAGCGGTCACGGCAGCCGGTTCTGGGCCCCGGCACGGCCCGCCCCCACGGCCCTCCAGCAAACCTCGATGTCCTGGAGCTGCCTTCTCTCTGGCTGTGCCCCACCCACGGAGGGGGCCTGGTCCTCCCTTCTGGCTTCTGCGGTGCTGGTGATCCCCGAGAAGAGACTCACTACCCCTTTTTGGGCGGGCAGCATCCCTCTAACCCCCTCAGCCTTGCCCTGCCGTTCTCGCTGGTTCAGGTGGGCACCGTGGGCCAGGCCAGGAGGCTGTCCCCAAGTCTGGGTCCTGATCTGGTGTCACTGTGAGCCTTCCTCAGTGAGGGGTCATGGCTTCTCCCTGGCTTGGCCCTCAGAGAAATGGGAGAGAATACTCTAACCCTGCAGGGTGAGGCAGTGCTTGCTGAGGCTGAGTGAGCCAGGTGGGGCACGGCCGGGTCCCAGGTGACACCCCCTCAGCCCCTCAGGGAGACAGACCATGAGAGGCTCTGGGCTTTCCCTGGACAGCCCAGGGGTAAGGGAGGGCGCTGCTCCAGTACCCTCTTCTCAGACTCCCAGAAGGGCCCCTGGTTGTCACTTCTGGCTAGGGCACACGTGCGTCCACACACATACACATACATACACAGGGGCTCCCATCTGGGCCCTGGGAGGGTTCCCGTTCTGCCCAGGACCCCTGTAAAACTGCCCCCCTGCTTGGTCCCCAAACTGAGCCCAGCGGCAGTGGCTAAATCAGAGGGTCTGCATTTCTGTGACTCCTGGTTCCCAGAGTTCACACACACACACACACACACACACACACACACACACACAGAGCCAGATGCAGACACCCTCTGACCTCGCCGAGCCGGGCATGCAGAGCCCTCCGTCCCGGACACGACGCACGTGTAGAGGGCAGCACGCACTCCTGCGGCCCCTCCTCTGAGAGGTGTGCCCAGAGCTGCCCGGCTCCTGCAGGTGACGGAGCCCGCCTGCAGCCACCCCTCTCCCCGCACACGAAGGCCTGCCTGGTGCCCACCGACCAGCACCCCCGTCTGTGCTCAGCAGATGCTCAGGGCAGGTGTGCCGAAAGAACCGAGGCATCCCAGCAGCTGTGTGGTAGTGGGGGTGACACCAGCGTGGCCCCCCCACCGCCTCTGCCATGGCCCTGGGCAACCAGAGGCCAGGGGCACCCAGGCGGGGAGGCCACGTGCCCCTGGGACAGGCCCTGGGCCACCTGGGCAGGGGGTGGATTCTGCAGAAGTATGTTAGCCACTGCCAACAGGAGGAAGGAGTGGGTAAGAACCACAGTGCAGCCTGCGTGCGTGCGTGTGTGTATGGGGCGCTGGCCAGGCTGCTTCTGGGGAATGGGAAGCCCTGTGGGGACTTCCACTCGCCCACCAGAAAGCAGTCATGATGAAGCAGGCTGTTGTGAGGCCACCTGTGCCAGCTGGAGTGTTCAGGGGACCCCCCGTGTGGGACAAGTTCTGGCTCAGTGCCGTGTGTGCGTGCGTGCGTGTGTGGCGGGGTGGGGGTGGTTTCCAAGGCAGACCGGGTCTTGGCCTAGATTCCTCCCCCATCTCCCCTGCCCCAGGCCTGTGTCGGGGGTTCCCTCCTGTCCCCCTCTTCACCTGCTGGTGGTGGGGATGGGCCTGTGCTGGAGGGGGCTCTGAAGTGTGGTGGCCCAGAGGAGGGGTCCCTGGAGCCCCTGAGAACTCCAGAGCTATGGAGGTTCGTCCCCACCGGGCCCCCACTGCCCCAGCACACACTGGTCTCCGGGCTCAGAGAGGAGAGCAGAGGCAGACCCAGAACATGACTCCTGAGACAGATTCCCCCCCGCCGCCCCCGCCAAGCTGCCAGCGGCAGGGAGAGGCCTCCAGACGCACCTGTGAGGATGGCCACGCTGTCGAAGCAGCCGTCCAGCTTGCTGAGCAGGATGGAGAGGAAGCTGTCTGCGGCCAGCACGCTGGCGTCCCGTGTGCTCTGGTCATAGACCACCACGTCCTGTGGCTCCGTGGCCTCCACCTGGGGGCCAAGAGGGCAGAGGTCAGGGTGGCCGGGCACCTGCCAGCTGCCCCACCCCCTGCTGCCACTGCTGCCGCTGGCCAGGCGATGGAAGGGAGGGGCTGCCGCTTGGGTGCCCCAAGGGGAGTGGGGGCAGGCACCCAGCCACAGTTCACACCTGGACAGGCGTAAATGCCCACAGCCACACGGGCAGACCCTCGGAGCAGGGGGCGACCAGGGGGACACGCATCCCCGACGCGGCCGAGCCCGGTGCGCGCACTCACACGAGTGAAGGTAACAGGCACTGTGGGCCAGGCCTACGGGGAGGAGACACGGGGAAGGCAGTGGGGCTCCCGGCAGGTGCACCCAGGGGCCAGATGGCAGGCGCACAGGGAGGCCTGGGCTGCTGGCTCCCAGGGAGGCTGAGGGAAATCAACTCTTCCTCAGGGACCCGGGAGGCACACTTCGGGGATTCTTAAGTGGGGGGGTGCCTTTGGGTCTGGGCTCTCCTTCCCTCCCCGGCCAGTGATGGGGAAACTGAGGGCTGCAGCGAGACCCCTCCCCCCAATGACCCAGGCAGCAGCAGCCGCAGGAAGCGGGGGTTCCACCTGCCCCCGCCCCTCGGATGCCACCGGGGCCCAGATGTGGAGCAGCTCCTGCTCAGATGGCAGCTGACGCCCCCGCCCCCCAAGCACACTCAGCCCTTAAGCCAGCTGAGCTGCCAACCCTGGGCCAGATGATGTCACCGGCAGCCAATGGGAGAGCGTCCTGGCCGGGAGTCCTCGCTAGGGGTTATTAATCACTGGATTCCCCTCACTGGAGCCACAGGGAGCCGGCTCTGCCCTTGGGGTGGGGGGACTCCCATCTGGGTCCTCTCACATCCCAGCTCTGCACGGGGCAGGGCCTGAGACCAAGACCCCTCCCTCAGGCTCTGGGCTGCCTGGCAGGCCACCCCTCCCCCACTGGAGGTGCCACTGCCTTCCCAGGTCACGGCCCAGCAGTCCCGGTCCCTCCCCAGTGCGGACTCAACGCTCCTTGGGAATAGAGACAGGATTGTTCTCTGCAGGTGACCTGAGACCTTCTTGGGGGCCACAGAGAGAATTCTGGGTCTTCAAGGCTCCAGGGGGGAAAGAACGGCAGGGCTGGGGACATGAGCTGTCTGCGTGAGACCCTTGGCCACCAGGCCCATCCTCTTCCAACTCCGCACAGCCATCAGAGTGCTGGCCGAGTGGGGACCCAGATGGGGTCAGTGGCTCTGGGAGGGAAGGAAGGGGGAACGTGTGTTGAACCTGTCAGTGGAGGGCCTCCCTGCGGGGAGGGGCCTTCTTGTAGCCCTAAGAGGGAGCGGGGAACTGCTCTACAACGGCTCAGATTCCAACCCTTAGGAGCCCAGTTTAGGTTCGAAGACAGAGGAAGGGGAGCTGCCCCAACCCAGGCCCTCAGAGGACCCTGGAGGGGATGGGCGGGCACGAGGTGGTACCTGGCTGCGACAGGTGGGCTGGATCAGCTCTGCGATGGTCACCTTGCCCTGCTGCAGTCGCCGCTTCACCAGCTTGGAGCAGCAGATGTTGACAGAGCTGAGCACGTGCCAGCTGTTGTACTCCACGAAGGAGCGGCTGTCAATGACCAGTGGGCCCCCAGGCCCACCCCGCAGGAGGCTGGCCAGTTTCTTGGCATCCATCACCTTCCGAGGGAGCCGGTCCCCGGCCATGGCGTGGCAGTGGGCAGTGGGGAGGGGGTGAGCCCGGGAGTGAGCAGGGGCCGCTCCCACTGCCCGGGTGTGGCCTAGGGCTCCGAGTGCCTGGGCATGGCGCCAGACCTGTAAGGACAGGCAGACTGTGAGAGGCGCTGCAGGCCGCGGGGGGTGGGCATCGGCAGGGCCGGCCTCAGAGGGGCTGGCGGTGGAACTGAACCAGGGGCACCGGAGCGTTTGGGCCTGATGTGTGCCCGTGGGGCCCTCCCTCCCTCTGGCTCCTCTGTGCAGGTTGAGCTCCCTGACCGCTCTGGTCTCGACTCAGGAGTCTGTGACCCATGGAAGGGTGCTCAGGAGTGGCCCGTCCACTGCTGCACCCTCCCGGTCACGGTGCCAGCCTCTCAGCAGGACACGGCAAGGCAAGCGGGGGCTCACGGAGGGAAGGGCCTCGGGTCTCAGGCTGGGCTGGAAAGGCAGGACGAGGCCTGAGGGTCCCTCTCCTGGGCCCTTGGGTCCACGGACCCTCACTCATTCCAGAACACCTCATTCTGCCCTTGCATCTCCTGTCATCCCACCCCTGGGATGCAGACCTCTCCCCAATCCCGCCTCCACATCTTCCCAATTCCCCGCACCCAGTGCAAGGCAGGGTCCAGAGCACGCCCCCACCCTCCCCCACTGCCAAGCCCTCCCGTCTGTCCCTGGCACACCCTCTGTCTCCAGCCCCCGCAGCCCAATCGCTGCATAAGCTGATAATCTGGATGGGTGGGTGGGGGAGGGGCTGCCTCCACAAGGTGATGGAGGCAGAGGCAGGGCGGGGCGCTGGAGGGGGTTCAGGAGTGGAGTTCTGTAGGCCAAGGTTTAGGCATGCCGTGGGCCAGTGTCCTTCTCCTGCCGGGGTGACAGTGCAGCGGGACACCCCAGGCACAGCAGTGGCCAGGGGTCTAAGGGGCCCCTTTTGGGGACCAGTAGGTCCACGGATGGGGTGTGGTGGGGGGCACCCAAGGACGAAGGTCAGTGTGGGTGACCGGCATGTAGGACCCCCTGCTCAGGGGTGCCCAGAGGGAGCAGGAGGTGGGTGGGCACACGGGGGCTGCAGAGCCTGGGCGGAAGGCCCCTCCTACAATTTGTGCCAAGCCTCTGCCACCCCCGTCCTACCTGCCAGACCTGTCTTCCCTGTCACCTGCCAGGCCTGGCCTTTCTCTAGGCACCCCCAAGCCTCAGAGCGCCCCCCGGAGGCATGCAGCATCAGGACGATGAGTTTGCTTTAAAACTGTGGAAACTGAGGCTCAGGGAAGGGGTGGGATCAACCCGATTAATGAGACTGGACAGAACCCGGGGCGTCCACGGCTGCCATTCACTCAGGGTCTTCCCTCTGCCACATCCCCAACCAGCTTGGGGGTGGGGGAGGCCGGGAGACAGATGCTCCCTCCAGGGACCACAGAGAGGGAACCCCCTCGGCAAGCCCCCAGCCTGTAGCTGCAGAGAGCGTTGGGGTGCGGCACCTGAGGACACTCGTCACCTTTCAAACAGCGCTGATGACACTGGGGACAGCTGCCACCACCTCTGGACCACCCCCTCAGGCGAGCTCCCAGGCTGGGGAAGGGGATGGCGGAGGTCACAGAGGTGCAAGGCAGGTGGGGACCGGGCCCGCTGCCCTCCTGAAGGCCACACCAAGCAAGTTCAACAGCCACAGGGCCTGCCTACTGAGGGGGTCCCTGCCTGTGTGCCAAGGGGTCCCCAATTCGATTCCTGTCTGAGCTGTCCTGAGGCGCTTTTCCTGAGTTCTAACCTGAATCTTGTCAAGGCTGTGGCAGGCCATGGCCACCAGGTCCCCTTTTACACACTGCTCCTGCAGGCCTGAGCAGAGCTTCCCACCCTTTGATGTGGGACCACAGCCCAGTTCAGAGGCCCAGGACCCTGACAGGGGTGCAGTGGGCTGGGGACACCGTGGGCCAGAGGGTCCTATCCTCATGGGTTAGGTGGGGGTGGGCTACCTCCCACCGAAAACAACAGAAGCCAAATGGAACTTTGGTGCGGGGACAAGGGAGGGTGAGGGAGGGGGAGAGGCCTTCGCTCTCCCCGTGGCCAGCCTGCGCGCCTCCCGCCCTCTGGTCCTTAAATGACTGGAGGGACGTGGAGAGTTGCCCACTCCACAGATGGGAAAGGAGGCTAGAGGAGGGGCAGGGAGGTGAGGTTGGAGACCCAGGGAGGAGGGTGGGGGCAGGGCTGGAGGGGTGGGCAGCTTGATCCTAGGCCCGTACCTGGTCCCCGCCCGGTGCTGCCTCCCAAGGAACCCTCCGGCTCGGCCCTATTAACCAGTGTAGTATTGTTATTTGCAGCCGAGGGGGACTCATTAGCAAGTTGGCACCTCCGTCGTCACCATGGCAACAGCAGAGGTGCCAGGCAACCGCTGCTCCTGCGGCAGCAGCACGGAGCAGCTCGCTCTGCAGAGCCAGGTCCCCTCCTCGTTCGCTGGCTCCCACCCCCGCTCCACACTGCAGGTGCCCAGTAGCTGGGCCTGGACCACCCCCAGCCAGGCCAGCCCCTCTCCATCCTGCTCCGCCGGGTCCTAACCTTCCTCACCTTCCAGCAGCCATGTGCACAGGCTCACTGCCTCCCACCCCTGGGAGGCCTTCTCTTAAAAGACCAAGGTCTAGCCAGAGCACCCCTCCTTTGAGAGACCTACACCGAGCTGGCCTCCTGGGTGGGCACCCGCACCCACAGGGCCTCCTTGAACCTGGGGCTCCTGCGGTGTAGACCCTTCACCTCCTGAGGTGCAACACACGGATCAGGGCCTGGAGCTGGGCAGCAGGGGGGAGGGGTGGAGATGCTCAGGGCCACCTTGAGCAGAGCAGTGGGGCTAGAATAGGCCAGGTGGGCACAGAGGCAACAGACACGGTAGGGGCTTGGGCCTCCCCGCTTTTAAGAACCACCCCAGGCTCAGCCGAGACCCCTTCCCTGGGGAGAGAGTACCCAGAGCCTAGGTCAGGTGCGAGGGAGGCACAGCCCCACACATCCCTATCAGAGGGCCCAGGGCCAAGGAGGCAGCAGTTCCTAGTCCAACAACAGAAGGAGGGCCCTCCCCATCCCTGCCCTGGCTGGGCATGGCCTAGGAGGCCGCAGGCAGTACCCGGGCTCCCTGAGGCCAGGTACATAGACACAGTGCTGCCTGGCCCCTGTGCTGCATGCAGGCTGGACACGCCCCTCGGCACACTGGCTGAGCTCAGGGCCTGGTACTTACCCCATTCCCCGAGTCCACCCCAGCTCTGTGTGCAATTACTCCCATGACAGTGTGTGTGCACATTCATGTGGTCACTGAATGCGTGCGTCCTCACATTCTGTATGCTGAATGCCCCAAGATCCCAGGGTGCCCGAACCCCAGGTGCAGCTAGAGCACCTCCTCACACGGGCTCCCACATCCTCCACGCGGCACATCCACGTCCCTGAGCACATGCATGACCAGGAAACTCCCAGTCAAGGGCATCTTCACCAGAGTACTTTGCGCTCAGCGTCTAGGGATCCACGACCCCCAGAGATGGGCGAACAGAGACTGCAGCTGTCACTCACAGTGTATCTCCAGCCCTTGCGGAGCCTGGTCACATAGGCAGGCCTCAGGAAGAGCTGACGGTGGATGGACCCAAGATGCTGGGTGTCTAGCTCACTCTGACCCAGGGGAAGGTTTGGAGGCAGAAACTGCTACACTCAGAAGGCCAGGAGAGAGACTGGTAGGGGGTGACCTGCCAGCGGCAGGGGGCCCGTGTGTACAGACCACGTCAGCTCACTTGACCCTCTATGTTACCAGATGTTCTAGCCCCCGCTCTCTGCTCCCCATCAGCTCTCTGGGGTGAGTGGCACATGACCCAAGCTGGCCTTCATCTGTCCTGGTTGGGCTTGGCAAGGCCAAGCAGAGCCAGCCTGCCCTGGGGAGGCTATGGACTCGGGAGACAGTGGGGTGAAGGCCCTGCCCGCTCCGTTCCCGGGGATCGGGGCTGAACTGGGATAGGAGGGCTTGGCATGGCATGTGGGTCCTTGGAAAGGCAGGCTCGGGATCCTACGAATCTAGGTTTCCTCTGTTCCTGCCTGGCTTGTTTTAGCCCCACTGATCTGCAAAACTTCTGCTGGTCACCATTCCCCCCCCACACCCCCGCCATGTTAAATACCTGCGCCAGCATCTACCTGTCATTGTCCCGAGGGGTTCAGGCAGAGGCGGCCTCAGCCTATACAGCCCCGATGGTCAGAGTCTGACCCACATCACTCTTGCTGTGGTTTTGGCCCCTTCCTCTCCTTTCCCTAGGAGCTGCACATCTACGAGATGTGCAGACACCCTCTGGCTTCCTCCACCCCCAGCCCATGGTCCCTTGAGCTCTTCTCTGCCTGGTTGAAACTTCTGGGCCCCAAGGTCAGTCTCAGCCTGAGAAGAGAGGTGATGCTGGGAAGGGTCCTGGAGCAGAAGGTGACTTTAGGCATCTTTCTGCATCTTTGCGCATGGAACCTGCTTTTCCCAGAGGCAGCCTCTGGGGCCCAGGAGCCTCTTCCCAAGGGCTGTGGGCAGCAGGGACCCAGAGCCTGCCCAGCAACTCTCCTGGGGCCCCAGGCTGACTACAGCAGGAGGTGTTCCAGTCAGACTTCAAGATGAGCGCCCAGCTCCTGGTCACATGATCTGGCCATCTTTGGCAGGTGCTTATCAACCATCTGAGGAGCGAACACATGGGACATCTGTCCTCCTTGGGCAGGACGGGGCGCTGGATGCTACACTCATTCCCGGGGCTGCCCTGGGGGCAAGAAGGTCTCAGGGAGACGACGGGGAGTGCACAGACCCTCAGACCTCCGCAGACCCCCAGGAGCAGGGGCACAGGGCAGGAAGAACACGGCTCCCCTGGCCTCCAGCATCCCCCCCCCCCCACCAAGCTGCACAGGAAAACTGCAGACGCCACACTAGATCCTGTCACCTCTCTCCTCCATCCTATGGAACCGCCCACCCCCGCCCCCTCATTACTGCGGAGCTCAGGCCCCAGCGCTCCACTTTGCAGAAGCCAGTGCATTTTTGCAGCAGGAAATTAGAAGGCAAATTCTCCCAGAAGGGATGACCTTGTGGGGGCTGGGCCCACTGTTGCCCCCTCCCCTCCAGGCCAGACTATTACATACCCCCCACCCCAAGGTGGGCGCATAGGCTGAACGAGAATGGTTGCACTCAGCCTGGCAGTGCCAGCCCCTCCCCCAGCACCCGCCGCGTCTGCAGCAGGCTGGCGGATGGCCTTTATTCCGCAGAGGCCAGCTGAGCACCCCGAGGTGGGGGAGCCCATGGTAGCTTCGCCAGACCGGGGAGATAGATCTTTAGTCCTTCCCTGCCGGACGCGGAACGAGCTCTGTCCTGAGGCTCCCACTGGCCCAAGACCCTCCGCTCCTATGGCCCAGGCCTCCGCATCTTCCAGCCCAGACCGGGAAAGGACGATCTTCTCCAATTCTGGCCCCAGCAGGGGGCCGTCCGGGGGCGTTTGGGGCTTGCGCAGAGCTCGTACAGATCCACGCTGGATCGCAATGGTCCTCCTCGTCCTTAATTCATGCCCCTCCCCCACCAAAAAAAGAAGGCATTGCGCGGAGAAAGGTGGCGAAGCGGTGGCCGGGTGTGGGCCGGGCCGGGGTCCGCTGGGCGCCGCGGTAGGCGGGGGAAGGACTTATCGGCCCGGTCAGCGTTGTCCCCGCAAGCCGGGCTGGGGGCCAGCGCCCCGCGGGCCGGCGCCGCTCACCTCCAGGCGGTCTCCTCCACCCGGGTGCCCGCCCGGCGCAGCCCCCCGAGCGCTCCCTACGCGGCGCCCACCCGGCCGGGCAGGGCGCTCCGGCCGCGCGCCGGTTAACCCCCATCCCGCCGGCGCCCCGTGCGTCCCCGCGCCCCCCGCCCGGCGCCCCCGCTCACCTCGTTCACGCTCGCCTCCGGGCCGCCCCGGGGACCCGCGCCGCGCTCACAGCGCCCGCTCGGCCGCGCAGCCCATGGGCCCGGCGGGGGCCCGCGCAGCCGGGGCAGGGGCCGGGGGAGCGCGCGGGCCGCGTCGCCGCCGCCGCCGTCGCCGCCGCCGCCGCGGGGAGCGCTCGCACGGGCCCGGGCGCGCGCACTGCGGGCGGGCACGCGCGCTCGCGGCGCGCATCCCACCCCGCGGCTCGGCGGGCGCGGCCGGTGCGGCTCCGGCTCGGGCTCGGGCTCCGGCGTCCGGCGGGGGGGCCGCGGAGCCGGCTCGGCCGCCGCGCTCAGATGCGAGTGACAGGCCCGGGGCGGAGGGCGGGGCCGCCGGCGGGGATGAGGTCATGCCGAGCGAAAAAAGGCCCTGACGTCACCTGCAGCCAATCAGCGTGCACGGCTCGGGGGCAGGTGACGTCAGCCGGAGACCGGGCTTCGGGTGCAGATTAAAGGCGGCGGCGGCAGGGGGCGGGGGGCCAGGCTCACCGCCGCCGCCCGGCGCCCTCTGCCCTCACCCCTCACCCCGGCACCGGCTCTTAAAGGGGCCGCGCGGTGTCCGATCCCGCGCCGGGACCCCACCTCCTGGAAGACCTCTCAGTCCCAGCCCTCGGCCCCACCGGGAGACCCTCAGACTCGTCGCACACATACCCGCGGAGGGTCCAGTTGTCCGGGTTCCGAGCACGAGGGTCCTCTCCCAGCCGGCCTGGCCGGAACTGGCGCCCCCTCCTCTCCCGCAGCCTTTGTTCGTGAGGGGCCTGCCGCGGGGAGAGCCTTCCTTAGCCCGGCTCCCGGCACGAGCGCGCACTGCGAGCCCGGCCCTGCGCGGCGCTTTACCTGCGGCATCCGCGCTTCCCCTCTCTACGACCCCTGGAGGTGGGAACTTGGGTCTGCATTTTACTTGGGAGGAAATGAGAAGCTCAGAGGCGAGAAAGTTTGCCTCAGGTCACATGTCCCATGAACTGTGGTGTGCGTGGGGGGCGGTCCCCAGTGCAGCGCTGTTCCCCCAGCCCCACCGATGACCTCCAGACTTTGTCGCTTCCAGTGAAAAGTGGCCCCTAAGCAGCGCTCTAGGGGACCCGCCCTGACAGTGTGACCGCCACCGCTCCGTAAAGGCAGTTGAGGGTCCGCCCCTAGCCGACCGCGGTTGGAACACAACCACTGGGCGCTTGGACGCTGGTTGTCCAGAGCGGGAACAAACATAGGTAATTACACCTTGGGCAAGTGTCGAGCGGAAACACCCTGGAGCCGGTGGGCGTCCGGGAGGTCACCCCAAGATGGGACATGTAAGCAGTGACTGGAGGCCATGTACGCGCCCTGGTGCAGCAGGGACCACCCCAGGCTGGAAAGGCCTTTTCTCTCCGCCGGGTGCCAGAGCAGCTGAGGGGGAGGGGGTGAGGCGGAAGGGGACATGCTGTCATGCATCTATGGTGGGCCAAATGTGTACTGAGCTCCTGTGTGGGACACTGGGGGCTTAGCTCTGGGAAAGGGGAAAAGACCCCTGCCCAGGGAGCCAAGGAGCCCTGGGAGTCTTTGAAGGTAATTATTTTTGGGGGGAGATGTGACCAGAGGGCCTAAGCATTCCTAAAACTCCTCCCCCAGGGCTGCCAGGTGGAGAGCGAGGGCAGTTCCTCCTCCAGCCTGGAACCCCCAGCCATGGCAGGTCCCCGGGGGGCCACCCTAGGGCTCCGAGAGAGGCTTTGGCCCCCGAGGAGTGCAGCCCCTTCCCATGGAAGGAGGGATCTGAGAGGCTGTTTGAATGAAGGTTCACAAAAAATGTTGCAGGGGACTGCTTCCTGCACCCTCCTGGGACAAGTGGGCACTCAGGACCCCAGAGCTCTGAGTGGGACTGGGAGAGGGCAGCAGGAGGGGGATGGGTAGGGCTCTGGAGGGCCTCTCAGCTCTCCCATGCTCAGTTCTCCAGATCTCTGGCCTCAGATCTTTGCACACAGTAGGTGCTTAGTAAGTGCTTGGGGCCCCTCCCTTGCAAGCCTGAGGAGTGCCCAGGTAACTGAGTATATGGGGTATGTGTGTGGCGGGGGGGAAAGTGTGTTCCTGGCTCAGAGCCAGCACGTAGGAATAACAAACATCCGTGGGGGGTGGAGGGTGGAGGGGGCTGCGGCTGGGATCAGGTCCTTCCTCTTTCCCTGCCCCAGGTGGGCCCCAAAGGAGGAAGGTCCTGCCTAGGGGAGAAGCCCTGGCTGGAGGTGGAACCTGAGCTCAGGGAGATGCCCAGCCCCCATGCATGGCCAGGTCAGGTCCGCGATGGAGTGTGGGGTGTGGCAGTGGCCTTGCTACCTTTGGGCTCACTCCATGTCTGAAAAGTGGAGGAGGCTGGGTCCTGGGAGGGGGTAGGAGGATTCAGGCTCAGCACCCCAGCTGGCCTGGTGGCCTGAGCCGGTAACTGAGGCCCTTGGGGAAGCATGGACAGACCCCCAAAGGCCCTGGGACCCGCAGGAGTGGGAGGATAGAGGAGCTGTTGCCTGGGGTGGGAGGATGCCCAGGTCGGCTTGCTCCCGGGGCCAGGCCCAGGATGAGCACAGTGGAGAGGAGAAGGGAGGGCCGTCCAGGTGGGCTGCTCTTTTCCCGGCCCAGATGTGGTTAGCACCTGCGTGTGGCCCCAGGGGCAGCTTCTGGCTCTAGGCCTGAGCAGGCAGCAGTAAACTGAGGGAAGGGGATGGTGTCCTAATGCCCCTTCTGGGGGGGTGGCGGTGGCCTGCAGCTTCCCCCTCCTGTGCTTGGCCAGGGGAGTGCGTTTGGGCCACAGGATTATTTTATTTCATGTCATTTCATTTTTTTGGCTTTACCTCGCATCTTGCGGGATCTTAGTTCCTCCGACCAGGGATTGAACCTGCATCCTCGGCAGTGAAAGCACGGAGTCCTAAACACTGGACCCCCAGGGAATTCCCAGGCCAGGATTATTTTATAATCCTAAGGGTCATTTCTCGTGCAAAACGATGGGGCAGTGGTACCCACTCTGGAGAGGACAGTGACTTCCAAGGCCACCAGCTCTGGCCCTGGGTTCTCTGCAGCCCGGGGCTAGACTCTATCCCTTCCCCCTTCGCCACCCCCCAGCCCCTACTCCGCCCAGGCGGAGGGCCAGCGGTCTAGGCGCCTTGCCTGGGCGGTGGTCCCCGCCGCTCACGCCCCCACACCCGCCCAGGTCAGCGCGGGGAGCCAGCATGTCCGCGGGGCGCGGCTGTGGAGGGGCAGGAACGCCTCGCGGGGGTTACGTCTCCCCAGCGGGGCCCGGCCTCCGGCTGGGGCCGCCGCTCCAGGCGGGTCAAAGTCCAAGCCGGGCAGGTGATCGCGGCCGCCGCCTCAGGGTCCGCAGGGTGGAGCAGGGCCCTTCACGGGGCCGGGGAGGAGCCGCGGCCGCGAGGGCTCGGGTCCGGCCGGGCCTGCCCTGCGCGCTCGCAGCCCGCGGCCCCCGAGGGACCCGCGCCCCCGGCCGGCAGGTGCGAGCGCGGTCGTCCGCGCGGTCCGTGCGCGCCCCCTGCCGGCCGCCTGCGCCCGCCTCGCCGCGGCACCGCGCCCTCCCGGGCATTTCTTAAAGTTTCTTTCCGGGCAGAGGAAAAGCGGGGTTCCTTTTTTCCTGCTGACTCCCAGCTCAGTGTTTCAACAAATAAGTATACCTGTATCCGTGGCGTAACAAGTCATAGAAAGTTCCCTCGCGACCCTTCCCAGCCCGTTCTCCCCTGCCCTCCTGAAGACCCCCGTCAGTTAATACTGCCTGTTCTTGAACTTCATAGACACGGAGACAGGAGGTGTGTATTCTTGTGTGTCTGGCTTTTTTCACTCAAGGCAATAGTTTTGAGGCTCATCCACGTTCCCGTTTCCCACAACCTGATTGTAAATGTCTGTGGTATTGTATTTTGTGGGTGTGCGGTGATCCTTGAACCAATTCTCCATTTTTATGCGTTAGATTCTTTCCATACCTTGGTTATTAAAAGCAGTGCAGTGAAGCAGCATCCTTCTATATGCTTTTTTTTTTTTTTCTTTCGCCACTCCTCAGGGCCTGCAGGATCTTAGTTCCCTGACCAGGGATCCAACCAGTGACCCTGCAGTGGAAGCGAGGAGTCTTAACCACTGGACCACCGGGGAAGTCCTCCTTCTTATGCTTTTACTAACACATCTCAGATTATTTTCTTTCCTAGTATCTTATGACATTTTTAGAATGTACAAATAAATACAGAGAATGATATAACAAACACCTAACTCCGAGACCCAAATATGTCAGCATTTTCCCATTTTGCTTCAGATTAGAAAGCAACAGTACAGACCCCCGCGGGCTCCCTGGACCTCTCCTGCCCCTCTGTCCAGAGATGGCCTCCACTCGTGATGGCAAGTGTCTTCCTGGCTCTGTCTTTATCATTTTGCTGCATGTTTAAGTCCCATGTACACCACATGGTATTATCTTGTATGCTTTAAAATATTTACACATAAGAATCATAGTAACTGTTCTCTTTCAGTTTGCTTTTTTTCATGTTGCAGTCTGTTCATCTTTGTTGATGCAGATGAGGCTCGTCCATCCATTGTAGCTGTTGTGCAGGTTTCCGTTGCTGAATAGATTTCCTCTGTCGACGTTTGGCTTGTTTTCCCACATGAAGCAGTGCTGCGAGGAACATTCTAGTAGATATCTCCTAGCGCCACCTAACTCGTAACTCACAGTCATCCCGGATCAGCTGTGTCAACATCACAGCTGTGAGCCTGTTGAAACGCAAACTCTCAGTGCCCACCCCAAGCCTACTGAGCCAGAATCTGTGTTTTAATAACTCTGGGAGATTCATAGGCACATTTGATTTTTTAAAATATTTTATTTATTTATTTATTTATGGCTGCGTTGGGTCTTTGTTGCTGCACGTGGGCTTTCTCTAGTTGCGGCGAGCGGGGACTACTCTTCTTTGCGGTGCGCAGGCTTCTCGTTGCGGTGGCTTCTCTTGTTGTGGAGCACGGGCTCTAGGCACGCGGGCTTCAGTAGTTGCGGCACGTGGGCTCATTAGCTGTGGATCGCGGGCTCTAGAGCGCAGGAGTTGTGGCGCACGGGCTTAGTTGCTCCGCGGCATGTGGGATCCTCCCGGACCAGGGATCGAACCGTGTCCCCTGCATTGGCAGGCGGATTCTTAACCACTGCGCCACCAGGGAAGCCCCCACATTTGATTTTTTGCTTTTCTTTTTTGCACCATTTTAGTTAATGGTTACAATCATTGTGCCATAAAATTGACTTTTTTGTTGACTTTTTATTGTGGTAAAATATACGTAACGTAAAACTTACCATCTTGACCACGTCTAAGTGCACAATTTGATGGCATGAAGCACGTTCACATTGTTGTGCAACCATCACCACCATCATCCCCAGAACTTGTTCATCCTCCCAAACTGACACTCTGTCCCCATTAAACCCTCACTTCCCTGCCCTCCCCCAACCCCTGGCCCCCCCTGTCCTACTTTCTGTCTCTATGGATTTGACTCCTCTAGGGACCTCCTGTGAGTGGGATTATATGGATTTGTCCTTTAAAAAACGATTTATTTTTAAAGTGAACTATAGTTGATTTGCAATATTGTGTTAGTGTCAGGTGTACAGCAAAGTGATTCGGTTATATATATGTGTATATATATATATTTATATATATATTCTTCTTCAGATTATTTTCCGTTATAGGTTATTACAAGATATTGAATGTAGTCCCCTGTGCTATACCACAGGTTTGTCCTTTAATGACTGGCTTATTTCCCTTAACATAATGTTTTCAAGATTACCCCGTGGTAACATGTGTCAGAATTTCATTCCTTATTTTTTTAATTTAATCTAATTAATTAATTAATTTTTATTTTTGGCTCTGTTGGGTCTTAGTTGTGGCTCACAGGGTCTTCGTTACAGCATTGCGGGATCTTTTGTTGAGGTGTGTGGGCTTCTCTCTAGTTGTGGTGTGTGGGCTCCAGGGTGCATGGGCTCTGTACTTTGCAGCATGCGGGCTCTCTAGTTGTGGCACGCGGGCTTAGTTGTTCCGCAGCATGTGGGATCTTAGTTCCGGACCAGGGATCGAACCCGAGTCCCCTGCCTTGGATGGCGGATTCTTTACCACTGGACCACCAGGGATGTCCCTCCTTCCTTCTTATGACTGACTAATATTCCATTGTATGGATGGACCACATTGTGTATCCATTCATCCGTCGATGGACACTTGGGTTGTTTCTGCCTTTTGGCTGCTGTGAATAATGCTTCTATCGACATGCGTGTGTAAGTATTTATTTGAGATCCCGCTTTGAATTATTTGGGGGATATACCCAGAAGTGAGATTGCTGGATCATATGACAATTTTGTGTTTAACTTTTGAGGAACCAATAAATTGTTTTTCACAGCAGGTGCACCGTTTTGTTTTATTTATTTATTTTTATTTTTGGCTACGTTAGATCTTTCTTAGTTGTGGCTTGCGGGATCTTCGTTGCAGCATGCAGGATCTTTCATTGTGGCATGTGGGCTTCTCTCTAGTTGTGGCATGCAGGCTCCAGGGTGTGTAGGCTCTCTAGTTTGTGGCACGCGGGCTCTCTAGTTGAGGCATGTGGGCTCAGTGTTGTGGTGCAAGGGTTTAGTTGCCCCGTGGCATGTGGGATCTTAGCTCCCTGGACCAGGGATCGAACCTCCATCCCCCGCATTGTAAAGCAGACTCTTTACCACTGGACCACCAGGGAAGGCCCGGTGCACCATTTTATATTCCCAACAGCAGTTCATGAGGGTTCCAATTTCTCAACATCCTCGACAAAATTGACTCGAATTTTAACACATGTGTAGTTCTGTGACTTTTAACACACGCGTAGGTTCATGTACCATCATCATAGTCAGGGTACAGACCAGTTCTCCTAAGACTCTCCCTTGTGCTCACAGGATCCTGATAACCACAGTGGGCCCACCTTGATAACCCAAGACAATCTCCTCATTTCAAGGTTCTGAACTAAGTCATATCTGCAAAGTTTCTTTTGCCATGTAAGGTAATATATTCACTGGCTCTGAGGAGTAGAATGTGAACATCTTTGGGTGTCCGTTATTCTGTCTACCACAGTTGGCATGATATCTTCCTTAAGTATCTGGAAGTATTCATTGTTGAAGACGTTGGCTTTCTGCTTTCTTCATGGGAAGATCTTCATTTACAGATTCATTTTCTTTAACAGATACAGGACTAGTCACACTTTCTATTTCTTCTCATGTCAGTTGTGATAAAACTGTTTTTCAAGGAGTTTGCCTATTTCATCTAAATTTTGAAATTATTCATGTAAATTTGTTCTCATACCTAGTTATTTTGTTTTTCTTGGATGTAGGATATGCAGTGATGTCACCTGTTTATGTCTGTTATTTGTAATTTATCTTCTTCTCTATTTTTTTGATCAGTATTGCTGGTGGTGTGTAACTTTTGTTTTTTGTTGTTGTTGGTTTTTTTGTTTTTTTGTTTTTGTTTTGTTTTGACTGCGCCCCATGGCTTGTGGGATCTTAGTTCCCTGAGAAGGGGTTGCACCCAGGCCCTCAGCAGTGAAAGCATGGAGTCCTAATCACTGGACCGCCAGGGAATTCCCTGTAAATTTTGTTCGTCTTTATGAAGAGCAAACATTTGACTATGTTAAGTTTCTCTATTTTACATCTGATTTCAATTTCATTCATTTATGCTCCTACTTTTACTATTTCTTTTCTTCTACTTTATTTCACATTCAGTCTGCTTTCCTCTTACCAGCTTCCTGAGATGGAAATTTATTTGATTTTCACCTACTCTTCTCTTCTAAAACATGTGTTTTGAGCTATAGATTTTTCCTTAAACACTGCTTAAGCCCTGCTGTCCAAAATATCTTCTAATTTCCGCTGTGATTTCTTATGCTTATGGGTTATTTTGAAGTCTGTGATTTAATTTTCAAACATTTGGGGCTTGAAAAAAGATATCTTTCTCCTATTGAGTACATGTTTGATTCCTCTCTGTCAAAGAACATACTCTGTAACATTTCAGTAGATGTCAATTAGGTCAAGTTGGCTAATCACATTGTTCAGATTGCCTATATCCTTACTGTTTTGTTTTATCTCCTTGTTGTATCCGAGATATAAAAATTTAAAAATTTTACTGAGATATAAAAATTAAAATTACCGAGATATAAAAATTAAAATTCTCAATCCTATTTGTGGATTTGTATATTTCTTCTTTTCGATTTGCCAACATTTGCTTCATGTATTTTGAAGCTCTGTTATTTGGTTCATAGACATTTAGGATTGTTTTCTTTTTGGCCTCATTGACTCCTTCAGCATCATGAAATGCTCTTTGTTATCTCTGGTAGTAGTTTTATCTTAAGGTCTACCTTGTTTGGTATTAGTATAGCTACATTAGTTTTCTATAAAATTAGTGTTTACATGGTATATCCTTTTCCCATCTTTTCACCTCCTACCTTTCTGGGTCCCAATATTTAAAGTGTGCCTTTTGTAAATAGCATGTAGTTGAGTTTACTTTTAATTTTCCAATCTGACATTTGACTTTTATTGGAGTGTTTAGATTATTTGTGTTTGCTGTAATTGCTGATATTGTTGGGCTTAAGTTGCTGTTTTCTAAAAAAATTATTTATCTTTGGCTGTGTTGGGTCTTTGTTGCTGTGCGTGGGCTTCATCTAGTTGTGGCGAGCAGGGGCTACTCTTCACTGCGGTGTGCGGGCTTCTCATTGCGGTGGCTTCTCTTGTTGCGGAGCACAGGTTCTAGGTGTGTGGGCTTCAGTAGCTGTGGCACGTGGCCTCAGTAGTTGTGGCTCATGGGCTCTACAGTGCAGGCTCAGTAGTTGTGGCGCATGGGCTTAGTTGCCCCGCGGCATGTGGGATCTTCCCGGACCAGGGCTCGAACCAGTGTCCCCTGCACTGGCAGGCACATTCTTAACCACTGCACCATCAGGGAAGCCCTAAATTGCTGTTTTTATTTCTTATTTCTTTCATTTCTTCTCTGTTCCTTCATTCCTTCTTTCTTGGCTTCTTTTGGATTTATCAATTTTTTTTTTTTTCAGTACGCAGACCTCTCACCGTTGTGGCCTCTCCCATTGTGGAGCACAGGCTCCGGACGCACAGGCTCAGTGGCCATGGCTCATGGGCCCAGCTGCTCCGCAACACATGGGATCCTCCCGGACCAGAGCACGACACCCAGGGGGTGTTGGGAAAAGGCAGATGATGGCTGCGCTGGAACCCATGACTCCTGACCAGGGATGGCGCCGGCTGTGGCCTGTATACACTGAAAATCAGATCTTGCACTGGCAGCAAACGGGGACACAGCAGCTGGACTGGGAGCCCCCGCAGGAGCCACAGCCCCGTTTGCTGGAGCAAGAACAGGCTGGCACACAGCAGCAGACGGGCACACAGCAGCTGGAGCCACAGCAGCCCATGTTCTGGTGGGTGGAGGGTGAAGTAGGTCAGAGGAGCAGGTGGAGAGAGAGGGCAGGTGCTCAGGTGTGGAGCCTCCTGGGTTAGGAGCCTTTATATCTATCTATCTATCTATCTATCTATCTATCTATCTATCTATCTATCTATCTCACCTGGTCAGGGCCAGGTGAGATCTGGGCACCTGCTCACTTCCTGGTTCCTCTTTGTGCCATGTTTAGGACTTTCTTCTTCTTTTCCTCTGGATATCAGCTCCTGAGATAAGGTCCATGTGTCATTAGCTGTTACTGATCACTCACTGGGACCCAGCCCCCTGGTGGAATCTGTGTCCAGACTTGAGGGAGACCCCCTGAGGGTCTGAGACTCATTGATTAAAAAACGATGTATTTTAGCTCTACAAAGGGTATAGATAACAATATAGGCGATGCACACAGGTCTATTTGTCCATTGCTAGAGTTACAACCATTGACTTAATCCCTTTTACCTGTTGATGGACATTTTGTTATTTTTGTTATTTTTGTTGCTATTCTAAACAATGCCACGCTCTTCTTGCCCAAAGCTTCCCTGCAGGAAGGAGTGAGATCCTGCAGCTGCCTGGACCCTAAGCAGGTATTGCCAGGCGGGTCCTCCAAAGCCCTGTCCCAGCCAGCTCTGTATGAGAGTGGCTCTCCACACCCTCACCCAGACTCGTCGCTGTCAACTTAAATACATGCCCTGGCTGATGAAACGGTGTGTTATTGTGGTTTAATCTCGCGTTGTCCTGGTTACTCGCGAGGCTGCATGGAATCTCTTCTGTTAATTTCCTCCTCGTAGCCTTCGCCCACTTAAAATCGGGCTGCTTATTATTTTGATTGAGACCTGAAGTTCTTTGCATTTTCTGAATTCCAATCAATAGCATGCATTGCAATGATCTTTTTCTAGCCTGTGGCTTTTCTTTTTTACTCTTTTCCCCCTTCTGGTGATTTCTGGTGTACCGAGTTAAAAAAATTTTTTTTTAAATTAATTAATTTATTTGATTGACCCGGCTCCTTAGTTGCAGCTCGTGGGGTCCTTAGTTGTGGCATGCATGTGGGATCTAGTTCCCTGACCAGGGATCGAACCCGGTCCTCCTGCATTAGGAGTGCGGAGTCTTAACCACTGGATCAACAGGGAAGTCGCTCAAATTTTAAAATTTGAATGTAGTAAAATGTATTTGTCTCTTTCTTTAGGGTTTATATTTTTGTTTCTTATTCAGAAAATCCTTCCCCAAGATCGTTAATAATATGTAATTCCATATATATATATATATATATATATATATATATATATATATATAAAATGTATATTTATATGTTTGAAAGATTGGAGTTTTAAAAATCTAGCTGGAATTAAATTTTGGATATTTTTTGAAGTAGGGATTCCATTTTCTTATTTTTTCCAAGTGGGTAACTGCCCTGCCCAATCTCACGGGTCTTCCCCGTGGGCTGCAATGTCACCTGGCTCACATAAATTCAGGGTAATGCTTCTAACATTTCACCATTAGATGAAATGTTTGTTGTGAACTTCTGGAGAAACTTTTGTCAGATTAAGGGAGGTTCCTTTTAGTCCAATGATTCTCCCTTCATCCTCGGTGGATGTTACTGAATCTTTCTGTAGCCGTTGAAATCATTAGCTAGTTTCTCCTTTGGTTCATATGGTGAATTTTCTCATTGATTTAACATGTAAATAGTCCTTGTGTTCCTGAGCATTATTACAACTTTCACGGTCTGTTATTATTGGATTGGTTCTGCTAACGTAGTTTTTATGTCTAGTTCATAAATAAGCCTGCTGAGTGGTTTTCATTTCTCCCCACGCCCCTGCCCTCTTTTGGTGTCGGGCTCACACTGGCCTCAGGGGATGGGCACGTCCCACATCTTCTACTTGCTGGAAAAGTTTATTACGTTAGGCATTATTCATCCTTTGGTCATTTGGTAGAAACTGTTTGTGAAGTAATGTAGGTCGCGTGTGAGCGTGCGGAGGGTGAAGTTTCACTCGTGTGATATATGTGACTGGGATATCCCTGGCCCATGTCTATTTCTTCTTAAGATGAAATTGTCACTTAATCCAAGTTTTTGAAATTTATTGGCATGCACTTTTTCATAGACGCCTCCTATGTTTGATAACTGCTTGGTCTGTAGTTGTGCCATTTCTTTTTTCTTTTCTTTTTCTCTAGCTGTGGCGAGTGGGGGCCACTCTTCATTGCAGTGCACGGGTTTCTCATTGCAATGGCTTCTCTTGTTGTGGAGCACGGGCTCTAGGCACACGGGCTCAGTAGTTGTGGCTCGTGGGCTCAATCGTTGTGGCTTGCGGGCTCTAGAGCACAAGCTCAGCAGTTGTGGCACACGGGCTTAGTTGCTCTGCGGCATGTGGGATCTTCCCAGACCAGGGCTCAAACCCGTGTCCCCTGCATCGGCAGGCAGACTCTCAACCACTGTGCCACTAGGGAAGCCCATAACCCGAGTTTTGATACATACTATTTTCATTATTAGTCCTTTCTAACTATTTTTTAATTTCTCTTTGATTTTTTCTTTGGCCCATGCATTATCTAGAAATGGTTGAAATGTTCCTAATGACCAGGGTTTTGTGGCTGATGCCACAGACTGATTTCTGCTGGATACGTGAGGTGGCCAGAGCGCAGGGTCCTGGCCATCTGGTCTTTGTGGGGATGCCCTCGGCTGGCACGTGGGAATGTTTCCTAAAAGGCCCAAATGTGTTTAAGAATCCGCTGTGTTCTCCAGGCTCAGTAAATCCTTTACATCAACCTATGGTGTTGTAAATATTCTGCATCCTTAACTAACTCTTTGCTTGCTTGATTATCAATGACTAAAACAAAGTGTGTTGAAAACCTCCCACTTGATTGGAGCTTTAAATTTCTGCCTGTGACTCGTCCAGTTTTCCCCCCGGTAGAACCGAAGGCCCTGTTAGTAGGTACCCACGAAGTTAGAGTTGTGCTCATTCTGGCTGGTGTACCTTCTCCCATCCAGTTTCTTTCCACCTTTCTGTGTGCTTACGTTTTAAGCGTGTCTCTTCTGACTAGTGCAAAGCTACTTGGAAAGCTCCCGTATTCCGCGGCTTGTGTCCTTTAACCCACGAGCCGAATCCATGGGGATTGGTGTGATTTCTCACATATTTACATTTGTTCCTACATTCTTTGCACTTAACTGTCTGATTTTTATGCTTTCTTTCACTTCTCCTTGTGTGTATGGGGTTTTAAAGATTTTTTTTTTTTTTGATGTGGACCGTTTAAAAAGTCTGTATTGAATTTGTTACAATATTGCTTCTGTTTTGGTTTCGGGGGCTCGAGGCCCGTGGGATCTAAGCTCCCCGACCTGGGCTCGAACCCACACCCCCTGCACTGGAAGGCGGAGCCCTAACCACTGGACGGCCAGGGAGGCCCCTCCCTACGTATTTTAAACAACACGTTGTCTAAATGTGATTGGCCTTCTACCAGCCTCCAAGAGCAGTGCAGGAACTCCGGAAACTTCGCCCCTGCGCCCTTTTCCGTCCTGCATGGGTGTGCGTCCAGTGTCTGAGCGCCATCTGTTTTCCTGTTGCCTCTGGGCTCACTTTTGTTTATTTTTACAGTCAGTGTTTGATTAAACTCACCCGCGTGTTTGCCAGTAGCTCTGTTCACCATTCTTCCCTGCACCTGAGTCCTTCCTCCTTCCCAAAACCCATCCTCGGCAAGCTCCCTCACCGAGCATCTCTTAGCAGACTCCATTTTCCATGAAAGTGGCTGGATTTTCCCCCTCACTCTTGGATAGTGTTTTCCCTGGGGACAAGATCCCAGCTTGGCAGTTATTGTCCTCAGTGCTTGAAAGAGGCCAACCTACTGTTTTCTGCTGCAGTGGCTGGGGCCCATCTGGTTGCCTCTCCTCTCTAGGCACCTGCCATTCTGTGTTCGCGTTTGCTAAGAGCTTGCTGAGGGTTTGATTGTTTAATCTACTTTATGTGCAGTGTGCTTCACGAATCTGAGGATTCTTGCTTTTCACCATTTTGGGAGATTCTCTTTGGAAATGGCCTCTCCTTGGTCTCTCTAATCTCTAATTGGACAAATGTCAAACCTGCTGTTCTGTCCCCACATGACTTAAAAAAACAACAACCCAGCTTTACTGACATAAAATTCACATATCATACAGTTCATCCGTTTAAAACACACAATTCAGGGAATTCCCTGGTGGCCTAGTGGTTAGGACTCTGTGCTTTCACTGCCGAGGGTGCGGGTTCGATCCCTGGTCGGGGAACTAAGATCCCGCCAGCTGCGTGGCAAAAAAAAAAAAAAAAAAATCACACAATTCGATGGTGATGGTGCGCAACCATCACCACAATCAATTTGAGAACATTTTCATCTTCCCCCAGAAGAATCCCATGCCCATTATAGTCACTCCCTGTTACTCCCCAACCCTACGCCCCCAGCCCCCCATCCTAGGCTACTTTCTGCCTCTAGATTTGCCTATTCTTGATATTTCACAGAAATGAAACCGCATATACCATGAGGTCTTTTGTGACTGGCTTCTTTCCCTCAGCACGTTGTATTTAGGGACCCTCCATGCTGTCGGTGTTTCAGTACTTCATCAATACTTCACTCCTTATCACTGAATGTTATTCCATCATGTGGATAGGCCACCTTATATTTACGAATCCATCCGTTGACGGATATTTGGGTTGTTTCCATCTTTTGGCTATTTTGGGTAACACCCCTACACATTTGCGTTAAAGTTTTTGTGTGGACGTGTGTTTTCATGTCTCTTGGGTAGATGCCGGGAGTAGAATTGTTGGTCATATGGTTGAACCTTTAAGGACCTGCCAACCTGTCCCTGTGCGTCCGAGGTGACTTTCTCAGTCACTGTCTTTTGCCTCCTGGGCAACATTCTGGGTATTTTCTCTGGATTCAGCTTTCCCTTCAGCTGTAGCTAACGGAAGGCTACTTTGAGTTTTAAATGTCAGAAGATCGACTTTGTCTTTTCCCAAAGAGGCCAGGTCTTTTCGAAACTATTCGGATACCTTTCCAATTTTTAATGCTGAAATATTTCAAGCACATTCTATTCTTCAACTGAGAACGCCTATCTTAGAGGTTCCAGGGTTCCAAATCTGCCGCTTGTTGTTTTGGCTGATACAACATCCGTCCCAGGTGGTTTGGTTTTTCCTACGGTGTCTAATTTTGGGTTGTGACGGCACGTTCATCTGTGCTTAACCCATGGGAATTGTCCTGTGAAGCCGGAGTTGGGGGTGGATTCCTCGAGAGACCTTCTCTTAATTCCCGACGTGGGACCACTTCTGGGGGCCCCGTGGCTCCACAGGGGGTACCACTGTGCACTCCACACGAGGGCAGGCCTGTGTCCCCCCGCCCCCCCGCCGCCCCCGGGTGCCAGACTGAGTCACATAGGTTTCTTTGTCAGCCACCTTTGCTGGTGTTTGGGTTTTTTCTGACCCACCCTTTCCTGTATTAAAAACAAAATCCTGCTGCATTTTAGCAAATCTTATTTGCTTTATTCAGCAATTCATAGATCAGGCAGCACCCCCTCCAGCAGACGGAAAGGGGCTCCAAGGAGCTGCACAAAGTGAAAGGCTTTTTGAGGCCGAAGGCTGTGGGACAAGGCAGTTATAGTAGCAAAGAGTGATTGGGTGTGTCAAGGCCCCTTTCCTTTAGGGGCTGGCAGGGGTCAGTCAGGCAGATGACCTCACCAGGGCTGACCAGCCCATTCCTGACGGACTGGTTTAAGATTCCATTTCTGGAAGAAGCCAAAACCGTAATTAAGTCTTGTCTCGGTTTGGTGACGTGGGGGTAGCATCGGCAACTTGATGTTTGGCCTGTTGCCTTGTTTTTAACTCCCGCGAGTGAAGGTCTGGGTTTGTGCAGGGGAGCAGTCCCTATTCCCGCACAGCCCCATCTGGGGTGGGTCTGAGTTTGGCCAAGCTACTGCCACCTTGGTCTGTTCCCCTGCCCACTGCCCTTCTCTCAGCAGAAGCTGCCACCTCAGCCACCTGTCTGCTTTCACTTCCTCCTTGATTTTGATCTTGGAGAATGTCTCTTACTCCAGTGGAGCTGAGCAGAGAGGAGACCTGAAGAGAAGGATGCTCCCTGGTGGGGACAGGGTAGGGGCACTTGTCGTTGTGTCGTTTACTAATTGCCCGCCATGCAGTGGCCTGGGGGCCCTCCCGCCCCAACAGGAGGCTGGTTGCCTGGTGGCCAGAGCATATTTTGAAGGTGCCAATGGTCGGAGCAGCCACGCAGATCAGGCTGTTGGGGACTGTGGTCGAGCGGTGGATTCTCAGAGATGAGGGAAGGGAAGGGACGGGGGACTCTGGGCACCTGCCGGGCCTGGACCAGGGCCAGGAACGCAGCGTCCGGATCCGCAAGGCATTTCTGGTCCCTGTGGGGGCTGGAAAGACCAGAGGCGGATATCTGTGATAACTGCTCTTAGAAAACTAAGAAAATAGAAGACTCCGTTACCAGATAAAGCCTGTCCACCGAAAGCTTGCAGCAAGCATAACACTCAAGGCAGAAACCAGAAACCGTCTACCGAACCCTGGTAGCAAGAAGGGGCTGGCTGCTGTCGAGGTACGATGGGGAGGAGAGAAAATCATTATATTCTTGAAGAGAATGTGATAATTTACATCAAAACCTCAAAGAACCAACAGGTAGCAAAGTCAAATTCATGTTTTCAAGGTTTCCAGATCAAGAAACAAAAACAAAGCATTCCTTTTCACCATAAATAACTAGAGAATCTAATGCAAAGTAAGCCATTATTTAAAATACCAACACATCTTATGTATCTAAGAAATAATCTATAAAGAATGCCTGAGACCTCTAAGGGGAAATTGGGAAAAATCTTTTTTTTTTTTTAAAGAACCTGGAAGAACTGAATAAATGCAAGAAATAGACCATGTTCTTGGGTAGAAAGAGCTAACATTATAAAATGTTAATTTCCCCACATTACTCTATACATTCAGTTCAATTCCAATAGAAATCCCAGAAGGATTTAATTTTGGAATTTCTCCATAGATGTAAAACCCTCTGCAGATATTAAGCCACTCAATAAAATCTCAGTTACTAGTAGTTTGTTACTGGCACTGGAACAGATAAATATATGAGGGGACAGAATAGGAGCCCAGAAAAGACTGTGCATTGGGAAACTTAATTTTTAATAAATTGAACATGGACGATGGCTCACTCCATACAGGAAGTTAAAATTAGATACTTACTTCACACCCCCTAAATCCAGATGGATTGAAGATCTAAAAGCATATGTAAAAGTGAAAGGGAAAACATAAAAAAGAGCAGAGGATAAAGTCAGAGGTCATGTCTATCCTCTTCGGGGTAGGAAAGGAATTCTTAAACATGATCCCAGAGCGTAAGTAATAGTTGGGGAAATGCTGAGTTTAACCACATCAAAACCACAGATGTATGTCAGCTCAGTGGAGGTCACCGCAGCACAGCATCCAAGGATGGTTAGATATCTGGGCGAAGATATTTGCTGTGTTTATAACCACTAAAGGGTTAATGTCTAGACTGTAGTGGTAACCCCTGCAAATCAACAGGAGGGCTAACCACATGTGGCTCTCAAGGACATGAGGAGGTCTTTGCCCTCATTTTTTTTTTTTTTTTTTTTTTTGGTATGCTGGCCTCTCCCTGCTGTGGCCTCTCCCGTTGCGGAGCACAGGCTCCGGACGCGCAGGCTCAGCGGCCGTGGCTCTCGGGCCCAGCCGCTCCGCAGCATGTGGGATCTTCCCGGACCGGGGCACGAACCCGTGTCCCCTGCGCCGGCAGGCGGACTCTCAACCACTGAGCCACCAGGGAAGCCCTGCCCTCATTTTTAATTAGAGTAAAGCAAATTGAAACAAAACCCCACTTGAGTGTTGGAGAGAGGGAACACTCACAGTCCCGGTCAAGGGCACCCTGCAGGTACTTAGTGAAACTGAGTATTCACGTACCCTTGACAGGTGGGTTCCTCCCGGGTACACGCCCCGAGAAGCCCTCAGGCAGACGCTAAGGTCAAGGGTGTTAATCGTGGTGTTTTCTGTGGTTGCAAAGAGCCCCCCAAAGGGTGATGGATGCCTGCAATGTGGGTACCAATGCAACGGGGAACACTCTTTAGTGGCCAGAAATCACACCCTGTGTTTTCTTTTATCTTTCTTCCTTCCTTCCTTCCGGCTGCGTTGGGTCTTTGTTGTGGTGCGCAGGCTTCTCATTGCGGTGGCTTCTCTTGTTGTGAAGCAAGGGCTCTAGGTGCTCAGGCTTCAGTAGTTGTGGCGTGTGGGCTCAGTAGTCGTGGCTCACGGGCTTAGTTGCTCCGCGGCATGTGGGATCTTTCCAGACCAGGGATTGAACCCTTGGCCCCTGCATTGGCAGGTGGATTCTTAACCACTGCACCACTGGGGAAGTCCCCACACCCTGTGTTTTCATGTGCCAATACAAATAAATCTCAAAAACACCAGGTTTGCCTTTTTTTTTTTTTTTTTTGCTGCGCCACTCAGTTGTGAGATCTTAGTTCCCCGACCAGGATTGAACCCGGGCTCCAGCAGTGAGAGGGCGGAGTCCTAACCACTGGACCCCCAGGGAATTCCCCAGATTTGCTTTTAAAAAGTGAGAAACAGGGCTTCCCTGGTGGCGCAGTGGTTGAGAGTCCGCCTGCCGATGCAGGGGGCACGGGTTCGTGCCCCGGTCCAGGAAGATCCCACATGCCGCAGAGCGGCTGGGCCCGTGAGCCATGGCCGCTGAGCCTGCGCGTCCGGAGCCTGTGCTCTGCAACGGGAGAGGCCACAACAGGGAGAGGCCCGCGCACCGGAAAAAAAAAAAAGAAAAAGAAAAAGTGAGAAACAGAACAAGCTTTATAAAGATACATGCTGAAAAAATACTATGTACTTGTCACAACTATATGCACATATATAAACTTATGGAAGACAGATTAAAAAGACGTGCACAATTTGGGTGCCTGTTGGTGGAGAGGGTGATGGGATTGGGGGTGATGGGATGATGAGGAAGGAGAAAAAAGCTAAACAAGGAAACAGGGAGATTCAATAAGTTATCATTAGGTTCCATACGATTCTAGGCACATATACGATGCATAAATGTATGCATTTGGATGTTATATAGATGCATATTTTAATTGGGTCGTACAAAAAAAGATAAAAGCCCTTTACAACTACAGAGATAAACTATGTACTCAGTGTAAAATGTGAAAACCGTACAGAGAAAAGAGCGAACGTCTTGCTTTCTCCCTTCTTACCTTGTCCAAGTGGAAGAGGTAAGCATGGTTCATGGTTTGAAGATGTATATATTTCTCTGCCCTGCCCCGAAATGGGACCACACTGCATATCTCATGTAACTCGCCTATTTTTGTGTGACGCTTTCGCCCCATTTTCATTCTCTTCCTACAGTAAGATGCTGAATAAGTCAAAGCGCTTGTTTCTTCATTTCTAACTGCTAGGAAAACTCATAGTTGCCTTTCTGTCACTGGCTTCTGGTTTGTTTCCACGGTGGAGATGGGGCCCTATACGGCTTCAGCCCTTTGCGATTTGTGGACTTACTTTATGGCCAGCCCTGTTAAATTTTGAAAATGTTCTATGTGTGCTTAAAAAGCATGTGTGTTCTAAGTCAGTGGGTCAGGTTGTTAATTTTGAGGTTCAGATACTGCAGATCTGCCCTGATTTTTTTTTGTCTGATTGTGTATAAATTACTGAAATAGGAATGCTAAAATCTTCCACTATGATTCTGGTTTTATCTTTTTTCACCCTGTAGTTTATTAAATTTTGCTTTACTTTTTTAAAAAAGACTATGTCATTATGTACACATAGATTTTAGATGGTTAGAACTCTTAGTTTATTGAACTGATTCTCTTTCCCTAGTAATTCATTTTGGCTTTTATTTCATTTTTGCTGAGTATTAAGATAGCTTTCTTTGCCTGTCATCTCTTTTTCAATCCTTTTATTTTTAACCTTTCTATGTCCTTATGGTTAAATTGTCACTTTTGAAATTGCATGTAGTTGGATTTTTAAAAAGCAAGTCTGGCAATCTTTGTATTTAAACTAATCATTTTGTTCATTTCCTTTTAATGTAATTTCTTTCACATTTGGGCTTAAATCCACCTTCTTATCTTGTATTTAGTATTGTGTCAATTGATCTATATTCTTCTCACTTCTCTTGGGTCGATTAATGCTTTTCTCTTATTCTCTTTTCTCCCCGTAGTAGGTACTGTTATACTCAGCTTTGGTTTTCGTCTCCAACGACACCTACTATTTATGTGTTGGTTATTCTTGTCCTCTTTTCGATCCCTCTCTCTTGAATCCTTTTTTTTTCATCTCTCTTCATTGCCTTTTGGCGTTTAAAGTTTGTTGTGCTCGTTTGCTCTTGTGTCCCTTTCATTTTAGCCTTTATTTCTTTTGTTTTTTCAATGTTTATTTGTTTATCTATTTGTGGCTGTGTTGGGTCTGAGTTGCAACGTGCAGGCTCTTCATTGCAGTGCACAGGCTTCTCTCTAGTTGTGGCATGTGGGCTCCAGAGTGCGTGGTCTCCACAGTTGTGGTGCGTGGGCTCAGTAGTTGCGGCACGCGGACTTAGTTGCCCCGCGGCCTGTGGGATCTTAGTTCCCCGACCAGGAATTGATCCCGTGTCCCCTGCATTGGCAGGCACATTCTTAACCACTGCTCCACTAGGGAAGTCCCTCAGTCGTTATTTAAATGCTTCTTCTTCAGTCTCTCATTTTCCCTTGAGTGCCGTCACCTCATTCCTCAAATGTTCTATTTCTGACTTACATTGTCCATCCGTGTCTTGTGTACTTTCTTTCCACTGTTCACGAGCAGGCTGCATTTCTATCTGTTTTATGGCCTCTCTGCTCTGTGTCCCTTGCCCGTCAGGACTTGCTGAGGGATCCTTGATCCCATTCTCCGCTGGAGTGAGGAAAACCCTTGTGGTTTCACATGCTCAGTGCTGTGCTTTTCTGATGAATACTTGTTGGTTGTTTTGATGGTTTCCTGTCTTTGGGTCTGTCAGCTGTCCCTTTGTTTCTCCTGCATGGCTCCTGATACCGTGAGGACCTGTGGCTCTTGGAATTTTGTACTTTGGGGTTCACCTCACTGTTATAAACTTCAGCTATGAATTTTTGCTTTTCCTGTCTAGTTGCTTTGTCTGTTTTTTTACGTGGGGATATAGGAATATACAAAAACTATGTGTCCACTACTGATGGCGCCTTTCTAGAATTCCCCTATTTGAATTCTATTTTTCCCCAAATTTGAATTCTTGACCAAAATATGTTAAACAGCATTTTCTTTAAACATCATCAGATAAACAACAACCATGTTCCCTAGTGAGCTGAGACCTCTGGCATTCTTTTATTCCCTCCCCTCACCTCCTCAATGTAGTTGAAAATTCTAGATTTTATTTCTAGATTATTTTTTCTCCCTCACGTCATCTCTCCTTTATCTCAGAATTCCTTTCTTCAAAATTACATTAGATTTCTGCCCCTAATTATCAACAGTTATTTAGATTTTATTGCATGTTTTATTGGAACTCATGGCTCACCAATGTTTCTGGCTATTGTAGTTTCCTCTCTCTTTTCATTCAGTGTTCACTTTGTTGGAGAACTTTCTTGAGTAACTCATGTCCCCTCCTCCCCAGAAATGATGTAATTTCTAAAACCTTGAACATGTAAACTGTTCTGAGAATGGCATGCTGACACAAGACGATTTTACTTTCTTCAGATTTCCCCCCAAATGTGCCGCACTGAACTTGCCTTTCCTGTGGGGAGATGGGTCTCTTGTGGTGCTGTGAGCAGTGCTGTAACTTTCTGATCACTCTTCAGTTTAAATTCTAAAATTTTAATTTTGTATTTGAATCAAAGGTGGACTCTGTGCAGTCAGAGGCTGTGCCACTGAGAGAATAGCGTGGAGGCTCCTCTAAGAACTAAAACTAGAACTACCACACGACCCAGCAATTCCACTACTGTATGTATATCCAAAAGAAACAAAAACACTAATTCAAAAAGATGCATGCACCCCGATGTTCACAGCAGCGTTATTGTTATTTTTAAATTATTTTTATTGAATGTAATTGACATTCGTAAGTTTGACATTGCATAAGTTTACTGTGTACAACTGTGTTTATTATTTTTTAATATTTATTTAATTATTTGGCTGCGTCGGGTCTTGGTTGCAGCACGCAGGATGTTTAGTTGAGGCATGGGGGTCTTTTAGTTGTGGCATGCGGGATCTTTAGTTGCGGCATGCGAACTCTTAGTTACAGCATATGGGATCCAGTTCCCCAACCAGGGATTGAACCTGGGTCCCCTGCATTGGGAGCTTGGAGTCTTAGCCACTGGACCACCAGGGAAGTCCCCCAGAGCAACATTATTTACACTTGCCAAGGTATGGAGACAACCCATGTCCATCAGCAGATGGATGGATAAAGAAGATATGGTGTATATATACAATGGAATGTTAGTTATAAAAAAGAACAAAATTTTGCCATTTGCAGCAACATGGATGGACTTGGAGGGCATTACGTTCAGTGAAATAAGTCAGAGAAAGACAAATACCGTATGACATCACTTATATGTGGAATCTAAAAAAGATAACAAACTAGCATAGCTAAAACAAAAACAGCAGAGTCACAGACATAGAGAACAAGCTAGTGGTTACCAGTGGGGAGAGGGAGGGGAGAGGGGCAAGAGAGGGACAGGAGAAAAAGAGGGTTATTAAGGGATTATATGAAATCATCTGTGTGAAACTTTTTTTCTTTTTTAAAAAATTAAATTAAATATTTTTTATACAATTTTAAAGGTTACTTTCCATATACAGTTATTACAAAATATTGACTATATTCCCCACCTTGTACAGTACATCCTTGAACCCATCTGGCAACCAATAGTTTGTACCTCCCACTCCTGCACCCCTATATTGCCCCCTCTCCCCAGGATGGGAGTAGTATTCCATTGCGTACACTGGGTTTTTCTTACGGAAAAACCCGAACGAACTTTTTGGCCAGCCCAATATATCATCTTCTTTGTCCATTCATCTGTTGATGGACACTTAGGTTGCTTCCATACCTTGGCAATTGTCAATAATGCTGCTATGAATATTGGGGTGCCATGTATCTATTTGAATTAGTGTTTTTGTATCTTTCAGATTATATGCCAAGCGTAGAATTGCTGGATCTTATGCTAGCTCTATTTTTAGTTTTTGGAGGAACCTCTGTACTGTTTTCCATAATGGCTGCACCAATTTACATTCCCACCAACAGTGTACAAGGTTTCCCTTTTCTCCACATCCTCGCCAGCATCTGATATTTGTGTTCTTTCTGATGACGGCCGTTCTGACAGGTGTGAGGTGACATCTCATTGTGGTTCTTATTTGCATTTCCCTTATGATTAGTGATGTTGAGTGTCTTTTCATGTGCCTGTTGGCCATCTGCATTTCCTCTTTGGAAAAATATCTATTCAGTTCTTCTGCCCATTTTTAAATTGGGTTGTTTATTTTTTAGATGTTGAGCTGTGTGAGCTGTTTATATATGTTGGATATATGTGTTATATATGTTGGATATGTTTATATATGTTGGAACCCCTTATCAGTCATATCACTTGCAAATATCTTCTCCCATTCAGTAGGTTGTCTTTTCGTTTTGTCAATGGTTTCCTTTGCTGTGCAAAAGATTTTAAGTTTAATTAGGTCCCCTTTGTTTATTTTTGCTTTTATTTCCTTTACTTTGGGGGATGGACCCAAAAAATATTGCTGCGATGTATGTCAGAGCGTTCTGCCTATGTTTTCATCTAGGAGTTCTATAGTATGAAGTCTCATGTAGGTGTTTAATCCATTTTGAGTTTGTTTTCGTATATGATGTTAACGGATGTTCTAATTTCATTCTTTTACATGTAGCTGTCCAGTTTTCCCAGACCACTTATTGAAGAGACTGCCTTTTCTCCATTGTATATTCTTGCCTCCTTTGTCATAGATTTATTGACCATAGGTGCATGGGTTTATTCCTGGGCTCTCCTTCCTGTTACGTTAACCTATGCGTGAAACTTTTGAAAATTGTAAAGCACTCTATAGAATTTAAAGAATCTTTCATTCAATAAAAAAAAAAAAAGGTGGACTGTGGCTTGATGGGCAGGGCATCCTGGTGTTTTACACCTCCCCTCCTGAATGCGGCTGGCTCTGGGGCTTTCCAAGGACCACCATTCCTGTACTGGGACCTGGGAGGAGAGGTAGGTGGGAGGCCAGGCATCTCTTACTCAACTGGGTGCACACACCAAGTCCCTGCTCTGATGTCTGTCAGCACTCACGACCGTCTGTCCATCAGGACCTCCTGTGCGGGCACCCACTGCCACCCCCCTGGGGCCGAGCCTCTTGTCCTGGAAGCAGAGATGGTGAGGATATTTCGTGGCCTCTGGAAAGACAGAAGCCCGTGGACCATTTGTGAACATGCTGGGCATTCCAGCCTGGATCTCCCAGCACAGTTGACGGATCCAAAGCACGTTTACGAGGAAGATGCTAATCATCACCACACGTGAAAGAGGCTACGAGGAAGGAGTCAAACCAAGTATACAGTTGGCGTAAGAGACAGGAGAAGTTTTATTGAAGGGAAAGTTGGTTGTTATTTTTATAAACAGATGAAGTTGGAGGCAGAGGAAGGAAGGAAGCTCTTGTAGGGAGAGGAGGGTTCCAGGGAAAGAGGACGCGGCCCAGCGGGACACAGGGTCCTCGGCCATCACTCCGAACACGGACCTGGCCTTGCAGATCTCAGCCGGCCCAGGAAGAGCAGAAACTGACACACACATGAGTCAGACGGGCCAGTCATGGTGGTCAGCGGCACCTGATTCTAAGGAGATGCATCTCCAGTGACTAGAAAATACACATCTCCTGAGTGAGGAGGGTAAAGACAGGTCCCAGAGGGAGAGCTGAGCCATGGAGCGAGATACATACACAAGTGAGAAGTAGAAGGTTGTGGGTATATCAGGGAGGGTGTGTGCAAAGGAGCTGGTTTAGGGAAACCACAAGAATACGGGTTTCGCCAAAACAGTGAGATGCCCAACGTCTGGGCTCCGAGCTTTAGATCTCGCACTGGCAGCAAATGGGGACACAGCGGTTGGACTGGAAGGAGCCACAGGAGCCACAGCCCCCCTTGGAGCCCCCACATGAGCCAGAGTCCCCCTTTGCCACAGCTGGAGCAGGGACAGGCTGGCACACAGCAGCACACGGGCACACAGCAGCACATGGGCACACAGCAGCACATGGGCACACAGCAGCCCACGGGGACACAGCAGCACACGGGGACACAGCAGCACACGGGGACATAGCAGCACACGGGCACGCAGCAGCACATGGGCACACAGCAGCACACGGGCACACAGCAGCACACGGGGACATAGCAGCACACGGGGACACAGCAGCACACGGGGACAGCAGCACACGGGGACACAGCAGCACACGGGCACACAGCAGCACACGGGGACACAGCAGCACACGGGGACACAGCAGCACACGGGGACATAGCAGCACACGGGCACACAGCAGCACACGGGCACACAGCAGCACACGGGGACACAGCAGCACACGGGCACACAGCAGCACACGGGCACACAGCAGCACACGGGGACATAGCAGCACACGGGCACAGCAGCACACGGGCACGCAGCAGCACACGGGCACACAGCAGCACACGGGCACACAGCAGCACACGGGGGCATAGCAGCACACGGGCACAGCAGCACACGGGCACGCAGCAGCACACGGGGACACAGCAGCACACGGGGACATAGCAGCACACGGGCACACAGCAGTTGGAGCCACAGCAGCCCATGTTCTGGTGGGTGGAGGATGGAGTAGGTCAGAGAAGCAGGTGCTCAGGTGTGGAGCCTCCTGGGTTAGGAGCCCTTATATACCTGCCAAGGTCAGGTGCTGGGTGCACGGTCACTTCCTTGTGACTGTTTATACTATTTTTCTAAGCCTTGTTTTCCCCTTTGCTCTTGCTTCCTCACGGCTCGTTCAGGAGGAAGGTGATCATCCACTTTCTTTGTTTCCTGTCCTTCCTCTTCCCCTTTGTTTTGGCCCCTGTACTTAGGACCTCAGCTCTAGGCTGCCAGGACTCCCCAGGAGCCCCAGGGCGCTGGTCACCTGGTCTCTCTGCTGACCTCAGGTGACCTACGGACGACATGGTCCGCCCAGGGGCTCTTACCTTTGCTGCGCTCACTTCTCCCTGACAGTGTTAATCTTACATGGGTGGAGTTTAAAGGTCATGCGTGGTCTTCCCTGGAAACAATAAAAGCTAGAGGAGAAAACAGATGGCCCATCATCCAGTCGCCTGAACATGACTTTGTGGTTGATTTCTAGGCATGAATAAGTAGGTCGGTATTTTTGCCTCATTTTACCTGAGACTTTGTCAGCTTTCTGGGGGGTACCCTTTCCTTTAATATCCAAATAAGAATGGTCTAGTTCCCATCCTAGTATTTAGAAGAAATCCCTTCCCCTCCTTGAGAATTTCTGAACCTCACAGGCGTCTCTGGTTCCTGTTCTTTCCTTTCTCCACTCACGCCATTCCCTCCTGAGGGCACTTCTTTCAGCTGCTGGTCTGTCTCCCTCCTCAGCCTTGCTCCATGAGAGAAAGAAGGTTCCTCTCTAAACACCAAGCCGGGGACTTCCCTGGTGGCACAGTGGTTGAGAATCTGCCTGCCAATGCAGGGGACACGGGTTCGAGCCCTGGTCCGGGAAGGTCCACGTGCCGCGGAGCAACGAAGCCCGTGCGCCACAACTACTGAGCCCGCGCACTGCAACTACTGAAACCACGTGCCACAACTACTGAAGCCTGTGCACCTAGAGCCCGTGCTCCGCAACAAGAGAAGCCACCACAGTGAGAAGCCGGCGCACCGCAACGAAGAGTAGCCTCCGCTCGCCGCAACTAGAGAAAGCCCGCGCACAGCCACGAAGACCCAACGCAGCCAAAAATCAGTCAATAAAAATTTTAAAAACAGAAGATTTAAACACCAAGTTGTTGCTGATACAAGAGGCTACTTTGTTGAAGGAATGGCTCTAAGCCCTGAAGAGGGCATAAGAGGATGACTTTACTGAAAAGGAAGACTTAAGCCTGAGTCCCAGATGTCACAGATCCTGAATCCTCTCGGGGCCCCGGCTCCTGCCGGCCACCTTCCTCCTCGGGCCGCCAACCCAGCTGCCCTTGGCTGGACATCTTCCCTTTTGCATGAGAAGTCCCCTCCTTTCCTTCCCTTTCCTTCCAGTCTCTAGCTCCGATTCTGGCCCTGACAAGGGATCCTGCGAATTACATGATGATCTTGGTAGAGCTGCACCTTTCTCCTCACGACGTTAGCCGTTTACTCGATTACAGAGTGAAGTTCACTAACCAGCCTGCAGCACCGCGTTTGGTTGTGCCCTTATCTCAGGGCTTCCTCGTTAAATGGTCAGGTGGTGATCTCTACATCCATCTGGTTTGACTAGATTTCCTGATACGGAGCCATCCCTGCATGCCTGGAATAAACCCAGGTTGGTCACAGTGTGTGTTTTGTTTTGATACACTGTTGGATCCTGTTGATTAATATTTAGAACATTTGCATCTCTCTTCAGAAGTAAAATTTGGAGGGGATTCTAGGAAGATGGCAGCTTGAGTTGTAGTACCTTTCCTCGACTGCCAACTTTGATTCCAACCCACATGAGGGTTGGCGGGGAGGGAGCTCATGCATGGGCTTGCCAATGAAGCTTCAGGCTTTTCTTGAGACTCTGGGCTTCATGAGAACTTGGGAAAGAGTCAGAGACCCTGGCCTGGGGAAGGATTGGGAGGTAGTGGGTCTGGAGAAGGACTTGGACCACAGAGAACCACAGAGTAGAGGGGGAGTCAAGTCAAGTGTCCTCACTCTTAGTCCCCAAGGAGGTAAGAAAAAGGAGGGATGGGTCCTCTCTTCTCCTGGAAGAGCAGTGGACACATTGGGAAGCAGAGTGGATTCCACCTGACGGCCTGATGGCGTCTGACCCTTGCTTTGTGCTGCATGATGGTCCACGGGGCCGGAGCCCGGGTTGCCTCCCCCATCTTGGGAGGGTGAAGCCAGCACAGATGCCCTAGCAGGTGGGGTGGGCACCACGGGGCAGCGAGAAGTCTTACATCACACTTAAGGGGCGACAGAGTTGGAGGAATGAGGAGATTGGGCACCAGCTCCTACTAGAATGGAGTTTCTTGTGCAGTTGAATGACAAGTAAACAAAACAGAATGAAGAGTAATTTAGGTGAGTCAGATGTGCCCCCCCCCAACACAGATTTAAAAACATTTAATGGGCTTTATATTTTTGGAACAGTTTTAGGTTTACAGAAGAAATGGAGTGAAAAGTATAGAGGATTCCCATATACACACTTTACCCACCCAATTTCTCATAGTTTTAGCATTTTGCATTAGTGTGGTACATTTGTTACAACTGGTGAGCCAATACTGATGTATTATCATTTAACCAAAGTCCATAGTTTATTTTTTAAATTAATTTTTAATTTTTTTATGCATTCAAAAAAATCAATTTATTTTTGGCTGCGTTGGGTCTCAGTTGAGGCACGAGGGCTCAGCAGTTGTGGCGTGCAAGCTTTGTTGCCTTGCAGCGTGTGGGATCTTAGTTCCCTGACCAGGGATCGAACCCGTGTCCCCTGTGTTGGAAATGCAGAGTCTTACCCACTGGACCACCAGGAAAGTCTCCATATTTTACTTTAGAGTTCACTCTTTGTGTTGTCACTCTGTGGGTTTTGAGAAAAGTGTGATGACACGTATCCATCATTATGGTATCATACAGAATAATAGTTTCACTGCCCTAAGTATTCCCTGTGCTCCATTTATTCATCTCACCTCCTTACTGCCTCGCCCCCCCCCTGCAAAACCCTGATCTTTTTACTGTCCACAGCTTTGTCTTTTCCAGAATGTCACGTGGTTGGTATCATACAGTACGTCAACTTTTCAGATTGGCTTCTTTCACTTAGTGACATGCTTTTAAGGCTCCTCTCTGTCTTTTCATGGCTTGATAGTTCATCTCTTTCTTTCTTTTTAAAAACATTTTTATTGGAGTATAGTTGATTAACAATGTTGTGTTAGTTTCAGGTATACAGTGAAGTGAATCAGTTATACATATACATATATCCACTCTTTTTTTAAGATTCTTTCCCCATATAGGCCATTACAGAGGAGTGAGTAGAGTTCCCTGTGCTCTACAGAAGGTCCTTATTAGTTATTAGTTATTTGATCATTTCTTTTTAGCACTGAATAACAGTGGATAGACCACAGTTTATTTACCCACTCACCTACTGAAGGGTATCTTGGTGGCTTCCAATTTTTGGTCATTATAAATAATGCTGCTATGAACAACCATGTGCAGGTTTTTGTGTAGACATACGCTTTCCACTCCTTTGGGTAAATACCAAGGAATGTGATTGCTGAATAGTATGGTAAGAGCATGTTTAGTTTTGTGAGAAACTGACAAACTGTCTTCCAAAGGGGCTGCACTATTTTGTATTCCCACCAGGGTGTATAGAGAGGTATCTCATTGTCATTTAAATTTGCAAATCCTGAACGCTCTATGACATGGGGCATCTTTTCATGTGATTATTTATCATCTGAATATCCTCTTTGGTGATGTGTACTTTCAGATCTTTTGCCCACTTTGAAATTGAGTTGTTTGTTTTCTATTGTTGAGTTTTAAGAATTCTTTGTATATTTTGTTATTTATTTATTTATTGGCTGTGTTGGGTCCTCGTTGCTGCGCGCGGGCTTTCTCTAGTTGCAGCGAGCAGGGGCTCCTCTTCGTTGCGGTGTGCGGGCTTCTCATTGCGGTGGCTTCTCTTGTTACGGACCACGGGCTCTAGGTGCACGGGCTTCAGTAGTTGTGGCACGTGGGCTCAGTAGTTGTGGCACATAGGCTTAGTTGCTCCGTGGCATGTGGGATCTTCCCAGATCAGGGATTGAAGCTTTGTCCCCTGCATTGGCAGGTGGATTCTTTTTTTTTTTTTTTAAACATCTTTATTGGAGTATAATTGCTTTACAACGGTGTGCTAGTTTCTGCTTTATAACAAAGTGAATCAGTTATACATATACATATGTTCCCATATCTCCTCCCTCTTGCGTCTCCCTCCCACCTTCCCTACCCCACCCCTCTAGGTGGTCACAAAGCACCGAGCTGATCTCCCTGTGCTATGTGGCTGCTTCCCACTAGCTCTCTATTTTACATTTGGTAGTGTATATATGTCCATGCCACTCTCTCACGCTGGGACAAAGTGAGAGAGTGGCAGGCGGATTCTTAACCACTGTGCTAGCAGACAAGTCCCTCTTTGTATATTTTGGATACCAGTCCTGTATCTGAGATGTGTTTTGGAAAGGTTTTTAATTTTCCCCCCACGCTGTGGCTTGTCTTTTCATTCTCTTAATAGTGTTTTTGTAGAGCAGGTGTTTTTAATTTTAACAAAGTATGGCTTATTTTTTTACAGATCATGTTTCTGATGTTGTGTCTAAGAAGTCCTCACTCAACCCAAGGTCACCAGATTTTCTCCCCTTATCTTTTAGGAGTTTTATAGTTTTGTGGTTTCTATTTAGGTCTATGATCCATTTTGAGTTAATTTTTGGGAAAGGTATAAGTTCTGTGTCTATATCCATTTTCTTTTCTGCTATGAACATTTGTGTACAAGCTTTTGTGTGGACATATGTTTTCATTTCTCTTAGTTATAAACCCAGGAGAAGAATTCCTGGGCCATATGATGACCTGATGTTCAGCTTTTCAAGGAACAGCCGGATTGTTCTGATCCAGTTACATTCCCAGCAGCCGTGTATGGGGGGTCCAATTTTTCCACATCGTTACCACACTGACCTTCTTTATTACGGCCATCCCGTGGGTGTGCAGTAGTGTCTCATTCTGGCTTTGATTTAAATTTCCCTGATGACTAATGATGTTGCAAATCTTTTCATGTGCTTGTTGGCCATTTCTATATCTTCTTCAGAGAAATATCTATGAAGATCACTTGCCCACTTAAAAAAAATTAATTATTTATTCTTGGCTGCGTTGGGTTTTTGTTGCCACACGCAGGCTTTCTCTAGTTGTGGTGAGCGGGGGCTACTCTTAGTAGCAGTGCGCGGGCTTCTCATTGCAGTGGCTTCTCTTGTTGCTGAGCATGGGCTCTAGGTGCACAGGCTTCAGTAGTTGTGGTACACGGGCTTAGTTGCTCTGCGGCATGTGGGATCTTCCCGGACCAGGGCTCAAACCCATGTCCCCTGCATTGGCAGGCGGAATCTCAACCACTGCACCACCAGGCATGTCCTGCCCACTTTTTAATTGGGTTATCTTTCTTTTTATTTTTGAGTTGTAAGAGTTCTTTATATACTCTGGTTATTAGACCCTTCTCATATACGTGATTTGTAAATATTTTTCTCATTATGCAGGTTGTCTTTTCACATTTTTGTTCGTGTCCTTTGATGTACAAAATTTTTACATTTCAATGAAGTACAGTTTACCTATTCTTTTCTTCTGTTGCTTGTGTTTTGATGTTATAGCTAAGAAGCCATTGCCAAATTCAAGGTCACAAAGATTTACCCCCATGTCTTCTAAGAGTTTTATAGTTTTGACTTCTTAATTGTAGGCCTTTGATCCCTTTTGAGTTAGGTATTGTATATGGTGTAAAGTAAGGCTCTAACTCATTCCTTTGCATATGGAGGTCCAGTTTTCTCAGCACCATTTAAAAAAATTATTTATTGTATTTATTTATTTTCCTTATTTTTTTGGCTGCATCAGGTCTTAGTTGTGGCACAAGGGATCTTTGTTATGGCGCAGGGTCTTTCCGTTGCAGTGCTTGGGCTTCTCTCTAGTTGTGGCATGCGGGTTTTCTCTCTCTAGCTGTGGCATGCGGGCTGCAGAGCACGTGGGCTCTGTAGTTTGCGGCACGTAGGCTCTCTCATTGAGGCATGTGAGCTCAGTAGTTGTGGCGTGTGGACTTAGTTGCCTCGCAGCATGTGGGGTCTCAGTTCCCCGACCAGGGATCGAACCCGAGTCCCCAGCATTGGAAGGTGGATTCTTTACCACTGGACCACCAGGGAAGTCCCTCTCAGCACCATTTGTTGAAGAGACGATCCTTTCCTCACTGATCTTGGCACCCTTGTCAGTAGTCATTGGCCATATATTGGGCTGGCCAAAAACTTCCTTCAGTTTTTTTTTTTTTTTTTTTTTGCGGTACGCGGGCCTCTCGCTGCTGTGGCCTCTCCCGTTGCGGAGCACAGGCTCCGGACGCACAGGCTCAGCGGCCACGGCTCACGGGCCCAGCAGCTCCGCGGCACGTGGGATCCTCCCGGACCGGGGCACGAACCCGTGTCCCCTGCATCGGCAGGCGGACTCTCAACCACTGCACCACCAGGGAAGCCCAAGTTCCTTCAGTTTGTAAGTAAAGCAGGCGGACTCTCAACCACTGCACCACCAGGGAAGCCCAAGTTCCTTCAGTTTGTAAGTAAAAGTAAAAGACACATTTTTCATTTTCACCCAGAACTTTATTGAACAACATATTCACCATTTTGTTCCACTACCTTCTGCCATTTTTCAGGCAACTTCATAATTCCATCATCGCAAAACTTTTCATCTTTTTGAGCAAAGAACTGTTCCAGGTGCCTTTTACAGTCTTCCAGGGAATGGAATTTTTTTCCATTAAGAGAATTTTGTAAAGACTGAAATAAATGAAAATCCGAAGGTGCGACATCTGGTGAATACGGCGGATGAATCAGAACTTCCCAGCCGAGCTGTGACAGTTTTTGTCTCGTCATCAAAGAAACATGTGGTCTTGCGTTATCCTGATGGAAGATGATGCGTTTTCTGTTGACTAATTCTGGACACTTTTCATTTAGTGCGGCTTTCAGTTGGTCTAATTGGGAACAGTACTTGTTGGAATTAATCGTTTGGTTTTCCAGAAGGAGCTCATAATAGAGAACTCCCTTCCAATCACACCATGTACACAACATCACCTTCTTTGGATGAAGACCGGCCCTTAGTGTGGTTGGTGGTTGTTCATTTTGCAGCCCCACAATCTCTTCTGTTCCACATTATCATACAGTATCCACTTTTCATCACCCGTCACAATTTGTTTTATAAACGAAATGTTTTCACTACATTTAGGTAGAGAATCGCATGTGGAAATACCATCAAGAAGGTTTTTTTTGCCTCACTTATGTGGAACCCAAACATCAAAGTGATGAACATAACCAAGCTGGTACAAATGATTTTCAGTGATTAATTTGGATATTTTGAGTATGTCGGCTATCTCCCTCGTGGTATAATGGTGATTTTCTAAATTAATGTCTCGATTTGATCGCTATGAACTTCAGCTGGTCCACCTGAACGTGGAACACTGTCCAGAGAGAAATCTCCAGCAGGAAACTTCGCAAACCGCTTTTGACACGTTCGATCAGTCACAGCACCATCTCCATACACCGCACAGATCTTTTTTTGCATTTCAGTTGTGTTTTTACCTTTCTTGAAATAATAAAACATAATATGCTGAAAATGTTGATATTTTTCTTCCATCATCAATATTAAAATGGCTACACAATAATTCACCAAATTTGAAGTTTTTAAAAAATGAATGCTGAGGGACTTCCCTGGTGGCCCAGTGGTTAAGAATCTGCCTGCCAATGCAGGGGACACGGGTTCAAGCCCTGGTCCGGGAAGATCCCACATGCTGTGGAGCGACTAAGCCCGTGCACCATAACTACGGAGCCTGTACTCTAGAGCCCGCGAGCCACAACTACTGAAGCCTGCACGCCTAGAGCCCATGCTCTGCAACAAGAGAAGCCACCGCAATGAGAAGCCCGCGCACCACAATGAAGAGTAGCCCCCACTCGCCACAACTAGAGGAAGCCCGCGCGCAACAGTGAAGACCCAACACAGCCAAAAATAAATAAATAAACAAATAAATAAAAGTAATAAAATAAAAAAGGAGAGGGAAAAGATAAAATGAAAGTATTTAAAAAAATGAACGCTGATATGACAGCTGTCACAATACGATCTAACAAAATTGTCTCAAATGAAGTTAAAGATAACTAAGTGCTACTAGAGCCACATCTTATGGGAAAAAAACCGAATGAAACTTTGGCCAACCCAATATATGAGGATTTATTTCTGGGTTTTCTTTCGATTCTGTTCCATTGCTCTATGTGTCTGTCCTTATGCCAGTACCACACTGTCTTGACTAAAATAGCTTTGTAGTGAGTTTTGAAATCAGCAAATGCGAGTCCTCCAACTTTGTTCTTCTTTTTAAAGATTGTTTTGGCTATTCTGGATCCCTTAAGTTCCCATTCGAACTTTGAAATCAGCTTGTCAGTTTCTTCAAAGAAGCCAGCTGGGATTCTGATAGAGGTTTCATTGAATCTGTAGATCAATTTGGGAAGTATTGCCACATCTTAATAATATCAAGTCTTTGTGTTTGTCAGCTCAAGCTGCCATAACAAAATACCATAGACTTGATGACTTAAACAACAGAAATTTGTTTTCTCACAGTTCTGGAGGCCAGAGTCCAAGATCAAGGTGCCAACTGATTCAGTTTCTGGTGAGAGCTCTCCCCATGGGTTGCAGATGGCTGTCTTCTCACTGTGTTCCCCACACAGCCTTTCTTTAGCATGTGCATGCCTGGGGGTGGGGGGAGAGAGAGAGACAGAGGGAGAGGGAGGAGGAGGGGAGGGGAGGGAGTGGGGAGAGAGAGACAGAGGGAGAGGGAGGGGGACGGGAGGGGAGGGGGGGAGAGAGAGAGAGAGGGAGAGGGAGAGGGAGGGGAGGGGAGGGGAGGGAGTGGGGAGAGAGAGACAGAGGGAGAGGGAGGGGGACGGGAGGGGAGGAAGGGGGTATAGAGAGACAGAGGGAGAGGGAGGGGAGGGGAGGGAGTGGGGAGAGAGAGAGACAGAGGGAGAGGGAGGGGGAGGGGGAGGGGAGGAGAAGGAGGGGGAGAGAGAGACAGAGGGAGGGGAGAGGGAGGGGAGGGGAGGGAGTGGGGGGAGAGAGGGCTCTCTGCTGTCTCTTTTCATAAGGACAGTAATCCTATAGGATCAAGGCCCACCCTTGTGACCTCGGTTAACCTTAAGTACTTCCTCAGAGGCCCCACTTCCAAATACAGCCATACTGGGGGTTAGGGCTTCAGCGTAGGACTGTCGGGGGCGCATAAACATAACAAAATGTGTGCTTTCAGTGTATTTAGATCTTGTTTAATTTCTTTCCATGATGCTTCATCGTTTTCAGAGTCCTTGTTCCTTTGTTAAATTTATGCTGAAATAATTTACTCTCTGTGGAATTACCTGCTCAATTTCAGATTGTTTATTGTGAGCGGATAGACACACAGTCAAGGTTTGTAGGTGGATCTTGTATCCTGAAAACTTGCTGGGGTCTCTTATTGGTTCTAAGATCTGTAGAACATTAACAGCTATTAAAAATTCACCAGCAGAATACAAACAACTGGGTAGAAAATAGGCAATTCACTGAAGAGAAGATAGAAATGTTCAATAAAAATATGAAAAGTAGATCAAGTTCCCTGGTAGTCAGATAAAAGCAAATTAAAGTAAAAAGGAGATATTTTATATCTAGCAGTCTGGAAAAAGTTAATGAGAATGATAGCACCTATTGCTGGTGAAACTGGGGAAAAGGGTATGCTTATACATTTTGCCTGGGAATACAAATTGTTACAGCTTACTGTTTTTGAAAGCATCAATTAATACAATTAGGTAATATCAACACAATTAGCCTTGAAATTGCTAAAAATAAAAGCAAATATAAGCACACAAACACACACACACACACACACACACATTTTTTTGCGGTACGTGGGCCTTTCACTGTTGTGGCCTCTCCCGTGGCGGAGCACAGGCTCCGGACACGCAGGCTCAGGGGCCATGGCTCACGGGCCCAGCCGCTCCGCGGCATGTGGGATCTTCCCAGACCGGGGCATGAACCCGTGTCCCCTGCATCGGCAGGCAGACTCTCAACCACTGCGCCACCAGGGAAGCCCCACATATATATTTTATATTTATGTTAGCATTGGCAAAAAAAAGTACCACCAAATTGGAAACCAATAATAATTCCCTGTACAAAGATTAGATTAAGCCATACCAGTTGAATGGGAGACATTTCCCCTAGGCACTTGTTAGTGATAAATGCAGATGCAGAGAAATGAGCATAATAGGATCCTGGTTTTGTTACAAACAGTACAAAATATCTCACGTGTATTTTGGGTATGTCCCTGAAGGGGTGTTAGCATGGTGGTTGGGTGGGATGGGGGAATGGTAGGAGGCAGGCCAAGAAGAGGACTGTATAGAAGTGAGTCCCGTGTGTGTTACGTGCTCCTGGTATGTGAAAGGTATGCATGTATAGGCATAAAAACCACGAAAGAGTCAGACCTACACCTACCTCCTAGGACGGATATCCACGATGCAAGTTTTGGTGAAAAAAATCAAGTTGCTTACAAAGAAACGTGAATAGTATAATTCTATTCTATTCCGTTAAGATGTTACGGAAAAACCCGAACGAACTTCTTGGCCAAACCAATAACTGGTATATGCAGAGGGTAGTTAAAATGCACCCATCAGCAGTGTTTGATTTGAGAGCTTGTGTGCTTTTCTGTGGATATCCACAGGGTATTTTCCTATTTCAAAGTGGACACACCAGTAAATCAAGAAACCCACTACATTATTTGAGAGGTTTTTGCATCAGGGGTACAGTTACAGTTTTGCATCAGGGGTACAGTTCTTATTAGGCCCAAGAGAGTGGTTCCCAGGGTTCTGAATTTCATGGGTCTATAAAATTTTACAAAACGGTGCTAAGGACCGGCTTACTGTTGACAACTTGCGGTACGCGGGCCTCTCACTGCTGTGGCCTCTCCCGTGGCGGAGCACAGGCTCCGGACGCGCAGGCTCAGCAGCCATGGCTCACGGGCCCAGCCGCTCCGCGGCACGTGGGATCTTCCCGGACCGGGGCACGAACCCGCATCCCCTGCATCGGCAGGCGGACGCTCAACCACTGCGCCACCAGGAAAGCCCCTGTTGACAACTTTTGACTTTGCTGACAAAGGACTTGGAAAAGCACCCACCACTGACATCGGTGTCGCGCAGGGAGGTTTTATATTGATCATGAGCAACGGTAGAGAATCTCAGTGTCAAGTTGAACTCTTCGTCTTGAACCTTTTTTAACTTCATGAAAAACAAACTTTTCCTCATTATTCTGTGCGTGGGGAGAGTTTTGTCGTGAACTGGAGCCCGTCTGCCTCTGGCCTTGTGGAGCATCGCTGCTCTAGACTGAGGTGGAGGAAGGCCGCCATCCTCATTCGCGTCCCCGAGTGCCTAGTGGCCTTCTGCTTGGCATCTGGGTTCGGCATCGCGATGCTGTGGCCCCGGGCTGCACGCTCGTCCTTCCGGCCTTCCCTCCCATTTCCACGGCAGCTTCTCAGTGCCTGGCATCACCCGCTGGCTGCTCACATGTTTCCCGGCTGCCTCTCTCGACTGGACGCTCAGGACCTGGAGAGCAGGTCCTTTACGCTGTTTGCTGCTGTTTCCTGAGTCAGAACAGGGCCTGGTATCCAGCAGGTGTTGAATAAGAGCTCGTGGCGCCAGTGAAAGTTTGCAGCCTTTTCTGAGAACCTGAGATGCTTCTCTCCTGAGACACCATGAGTCCCAATATCTAGAATGTCTTCCTTTAGGAATTATTTAGAATATCTGGATCATATTACCATTTATATGTTATTTTATTTTATTTTTTAAATAGATCTTTATTGGAGTATAATTGCTTTACAATGGTGTGTTAGTTTCTGCTGTATAACAAAGTGAATCAGCTATATGTTTACATATATCCCCATATCCCCTCCCTCTTGCGTCTCCCTCCCACCCCCCCATCCCATCCCTCTAGGTGGTCACAAAGCACCGAGCTGATCTCCCTGTGCTATGCGGCTGCTTCCCACTGGCTATCTATTTTACATTTGGTAGTGTATATATGTCCATGCCTCTCTCTCACTTCATCCCAGGTTCCCCTTCCCCCTCCCCGTGTCCTCAAGTCCATTCTCTACGTCTGTGTCTTTATTCCCGTCCTGCCCCTAGGTTCTTCAGAACCAATTTTTCTTTTTTTTTTTTAGATTCTATATACATGTGTTAGCACACGGTATTTGTTTTTCTCTTTCTGACTTACTTGACTCTGTATGACAGACTCTAGGACGATCCACCTCACTACAAATAATGCAATTTCATTTCTTTGTATGGCTGAGTAATATTCCATTGTATATATGTGCCACATCTTCTTTATCTGTTCATCTGTCCATGGACACTTAGGATGCTTCCATGTCCTGGCTATTGTAAATAGAGCTGCAGTGAACATTGTGCTACATGACTCTTTTTGAATTATGGTTTTCTCAGGGTATATGCCCAGTAGTGGGATTGCTGGTCCGTATGGTAGTTCTATTTTTAGTTTTTTGAGGAACCTCCATGCTGTTCTCCATAGTGGCTGTACCAATTTACACTCCCACCAACAGTGCAAGAGGGTTCCCTTTTCTCCACAGCCTCTCTAGCATTTATTGTTTGTAGATTTTTTGATGATGCCCATTCTGACCAATGGGAGGTGATACATTATTGTACTTTTGATTGGCATTTCTCAAATGATTAATGTTGTTGAGCATTCTTTCATGTGTTTGTTGGCAATCTGTATATCTTCTTTGGAGAAATGTCTATTTAGGTCTTCTGCCCATTTTTGGACTGGGTTGTTTGTTTCTTTGGTATTGAGCTGCATGAGCTGCTTTTATATTTTGGAGATTAATCCTTTGTCAGTTGCTTCATTTGCAAATAGTTTCTCCCATTGTGAGGGTTGTCTTTTTGTCTTGCTTATGGTTTCCTTTGCTGTGCAAAAGCTTTTAAGTTTCATTAGGTCCCATTTGTTTATTTTTATTTCCATTTCTCTAGGAGGTGAGTCAAAAAGGATCTTGCTGTGATTTATGTCATGAAATGTTCTGCCTATGTTTTCCTCTAAGAGTTTTATAGTATCTGACCTTACATTTAGGTCTTTAATCCATTTTGAGTTTATTTTTGTGTAGGGTATTAGGGAGTGTTCTAATTTCATTCTTTTGCATGTAACTGTCCAGTTTTCACAGCACCACTTATTGAAGAGGCTGTCTTTTCTCCATTGTATATTCTTGCCTCCTTTGTCAGAGATAAGGTGACCATATGTGCATGGGTTTATCTCTGGGCTTTCTATCCTGTTCCATTCATCTGTATTTCTGTTTTTTGTGCCAGTACCATACTGTCTTGATTACTGTAGCTTTGTAGTATAGTCTGAAGTCGGGAAGCCTTATTCCTCCAGCTCCATTTTTCTTTCTCAAGATTGCTTTGGCTATTCGGGGTCTTTTGTGTTTCCATATAAATTGTGAAATTTTTTGTTCTAGTTCTGTGAAAAATGCCATTGGTAGTTTGATAGGGATTACATTGAATCTGTAGATTGCTTTGGGTAGTATAGTCATTTTCACAATATTGATTCTTCCAATCTAAGAACATGGTGTATTTCTCCAACTGTTTATGATATCTTTGATTCCTTTCATCAGTGTTTTATAGTTTTCTGAGTACAAGTCTTTTGCTCCTTAGCCAGGTTTATTCCTAGGTATTTTATTCTTTTTGTTGCAGTGGTAAATGGGAGTGTTTCCTTAATTTCTCTTTCTGATTTTTCTTGTTGGTGTATAGGAATGCCAGAAATTTCTGTGCATTAATTTTGTGTCCTGCAACTTTACCCGATTCATCGAATAGTTCTAATAGTTTTCTGGTGTCATCTTTAGGATTCTCTATGTATAGTATCATGTCATTGGCAAACAGTGACAGTTTTACTTCTTCTTTTCCAGTTTGTATTCCTTTTATTTCTTTTTCTTCTCTGATTGCTGTGGCTAGGACTTCCAAAACTATGTTGAATAAGAGTGGTGAGAGTGGGCATCCTTGTCTTGCTCCTGATCTTAGTGGAAATGCTTTCAGTTTTTCACCATTGAGTATGATGTTTGCTGTGGGTTTGTCATATATGGCCTTTATTATGTTGAGGTAGGTTCACTCTATGCCCATTTTCTGGAGAGTGTTTATCATAAATGGGTGTTGAATTTTGTCAAAAGCTTTTTCTGCATCTATTGAGATGATCATATGGTTTTTATTCCTTAATTTGTTAATGTGGTGTTTCACATTGATTGATTTGCATATATTGAAGGATCCTTGCATCCCTGGGATAAATCCCACTTGATCATGGTGTATGATTCTTTTAATGTGCTATTGGATTCTGTTTACTAGTATTTTGTTCAGTATTTTTGCATCTATGTTCATCAGTGATATTGGTCTATAATTTTCTTTTTTTGTGATATCTTTTTCTGGTTTTGGTATCAGGGTGATGGTGGCTTCGTAAAATGAATTTGGGAGTGTTCCTCTCCCTGCAAATTTTTGGAAGAGTTTGAAAAGGATCAGTGTTAGCTCTTCTCTGAATGTTTGATAGAATTTGCCTCTGAAGCCATCTGATCCTGGACTTCTGTTTGTTGGAAGATTTTTAATTATGGTTTCAATTTCATTACTTGTGATAGGTCTATTATATTTTCTAATTTATATTTAAATTTAAAATATACATTAAATTAAATATAAATTAAATTAAAAAATAAATATAAATAAATATAAATTTAAAAAAATATTTATATTTTTCTGTTTATATTTTCTAATTCTTCCTGATTCAGTCTTGGAAAATTGTACCTTTCCAAGAACTTATCCATATCTTCATGGTTGTCCATTCTATTGGCATATAGTTGTTTGTAGTAGTCTCTTATAATCCTTTGTATTTCTGCAGTGTCAGTTGTGATTTCTCCTTTTTCATTTCTATTCTTATTGATTTGCATCCTCTCCCTTTTTTTCTTGATGAGTCTGGCTAAGGGTTGATCAATTTTGTTTATCTTCTCAAAGAACCACCTTTTAGTTTTATTGATCTTTGCTGTTGTATTCTTCATTTCTATTTAATTTATTTCTGCTCTGATCGTTATGATTTCTTTCCTTCTACTGACTTTGGGTTTTCTTTGTTCTTCTTTCGCTAGTTGTTTTAAGTGTAGGGTTAGATTGTTTATTTGAGATTTTTCTTGTTTCTTGAGGTGAGATTGAATTGCTATAAACTTCCCTCTTAGAATTGCTTTTGCTGCATCCCATTGTATTTTCATTGTCATTTGTTTCTATGTATTTTTTAATTTCTTCTTTGATTTCTTCAGTGATCTCTTGGTTATTTAGTAGCGCACTGTTTAGCCTCTATGTATTTGTGTTTTTTACAGTTTTTTTTTCCTGTAATTGATTTCCAATCTCATTGCGTTGTGGTCAGAAAAGATGCTTGATACAACTTCAATTTTCTTAAATTTCTGAGGCTTGATTTGTGACCCAAGATGCCACAAATGACATCTGGAGAATGTTCCGTGTGCACTTGAGAAGAAAGTGTATTCTCCCACTTTTGGGTGGAATGTTCTATAAATGTCAATTAGATCTATCTGGTGTATTGTGTCATATAAATCTTGTGTTTCCTCATTTATTTTCTGTTTGGATGATCTGTTCATTGGTGTATGTGGGGTGTCAAAGTCCCCTACTATTATTGTGTTACTATAGATTTCTCCTTTCATGGTTGTTAACATTTGCCTTATATATTGAGGTGCTCCTATGCTGGGTGCATAAACATTTATAATTGTTATATCTTCTTCTTGGATGGATCCTTTGATCATTATGTAGTGTCCCTACTTATCTCTTGTAACAGTCTTTATTTTAAAGTCTATTTTATCTGATACGAGTATTGCTACTCCAGCTTGATTTTTTTTTTTTTTGCGGTACGCGGGCCTCTCACTGTTGCGGCCTCTCCCATCGCGGAGCACAGGCTCCGGACGCGCAGGCTCAGTGGCCATGGCTCACGGGCCGAGCCGCTCCGTGGCATGTGGGATCCCCCCGGACCGGGGCACGAACCCGTGTCCCCTGCATTGGCAGGTGGACTCTCAATCACTGCGCCACCAGGGAAGCCCTCCAGCTTGATTTTGATTTCCATTTGCATGGAATATCTTTTTCCATCCCTTCACTTTCAGTCTGTATGTGTCTCTAGGTCTGAAGTGGGTCTCTTGTAGACAGCATATATATGGGTCTTGTTTTTGTATCCATTCACCCAGTCTGTGCCTTTTGGTTGGGGCATTTAATCCATTTACATTCAAGGTTATTATCGATATGTATGTTCCTATTACCATTTTCTTAATTGTTTTGGCTTTGTTTTTGTGGGTCTTTTTCTTCTCTTGTGTTTCCCGCTTAGAGAAGTTTCTTTAGCATTTGCTGTAATGCTGGTTTGGTGGTGCTGAATTCTCTTAGCTTTTGCTTGTCTGAAAAGCTTTTGACTTCTCCATCGAATCTGAATGAGATCCTTGCTGGGTAGAGTAACCTTGGTTGTAGGTTTTTCTCTTTCATCACTTTAAGTATTTCCTGCCACTCCCTTCTGGCCTGCAGAGTTTCCAGGGAAAAATCAGCTGTTAACCTTATGGGGATTCCTTTGTATGTTATTTGTTGTTTTTCCCTTGCTGCTTTTAATATTTTTTCTTTGAATTGAATTTTTGTTAGTTTGATTAATATGTGTCTTGCTGTGTTTTTCCTAGGGTTTATCCTGTATGGGACTCTCTGTGCTTCCTGGACTTGGGTGACTATTTCCTTGTCCATGTTAGGGAAGTTTTCAACTATAATCTCTTCAAATATTTTCTCAGACCCTTTCTTTTTCTCTTCTGAGACTGCTATAATTCGAATGTTGGTGCATTTAGCGTTGTCCCAGAGGTCTCTGAGATGGTCTCCAATTCTTTTCATTCTTTTCTCTTTATTCTGCTCCTCGGCAGTTATTTCCACCCTTCTGTCTTCCAGGTCACTTATCCGTTCTTCTGCCTTAGTTATTGTTATTGATTCCTTCTAGTGTATTTTTCATTTCAGTTATTGTGTTGTTCATCTCTGTTTGTTTGTTCTTTAGTTCTTCTAGATCCTTGTTAAACATTTCTTGTATTTTCTCAATCCATGCCTCCATTCTGGATCATCTTTAGTATCATTACTTTGAATTCTTTTTCAGGTAGATTGCCTATTTCCTCTTCATTTATTTGGTCTTGTAGGTTTTTACCTTGCTCCTTCATCTATGACATATATTTTTGCTGTCTCTTTTTTGTTTTTTTTTTTTCATGAGTGGGATTGTGTTCCTGTCTTACTGTTTGTTTGGCCTGAGGCTTCCGACACTGGAGTTTGTAGGCTATTGGGTAGACCTGGGTCTTGGTGCTGAGACGAGGAACCCTGTAAGAACTCACTCCCATGAATAGTCCCTGGGGTCTGAGGTTCTCTGTTAGTGCAGTGGTTCGGACTCGGAGCTCCCACCGCAGGAGCTTTGGCCTGACCCCGGGCTCACGAACCAAGATCCCACAAGACGTGCCGGGTGGCAAAAAAAAAAAAAAAAACAAAAAACAATAACAAAGTAAAAAATAAAATTAGAGTAGGAAACTAACAGATATGTTAGAAAGAATATAAAAATACAGATGAATCAACAACTGGAAGGTACGTCAGTACCACAGTAGTAAAAAAGAGGAGGAAGGAAAAGAAAAAAAAGAAAAAGCGGGTTGAAAAGGCCTTGGCTGTGGGGGGCGGGGCCTAAGCAAGGGTGGGGTTTGGGCGGTGGGTGGGGCCAATGCTCAGGACCCACAGGGCTGGGAAAGGCCCTGGGGGATGTGGGGGGTGGGGCTTAGGCTCAAGGAACAGAAGGGGCCTAGGCGTGCCCCCCACCCCTGGTCGCAGAGGGCAGGGACCTCACCTGGGAGCCCAGCAGGCTTCCTGGGCTCGAGTGGGTGGAGCAAACACCCTCCTCTCCTCTCCTGCTCCTCCGTTCTGGGAGGGCCCCTCCTGCCTGCCTCACCTGATCTCCTTGGTCTCACTCCTATGCCCCCAGGACCAGTGAAGCTTGGGGAGGGGAGTGGCCTTGGAAGGCAGGGGACCAGCCTGGGAGCTCAGCAGGCTCCCCAGCCCGAATGGGCCGGGCGACCGCCCTCCACTCCTCTCCCTCTCTTCCCAGAGAGTCCCTCCCACCTTCCTCTCCTGATCTCCCCTGCCTCAGGGGCGCCGATCCTGTCTGGCCTCCACTTCTCCTCCCCTCTCAGTCCCCCTACGTCCTACTGGTTCACTTTTAAGGTTCCTCCCATCTTCTTGGGCGTCAGAGTCCCCCACCAGAGGCTGGCAGGTGCCCTAGTTGTGGGGAGATGCTAACTCTGCCTCTTCCCACACTGCCATCTTGATTCCGCCTCCTGTATGTTATTTTAAACCATGTTTTTGAATCAACATAAAAAATGTGTAGTTTAAAAAGGCAAATGAGATAAGCTCAGATCCTCCTAAGAGACTGGTCCTGACTGTGTCAGAGCAGGAAGGAGCCCCAGCCAAGCAGAGAAACAGAAATATTACTCAAGGTCCCAAGTGCACAGAAGCTGAGAAAAGGCTGTGTCCTGGCAGGTCCTTCCTGGCAACAAAGTCGCCCTTTCAGGTGGCAAGGATGCACACGTGTCTGTGCCCTCCACCTGCCGCCCGCCCTGTGGGTGGAAGACTTTCTCCCATCACCAAGTCACACTGGCTGTACTTTTAGGTACCTCCTGAATTCTTGCTTCTATAAATAATGATCTGACTCACAGCCTTATTACGTTTTTTTTCTGGGGAATAACCAGGAACTGTTCCTTAGGACACATTCTGAGAAAACGTGTCTCTCAAAAAGGCTATGCCAGTTAAACATTTGTAAATATCATGGAACTTCATCAGTTTTCGCTCCCACTGGGTGTTTGCTAGGTTTTGCATCTACAAAGAATGTAAAAAAGAATCACAGTGAGCCCAAGGCTTGCGTTGGAGAATGTGTTTATTTAGGGGCTCTTCGGGGTCTGGAGCAGACCTTGGCAGACAGAGGACAGTGAGGGGTGTTGAGGGGGGCAAGGCCCAGGGAAGAGGAGAGATGGTTTGGGGGTACCTGGCAGCCCCAGGGCAGGGGGGGGCACTAGCTACCTCCTGGGGGCCCTGACCCAGCACAGCTCAAGCATTACAGGTCTAGCAGAAGAGAGGTGATGGAGACAGGGAGATAGGTAGGTCTCTGGCGGTAACAGCACTAGCTGATACTTGGAGGAAAGTGGTGGGTGTTTCTGGTTCAAACCCCGATGAGCATCAGACACAAGTGCAGAGACAAGGAGGAAGGGCCTTCTGGAGTAAGAGCAGGGGAAGGACTCCAAGATGGGGACAGAGCATGAGGTGGCCCTTCGGCTCTGTCAGGATCCAGAGCCTCAGGTGATGCCTTGCCTGATAAACATGGACAAGCCTCTGGGCTCTGAGGATATGAGGCGTCTCACTGGTCATGGCCATGGGAGCTCAGATTGGAGCCACTTGTAGGGGGGTCCGAGGTCAGAGCCCCAGATCTTGCACTGGCAGCAAATGGGGACACAGCAGCTGGACTGGGAGCCCCCACAAGAGCCAAGCCCCCTTTGCCACAGCTGGAGCAGGAACAGGCTGGCACACAGCAGCACACGGGCTTGCAGCAGCAGACGGGCACACAGCAGCTGGAGCCACAGCCTCTGGAACAGCCACAGCAGCCCATGGCTCTGGTGAGTTGAGGGTGGAGTAGGTCAGAGGAGCAGGTGGAGAGAGAGGGTGGGTGCTCAGCTGTGGAGCCTTCTGGGCTAGGAGTCTTGATATACTTGCCAGGGTCAAGCTGACCCCATACTGGCTTCCTACTTCCCGTTTGTGCCATTTCTCCAGGGCACATTGAGTGAGTATGTGTGTGTGTTTGGTGTGTGTGTGTGTTTGTGCACATGCACGTGTCCCTGGCCTCTCATTGGCTCTGCCCACCATCCTCTTTCTCATGTTTCTAAATTTAACCTCTTGCCATTTCATTTTGCAGCCATTATTTTTTTGGTTGTTTTGCAGTTATTAATGGTAAGAAATTTTCAGAATTTTTAGCTTTTCTGGAATTTTCTAGGAATGGGACACTTGCAGTTCTTAGGTGTGTGCTGTTCTCTCTACTGAGTTCCCAATGAAGCCCAGACCCTCACTTACCTGAAGGTGCCTTTGATGCCCCTTCTCTCCCCAGGAGTCTCCATCACCATGTAGCTCAGGGTAGAGGGGAGACAGCCCCTGTTCACTCCCGATTCTAGGATCCCCTTTTTTAGGGATTACTTAGGGAATCTTAATTTCTAAATAAACTTTCTGGTTTACTTTATTATTCATCTGTCATCTTAAAGTAATTTTAAAATTGTGATAAAACACACATAGCATAAAATTTACCCTTTTAACCATTTTTAAGTATACAATTCAGTGGCATTAAGTACAATCATGATGTTGTGTGATCATCACCACCATCCATTTCCAGATTTTTTTCTTCACTCCAAACAGAAACTCTGTCCCCATTAAGCAATAACTCTCATTCCCTCTCCCACCAGCCCTGGTGGTTTGGGGTCTGATTTCTGTCTCTATGAATTTGCCCATTCTAGACATTTCATAACAATGGAATAATAACAATATTTGTCATTTTGTGTCTGGCTGATTTCATTAAGCATAATGTGTTCGAGGTTCATCCATGGTGTAGCATATATCAGAACTGCATTGCTTCTTACGGCTGAATAATATACCATTGTGTGTATAGATCACTTTTTTTTTTTTAACCCATTTACCTGTTGAACACTTGGGTTATTTCCACCTTTTGGCAATTGTGAATATGCTGCCAGAATGAGAGTGTACAAATACCTGTTTGAGTTCCTACTTTCAATTCTTTTGGGTATATATCTAGGTGTAGAATTGATGAGTCACATGGTAATTCTGTATTGGTTACCGAACCAAACTTGAGTCCACTTACCCAACACACAGCAATGCAAATCTACTGACACTGGGTTGTGATGAGGAGAAGTGCAGCGTTAACTGCAGGGCACCAAGCAAGGAGAATGGACAGCTCATGTTCAAAAGACCTGAAGTCTCCCATGGCTTTCAGGGAAGGGTCTTTAAAAAAAAAATTAATTAATTAATTAATTAGTTAATTATTTTTGGCCATGGCTTGCAGGATCTTATCTCCCCGACCAGTGTTTGAACCCACACTCTCAGCAGTGAAAACGTGGAGTCCTAACAACTGGACTGCCAGGGAATTCCTGGGGGAAGGGTCTTTAAAGACTCTGTGAGGGAGGGGGTCACAGGGTGGGTGATCAGCTCACGCACAATTCTCTGATTGGTTGACGGTGATGTAACAGGGTGATGTTTCAAGACTCTCAATCATCAACCTTTTGGTTCCAGCTGGTCTGGGGCTTCTGTGCCGGTGGTCAGCATGCAGTTAACTTTTCCCACCTGGTGGGGGTTTCAATATCTGCAAAACAGCTCAAAGATGTGGCTCAGGATATTATCTATAGCCCTTAAGGAAGAACTAAAGCTCTTGACTTTGTTTTATGGCTAAACTCTTATTTTGTCTTGCTTGACTGTTTTCCTTTGTTTCTGCATTTTCTCACCTCTCTGATTAAATTAGCTCTTTGGAACTTAGGGAAGGCTTAGGAGGCTAAAACTTTTCTACAGACAAGAGGCAGGGGACATGAGATGGGGGGCGGCCTGTCCTTGGGAGTTGTTGTTATTGATTATTTTGGATTTTCTACACATGTGATCATGTCATCTGTGAGCAAAGACAGTTTTATTTCTTCCTTCCAAGTCTGTATACATTTTATTTCCTTTTCTTGTCTTCTTGCATTAGCTAGCACTTCCAGTATGATGTTGGAAAGCAGTGGTGAGACAGTAGTACATCTCTGCCTTGTTTCTGATCTTAGTGGGAAAGCTCTGAGTTTCTTACCATTAAGTATTATGTTACCTGTAGGTTTTTGTAGATGCTCTTTATCAAGTTAAGGAAGCTTCCCTCTATTTCCAATTTCCTGAGAGGAAATCGTCGGCAATCACCATCAGGCAAAGTTAAGTTTGTATGTTTCAGATAAAAGCCCATTTCAGATATACAATTTGCAAACATTTTTTCCCAGTCTGTGTTGTCTTTTCATTTTCATAGTGACATTCTTTGAAGCACAAATGTTTTTAATTTTGATGAAGTCCAACTTATCCATTTTTCTTTTGTTGCTTATGCTTTTGGTGTCATATCTAAGAATGCTTTGCCAAATCCAAGGTCATGAATATTTACACCTCTGTTTTCTTCTAAGAGTTCCATAGTGTTAGCACTTAAATTTGGGTCTTGGGTCTATTTTTAGTTCATTTTTGTGTATGGTGTGAAATAAGGGCCCAACTTGACACTTTGGCATGTGGGTATCCAGTTGTCCCAGTACCATTTGTTGAAAGACTCTTCTTTCCCCATTAGATAGATCCCTGCCCACAAGTTTACTTGGCTGATGGTGATCACCAGTGAATGATGCTGGGTCAGTGTTCCTGAGCCCAGAGGGAACTGGGCTCGGTGTTCCTTGCCCCTGGAACACACTGATCCTGTCTGCAGAGCCCTCCCTGACACCTACTGCCTTTTTGGTGATTGGCTGTGCAGTCTTTGTGTTTCCTGCCAGTGTCCTTGGCCTGCGCCACTCTTGTCCCTCCAAAGATTTTTGTAACTTTGAGTTTGTGGAAGACAGGATTGGGTCTCACAAAAGGTTTCAGGCTCCTCATGAAAAGTTTCCCACTCTTCTTTTGTGTTGACAATGCCAGCAGTTCCTGGAGGAGTGGCATATTCGGAAAGCTCAAAGTAGAGGCGAGCTCTTTGCTTAGGGCCAGAGGTGCCTGCTCACCTCATGGTGTTGTATCTGGCAAAACCAGGCAAGTGATTTTTCTCTGACATTCAGCATTGGGCTTGATGTGATCTATTTCTTCATGTGACTTAAGAACATCTGCATAATTTATTTTCATTTTTGTGTTTTGCTTTTGATTTGAGGTGGGAAAGTGTACCTACCTTAAAAGTTTACAGCTCACTGAACTTTTGTACCATGTAACCACCACCCATTCCAGAATAAAGAATGCTCATAGTGTCCCAAATCTGCATATTTTTAAAAAAGTTTATTAATTTTTAAAATGAAAAATAAAAAGATTAGGGACTTCCTTCGTGGTCCAGTGGTAAAGAATCCACCTTCCAATGCACGGGTCATGGGTTTGACCCCTGGTCAGAGAACTAAGATCCCACATGCCACGGGGCAACTAAGCCCACGTGCCACAACTACTGACCCCGTATGCCTCAACTAGAGAGAGAAAACCTGCACACCACAACTAGAGAGAAGCCACAACAAAGATCCTGCAGCTAAGACCCAACGCAGCCAAAAAGAAAAGATTAAGGAAACTTCACCTCATCCATCTCTCTTGGGTTGGCCACGCATGGTTGTGATCACATGCTTATAGCATTTTGTGACTTTTTTTCATTACCTAATAACAAAACCACATCCCCAGGTTATAAAGATCCCACAGGCATTTGTACTGGGTGTCTGTACAACCACCCAAAGAATATATCATAAGTCATATAAACAAGTCCCAGTCATTCAATTTTAGGTGGTTGCTACTTTCATCATCTTAAAAATAATTTTGGGTTAACTGACCTTGCCCACAAAATTTGTGAACATCCAGTATCCTTTCCTCTGGATAAATACTGAGAACTCAAGGTACAGAATAAATGAAAAGCTGTACAGGTACTAAATTTTAGTAAATATTGCCAACACACCCTGGTTTCTGCTACCACTGATGGTGCACCAGACATTTAGAAATGTTTCTTCTGAGAAAGGCTGTAAGAAAAGAATCATAGTGAGGCAAGGCTTGTTGTTGAGAATTTATTTAGAGGCTTCACAAAGTCCAGAATAGAATTTGCTAGACCAAGAATCAGAATGAGCTGGTGTCAGGGAAGAGGGGAGGGCGTATTTGGTAGGTCTGGGCCCCCAGGCTCTGGGCGGTGAGCGCCAGCCCTGAGGTTATATGAGATTCAGGACCCAGCAGTAAGAGGCCAGGAAGGAGATGGTTAGAACAGCTCTGTGCCCCATTCTGAGCATCATGGGTGGGTTTTCTGTGGCTTAGCCCCTGAAGACCCTTCAGGTGGTAAAGCTCAGCGGGCAGCAGGAAGATTCTTCTGAGTTACGAGTGTGGCAGTGAATCCTCAGATGGCTCAGAAAGCGTGAGGGGGACCCCCTTCTCCATCAGGATCTCTGGTCCTGAAGATTCAGACCGCATCCCTCCTGGAGAGGATGGACCGAGAAGTGTGCACTGGGGGTATGGGATGTGTCACCACTCATGGCCAGGGAGGCTGGATTGGCTGCAACCACCTGAGGTTTGTGGTCAGCATCTCAGATCTTGCATTGGCAGCAAATGGGGACACAGCAGCTGGACTGGGAGCCCCCGCGGGAGCCACAGCCCCGTTTGCTGGAGCAGCAGCAGATGGGCACACGGCAGCTGGAGCCACAGCAGCCCATGTTCTGGTGGGTGGAGGGTGGAGTAGGTCAGAGGGGCAGGTGGGGAGACAGGGCAGGTGCTCAGGTGTGGAGCCTCCTGGGTTAGAAGCCTCTGTATACCTGCCAGTGTTTATACTCAACACACAATGACTTCCTCTTATGTGTTTACTTATTTCAAACGCACAAGTGTTATTTTTTTAAATTTATTATTATTATTTTTTGCGCTATGCGGGCCTCTCAGTGCTGTGGCCTCTCCCGTTGGGGGGCACAGGCTCCGGAAGCGCAGGCTCAGAGGCCACGGCTCACGGGCCCAGCCGCTCCGTGGCATGTGGGATCCTCCCGGACCGGGGCACGGACCCGTGTCCCCTGATCGGCAGGCGGACTCTCAACCACTGCGCCACCAGGGAAGCCCCACAAGTGTTATTTTAAAACTCTTTGCCGTCCCATGAGCTCCCAGTAGCTCCAGCTGAGGTCTGCTTCTCTGGTTTCTGAATGCGGCCTCTTCCTCAAGGTATTTCTCTTTGTAAACAGAGCCTGAGCTCCCGGCGGCTCAGGGAGCCCCTGAGATCCGCCCACCCGTAGGCAGCGAGTCACCATCTTCGGCTCTCCAGTTTCTGCTCATTGATAAAGATCCTCTGTCCCCAGCTCTAATGTTTATATTTCTCTACTTAAAAATCAGTTGGTGTCATTTCTGTAAATAAAAGTATTGAGCAGAAAAATAAGACTGCTTATAGTTCCTGCATCCAACCCACCAATCTCAATATTTTGTTGAATTTGAAAAGCAAGACTTGAAGCCCTTCGCTTTCAGGGTGCGCTGACTTTTACCCCTTTTCTCATTTCCTGCCCGCCCCCCCACCACCCCTTGGCTAACCACTCCCGAAACAGGAATTAGATCCGGTATATTCTCTCTCTTCATGGGACCTGGCTTCACAAATTCCTATTACTCTTCCTATGCTTTTTAGTTTATTCAGTCAGTTTTTATAAAAACTCCACAAGTCAACTGACATAATTCACATTTACCATCTTCGAAGGCTGTGAAAATAGTTTGAGTGGATCGGCCACCCTTTGGTCAGCCACCCTAATGGACCTTCGTTTCCTAGAAAGTCGATTTTAATTTTTTTATTGAGGTGAAAGCTACATCCAGTGAAACACACATATTTTGAATATGTGATCCCACCAGTTTTGCTCAGCGTGCTCTGATGTAGCCGCCACCCTGGTCGTGATAGACTATTTCCATCATCCAGGGGGTCCACTTTCCCCCGCTTGCAGCCAATCCCCAGCCCCACAGCCTTCCTTTCTTCTCACTGCTGTTTCCTGTTGTTGGAGGCACATAAATGGGACTGTGAAGCACATATTCTGGCTTCTTTCACTCAACATCTTACCCTGTGTATCAGTGATGTGTATATACTTAAAATTGCCAAGTAGTGTTCCAGGTGAAAATGTGCTCCGGTGGGACCCCATTCATTCTCTTGTTCCCAAATATCTGGATTGCTTTCAGCTTTGGGCTGCAATGAATAGAACTTCGACGAACATTCTTTCATTACTATTATTTTATTGAAATATAACTCACGTACAATGCTGTGTTAGTTTCAGGTGTACAGCAAAGTGATTCAATTATATATGTTTACATACACACATGTATCTATATAGGAGTCTTTTGTGAACACGTGTCTTGTTTCTTTTGCTTATACATGTAGGAGTGGGCTTGCTGGGGCGTAGGCGGAGGGAGGTTTAATTTTATAAGAAACTGACAGTTTCCATGATGCTCACGCCATTTTCATCCTTGCCGGCCATGCCTGAGAGCACCAGTGGTTCCCCATCTTCCCTAATAGTTACAGGTTTAAAAAATCTTCGGCATTCTTGTGGTGTGTAATGATGTCTCATGGTCGCCTTGATTTGTGTTTCTCGGGTGACTAGGGCTGTTGAGCACCATTTCATGTGTTTATTGGCCATTTATATACTTTCTTGGAAAAATGTTCAATTTGGGGGTTCATTTTTATTGTGTTTTTTTTTGCTTTTCTTTTTTGTGATTAACTTATTGAAATTCTTCATAAATTCCAACTAAGTAAACTGTGTGTGTATATATATGTCTATATCTAGGTATCTAGCTATCTATTATCTATCATCTATCTATCTAATCTATTATCTATCTATTATCTATCATCTATCTATCCTCTATTATCCATTTACCTACTATCTATCTGTCTATTGTCTATCATCTATTTATTATCTTCTATCCATCTATCATCTATCTACCTCTCATCTATCTCTCATCTATCTATCAACAATCTATCAATCTTTCCATCTCTCATCTATCTCTCATCTATCAACAATCTATCAATCTATACATCTCTCATCTATCTCTCATCTATCTATCTATTATCTATCATCTATCTATCTATTCTATTATCTACTATATCTATCATCTATGTATCTATCTACCTACCTATCATCTATCTATCAATCTATTTATCTATCTATCAATTTTCTCCTAGTATTTACTTTGCTTCCTCATTGTCTTGATATCTTAATAGCATCCTTTGACAGGGAAATGTGTTTTACTTTCATGATCCAATTTAACACTTTTATCTTTGAGGGTTAGTGCCTTCTTCGGCCCCTCTGAAAAAATCTAGCTTTCCTTATAGGAGCGTTAGTTTTTGTTTTTACATTCAGTTCTATGATGGATCTCAAACTCAGTTTGTGTTTGGTGAGTGTGAGTCAGGAGTTCATTCCCCACACGCTCATCCAATTGCCTCAGCAGCTGGACCTACAGAGACCCGGCAGGTGTGGGGTATAAAGTGCATCTCCGGGCAGGTGAGCTGTCTGGGTGGGGAATCATCTTAGAAGTGGTCAGCTGGCCAGTGAATATTTCCAGGAGCCGATGGCCCTTCCTCGGCCCTGGGGTAAGGAGACCCGCAGGATCAAACCTGGACCATCTGGGCGGGGCAGAGGGGTGGATGGGGAGGGAGCACGGAGTGGGGGGGGGGCTGCTCTCAGCTCTTGAAGGAATTTCAGAGGTGGGGGAGCCACTCCTGAGAGGAGGGGGCAGCTAGGGACGGAGCCAGGACGCCGCAGGCTCTGGGTTTTTTCCTTCCGTGACGCCAGCCCCCGCTGGTCCTGCTGTTGACAGATATTTGGGATCTGACTTTTACCGCCTTCATTGCCATGTACATCTGGTCTCTGTCCCTGGTTCCTGGCACAGGAGCCCCTGAAACCCTTGGAATTTCCTGGGTGACGGGCATGTTGGTCCTTCATTAGCACCCGCGTGTGTACTAATGAGGTTACTCAGATGGGACCCCTAGAGAGCCTCAGGATGGGGCTAGTCGTCAGAAAGTCTAGTGATCAGAGGGAACTTGCAGGCCACCCGCTGACCTCTGGGAAGAGGGAGGGGGGAGCCACGGACTAAGCTCTATGAAAATTCTTCAACAGCGAGGGTTAGTGGGTCTCCAGGTTAATGAACACAGGGAGATTCAGGGAGAGTGGGCACCTGGAGAGGGCATGGAAGCTATGCACCCCTTCACACGCCTCGCCCTGTGCATCTCTACCATCTGGCTGTTCCTGAGTTATATGCTTTTATGAGAGATCAATAATCTAGTCGGTAACATGTTTCTTTGAACTCTGTGAGCTGCTGTAGCAAATCAATCAATCAATCAATCAATCAAGGAGAGGTCTGCTGAACTTCTGCTCTTAACCAATCAGTTAGAAGCACAGGTGATAACCTGGACTTAATATTGGTGTCCGAAGTTGAAAGTGGGCAGTTGGTAGGACTGAGCCCTTAGCCTCTGGGATCTGACGCTAACTCCAGACAGATAGTGTCAGAATGAAATTGAGTTAAATTTGTGTGATACCCAGTCAGTGACCACAGAGAACTAAAGTCTTGTTTGGTGGTATTGAAAAAATACACATTGGAGTTTTCCAATTTGTCGTTGCCAACTAAAAATTGTCACTCCCCATCTGGCTATACGCGAATGAAATCACTGGCCACTGTAGTCACTGACCTTCAACACCCCCTGAAAGGAGTTTAGGGTGGAGAACAAGAATGAGGCCCTCTGTGCTCTGGGGAAAACTGGCAGAACAGGCCTTCAGATACTTAGATATTTTTCAGGAGAAGATCTTACAAGCCCAATGTCTTGCATCTTCTCCTATCTAGAAAAGCACTAAAATCATTAACTGAGACATCTGATCCTCACAAGTAGCAGCAAACTTCTGCCAAAATGTGTGCTTGATCGCATGTACCCCCTTCACAAAAATCGCATAGATACTGATCTCTCCCCCTACTTCTTTGGAGAGTTCCTCAGAGCTACTGAGAGGCTGTCTCCTGAGCCGTGGTCCTCATTTTGCACCAAATAAAACTTAACTCACAACTCTCACCTTGTGCATGTTTCTTCAGTCCACATAGGTGTATGATTGTTCATAGTAGTCTCTTATGATCTGTTTATTTCTGTGCTGTCTGTTGTAACGGCCCCCCTTCCGTTTCTGATTTTATTTGAGCCTTCTCTAGTTTTTTCTTGGTTAATGTCACTAAATATTTGTCAATTCTGTTTCTTTTCCAGAGCCTCACTCCTGGTCTGGTTAATCTTTTCTGTTGCTTTCTAGCCTCCATTTCATTAATTTCTACTCTGATCTTTGCTATTATTTTTCCTTTTGCTAACTTTGGCTTTGTTTGTTCTTCTTTCTACTCTGATCTTTGCTATTATTTTTCCTTTTGCTAACTTTGGCTTTGTTTGTTCTTCTTTCTTTTTCTAGCTCCTTGAGAGGTAAAGGTTGTTTACTTGAGATCTTTCTTTTTCCTAACATAGGGAAATATATTTTGCTTAATGTATTTAGGAGTTTATTGCTGTAAGCTTTGTCTCAGGCCATTTGGGCTGCTCTAACAAAATACTACTGACTTGGTGGCTTATACACAACAGAAATTTATTTCTCACAGTTATGGAGACTGGGACGTCCAAGGTCATAGTGCTGGAGGATTTGGTGTGGTGGTGGTGAGGGCCCACTTCCTGGTTCATAGGTGACACCTTCTTGTTGTGTCCTCACATGATGAAAGGGGTGAGGGAGTTCTGTGGGGTCTCTTTATGAGAAAGCTAATCCCATTCATGAGTGCCCCACTCTCATAACCTAAGCCTATTCCATAGACCACACTGCCAGAAACTATCACACTGGGTGCTAGGATTTCAGTAAAGGGCCTTGGGGGTTGGGGAGGGTGCGAACATTCAAACCACAGCAATTGCTCTCTTAGAGCTGCTTTTGCTGCATCCCAGAAGTTTTGCTGTGTTGTGTTTCTATTTTTGTTTGTTTCAAGATATTGTTGGATTTCCCTGTTGGTTTTTTCTTTGACCCATTGCTTGTTCAGAAGTGTCTTATTTAATTTATTGATTGCTAGTTTCATATTGTTGTGGTCAGAATAGGTACTTGATATGACTTCAATCTTAAATTTGTTGAGGCTTTTATTGTGACCCAACATACGATCCACCCCGGAGAATGTTTCACATGCACTTCAGAAGAATGTATATTCTGCTTCTGTGGATGAAGAGTTCTGTAGATATCTATTAAGTTCACCTGATATAATGTGTAATTCAAGTCCAATGTTTTCTTATTGATTTTCTGTCTAGGTGATCTATCCATTGCTGAGAGTGGGGCATAGAATTTCATTAACATATTTGCACTTCTGTCTATTTCTGACTTCATATTTGTTAATATTTCCTTAATATATTTAGGTGCTCTGATGTTGGGTGCATCTGTATTTACAATTGTTATATCCTCTTGATAAATTCACCCTTTTGCCATTATATAATAACCTTTTTGTCTCTTGTTACAGTTTTTTCTGTCCTTTCTTTAAAATTAATTAATTAATTAATTTATTTATTTATTGTTGGCTGCATTGAGTCTTGGTTGCTGCGCGCAGGCTTTCTCTAGTTGCAGCGAGCAGGGGCTACTCTTCGTTGCGGTGCGCGGGCTTCTCATTGCAGTGGCTTCTCTTGTTGCAGAGAACAGGCTCTAGGCGCACAGGCTCAGTAGCTGTGGCACAGAGGATTAGTTGCTCTACAGCATGTGGGATCTTCTCGGACCAGGGCTTGAAGCTGTGTTCCCTGCATTGGCAGGAGGATTCTTAACCACTGCGCCACCAGGGAAGCCCTGTTACAGTTTTTGACATAATATCTATTTTCTCTGATATAAGTATATCTACCCCTACTCATTTGCATGGAGTGTCTTTTTCTTTCCCTTCATTTTCAGGTTTTGTGTGTCCTTGAATCTGAAATGAGTCCCTGTAGGAAGCATCATATAGTTGAGTCTTAAAAAAAAAAAACACGCAGACACTCTGTGTCTAGGGTTAGAGTGGCAGGGTTGAAAGGTAAAATTCAGGATGCCAGTGGAGCCTGGGTTTCTCATAGACAAATGCTTTCTAAGAAGAAGGATGTCGAACATGTAACATGGGTGTAAATACTGCATCTGTGCTCAGGCGGGGACAGAGGCTGTGCTGTTCTTCCTGCGGCCACATGATGTCGCCCCAGGACCTCCCAAGAGCTGGACCACAGGATGGAGGCAGCTCACCCCCAGGCAGAGGCAGCTCTTCCTCCTTGAGGAAGTTACATAGAAAATTTTGCATCCAGGTGCAGGAAACAATGTATTGACCCGTCCAGCGGACCCCTATAATGTCCCCTGGGTGAGCTCCCTCCCCAGGGTTGGGGAGGACTTATTACTGCCTGGGGGGGAGGTGGTCTTCAGAGTAGGCCTTCATTCGCTTCGGTCCTTTGATTATTGCTCGGTTCACCGAGTCCTGCAGAGTGGGTCTCAGGCCTGAGCAGGTGAGGAGGGGGCTCCTGGGGCGTCAGGCTGAGCCATCGACACAGCAGGGGCCTCTGCCTTCCCGACGGTCAGCCATCGGTAAAGAGCTTCTGAGCTGCACCCAGGAAGACGGGCATTTCTGTACTGTACAAATGCTCCTGTACAGTCATGTACTGCATGTTAGTTACTTTTCATCTTTGTGAAGGTGAAACATGTTTTAAAATCCTTTTTCTGTTCCATGCCAGGGGCCACGCCTGTAGACCCTTTCTTAAGTACTTTCGGTGCATATACCCCTCTTTGAAATTCTAATAGCTTCTCTCCAGACAAGTGTTCATACCTGCATGTAAGCTCACAATTTTGCGTAGACGTATATTTTATTTTATTTTAAAAATATTTGTTTTATTTTTTTATTCATTTTATGTATTTATTCATTTAGCTGCATCGGGTCTTAGTTGCAGCCTGTGGGATCTCTTTGGTTGTGGCGTGCGAGCTTGTCTCTAGTTGTGGCCTGCGGTCTCCAGAGCGCGTGGACCCTGTATTTTGCGGGACGCAGGCTCTCTGGTTGAGGCACGCCACCTCAGTAGTTGTGACATGCGGGCTTAGTTGCCCTGTGGCGTGTGGGATCTTAGTTCCCCGACCAGGGATCGAACCCGAGTCCCCCGCATTGGAAGGAAGATTCTTTACCACTGGGCCACCAGGGAAATCCTTGCATAGAAGTTTAAAGACTCCACATCAGACCCGATATCCATCCATGGTCCGCAGGCTCCAGGTTGAGAATCTCCTAGAAGCCGAGGCACCAAGGAAGAGGGACAGAAAGGCACTTCCCGTTCCCGTTTGCTGTGGGCGTCCTATGGGACTTGGTCGGGAGATCACGTGGGGTTTTACTCCTCTATCACCTGGAACCAAATAACAATGAGAGCAAAGGAACATTTTTTTTAAGGTAGTGAAATGCTGACTGATGTAGCTGAGTAGGGAAATTGCAGGCTTGTGGAGAGGCTGACAAGTGAGGACGCTCAGGACAGGGCTTCGCTTGCGGTGAACAAGTGAGGACACTCAGGGCAGGGCTTCGCTTGCGGTGAACACGCCGTGCAGGAGAGCAAGCGTCAGCTACCAGGACCGCCCCCAGCGAGGCTTGTCCTCTACTAACTACTGGCCATTGTGAATGCCTGCACTGGTACAACGTGGTGATGGACAGAAGGATGCCCTTCTCTCCAAACTGACCTACGCAGCCAATTCTAGCAACTCCCAGAAGGCTCTGTGAGGAGCTGAACAAGCAATTCTGAAAAGATATGGAAGCATAAAGTCCCAGGGATCACAATGGAAGGAGAGTCAGCCTCCCAGATGTGGAGCCTGGGCCCTGAGAGGCAGGGCTGGGTCAGGGCCGGGCAGGCGAGGAGGCCAGAGACAGCGGGGACACGGCACCCGAGAGCCTTACAAATCCGGGACAATAATGTTGGCAGGTCATAGAGGTGACATTTCTTATGTGTCGGGGATGCTCTAAGTGTCCTTTCGAAGTGCCTCATTGATGCTCACAACAGATCCCCGAGACGGGTAGTGGCTCCAAGCCCCTTTACAGGTGATGGAATCATGGCCGTCCTAGGCAGGCGCTCAGAGCCACGGCTACGCAGCAGGATGCTCTCAGGGCCCTGGCTCCTGGAGAGGCAAGTGGGGTCACTGCCGGTGTCCACAGCCAAGACAGTCAGTGAGGTGGGTACAGGCTTAGGCTGGCAAACTACCGACCAGCGGGAAGATGAACTGGGCTTATACAAAGAAACGTGGCTGAATTTTCACAATATAATATTCGGCAAGTGAAAGGAATGAAATAAAATGTTTAGCGCAACATGCATGTGAATCTAAAATAAAAACATCAAAAGCCACACCGTGTGTTTCCAGGACATACGCGCAGGCATGGGTTTCTTTGAAGCGCATCAGTGTGGGTTCTTTCTTGGGGAAGAAGGGAAACTCAGACGGGGAACCAGCCGCTCCTTAACAGGGAGACAGGATGGGAACAATGTAGACCAAGTAAAGGAGAAGCTGTTTTCAAGAGCAATTTTGTGATACCAGCTTTCATGGCTAATCTCCTCGCTCCCTTGGAAGATACAAGAAGAATTAGGTTGGGGAGGAAGAAGGCTGTGCAGTTTACAGCTTTCCACTCAAGCCATCTGTTGATGGTCTCTGCTCTGATCATCATTTGTAAATTACTCAATATTAATCCCCGTCTTACTGGGTTCCCACCAGTGCCTCTCCTATCACTCTTCTTTGATGTGCGTCAGTCCCGATGGAATGCATCTTGTTATTGTTTTGTCAAGGGGCCCGGGGTGCTGTAGTTCTGGACTTCCGTTCTGTTTGGGACTGTTTGCCTATTTTCTTGTACTTGAACGATGTCGTGTCCACGTGTACTGTTCTTGTGTCAGACTTTGTTTTCAGCAGGTGTTTGAAGATATTGCTCGTGTACCTTTGGGTTTAAGATGTTTTTGAAGGACGGCTGGAGTCGGTCAGGTGTCCACAGCCCCCTCACCCATGGCACGGGGACTGGGAATTGCTGTTGTTCAACATTAAAAAAAAACCTTTGGAATTCTAAAGCGTAGTCGCCGTATGTCTTATTCATGAGCGTTTTGTATCCATTTTCCGCTGGGGAACATGTTATACTCTTTGGGGCTAAGCTTGCTGATTCTCCATCACATCATAGCGATTCTTACATTTAAAGAATACATTTCAGTTCCCCTTACAGCGGCCTTTACCACTTGCATTATGGCTGCGTCCTCACTGCCACCCACCTCACACATCTGTTTACCTCTCTCTGGTGATGTGGTAGCTTTGCCGTTCCACCTACGCTGTGAACCTCTAAAGCCTTATTATTATTATGCTTTTAATGTCAACTATTCAGTTTCTTGCCATCTCTGTCCTACTCCATGCTTTTCTGTTTCATTCATTCTGTCTATAATGATCTCTGATGGTCAAGTTTTGTCTAAGGTCTCCACGTCTCCCTTTTCAACCTTTTCTATAGTTTTATCATTTCATCTCTGAGTCCTATTCAAATGATGTTGCCATATTCTAATTTAGCGTATAATTCAACCATCTCTGGGAAATGACTTTTGTCTCCTGGCTTTTGTTTTAAATTAGACTGACTTGTCTTTTTCTTCATTAGCCTCTGCATGTCTTTTGGTTTGAGAATTTAATCCATTTACCTTTAAATTACTCATTGATTGGCAGGGACTTACTCTTGTCATCTTGTTAATTGTTTCCTGGCTGTTTTGTATTTTTTCTCTTTCTCCCTTGCTGTCTTCCTTTGTGATTGGGTGTTTTCCTGTCTTCTGAGCAAAGGCAGCAGCGGACTCAGAGCCTGGCCTTGGGCTCTGACATTGAGCTCGTGGCCTGGATTGTTCCCGTTTGATGTCATCTTTGCAGCCGCCTCTCCTGCCTTAGAGAGGCCTGGGCCCTCAGCTTCCTTGTCCACGGGGAGCTCCTGGCCAGGGGCTGTTTCTGGCCTTCAGGTATCTGGTCTGTGTAAGACTCTATGGGATATTCTGAGTATTGGCTGAACAATGGATTAAGAATTTTGCCACGTGGTCCATGTAGGAAGGCTGCTGCTGAGATAACAAAGATATTGGTTCTAGCCCTTTCAGACGTCTCTACTCAGCCCATCTCCTGGGTGGCAGGGTTGACAGGTAAAATTCAGGATGCCAGTGGAGCCTGGGTTTCCCGTAGACAAACGCTTTTTAAGAACAAGGCTGTCCCACATGTAACATGGGTGTAAATACCGCATCTGTGCTCAGGCGGGGACAGAGGCTGTGCTGTTCTTCCTGCGGCCACACGATGTCGCCCCAGGACCTCCCAAGAGCTGGACCACAGGATGGAGGCAGCTCACCCCCAGGCAGAGGCAGCTCTTCCTCCTTGAGGAAGTTACATAGAAAATTTTGTATCCAGGTGCAGGAAACAATGTATTGACCCATCCAGCGGACCCCTATAATGTCCCCTGGGTGAGCTCCCTCCCCAGGGTTGGGGAGGACTTATTACTACCGGGGGGCGGGGGGGTCTTCAGAGTAGGCCTTCATTCGCTTCGGTCCTTTGATTACTGCTCGGTTCACTGAGTCCTGCAGAGTGGGTCTCAGGCCTGAGCAGGTGAGGAGGGGGCTCCTGGGGCGTCAGGCTGAGCCATCGACACAGCAGGGGCCTCTGCCTTCCCGACGGTCAGCCATCGGTAAAGAGCTTCTGAGCTGCACCCAGGAAGACGGGCATTTCTGTACTGTACAAATGCTCCTGTACAGTCATGTACTGCATGTTAGTTACTTTTCATCTTTGTGAAGGTGAAACATGTTTTAAAATCCTTTTTCTGTTCCATGCCAGGGGCCACGCCTGTAGACCCTTTCTTAAGTACTTTCGGTGCATATACCCCTCTTTGAAATTCTAATAGCTTCTCTCCAGACAAGTGTTCATACCTGCATGTAAGCTCACAATTTTGCGTAGACGTATATTTTATTTTATTTTAAAAATATTTGTTTTATTTATTTATTCATTTTATGTATTTATTCATTTAGCTGCATCGGGTCTTAGTTGTAGCCTGTGGGATCTCTTTGGTTGCGGCGTGCGAGCTTGTCTCTAGTTGTGGCCTGCGGTCTCCAGAGCGCGTGGACCCTGTATTTTGCGGGACGCAGGCTCTCTGGTTGAGGCACGCCACCTCAGTAGTTGTGACATGCGGGCTTAGTTGCCCTGTGGCGTGTGGGATCTTAGTTCCCCGACCAGGGATCGAACCCGAGTCCCCCGCATTGGAAGGAAGATTCTTTACCACTGGGCCACCAGGGAAATCCTTGCATAGAAGTTTAAAGACTCCACATCAGACCCGATATCCATCCATGGTCTGCAGGCTCCAGATTGAGAATCTCCTAGAAGCCGAGGCACCAAGGAAGAGGGACAGAAAGGCACTTCCCGTTCCCGTTTGCTGTGGGCGTCCTATGGGACTTGGTCGGGAGATCACGTGGGGTTTTACTCCTCTATCACCTGGAACCAAATAACAATGAGAGCAAAGGAACATTTTTTTTAAGGTAGTGAAATGCTGACTGATGTAGCTGAGTAGGGAAATTGCAGGCTTGTGGAGAGGCTGACAAGTGAGGACGCTCAGGACAGGGCTTCGCTTGCGGTGAACAAGTGAGGACACTCAGGGCAGGGCTTCGCTTGCGGTGAACACGCCGTGCAGGAGAGCAAGCGTCAGCTACCAGGACCGCCCCCAGCGAGGCTTGTCCTCTACTAACTACTGGCCATTGTGAATGCCTGCACTGGTACAACGTGGTGATGGACAGAAGGATGCCCTTCTCTCCAAACTGACCTACGCAGCCAATTCTAGCAACTCCCAGAAGGCTCTGTGAGGAGCTGAACAAGCAATTCTGAAAAGATATGGAAGCATAAAGTCCCAGGGATCACAATGGAAGGAGAGTCAGCCTCCCAGATGTGGAGCCTGGGCCCTGAGAGGCAGGGCTGGGTCAGGGCCGGGCAGGCGAGGAGGCCAGAGACAGCGGGGACACGGCACCCGAGAGCCTTACAAATCCGGGACAATAATGTTGGCAGGTCATAGAGGTGACATTTCTTATGTGTCGGGGATGCTCTAAGTGTCCTTTCGAAGTGCCTCATTGATGCTCACAACAGATCCCCGAGACGGGTAGTGGCTCCAAGCCCCTTTACAGGTGATGGAATCATGGCCGTCCTAGGCAGGCGCTCAGAGCCACGGCTACGCAGCAGGATGCTCTCAGGGCCCTGGCTCCTGGAGAGGCAAGTGGGGTCACTGCCGGTGTCCACAGCCAAGACAGTCAGTGAGGTGGGTACAGGCTTAGGCTGGCAAACTACCGACCAGCGGGAAGATGAACTGGGCTTATACAAAGAAACGTGGCTGAATTTTCACAATATAATATTCGGCAAGTGAAAGGAATGAAATAAAATGTTTAGCGCAACATGCATGTGAATCTAAAATAAAAACATCAAAAGCCACACCGTGTGTTTCCAGGACATACGCGCAGGCATGGGTTTCTTTGAAGCGCATCAGTGTGGGTTCTTTCTTGGGGAAGAAGGGAAACTCAGACGGGGAACCAGCCGCTCCTTAACAGGGAGACAGGATGGGAACAATGTAGACCAAGTAAAGGAGAAGCTGTTTTCAAGAGCAATTTTGTGATACCAGCTTTCATGGCTAATCTCCTCGCTCCCTTGGAAGATACAAGAAGAATTAGGTTGGGGAGGAAGAAGGCTGTGCAGTTTACAGCTTTCCACTCAAGCCATCTGTTGATGGTCTCTGCTCTGATCATCATTTGTAAATTACTCAATATTAATCCCCGTCTTACTGGGTTCCCACCAGTGCCTCTCCTATCACTCTTCTTTGATGTGAGTCAATCCTGATGGGAGGGATCTCGTTATCGTTTTGTTAAGGAGCCCGGCATGCTGTAGTTCTGGATTTCTGCCCTGTTTTGGACTGTTTGTCTGTTTTCTTTTACTTGAACCATGTTGTGTCCATGTGTACTCTTCTTGGGTCAGAGTTCGTTTTCACCGGGTTTTTGAAGATATTGCTAATGTATCTTTGGGTTTAGGATGTTTTCAAAGGAGGTCTGAAGTTGGCCAGATGTCCACACCCTCCTGAACCCATGGCGTGGGGACCGGGGAATTGCTGTTTTTCAACATTTTTTGAAACCTTGGAATTCTGCAACGTAGTCATGGTACATCTTAGTCTTGAGCATTTTGTATCCATCTTCCCCTGGAACATTTTATGCTCTTTGGGGCTAAGCTTGCTGATTTTTCTTCAGGTCATGGAGAGTTTCTTACGTTTAAAGAATACATTTCATGCTGGAAAGAGTATAAAGAAAAGGGAACCCTCTTGCACTGTTGGTGGGAATGTAAATTGATACAGCCACTGTGGAGAACAGTATGGAAGTTCCTTAAGAAACTAAAAATAGAACTACCATACAACCCAGCAATCCCACTACTGGGCATATACCCTGAGAAAACCATAATTGAAAAAGAGCCATGTAACACAATGCTCCTTGCAGCTCTGTTTACAATAGCCAGGACATGGAAGCAATCTAAATGTCCATTGACAGATGAATGGATAAATAAGATACATATTGACTCACTGACACATATATACAATGGAATATTACACAGTCGTTAAAAAGAAACGAAATTGAGTTATTTGTAGTGAGGTGGATGGACCTAGATTCTGTCATACAGAGTGAATGAAGTCAGAAAGAGAAAAGTAAATACCATATCCTAACACATATATATGGAATCTAAAATAAAAGGTTCTGAAGAACCTAGGGGCAAGACAGGAATAAAGATGCAGACATAGAGAATGGGCTTGAGGACACGGCGAGGTGGAAGGGGAAGCTGTGACAAAGCGAGAGAGAGGCATGGACGTATATACACGACCAAACGTAAGGTAGATAGCTAGCGGGAAGCAGCCGCATAGCACAGGGAGATCAGCTCGGTGCTTTGTGACCACCTAGAGGGGTGGGATAGGGAGGGTGGGAGGGAGACGCAAAGAGGGAGGAGATATGGGGATATATGTATACGTATAGCTGATTCACTTTGTTATACAGCAGAAACTAACCCACCATTGTGAAGCAATTATACTCCAATAAAGATGTTTACAAAGAAAGAAAGAAAGAATACATTTCAGTTCTTCTTACTGAGGTCTTTACTGCTCGGACGAAGGCTGGGTCTTCTCTGCGCCCTGCGCCCCGCGCCCCGCGCCCCCATCTGTTAGCCTCTCTCTGGTGACATAGTAGCTTTGCATTTTCACCTACACTGTGAACCTCTGAAGTCTTTTTTTTTTTTTTTTTTCCATGATGACTATTCAATTTCTAGTCATCTCTGTCGTGCTCTGTGCTTTTCTCTTTCACTGATTTTATCTATAATGATCTCTGATGGTCAGTTTTTGTCTATGGGTCTCCACGTGTCCCTTTTCAAACTTTTCTATAGTTTTATCATTTCTTCTATGAGTCCTATGCAAATGATTCTGCCATATGTTGATTTCCTGTGTAACTCAACCATTTATAGGAAATGCATTTTTGTTTCCCAGATTATGTTTTCTTGTTTATTTGTTTGTTTGTTTTCCTCTGTGTTGGGTCTTCATTGCTGCGCATGGGCTTTCTCTAGTGGCAGAGAGCAGGGGCTACTCTTAGTTGAGGTGTGCGGGCTTCTCATTGCGGTGTCTTCTCTTGCTGCGGAGCACGGGCTCTAGGTGCGCAGGCTCAGTGGTTGTAGCCCAGGGGCTTAGTAGCTCCGTGGCATGTGGGATCTTCCGGGACCAGGGCTTGAACCTGTGTCCCCTGCATTGGCAGGCCGATTCTTAACCACTGCACCACCAGGGAAGTCCCCCCGGATTATGTTTTTAATTTAGATTTATTTATTTGTCTTTTCCCTCCCTCCCTCCCTCCCTCCCTCCCTTCCTTCCTTCTCTCCTTCCCTCTCCTTTTTTCTACATTTTTTGGGCATAATTATCAGGACATCTCTTTACCTTTCTCAGGTTTGGGCAGCCCTGTGTACACCCTCTACTTATGTTGAAACAAAATGAGAAATCTCTCGTTTCCTCTCCCCAGTGTCTGCAGGCAAGGCTGCAAGCTCCCACTGGATGGTTGGTCGCCCACTGTCCTGTCCAGCTGGGGTGGCCTCGGGGTACGGCTTGGGGAGGGGAGCTTTGGGAGCTCCCGGGCCCGCTTCCACCGCCTAGTTCTTAGGACTTGGTCCCACCTGGTGGGAAGGTGTAAACTGTCGTCCTGGGGCTGCCCAGGCTTCAGATGCAGGGAGTTTTGCTGGGGGCACATGCCGGGCCCACATACGGGTCCCCTGAATTTCTGCCACCATCCGCCTCTCCACCCCCATTAGTAACGCGAATTAACTGAAATGACGCCCCGTCTCACTTCTCCCCAACGATACTGGCTTTTATTTCTCGCATCCTCATCCTCATGCCATCTAAGTGTGCTGGCCAGTCAGGTAAAAGTGAAAATGGCTTTTAAAAGCATCATAAACTAAACGACCACATAAACAGCAGTGGAAAGCAAACCACATTGTTTGAGCACGAGGAGTTTATGTCCTCCATACAGAAATAACTTTTCAAAGCAACAAAGAGAATTCAAAGACAATAAAATGTAAAGAAAGAAAATCACCCTCACTAGAAAGAAATTAAAGCAATAAATGAGATGCCCCTTTCCGTCTGTGAAATTCACGGAGGTTTTAAAAATAAATGGTAAAACTGCCGTGAGGCTGTCTATATAGTAGCCAAGGATTATGAGCAAACTGATGTCCTGGAGAGGCCGAAAGGCAGAATTGACAAGTGCCCTCAGGTGTGTTAAGATGGGGAATGAATATGAAATATCCTGCTCAGTTAAGCTTCTTTAATGACATGGATAAAAAGTCAGTAAAAAAGAACTATGCTTACATGGAGATCACAGTTGAGAAGGGAATGTAGCTGCAGAGGTGGCAAGATAAGATGGGGAGACGTTGATCAAAATGTTACCATTGGGTGCTGGGATTATTGGTTATGATAACGTCTTTCTTATATTTCCTGAGCTTTTTTTGCACAATCATCTTGTATTTTAAGAGTCCGAAGTAATATAAAAATGTGTTGTTATATGTATATGTATAACTGATTCACTTTGATGTACACCTGAAACTAACACAGCACTGTAAGTCATCTATACTCCAGTAAAAATTAAAAAAAGAAAGGAAGGAAAAAAAGTGTTGTTAATCACATTTCAGAGGCTGTGGCCCATTCAAGGGAAGGTGTCTTGGTCGGGGCCGGTGACCCTGCAGAAAACCCATCCTCTCGCCTGTCACCTGAGGAGCGGGTGATCGGGATAATTATAAGGTCCAGATGCAATAGAGAAGTGGCAAAATTGAGAAAACTGAGAAAAGTTTCTAAGTGTTGGTTTGGGTCAACGAAAACCTGAAGCTCAGCACACAGATAAGCACATCCCGGGAAGCATTGTAAACAGTCATCATGGCATGACCTGGCTCCAGCTGCTGCGTCCCCAGTTGCTGCCAGTGCTAGATCTGAGGCTCTGGCCGAGGACCTCAGCTGGCCTGTGCCGATGCCCAGCCCGCTGTCCCAGGCTCTTTCTCTCCCCTTCCCCGTGATTTCACTCAGAGGCTTCATTGCCTCTGTACCCAAGCTTCTGAGACACATCGTCAGGATGGAGAGGACCCGGAACCCCTTCTCACCCACTGGGCCCTCCTTCCAGCTCTTTGCCCACATCTTCCCCCAGACCTTCCTGCTCTGCCCCCACCTCATTTACAACCCAAACTGGCCCGCAGGGGCCCCTGGAGCCACTCAGACCCTGAGAGCTGCCCCTTCTCAGGATGCCTCCGGGTCTCTGTGTGTCAAGACCTCATTCTGGGTTCACCATCACACAGATGTGAAGACCTGGCAACAGCAGGACAGTCACAGAATTGCAGCCTCCCCCACGTGACAGAAACGGGCCCAGCTTGCTGAATGAAAGTACTGGCAAAGCAAATCCAACATCGCATTTACACAATGACACGTCCTGGCAATAGAGGATGTGTATCAAGAATGTAAATGTGCTTAATATTGATAAACATATGAGAATATACTCCACTGCATGGATAGAAGGGGAAAAACCCATCACCTATGTCCACAGTCCTGAGAAGGTATTGATCAAAGTCACCAGTACTTGATATGTAACAATGAAACACCAATGGGGGTAATTCCTTAACATGATATAAACACTCATGCACATACAAGTCATGTCTTTCTGCGAACACGCACATCCCCGTGTCTAGAATCTACTCTCAGCGTCGTCCCTGGAGGGAGGAAGGCTGTGTGGACGAGCACAGCTTATACCAAGGGGGTCAGGGCTCTGCCATCAGAGCCTGGGGACCGGGTAGGGCTGAGCTGGGGAAGGGGGTGTCCTGCCTGGGCTGGGAGCTCTCCGTCTGACCCCCAGTGTTTCTCCTGCCCCCGGACCCCCCGCCTCCTCGTGAGCCCTCACTTGGGCCCCATGAGGGTTTCTTGAATCAAACAGATCCACAGCTGCCCCTTCTTGAGTCTCCTTCCTGGACTGGGAGATATCAGTAAATTCTGGGAAGAAAGAAGGAATGTAAATAGTTGTCTTGTAGATTGTGTGTGTCTCTGGGCTTGTGAAAAAAGCAGGACTTTCTGTTCCCTTGATTTGAAAAGCACTAGATACAGATTCCCTGGTGTTCACACTTTTTTAATAGATATAAGGGACACTTATGAGGATGTAAAGGAGAGCCTGAGACTAAATGCACCTTAGGGTCATTGTGTTTTCAAGGCCGTGATGAGAGTGTGCGTTCCACCCGTGTTCTCTTCTCTCCCCTGACTTGGAGGGTCACAGCCAAGGCCCGGGTGTGAGCCCCACGCCCTGCACAGCTGTCAGCAGTGTGAACCACCTGTGTGCCTCATTTTTCTTTCTTCTCGCATAAATGCCCACGTTTAGCCTCACCAGGGCCCAGGTAAGCCAGCACCCCCTGCCCTCTTGCTGGGCCTGTCATCTGGCAGATGCCGCATTTCTGTCATCCCACTGCCTCTCTCCTCCTCAGGTTGGAGCGCAGAAAACAGGGAGGGAGGTGGTGGAGTCAGAATTCGTGATGATCACCTTTATTTTCTCACCAGGCCAACCGTGCACTGGGAAAAAAAAGAGTTGTAGTGTAATCAAGGAAAAAGAAACACAAATTTCCAACACAGGGAAAGAAAAGGGAGACATTGTTTCAGACCCCACAAACATCAGAAAGGTTATAAAAGGATTTGACAATGTCTATAAATGGATAAACTCCTTGAAATCTAAATTTCTACAGAGTCAATGAAGAAGAAATAGAAAATCGGAATCATTCTATGCCTGCTAAGTAAATCGAATCCATTACTAAAGCCTTCCCACAAAAAAAACCCCAGACCCAGATGGCTTCATCAGTGAATTCCAAAAACAAAAATGAAGAGTGCTAATTTTACATACATTTTTCTGGAGATAAACAAAGTGGAAGATTTTTGAACTTTTTATGAGGTTAGCATAACTATGATACCCCAAACCTTCAGGGCCATTACAGGGAAGAAAAATGTAAAACCAATCTCTGTCATGAACATAGATGCAAAACTATTTAACAAAATACATGTTAATTAAATGTAACAACATTTTAAGAGATAATATATTCTGATCAAGGGGAATTGATTCCAGGTTTGCAAGGGTGGTTTAACATTCGAAAACAATCAATATAATTCATTACAAAACAGAAAAAAAAGGGGAAGATTCATTTGCTCATCTCTTTTGATGCAGAAAAAGTATTTGACAAGATTCCACAGCAATCCTAACAACAGGGTTTCTCAATCTCAGGCTGCTGGCATCTGGCGTGGAGAATTCTTTGTTGTGGGGACTGTCCCGTGCATTGGATGATGTTTAAAAGCATCCTTGTCTCCTACCCATGACAGGCCAGCAGCACCACACACCTTAAGTCGTGACAACCACAAATGTCTCCAGGTTTTGCCAAATGTCCTCAGAGGGCAAAATTGCTCCCAGTTGAGAAACACAGCATAATAAAAATTTTAGCAAACTGTGACTAGAAGTAAACATTCCTATCTGATTTTTTAAATGTATAAAACTTACAGCAAACACTAAACTAAATTCTAACAAATATATGTTACTGGATAAAGAAATAAAAGTACAAAAACCCCCCTAAATCCTGAAATACTAAACATTGTACCCTAAAATCATGAACAAAACCTGGTTGCACCTGATCACTAGGTCAATTAAACACTGACTTGGGGAACCCAGCCTGTTCAATAAGGCAAGAAAAAGAAATAACCAATAACAATAAATATTGGAAAGGAGAAAATAAAATTGCTGTAATTCATGAATAACATGATTTTTGAATGTATGAGGTTCAAAGAAATCTATTATAATCAATCAGTTAATATAGCAAGATAGATGGATACAAGATCAATATAAAAAGTAATCTTGTTTTGCTAACAAGCTACAATAACATAAAAGATGAAATTTAGAATATATCATTAACAAGGGAATTTAAGAAAATAATGACCTAGGTATAAAACGAAAGAAACAACTAACAAAAATTGCGACTTTTTTTTTTGTTGTATAAAAGGCTCCTATAACTTTTTTTTTTAATTTTAAATTTTTCTAAATTTTAAATTAATTAATTTATGGCTGTGTGGGGTCTTCGTTTCTGTGCGAGGGCTTTCTCTAGTTGCGGCGAGCGGGGGCCACTCTTCATCGCGGCGCGCGGGCCTCTCACTATCGCGGCCTCTCTTGTTGCGGAGCACAGGCTCCAGACGCGCAGGCTCAGTAGTTGTGGCTCACGGGCCCAGCCGCTCCGCGGCACGTGGGATCCTCCCAGACCGGGGCACGAGCCCGCGTCCCCTGCATCGGCAGGCGGACTCCCAACCACTGCGCCACCAGGGAAGCCCGCGACATATTTTTGAGGGAAGTTAAAGATGTAGGTAAGCAAAGCCAAATATTATGTTTGTAGGTTTGCAAAGCCAACATGATAAAGGTGTCAATTCTTCCAAGGTTTATTTGTAGAATCAATGTCACCCATATCAAAATCCCAGAAGGCGCACTTTGTTTAAATTGATAAGCTGACTGTAAAATGTATATGGAGGGGCTTCCCTGGTGGCCCAGTGGTTAAGACTTCACCTTCCAATGCAGGGGGTGCAGGATCGATCCCTGGTCAGGGAGCTAAGATCCCACATGCCTCGCAGCCAAAAAACCAAAAACAGAGAACAGAGGAAGTATTGTAACAAATTCAATAGAGACTTTAAAAAAAATGGTCCATGTCCCACCCCCAAAATCTTTAAAAGATAAAAATAAAATAAAATGTACATGGAGATTCGAAGGGCCAAGAGGAACCCAGGCCATCTTGAGGATCAAAGCTGGAGGATTTACTTACCAGACATCCAAAGTTAGTGTGAAGGTAGAGTTTAAGAGAAACGGATTGAAGAAACACGGGGGGTGGGGGGGGGTGGGGGGGGGTGGAGGTGGGGTGAATGATGGAGCAGCACACCGCCCCATCCACAGGAGCGTCTGTGCTGTGTCGGCCTTACTCCACACCTGTGCTCTGCCCGATGTGGTGCACGCTCGCCCACCGTTGGCCGTTGAGTCTTTGAATAGTAACCAAAGAGACTGAAGAACCGAATTTTTAATTTTATTTATAATTACTAATAATTTTAAATAGCCATAGGTGGCTAATGGCCACTGCACTGCACACCACACTTGTGAAGAGTCCAGAAATGGTCCCACGTCTTATACGATAACCTTATTTATAACCAAGGTGATTATAACCAAGGTTGCTTTAGTGCAACATGGAAAGGGTCATTTTTTCGATAAATGGTTTGAGATAAATAGACTATCCCTATAAAGAAAAAGAAAGGAGCTTGCCTCTTACCTCACACCATACACAAAAGTCAATTTCAGATACATTGCATTTCTAAATGTGAAAGATTAAAAATAATAACACTTCTATAGGAAACTTAGGAGGACAACTTTACGATGATCCATGTTCTCTTAAAGGGTAAAAATATAATAGTTTGGGATATCTAAAATTTAAGAAATCTGTCATTAAAACGAAACCGTTAAGAAAATGAAAAGGCAACCAGAAGGGCTGGAGAAGATGCTGAAAAGGCACATATTTGTCAAAGAACTAGTAGCAAGCTACTATGAATAATTGAAATATAATAATAATAACCTCTGTGAATAATTTTAAAGAGACAAATAATCCAGTGGAAAAATGCACAGATTTTAACAGACACCTCACAAAAGGGACAGCCAAATGGCTAATAAGCATAGTGAAAGCTGCTCGGCTTCTCAGTCAGCAGAAAAATACAAAATTATAGTCACAATGTGATACCACTATACACGTGCAAGAACAGCTAAAATGGAAATGACAAAGTACTAAATGATGGCCAGGCTGTGAGGTCAGCTGGAACTTTCACATGCTGTTGGAGAAGGAAAACTTGGCTCAATCATTTTCAAAAACTATTTCCTCACGACCCAGCAAATCCCCCTGATTGTTTTACACCCAGCAGAAGTGAATGGTGATGTTAACCAAAAAGTCAGATACAAAAATCTTCAAAGGCACTTTATCCCAAACAGCCCAGAACTGGAAACATTTCAAATGTCCATAAACTACAGAGCAGATAAGTAAATTGTGTATTTGTCCAGTGGAACCCTTGGTGACAAGGAAAAGATGAACTGCCACATGTGACAACACAGACCTAAATGTTGAGTGGGTCAGCCTCCAGAGAGTACATCCTTATAAGTCCATCTCTACTTATGCTTGTCCAAAGAAAGGTGCCACTCACCTCTGGTGACACGGGCCAGGATGGTGTTTGGGTCTGAAGGCTTTCTATGAGAGGAGACACGTGGGGGCCTTTTAATCACACTAGCAATTTCAGCAGAAAAATTGAAATTATAAGAAAGAATAAAATTGAAATGCTAGAAATTGAAAACACAGTAACGGAACTTTATGCCTCCGAAAGGGCTCATCAGGAGACTTGACAGAGCTGAGGAAAGAATCCGAACTTAAAGATAGGGCCAGAGAAATACATGAACTGAAATACAAAGAGAAAAGAGAGTGAAAAGAAGTTAACAGCGCACCCAAAAGCTGTGTGACAAAGGAAAAGTGTCAGAAATGGGGAAAAAAAGGAAGGCAAAGTGTATTTTTCTTATTTTTCATTGTTCTACTAGATCACGGACTGTTGAAAACACTAATGATCACGATGAGTTGGATGCTTACGGTGCATGTGGATGTGGGATGTTGATCACCATGGCAATGGACACAGGAGGGAGGAATTGGGAAAATGAGGTCTTACCCCATACAGGAAGCAGTGTGATTCTATTTGTTGTGGACTCACATTATTAGAAGTGTACATTTTTATATATGTGGAACCTGGAAAAAATGGCACAGATGAACCGGTTTGCAGGGCAGAAATAGAGACACAGATGTAGAGAACAAACATATGGACACCAAGGGGGGAAAGTGCTGGGGGGGTGGTGGTGGTGGGATGAATTGGGAGATTGGGATTGACATGTATACACTAATATGTATAAAATCATTAACTAATAAGAACCTGCTGTCTAAAAGAATAAATAAAATAAAATTCAAAAGAAAAATGAAGTGTGCATTTTTGAGTGAAACTATAAGTGTTCACTGTCTCTCAATGGCTTTTTCCCCAGTGCCCTTCTGTTACCGAGTCCAAGCTCGTACCACTGACGGCGCGACAGGCCAGTGAGATGAGAGACAGGGTCTTGGGGAAGGAATAGTGATTTTATTCAGAAGCCAGCAGACCGAGAAGATGGCGGACTAATGTCCTAAAGAACCATCTTAATTCGGGGTAGAATTCGGGCTTCTTTTGTGCGAAGGGGAAAGGGGAAAAGCAGGAAGATCTGAGATTAGAGGGTGAAGGCAGATTGCAGACTTCTCGGAGCCACCTGGCCTTCAAGGAAGCGTAGCATTGCTTTGTTCTTCTGCTATAGCTCACGCAGGCTGGATCACAAGGCGCCTGCAAATCCTCAAGTCCGTAGCAGTTATTTTTACTTTACAGTCTTATCTCTGCTTATTTGCAAGGTTTCCAGGCTGAAAGCGAACTTATCTACAGCAAGTAATAGCCATAAGTAACCCAGGACCGTGGGATGGGAACGTTCTTCAGGGAACTTAATGGGCTATTTGGGAACAAACAACATTTCTCTACTGTTTAACTCTTGGCGTTCCGGAGGTGAAAGTGATGGACTACACGGGCCGAAGAATGGGGTGTGGGGGAGGAGGCGTGATTTCAACGTGCTCTTAGTTCTGCCTTCCCCTGTCACAAGCCCCCTTAAAAGTTTGCATTTCATAGAATCCACGGGGAGTTTTAAATATTACATATCTACTCATCACATCAAAATGATGGGAGCTGACATTAAAATATTAAAATCGGATTGATGTGATGTTGAGGAAAACAGACAATTAGTCAAGCCGTAGTCCGAGACAGTGGGTGTTTTTCATTAATCACAAAGACTATTGATTTTAAAGCAATATTTCAGTGTCAGCAAATGAGAGCCTGCGATAGTGGCGTGTATTTGTGTGTATGTAAAGCATGGAAATTCAGTGAGTGTGTTAATGGTGATATCTCACTTGTACAAAAGAATCATCATTTCATATAATTTTCTTTAAGGTAGGGGATGGGTTTCAAGCTGTGTTTTTCTTAATGTTTCTTCTTACGCATTTCCCACCATGAGACCAGAGTAGGGATTTGGAAAGGCAACCATTTCATCCTCCTGAACCGCCCCCCCACCCCGCAGCAGCCCCCCCAGTGGCCTCGGATCTGCCCAGAGGCTGTAAAGCCCCGAGGAATGTTCCCAGCAGACGCATTTCAGAGGTCATCAGCACTGATCTGTAAAGGCCCAAATACCTTTCGATAAACTGACTTTGGGAACTTCGTATCTTCAAACATTTCTGTCTTTGGTGAAAATATTTCAAATCCAGCTCATCTTAAGAACTAATCTCTCCCACAGCTGCTGCTTGAAGATAAGCCCGCTGTCCAGAGAGGCGCTGTCTGCGGGCCGTGGAGGAAAGCATTCCCTGGGAACGCAGCGGGGGTGGCTGCGTGCGCAGCCTGGCTGGACAGTGTGCCCTTGGTCTCAGAGAAACAGTCACGTCCGCAGTGGGAGACACAGTTCTGCTAAGGAGTGGGTGAAGTTTGGGAATCTTTCATTTTTGAGTGTAAAAGCATCACAGATGACCCTCTTTTAGCTTTGAGATTCTGGCTGCCTTTACAATGATAGAAAAATACACATCACTTGAGTTTTCCAATCCCCTGTAACGCAGAAACATGGAAAGTGAGGGTAAACCCATACCTCATTCAATAACTCAGAGTTCCCGGTGATGATCGGGGTCCGAGTCCTTCTGCAATTGTGGTGCGATTATGGGATGTCTGACTGCCCTCAGCAGCCTTCCAGCCCGACCTCACAGGCCTGGTGCAACTGGCGCTCAGGCACCCCTGCGCCCTCTGGCGGATGAGAAGCCCAGGGTGACAGCTCCTAGTGAACCAAGAACTGGACGGAAGAAAGTTCCTTTTGGGGGGAAACAGCAGCTGCCTCCGTTTAGGACTGCAGCCAGAGGACCTGGGCAGGGGTGGGATGTGATTTCCCGTGTACCAGGCGATATCCATGGTTTACAGTTGTGACCAAACCCGCCAGGGCCAGGCTTGCTGTCCCCAGAAATGTGTGGCCGGCTGTGGGGCTATAGCCCTGAGCTGCTCCCCTCACTCCAGGGAGGAACACTTATCCCACATTTTCTGTCTCATCATCTGTGACCTCGCCCACCTCCCACCACCTGCAGACCCAGGCGGGAAAAGGGATGAAAACCCGTCTCTCCCTGGGCTGGACCCCCCTTAGGGCAGTTGTGCCCTTAGGGACGAGGGTCTGAGCTAAGGCTCCTTCCGCCTTCATATTCCCAGGGACAGTGGAGGAATTATCAAGCCAGAGAGCCAAGAAGAAAGCATTGCACGTGATACTTTTCAGTAATAATAATAAGACCTCAAGACTGTCTTAACATTTAAATGATCAGCAGAATTCCAGGTGGTGACAGAAAGACAGGAAATATCATAGGCCTGAAGCTCTTTTCTAATTAGATGCACCCGGTTTCGAGATGAGTTTGTCTCCCTGCTGTCTCTCGCTGTCTGCTCAGGCACCTCTTGTTTTCTGAGGAAGTAGATCGAAGTATGTGGTTCATTTAAGGTCTCCTAGGTGACCCTGGGTCAGGAAAAAACTACGTTTTTTCTGGTTTTGCCAGCAGAGAGCTCATAGTTCTGAAAAATCATCCAAATCACAAAGTTAAAAAATTATAGGGCTTCTCTCGTGGCACAGTGGTTGAGGGTCCGCCTGTCGATGCAGGGGACATGGGTTCATGCCCCGGTCCGGGAAGATCCCTCATGCCGCGGAGTGGCTGGGCCCGTGAGCCGTGGCCGCTGAGCCTGCGCGTCCAGAGCCTGTGCTCCGCAACGGGAGAGGCCACAGCAGTGAGAGGCCCGCGTACCGCAAAAACAAAAAACAAAAAACACTATTTGCTTAATAGTCAAGATCTGACTCCAGAGCTCCACTCTGAAACAGAAATGCTATTAGGGCTTCCCTGGTGGCTAGTGGTTGAGAGTCCGCCTGCCGATTCAGGGGACACGGGTTTGTGCTCCGGTCCGGGAGGATCCCACATGCCACGCAGCAGCTGGGCCCGTGAGCCATGGCCGCTGAGCCTGCGCGTCCGGAGCCCATGCTCCGCAATGGGAGAGGCCACAACAGTGAGAGGCCTGCGTATGGCAAAAAAAAAAAAAAAAAAAAAAAAAAAATTATAGAGTTACCGTTGGCCACTGGGTTTGTCTGCAAGGGGTCAGGTGGGGGCATTCAGTGGTGCTCAATAACTGTACGTGGATAGATTGACTGGTGAGGTGCCGACTGAATGAGCCTGTGGATTAAGGAGCATTTCCAAGTCCCTCAGGCCTTCCAGCCTCACCAGACCAAGGACATGAGAAGGGCATGGAACCCCTTACACCCACTCCTGGCTCCAGCCAAGCCCGGCTCTAGTCGGCAGTGGACTTTTTACCATTGTTTCCTGGGACGCATGTGTATCAATCAGAGATCTCCAGAGAAACGTACCAATAGGGTGTGTATATATCCTATTGGTTTTCTCTCTATATAAGATTTAGTCTAAGGAATTGGTCCATGCAGTTGGGACGGGGGCACATCTGAACTCTGTGGGCAGGTGGGCAGGCAGGAAACCCAAGCAGGCTCCCTATCTTGAGTTTGAAATCTTTCTTATCTGGGAAACCTCAATCTTTGTGCTTAAAGCCTTCTACTGATTGGGTGAGGCTCACCCAACGGCTGGTGACCTGCTTTACTCCAAGTCTTCTGATTTAAATGTTAATCTCATCTAAAAATACCTTCAAGGAAATATCTAGACTGGTGTTTAACTAAACAGCTGGGCAGCAAGGCCCAGCCGAGTTGACACGCAAAATTAACCATTGTAATGGGTGTACAAGATACCCTTGAAATGGCCTGCTCTCTTCTCCTGAAAACTGGAGGGCTGTCTTCACGGTTCCAGGACTTTGACGTTGTATGATATCACCTGTGATGAACCAGGTGGTTGCTAGAACTGGTTTGTCCCTCTCACCATAAATGCTCCCACGGTTTCAAAAGTGGGAAGCATTCAGAAGACACAAGAGCAGATCTTTGCAGGCGCCCCCCTCCCCTCCCCTCCCCCCCCCCCCCCGACGTCCTGGACAGAGGCGCCAAGATCAAGTTCATCCACCCCATGGCGGATGTTCTGGATGAGGCTGTTGTGATGATAGACACCCCTGGCTGCTTTTTCAAGAGAGCTTTTAGGAGCTTTCCTGTTGAATTCAGTAAAAGCTCCTGCATTTGGTCGAGTAATTAAAGAAAAAGTCACCCTCTGCCCGAATCTTGGGTTCTGAGATGTTCTTTTCCGACCAGGAAGGGGCCTGGTGGAATGTGCAGAGATGGCCACCAGATGGCACCGTTGCCCGACAGAAAGCATGGAGAGGCTGGCGGGGATGGAGCCCCTTCCAGGAGCCGAGGGAAGAGCAGTGAGCGCCCGGCGCCCACGCAGCAGAGATGTCTGCGTCCTGGAGGGGCCAACGCCACAGAGGGCTGAGGGGCACCGAGGGCAGCTGCTTTCGGGGAGCTGACACTTGGCCTTCCCTTTGGGGATAAAACTTTGGCTCTGCGTCCCTTTAAAGCCCGGGACACCGGAGAAAATTGAACTCTTTTCCTGTGGGCTCATCATTTGCATTCCGTGTGCAAGACAGGCCGCGTCGTCTCAGAAACCGCCCAGCCGGAGCCTCCGTGCCCGAGATTCGGCAGAGCCACGTGCACTTCTGCTGCAGTTTTTATCCTCCCCAAACACCTGCTGCCGAGAGAGCTTCTAGGTGCTCACGGAGCCCCTTTTCCTTGACCCCAGCCTCCCCTGAGGTCAGGCGGGGCCTGGTGCTCAGGGAAAGGGAGTGGGCAGGAGTGATGCCCCCTCCGGCCCGGCCCCTTGGCATTCCCCTTTCTCTGCCTCTTTCTCCTATGTGATTGGAGGTGAGAGACTCCCCCAGGCCAGGACATGTGAGGAAGGAGCCAGGTTCCCGAGCCTCTGCTGGGAGGGGTCTCTCCCACGAGAGCTTCGTAACTGCCCCCGATTTGTGCCCTGAAAGAGCAGGTCGTAGCTGGTGCTGTGAGTTCCCACCTGCGCGGTTCTGGTCACCTGCGGACCCCGGTGTGGGAGCCGGGAAGCCTGGTGGGTTAACTCCCTTCCAGGGGTAACCTGAGCCGATGAAGGACATGTGAAGGGCAGGGGTAGCGAGGCAGACCCAGGGACGGTCCCAAGGGGCTCCTGCAGCCACGCGCACACAGTGTCTGCCTCACCCCCTCACCCCGTGTTCTCCCCGAACCAAGACCTGGTGAGTCCGTGTCTCAGAGTCTGATTTGGAGGAGAAACAGATGAAGATCATCCCTTGATTTCAGGCCTCGTCTGACGCACAGCAGAGCCTGGGTTACCCCGACTGATGCCGTATCCTCGAGCATCCGGGACCAGGGCCGGGGAGTGAGGCGGTCACTGGTCCCGTGGGTGGGTCACGCTCTTACCCGATTGGGAGCTCCCTCTGAGGCTGGGTCTGCCTGCCCCCCGCCCCCTGGTGGAGTAGGTTTGTTGGGTGGGATCAGGCCCCGGTGGGCATTTGGAGTCCCTTAGCCACTTGGTGTCGCATGACCAAGGCTTTATTTTCCCATCAAAATACAGGAGAAAGCAGGGATTTTAGTTTTTGATGAAAAAGACAAGAGTTCCTTGCTCCCCTGTGGCTTTCTGGAGCCTCCCTGTGGGCCCTCAATCGGCCCACGGCATCTGGAGCACACATGACGCCCAGAGCAGAGCTGCTGGGCCGCTGGGATCTTTGCCCACCTTGGTCTCACTCAGGGCTGAGCCTCTTGGGTCTCCTGGTAAATGGGTCACAGCCGCAGAGCGAATGCCGCTTGGGTCACGCCCAATGGTCTAGAAGGCCCCCCAGTGGCTGTGTACTTTTCTTGGTGGCAGTGAGTGTAGGGGACAGCCACCTCCCCTGCACTTTGGAGCAGCCTGGACATGTCCGGAGGTGTCACCCCCTGGGCTTCACTGAATTCACCTCCCGCTTTCTGGAAGGCGAGGGTCTCACGGAGGCCCCCAGCTCAGGCTGCCTCCTCTCTTTGGCCCCATCAGCAGGGTGTCTTCTGAGTGCAGGTAGCGTGGTACCCTGCCACGTGGTGCCAGCAGGGTGCCCGCAGACCCACGACAGAGCCAGGGTGCCTAGTGTTGGCGGCGTTCACAGAAAGACACAGGTGAGTCTGGGTGGCTGCAGGCAGACGCTGGCCAGATCTCGGCTCTGCGTGGAAGCCGGAGGCCACGGTGACATGGTCAGGAAGGCAGGTGGCCCGGACGGTAGCTGCTCTCGGAGCCCTGATCTGAACCCGAGCAGAGTTCTTCTCTGAACCCGAGCTGGGACTGCGCACGGTCAGGACCGGAGGGTTTCATGGATCCCGGAGAGTGACTTCGGGGCCTTTCAGTCCCCACCGATGGACTGGGTCCTGCGGGCTAGTGACCTCTCTGGGCCCACGTGCTCCTCGGGGAACCCGCTCCAGCCTCCTCTTGCTGGGAGTCCAGTGACTGAGGGGACAATTGCAGGACGGAGGCAAAACCCCTGTCAGGCCTGCCCAGACTTGGGTTTGGGCTGGAATCCCTTTACTCACCTGCTTCCCACACCCTCCAGCTCGGCTCTGACTGGCGTGTGGCCATGACATTCTTCGTCTTCATAGATCCAATGTCAACAGGCCCTGAGAGGCCGGAGCTGAGTCGTACCCGTGGAAGGCCACGGGGGTCGGGGCAAGGCACCTCCTCTGAGGGAATGCTGGTTGGGTCCTCGCTCAGGAAACTGGCCTCCGATGTGGTCAAGATGCTGAGAAGTTCTGGAAATGAGGGAGGGGAGCGGATGTCCCACTCGCCCGACTTCAGCTGCCGTGAGACAGGAAGGCTCGGGCTTTTCCACTCTGACAGAGGAAACAAGTGCATCCTCCAAACTGTACCCGTCGGGGCATCCGCTCCAGGGGAAGTCGGTGCTGCTGGAAACCCTCATGAGATAACGGATCCTCTCTACGTACACCCGTGAAGCACCTGATAAAACTCAACCACTCCTTGTTACAAAACCCCACGTCAAACAAAGCTGGAAAGAGAAGGCTTGCGTGGGGAAAATATTACTTTTCAAAAGCTAGTGAGGGGGCTTCCCTGGTGGCGCAGTGGTTGGGAGGCCGCCTGCCGATGCAGGGGACACGGGTTTGTGCCCCGGTCCGGGAGGATCCCACATGCCGCGGAGCGGCTGGGCCCGTGAGCCATGGCCGCTGAGCCTGTGCATCTGGAGCCTGTGCTCCGCAACGGGAGAGGCCACAACAGTGAGAGGCCCGCGTACCGCAAAAAAAAAAAAAAAAAAAAAAGCCAGTGAGGACCAGAACTTTAAAATACGGACCCCAAACTGTCACCACTAAAGGAAGGTTCAGAGACACCCCCCCCACCACCACCACGCCACCAGTGTTATTTGTTGTGGTGCTGGTGGGGCCGGGCTGCGGGGGTGGAAAACAGAAGGAAGCCTCAGGAGAGAGATGCAGCCGGAAACCTGGGTGGGGGGCAGGTACCTGTGGACCCCTTGTTTGCTGCTGGCAAATCCCTGGGGAGAGAGCTTGAACTCGCTCCACCCGTTGGGGCCGCTCAAGTCTCAGGGGTCTCCCGGGTGCGGAACTTTCAGTGGGAAACGGGAAGAATCCTGGGCAAACTGGGATGAGCGGGCCGTGCTCCTGGCTGTGACTGATGGCCCCCTGCTTCCTCCCCGACCCGGGATGAGTGATGGGTCTCATTTGTAGTTTTCCTTTGCATTTGTACGACTACTGCTGGTCCTTTCATGTGTGCTCCGGCCATCAGTGTTTCCTCTTCTATGTGAATTTCTCATTCACATTATTTGTCCATATTTCTACTAGTCTTTTTGTTTTTGCCTTTTGCATTTGAATTGCAAATATCCTTTGTCTCTTCAAGCCCCCTTTGGACCTTATAGCTTTAACTGAAACATGTCAGCGCAGAGCAGAGATATTCATAAACAAGGATGTCTACCATGGTGTTATGTGTCATGGAAACTGCAAAACAATACACAACAAATGATCTGGAAATAATATGACTTTCCACCAACAGGGTGACTGTTTAATACATGATGATACAACTCAGCTATGGAATATTATGCAACTATTTGTAAAGAATGAGTTAAATCTACAGATGTGACCTTAAAATATTCCTGCTTTTAGAAATAAAAAAGATCTCTGTCTATGTTCACATGAGCACAGAAAGCTGAGAATGTATACCCCAAATGTGCTCATATTGACAATGTGGTGTTGGAATTAGAGGGAGTTGGGGGGAAGTTTTCACTTTTAATTTATTTACCGCTGTACTGTTTGCCTAGTAACAAAAGTCAGATTTTTTTTTTATATCTAAAGGAATGTACAAATTAAAGAAAACTTGTAAGGATGCAGAACGACACGCATATTGCAATCCTTTTATTTAAATAAAAACAACTGTCAGGGGAATTAGAGACAAAGTTTTTGACTTCAATTTTTCGAAAAGAGGTGAATTAGCAAAGATAAAAGCATAAAATAAAGAAATAGAAAAGAAGGGAAAGAAACGAAACAACTCAACAGAACTGACGTTTGGTCTTTGACTAGATCTTGGCAAACAGACCAAGAAAGCACAGAGGCAGTGTTGGCTGGGTGGACGCTTGTGTGCGCCTGGCCTGGAGCACAGCCCTTGTCCATCTGGGGAAGACGGTGTTTATACGTGAAGTGGCAGAGAGAACAAGGAAAAATACACAAAACCCCAAACCCACGGCTTCACCTGACATCACCAATGACACAAGCGGCTGAAGTATGGAATAACAAAAAAGGTTGAGATCCACATGCCTTAAACTATAAAATTGAGTTAACTAACTTGATTTAATAATAAAATATGGGCCAGAAAGGAGACACCATCCATCCATCTGTCCTGGGGCACGTGACATTGTGGTGACCCGTCACCCCACACCCCAGGCGTGTGTGTTCATACAGCCCCACGAGAAGACGCACGCTCAGCCCAGCAGCACCGGCCTCCGTGGAGGCTTTTAGCTTTTCTTCTAAGTACAGCGGGGAGCCAGCAGGGCTTTGCAGAGGGGGTGAGAGGGGATGGTTTGTGTTTTTTAGAGACCACTGTCGCTGCTCTGCGATGACAGGTTGTCAGACGGAAAGAAGAATGGAAGGGACCGGCCAAGTTCTGAGAATAAAGCTTCAGGCACATTACAAGTGATGGAGGCTGAGATGGGGCCCGAGGGGGGCTGTCAGCCACGACTTCAAGATGTGCACAAACGTGAAGCACATCTCGGGCTGGAAATGACGGCCCTGGTGATGAATGCGGTGTGAGGTCGAAGAAAGAGCCAGTCCCCAGCACGATGCCCAGGTTTTTTCCCGGGAGCCGTGGCTCTCCCCCAGTGGGGGCGATGGGGCTCCGGCGCAGCCCTGTGTGCACAGGCAGGTGCCCGCGACCAGCCGTGCGGCGTCCAGCAGGTAGCGGATCACAAAAGCATGTGTGGGAGCACGGCTATGGGGGAGGGTCACGCCGGGAATTTCTTGCCTACAGATGTCAAATAAAGAAGTCGGGGGAGGGAGAGGCAGAGAGAAGAAAAGAAGAGGAAGGGGAGAGGAGGCCGCTGGGAACGTCGCCTCGAAGAGACAGCAGCAGCCGCTGCAGGAGGACCAGGCAGGGCTGGGAAGGAGGCTGGAGGTGGGGACAGGAGCCCTTTGGGAGGAGGGTGGTGAGCTGGAGGACTGTGGCGGGCACCCGGGAGACAGGACCCCAGTGTGTCATTGGGTTTGTTTGAAAGATCCTGATGGCTGAGCCAGGTGCCCGGAGAGACACAGCGCCCTACTCAGAGCAGACAGGTCAGCCTGCTACTCTCTCCGGATGCAAATAACCACACTTGCTTCAGCCAGTATCCTCTGGCTGCAGGCATCACCCAGGCAGCTGCCACGGCCCACAAAGAGGAACTGCCCGCAGCCAGGCTCCATCCACCCTGGGTCACAGACAGAGGCCACATGACTCCCGGCCCGGCAGGCAGTGTGGACATCAGCATGCTTGCATTGGTTCCCTGCCACCCTGAGTGCCCAGCAGGGAGGGAGGGGCATAATGACCACGGGCCCAGATGACACGTGCACGGCCAGCAATATCGTAGCCAGTAGCCAACATGGCAGCAAGCAGTAAATATTGCCACGAGTAGCAAACGTGGTAGCAAGCAGCAAACCGCGCAGGGAGGAGCCCCCGCCACACACACACACACACACACACACACACACACACCCGTGCAAGCTCGGCCCCCTCCCCTGGGAGCAGCTGCGGGGGGGGTCACACTGCGGGCGCCGTCACCCGCTTCGTTGCCTGAGCGGCCGGCTATGGGGGGGCCTCAGCGTGGGGTGAGGGTGCGGATCCGGAGCGCACAGCGGGCCGGGCCGTGGATGCTCGGGGCCTTGCTCACGTCTCTCCCGCACCAAGCAAGCCTGCGGGACCGGAACGGAGACAAGCTGAGCAAGAGCCCCCGTGCTGTCCTTCGCTGAGCCGCGGGGTCGCTGGGCCCCGCTGCCCTGCGGGTGTGGCAGGCGCGGGCGCTGGGCTGCGGCCTGGAGGCTCCTCCCTGCTCCGGGCCAGGGCTGGGCGGGGCTGCAGGGCAACGGGGAGGAGCCGGGCCCCCGGCAGGGTGGCAGCTTCTCCTGTGCAACCCAGGGCCGCGCGGCCTCCATCCTGCACGTTAGCTTCCGGCCTGAAACCTTCCCTGGGATAAAGCCCTCTGCCTCGGCACCAATAGCCGTGACCGGACCAAGAGCCCCTGGTAACAGCCCTTCATTCCCTGCCGTCGGGGTTCTATGACCAGCCCTTCTGGGTGAGCCCAAAGGAAGGGCTCCCTGAGCAGACTCCTCTTCCGTGAAGATGGGGAGGCTTCTGTGTCAGCCAGGACGGGGCGGGGTGGGGGAATGGTAATTACATAACTGAGTCACTACATGGATATGCAGAAACTTGGCCTCGCATCGCACCAGCGACTAGTCAGTTTGTCATCCCCCCAATCCACACTGCAAGTGAGAAAAGCCCTGAATTTGCGCATCTCACTCTATCCACTGAAGCCCTGCTGGTCCTGCTTACTCAAGCCACGTCCCTTTGTCATTAAAAAGCCCACAAACACAGGCATCTTTAGAAAACCAAATTAAACTGATAGCCAAACAAATTCAGGGTGCGGTCTAACACTCGCTAAATATAATGACAAAGGTTGTTACCATCAATATCTAGAGGATCTAAAAATTGAAGAATACACCAAAACCCACATACAATGGGCAAGCTAAGATGTTAGCCACATGTATGAAAAATGTCCACCATTTTAAGAAAAAATAGAAAAGAAAGGAAAGAAACAAAAGAAAGGAATAAACTGGGAAAGGGAAGAGAGGCGCCCTTTCTCTCTCCGACGGCAGCCTGGGAAGATGTTATCAGCCTCAGCTTTTGCTCTGAGGCCAACTGACTGCTGAGCCCCATGCCTGCAGAGGGAGGTAGGAAAGCATTTCTGGAAGCAGCCTGGCAGAATGGACCACAACCTCAAACTCTCCCTGTGCTTGGAAACAGCAATTTTGCTGCTGCAATTTTATCTACGGGAGTGCTAACAGCCTGATGCGTAACAGTGGCGCTGCTTAAAGATTTCTAACATAATAATGGAAGAGGGACAGCCCACTTCAAATAATATTAAGCCATTAAAGTCCTGGACGGAAAAAAGATGAATGTCCGGGGAAATACACAGGTACAGAGCTCTATTCGCATAATCACACACATCTGCAAGGAAAAAGTCCGGGCAGATAGATGTAGCAAAAACTGAGAGCAGTAAACAAAAAGTGTTAAGTCTGCACGTGTCTGGGTGGTGAGATTTGGTCAACTTTGATTTATGTTTCATTCTTTTCTATAATGAAAAAATTATTCCAATTTGTCTGAAATCTAGTGTTATTTTTAAAGACGCAGCGCATTACAGGGAACTCACAGTAGCAATGGCCTAAGCAAGATAGGATTCTAGGGCTTTCCTGGTGGCGCAGTGGTTGAGAGTCCGCCTGCCGATGCCGGGCACATGGGTTCGTGCCCCGGTCCGGGAAGATCCCACATGCCTCCGAGCGGCTGTGCCCGTGAGCCATGGCCGCTGAGCCTGCGCGTCCGGAGCCTGTGCTCCACAGCGGGAGAGGCCACAACAGTGAGAGGCCCGCGTACCGCAAAAAAAAAATATATATATATAGGATTCTAAACCTCAATCACAGTTTTCTGTTTTTTCTTTTTTTTGCGGTATGCGAGCCTCTCACTGTTGTGGCCTCTCCCGTTGCGGAGCACAGGCTCCACCTGCAGGCTCAACGGCCATGGATCACCAGCCCAGCTGCTCCGCGGCATGTGGGATCCTCCCGGACCGGGGCACGAACCTGGGTCCCCTGCATCGGCAGGCGGACTCTCAACCACTAGCCACCAGGGAAGCCCTAATAGCATTTCTGTTTCAGAGTGGAGCTCTGGAGTTGGATCTTGACTATTAAGCAAATAGTGTTTTTTGTTTTCTGTTTTTGCGGTACGCGGGCCTCTCACTGCTGTGGCCTCTCCCGTTGCGGAGCACAGGTTCTGGACGCGCAGGCTCAGCGGCCATGGCTCACGGGCCCAGCCGTTCCGCGGCATGTGGGATCATCCCGGACCGGGCACGAACCTGGGTCCCCTGCATCGGCAGGCAGACTCTCAACCACTGCGCCACCAGGGAAGCCCTCAATCACAGTTTTTAAATCTAGATTCCATTGAGGCTCTTTACGAAGAGGCACCCACAGATACTCAGGGTTTCAAGCGCCTTCCGTCTTTCTGCTCCACACTCCTAGCTGGAGGAATCCATCCTTCATGTTTTAAGATGGCTGCTGGAGAACCCGCCATTGCATCAGCATTCTAAAAAGCAGAAGGGAGCACAGAGGGAAAGACCAAAGAGTGCACTAGCCAGCAGAGTGTGTTCCCTTTGAGAAAGAGAGTTGAACGTAGAATTACCATATGGCCTGGCCACTCCCCCACCCCCACCTCCTAGGTGTAGACCCAAAGAATTGAAAGCAGAGATTCAAATAGATATTTGCACACCCATGTCCACAGCAGCGTTATTCACAATAGCCTACATGTGGAAACAACCCAATCTCCATCAACAGGTGAGTAGATACACAAAATGTGGTCCATCCATGCAGTGGAATATTATTCAGCCTCAATTTAAGAAGGAAGAGGATCCTGACACAGGCTACAAACATGGATGAACCTTGGGGACATGACGCTCAGTGAAATAAGCCAGACACAGAAGGGTGAATCCTGTGTGATTCCACTCCCGTGAGGTCTCCAGAGTCATCACATTCATGGAGACAGGAAGCAGGACGGTGGGGCTGGGGCTGGGGGAGGGGAGGGGAGGGGAGGGGAGGGGAGTGAGTGTTATGGGGGCAGCGTGTCGGGGGGAAGACGGGAGGTTGTGGAGATGATGCTGTGGTGGTAACACACCGTGTGAACGTGCACTTAAAAATGGTTAAGATGCCAAAGTTTGCGCCGCATACATTTTACCGCAACTGGAGAAAACAGAGGGAACAAAGGAAAGCAAGAAGGATAAAGAAGGCTCCTGCCTGCCAGGATGTGTGACCACACGTCAGCATCCTTCCTGGGCGTCCGGGATGCGGGCGTGTGGCCGCAGCTGGTGTGAGCGAGGCCCGGACACACGCGGCGGCAGCACAGGGCTCCATCCCGGGGGGAGGGGATGGGGGCCGGGCAGCCTCGCGTGTCCAGAGTGGGGAGCCGGCGGGAAGGCCTCGGGCCGAGCAGGTGGGCGAGGAGGCGCCAGGGCTCTGTCTCTGGAGGAAAAGGGGTCCAGAGCCATGTGCTGTCTGCTGTCCCTGCTGCTGGAGTTTCCCGAAAGCAGTGGGAAGCTGCTGAGGGTATTCAGGCAGGGCCGGGGGGCCGCACGTCTGGATGCCCGGGCGGGCTTCAGTCCCGGGGGATGCGGGGGGCCCCTGCAAGAGGGGTGGGCAGTGGGATTGAGGTGGGGGCCTTGGGGCCAAAACCCAGAGACGGGCTGGTCCGGGCTGCCTGACAGCTGCTCTGAGGAGGGGTCTGGGGCCTGAGCGAGGACGAGGCCCAGTGACCGCGGGGTCTCTGACCTGGACGCACGGGTTGGCGATGCCCTTCACCTGAGCGATCACCCGGGGGATTGGGTGTGTGGAGAAGACGGGGACTGCGGTCCTGCAACCGGGGACCGAGGCTGGTGCCCAGAGGAGCCGGGGTCTGCAGAGGAGCTGGCGGCATCCCGTGCGCACGGGCCACTCGGGCGGGTCCGGCATAGCCAGAAGACAGACACCAGGGCGTGGCTGCAGGTGAGAGCAGGGCTGCAGCCCCCAGAGCGGCGGCTGCAGCCCGTGTTGTGTTGGGTGGAGCGGGGAGGAGGTCGGGGGGCAGGTGGAGGGGAAGGGGCCGGGGCCAGACCCCTGTGCCAGGCGCCCTCTGACCCCCGCAGTGGCTCTGCCCTTCCAGGAGCCCTGTCTGTGACCCCCACCTCCTCCTGTGCTGGTACTGACCCCCCACTGGGGCCCTGGGCTCTGGGGTCTGGATGCTGGGTCCCTGTGAAGCGGGGCCCCTCAGAGTCCGGGGACAATGACAGAGCCCGGTGCCCACCTGCAGCCTCAGCTCCCAGACCACCCCAGGGGATCCGGCATCCCGCCCCCTGGGCCTACGACGAGGGGGGCATGGAGAAGCCCCCTGCCCTCCCCCTAAGGCCGTTGCCCGGGCTGAACGCCCGTCCGCCTCCCACCCAGGGGTCCCCGGACCCACCCCATCGGCACTGCCGGCCCAGAGCCCGGCTGACCGCCCGGGTGGCCAGGCCGGGAGCCGACGCGTCCCCCCCGTGGGGCCGTCCGGAGATGGCGTGACTCGCGTGGTGTCACAGATACTCCCACAGGGACCCCGCAGAGACCTGCAGAACGTTACGGCCAAGTGAAAGCGAAGCCGAGGGGGAGGCAGATGTGGCCACTGTAAACAGTCTGGTCTCTGGATGTGAAGCAGTTCTGGACCAGGACTTCAGGTAAACGTCTGTGTCAGCGCCCAGCCCCACCTCCGGGGAGGCCCGGGGTCTGCAGCGCCGGCTCCGGGACACGCCAGAGTGACCGCCGAGACGCTTCGTAATTAGGCGAAATTGGTCTTGCATTCCTTCACTAAATCCCCGAGATCGCTGCAATTTTAGGTCTTCTCAAAAATGAAAACATTTGCTAATTAAATGATACAAGTGAAAAAAAGCATAGAATGTTCTGTCAACTGGAAAATGCCAATTAAGGAAGCAGTTCTGCCTTTCCGCCCACCTTGGGCTGAGCTGGGCGCTTCTCTGGCTGTGAGGACTCTGCTGGGAGAAGGGTCCGGGGCAGGGCCCCTCCCTGGAGACACCCCCACCCCACCCCAGGGGAGGACGGATGGGCCGGGGCCTGGCGGGGAAGGGCCGGCTGCTGGGAGGGGCTGGGGAGGGGGCCGGCTGACCGTGGCTCTGGGACACGGGGATTTGGGGCTGGGAGGCCCCAATACTGCATCCAGCTGTGTGGCAGCACCAAGGACAGTGGCCGCGCTGGCAAATGTCAGTGATTAGTTGGTTTCCCTGCTGGCTGGTGGGTCCCCTGCCCTGTCCTTCTCTCTGGGAGGAGGACAGCGCCCGACGGTGGGGGGGCAGGAGATTCGTGTGCATTCGGCCCGGCTTGCCCCATTTCCTGGCCTGGGAGCTTCCTTCCCCATCTGCCCTGCTCAGCACCTCCCCCATGGGGGCTGGTCTGGGTCAGTTCTCTAAGGGTGGAGCTCAGTTTGTGTTTGCGGACCTCAGGTTCTCTCCTCATTTCTCGACTGAGTTTACCCTCCCACTTGCAGGCTCAGAAACCCTCAAACGTCGATAGAGAAAAGGGTCACCCCTGCCAGGCCCAACCCGAGGTGGCTTTGAGACCACGTCCCTGTGCCGCCCACACGCTAAGAATGGGATTTACATTTTTGAATAGTTGGGTAAAAATTGAAAGAATAATACTTTGTGACACATGCAAATTACATGAAGTTCACATTTCAGAGCCCTCAGTTCACATGCGTTCTGTCCAGAGCACAGCTGCCACATCCATTTGCAGACTTTCTGTGGCCACTTTCTCACTCAGATGGCAGAGCTGAGCTGCTGCTACAGAGCCCACGTGCCTGCAAAACCTTCACTGTGCTGTCTGGCCCCTGTGTAAACCGTCTGCAGACTCCTCCCTACATCCCCACGCAGACGCCATCTCAGTTCAGGAGAGAATTGGCCCCGGGCTCAGGTCTCCGTCCCTCGGCCTTTTGCGTGGAGCTGGTAGGTCTTTAGAAGGAGCTTCAGCTGAGTGTTTGAATGCTGCCTCAAGATCCCTGGGCTTCCAGAAATTCTAGTCGATACGTGTACATATTTCTAGAACATTGACTTGCAATGGGCAAGGAGGGTGGAAACCAGGGGACTGAGAAGAGGTCCTCGTTCTCAAAGGTGTCTGATCAACCCATAAAGACACAAAAGTAACATCACGTGGCCGAGCGTGGGTACAGCTGGGTCCGCCTGGGGGACCAGAGCTCCAGCCTGCAGAGGGATAAGGCTGAACTCGATTCTCAGCCTCTCTGAGTTGGGTCCCATCTTTCCAATGGTGTGATGATACACCAGTGGCCGTGTGTCATGTGACTGCTTTTTTGGGAGAATGTAATTGCTGGGTCCAAAGCAGTGATGATTGCAGTGCATATAATTACACACACCCAGGTCTGTACATACACCCGCAGCTGCAGTGTGACCAATGGCGTGGTTTTGGATGAAAGTGTTGCTGAATCAGAAACAGGGGTTTCTGTGGTCACTCTGAAGTGGATCAGCCCCTGAAGGGCACAGCAAGTTCTCAGTGCTTTGCGTGGGAGAAGCACTTTCTGAGATGCTAAGCTAGCAATTTTTATAGCTTGGTGGTAGAACAGTAATTTTTAAGAAGACAGATGGCCTGGCTGCATCTCCTGATAAGACAGCGCCCCATTGCTCTAGGTGAAGAGTGGATTGTTAGCTCACAGGGGATTTGGGGCACCAGGGGCCACCGACATGGAGCGGCTGCGTCCCCTCCCTCAGGGCTTTGTGCCTTTGTGCCCAGAGGCTGCAGCACCGCCAGGGGTGTGTGCTGTTCCTATCAAACCCCTGCTTGCCCTGGGCAGGACCCTTGACACATCCAGCTGGTGGGGTGGGGGGGGTGGGGGCGGCATCCTCACAGTTGGCCTTCGTGCTATAGTTTGTGGCAGAAGGGAGGGGAGAGGAAAGTGACGGTTTACCTGTGAGCTGTAAGGACCGGGATGCCTCACGCCCGTATTGCCATTCCCGTCCCCCGTTCACACTGAGGAGCTAAGGCTGGAGACATGAAGTAGCTCACTCAAGGTCACACACGTTGAGGGCCCAGCACCCCGAGAAGCTTCGGGTGCACCAGACGTCGTGCGTGAACACCCGTAAAGAGTCTGAATGACGTAACCTCCCTCAGAGCCAAAAACGTTTTCTTCTGGCGGCAGGAAAAATACAGCGGGTCACGGTGATTCAGTCAAAGCCAGTCTCTTGTTTGCCCTCGTTCTGGGTCTCAGCTCACAGCCCGGGGCCCCTCACCTTGGCAGGCCTTGCACTGCTGTCATCACCCGCTCCCGATGCCACAAGGTTGCTGGAGTCCCTACCTGAATTTTGGCTTAGCGCCGCTGTTTCCGGCCTGGTTTCTCACTCCACATGGGCACAGTTGAGGTGTCAGAAATCCCGGAGGGAAAGCCCCGGGCTGAATGCCATGACCCTGTGGTTCCCTTTGCCCTGGTATCGTGGACCCTCAAGTCCTGCCTCCCTTGGGAGTCATAGCAGGGTGCTCAGAGACAGGACAACAAATGTACATGCATGTGTGTGTGTGTATACGGAGAGATTCATTACCAAGAATTGGCTCGTGTGGGGCTCCCCTGGTGGCGCGGCGGTTGAGGGTCAGCCTGCCGATGCAGGGGACACGGGTTCGTGCCCTGGTACGGGAAGATCCCACATGCCGTGGAGCGGCTGGGCCCGTGAGCCATGGCCGCTGGGCCTGCGCGTCCAGAGCCTGTGCTCCGCAACGGGAGAGGCCGCAGCAGTGAGAGGCCCGCGTACCGCAAAAAAAAAAAAAAAATGGCTCGTGTGATTACAGAGGCTGGTGAGTCCAAAATCTGCAGTGCGGGCTGGTGGGCTGGAGACCCAGGAGAGCCCAGGGCGCAGATGAAGTCGAAGACCGCCAGCTAGAGAACGCCCTCCTGCTTGGGGAGATGGTCTTTTGTTCTAGCCAGGCCTTCAACTGATTAGATGAGGCCCTCCACACTATGGAGGACAGTCTGCTTCCTGAAATTCTAAAGGCCGTTTAAACGCTAACCTCATCACCAAACTCCCTCAAAGCTCCTCACACCTTTGTAACCCCTCCCTCCAATGACTGCCTGACCCACCTCACCCCCACGTGACCCCTGATCTTTCTGTCACTACGTATTAATTTGAATTTTTTATAGAAGTGGAATGATAACATGTGTGCTCTTTGGGGCTGGCTTTACCACTCAGCACAATAATTTTGAGGCTCATCTGTGTTCCTGCTGGCTAGGGTCCAGTTTTCCAATGTGCATCCTTGTTAAGGGTGGCATCTGATGTGTGACAACATCACACTGTGGTTTTACTTTCCCTTGTCCAGTGACTAAGAAAGGGGAGCCCTTTTTCATGTGCTTAGTTTCCATTTGTATGTTTCAGTGAAATGGCCATTGCATTTCTGCCCACGTTTGAATTGGGTTGTTTGTCTTCTGATGGTTGAGATTTGAGAGTTATTTCTACATTCCTGCCCTTTATCAGATATGTGGTTTGCAAACATCTTATTCCAGTCTGTGCATGTCTTTCGCTTCCTTTCTCTGTGTCTTTTGAAGAGCTTAAGCTGCAGTTTGTTTGTTTGTTTTTTTTTTGCGGTACACGGGCCTCTCACCGCCGTGGCCTCTCCCGTTGTGGAGGACAGGCTCTGGACGTGCAGGCTCAGCGGCCATGGCTCACGGGCCCAGTCGCTCCACGGCATGTGGGATCTTCCCGGACCGGGGCACGAACCCGTGTCCCCTGCATCGGCAGGCGGACTCTCAACCACTGAGCCACCAGGGAAGCCCTTTCTAGGTCCTTTGCATTGCTCTATGAGTTTCGTAATCACCATGGCAGGGCTCAGCCCTCCCCAAATCCTGGAGGAGAGGGTGTAATGGGCTGACTGGGCTGCAGCTGTCCCATACGTGATGCCCCGTGACTCTGAAGGTCTGGAGCCCTGGAAATCTGCTCCTCTTCTGGTGCCATCGTCCCGAGGAGGCCCTTTGCTGGGAAGAGGCTGACCCGGGGGCAGGAAGTGAGGAGAAGACTCTCAGCCCGGAGGATGAGAGGCGTCCTTCCCAGCTCCCAACCCCGAAGTTGTTGCGTGTGGACTCCCAGGCGTCCTGATTCAGGACCAAGGCGAGGGCAGGTGGAAGCAGGAGGTCTTTGCCCTCCTTGTCTGGAGCTTTCGGGCTCAGGACGAGCACGGACACAGCCCTGCTGCTTATGCGCTGACTCTCCCAAAGTGGATTCACACCAAGCCTCTCAGGAGACAGGACACTGCTTGCAGCATTGAGCTGACGGCTTTCCCAGGTTTTTCCAAACCAGTCTCAACAACACATAGGCACCAACCATCGCCACTGACCTGGCATCAGCCAGGACCATCTTCCCTGCCGGGTCCCTGATGAGCGGCCAGCGCTCCCTGGAGCGTGTGTTACCCTGGGGCCGGAGGATGGGGCCTCCGGTCACCTCTGCTGGTGATGCTGTCCTGTGACCAGGAAGGTCTTCACTTGGTGATCCTCAGACATCAGCCCTGTGGCTCGACGTCGGTCTCTGTGGATGTCGCCACAGTAACCCCCATGAGCAGACGCTGGGCTGGGTGCTGGGGTGGGGAGTGGGGTCTGCTGGGCAGTTACAGATGCTATTGGGCGCTTTGGGGCAAGTTAATTAGATGCAACTCCAGGCTTAGAGGCCGGGGAGGTGGAGTGGGTGTGCTGACCCCTGACCTGCCGGACAGAGCCCTGCCTGGACTTGGGCGCGATGCCCTTTGTTCTGAAATCTCAGTCTCCTCGGAGCATCGTTCTGATCTCACGGTCTCACAAAGAGCTGCTTCCTTAGTTTACGTCCCAGGTAAGAGCTTCAGGAGACAGTTGTGGGTACCATCCTAAAATGATGGCCAGGATGCTGGGTCCCAATTTATCACATGATAGGCTTACACATTTATTCACTGGCTGTGCGCTGAGGCCTCTTCTAGCTCTGGGGATTGGATAGAGAAGCACTTGGTACTTGACCCTATGCAGGGCCGGGCGCTGCATCCTTCCCCTCCCAGCCCTCGTGTGACCGCCCGCCTCCGCCCGCAGGTGTTCGGTACCTGGTCCCACCTGTGCTGCAGCCTCTCCCTTGTGCCAAGCCCAGGATGGCCCTGCGTCTGAGGTCAGCGTCACCCGAGACTCATTCAGCTTCTCAGGTGCTCCCGACTCCAGGGAGGCTCAGCAAGCAGGACCAGGGGCCCCCAGCCCAGGGTTGGGGTCAACCGCTGAGCTCCAGCCCCAGGCTCACGGCTCTGAGCTGCTAGGTCTTCTGCTCCCAGAAGCCGTTCAGTTCACCCGACGTGGGTGTTTCTGGCTTCAGGGTCAAAGTTGGCCTTTCCCTGAACAAGGTCCACCTCTTCCACAGACCCTCCCACTGACAATTGGGGGCCTGGAGGGACAGAGGCTGTGCAAAGGGAGCAATGAGGAGGCTGGGCTGAGACCCTCCAGCCAGAGGGCCCCCAGACCTGCGTCCTCTGCCATGAAATGGAGGTGACAGGAACCCCACAGCCTCCCAGGTTGACTTTCACAGAAATGCAAAAAGTAAGCATGCAAAGTGTGAACTAATTAGAGCGAATGATAGAGTTATTTTTAAATTGAAATACATGTCTCTGGATGATGGCACAAATGGACACAAGGAGGTGACCATGTGCCCAGATCTCACCTGGCCCTGGCAGGTATATAGAGGCTCCTGGTCCTGGAGGCTCCACACCTGAGCACCTGCCCTCTCTCCCCACCTGCTCCTCTGACCTACTCCACCCTCCACCCACCAGAACATGAGCTGCTGTGGCTCCAGCTGCTGGTGCCCGTGTGCTGCCAGCGTGAGAGCTGAGCTGCTGACCACAGCCCCCAGGACTGAAGCCGTGCAGTGACTGCTGTATCCAAGCTCCCCGCCTTCTATCAACTTCCGTCACTCCTGTGTTTAAAACCAAGCGCCAAGGCATCTCCAAAGCCTCTCCCTCACCCCAGAGATCTGTCTCCTCACTGCTGTTCTCTCCCACCCTCTTCTAGTGGTTGTGTGCTCCCGCATTTCCCGGGGCGGGGGGGTGTCCCTTGGGTGCCTCTGGAGGAATACAAGGTGCCGAGCTGCCATGTAACAAGCAAGGCAGACACCACGTGGGGAGAGTTCACCCAAAAGAAGCAGAAAAAGTTAATGGATATATAAAAGGAAAACTAAAAGATATGGACAATAAAAGCAGAAGGGCTCACATGCAAATAATAGGAATTTGAGGCCGAGAGGAGGAACGCTGGAGGGAAAGAAATATTTGAAGAAATAATTGAGAGAGTTTTCCCCAGAATTAAAGAAACACTTTTAAAAAAACGCTCATATTAACAGGGTTTGAGAAGAAACGTACTCCTTCCCATATGTACATTGTAGTATGAATGATAAAGAGGCAATCCTAAAATTTCCCAGGTTGAAGGAACGTGAGCGCCAGAGGGCACCACAGCCCCCGGTCTCCCTAACCCTCCCTCCACTGCCCACCCAGCCACACTGGGCCCAGAGGACAACCGGGAGGGTGTACGTGAAGGAAAGAACAGTCAACAGGAAATTTCACCTCCAGCCCCAAACTTTTTTTTTTTTTTAAATTTTTGGCTGCGTTGGGTCTTTGTTGCTGCGCACGGGCTTTCTCTAGTTGTGGTGAGCGAGGGCCACTCTTTGCTGCCCTGCACAGGCTTCTCATTGCGGTGGCTTCTCTTATTGTGGAGCACGGGCTTTAGGCACACGGGCTTCAGTAGTTGTGGCTCGTGGGTTCAGTAGTTGTGACACGTAGCCTCAGTAGTTGTGGCACGTGGGCTCAGTAGTTGTGGCGCATGGGCTTAGCTGCTCTGTGGCATGTGGGGTCTTCCCAGACCAGGGCTCAAACCCATGTCCCCCGCATTGGCAGGCGGATTCTTAACCACTGCGCCACCAGGGAAGTCCCCCAGACACTTTCAAACATGAGGGGATAGTACGAGGGGTTAATGTTATTTTCTTCATGGTGTCTTTTGAAGCATAACAAAATTTTAATTTTGGGGCTTCCCTGGTGGCGCAGTGGCTAAGAATCCGCCTGCCAATGCAGGGGACACGGGTTTGAGCCCTGGTCCGGGAAGATCCCACCTGCCGCGGAGGAACTAAGCCCGTGCGCCACAACTACTGAGCCTGCACTCTAGAGCCCACGAGCCACAACTACCGAGCCCATGCGCTGCAACTATTGAAGCCCGCGTGCCCTAGAGCCCGTGCTCAACAACAAGAGAAGCCACCGCAATGAGAAGCCCGCGCACCACAACAAAGAGTAGCCCCCGCTCGCCGCAACTAGAGAAAAGCCTGTGTGCAGCAACAAAGACCCAACGCAGCCAAAAATAAATCAATAAAAACAAATCAAAAAAAAAAATTTTAATTTTGATAAAGTCCAATTTATCCGTGTTTTCTTATACGCGTCATGCTTTTGGTGTCACATGTGAGGAGTCATGCCTGGACCAAGGCTACAGATATTTTCTCCTGTGTTTTCTTGTAACAGTTTTACTTTTAGCTCCTACGTTTAGGTCCTCCTTGGAGCGATCTTTGTGGTTGCGTGAGGAGCCATGGTAGTTCCATCACTTGACGGTCTCCTAGGCTGGTTCCATTAACCCCCTGCTTTATCAAACGACAGCGATTCCCTATACCTTCCTCTTCTGTCACCTTGTAAAACCCTGTTGAAGGCAGCCACTGTGGCCAGAGCAGAAGAACATGGGATACATGGATGTAGGTCCAGAATGGGCTGCTCTCTTGTTCTGCCAGGACCTTAGGGAGAGATTGGTCCTTCTGGCCCGCAGGAGGGCTGAGTTTGGGATTCGCTTCCGTGCCGACGGCCGGCACTACCTCGTGCTCTCGTGTGGGGCCTGGGTACCTCCCCCTTCCCCTGATTTCCGCAGGCCCTTCGTGCCAGAATCACGGAGGGGGTTTCTCCACGTTCTTTCCCCTCCACTCACTTGTTTAGGTGACAATGTTTATCGAGCATCTACTCTGTGCCAGGCACTAACCCAAGGATGGATTCTGCCAGAAAGATAAGGCTAGCAGACCATTGATTTATGAAATCCTGAAACTTCACAAATGATAAAAAACCTATGAATGGCTCAGATATAAGCTGCAAAGGCTTATGTGTTCAACCAAGTTCAAAGTCCAAAAGCTTAAAGCTCGGCGTTCATTTTTTTTAGAAAAAAGGGCAAGACTTGAAAAGCTAGCAATGTCTTTAACCTCTAAAATCCATCCATCAGAAATTGACACTAAACTTCATATAAAAAGATGAAACATTAGAAGAAAAAAGCTACTCTACCTATCCTACTTAGCATTGTTTTGGATGGTAGCACCATGACGAAATAAAAAATAAATACAATTTAAAATATTTAGAAGGAGGAGACAAAACCACTAGAACAAATAAAATCTCAGCACAAGACAAAACACCATAAATCAACAGGTTTTCTATATACCATGTATAGAAAATCTCATGTGATAACTTTTCCCATTTCTAATTTAGAAATCATAGAATACTATAGGAAACTCCTTGGCAAAAAACTAAAATAAATGAAGAAAATTTCATATAAAAAAAAAAAAGTCCTAAGAGCCTACTCTCCTAAAGAAAAGATCTAAATAAATGAAGAGGAATATTACCTGTTCCTTGAGTGGGAAAACTCAGTATAACTTCAATTCTCCAAAAGTCAATCTACAAATTTAATTCCATCCCACTTAAAAGAATGGACTATTTGTATCTTACTAAGTTTCCTTAAAGTTCTTATTAAAGAGGAAATATACAGTGTAGCTATTAACTTTTTGAAAGCAAAATACAAAGGAAGCAGAATGAGTAGAGATTTCCCAGATAGATATTAAAACAAACTACAAAGGACCAGTAATCAAAGAGCAGCGTGCCAACTCAAGATTAGGCACACAGAACAATGAAGCCCACCCGGGCGCTCCAGCAAGCCCACCCGTCCTGATTCAGGATAAGGTAGATGTGGCATCTCTACGTAACAGGGAAAAGGACAGCCTGCCACTCAACGGCAACAACAGCTAATTCATCTGGAGTAAAAGAATTAAATCTTGGGCTTCCCTGGTGGCGCAGTGGTTGAGAGTCCGCCTGCCGATGCAGGGGACACGGGTTCGAGCCCTGGTCTGGGAGGATCCCACATGCCGCGGAGCAACTGGGCCCGTGAGCCACGGCCGCTGAGCCTGCGCGTCTGGAGCCTTGTTGCTCTGCAACGAAAGGCCGCGATAGTGAGAGGCCTGCGCACCGCGATGAAGAGTGGTCCCCGCTTGCCGCAACTAGAGAAAGCCCTCGCACAGGAACGAAGGTCCAACATAAATAAATAAATAAATAAATTAATTAATTTAATTAAATAAAATAAAAAAGAATTAAATCTTAACTTAGACATGAAAGTAAAGACAAACCCAAATCTAAAGAGAAACATAAAAATATGAAGTCTCTGGGGCTTCCCTGGTGGCGCAGTGGTTGAGAGTCCACCTGCCGATGCAGGGGACACGGGTTCGTGCCCCGGTCCGGGAAGATCCCACGTGCCGCGGAGCGGCTGGGCCCATGAGCCATGGCCGCTGAGCCTGCGCGTCCAGAGCCTGTGCTCCGCAACGGGAAAGGCCACAGCAGTGAGAGGCCCGCGTACCGAAAAAAAAAAAATGAAGTTTCTGAAAGGACATGCAGGGGAATGTTAATACAATCTTGGGGAAGGAGAGCTCTTTCTGTGGAGTGAAATAATGGGAATGTCTGAGACATTCGACTTTTTTTTTTTTTTTGGCCACACCTCACAGCATGCGGGATCTCAGTTCCCCGCAGGGATTGAACCCGTGCCCCCTGCAGTGGGAGTGTGGAATCCTAAGCACTGGACTACCAGGGAATTCCCTCGACTCTTTCCAAATGAAACATCTCTCTACTGAAAATCCCAACCATAAAGAAGGATTACAGATTCAGAGAAAATATTCCTCATGAATATAATAAGAAACTATGAATATCCCTAATGTCCAAATTGATTACACAAATCAGTAAGTAAGAGGCCAGGGACTCAACAGAAAAATGGGCTGAGGGTATGAATAGGTGATTCACAGAGGGGTTTGGGAGCAGTTTGGGTGTCATCTATGGAGTTTTCGTCACTCAGTATATTCATGTAGTTAATTACATAGATTGCTTTTATATTTTAATTTAATCTTCTAAATGGATCTATATAGGTTTAACACAATTCCTACCAAAACGTAGGAAAAAAGTTTTTTGTAGAAATAGACAGATTCTAAAATTTATATGGAAGGCAAAAGAGCTAGAAGAGCTAATTAAAAAAATTTTTTTAAAGACTCCAGTTGGAGGACTCACACCACTGGATTTTAAGACTTACTATAAAGCTGCTGTGATCAAGAGGGTGGTGCTGGAGACAAGATGGACACATGGTAAATGGAACTGAAGGGGGTCCATATACAGCCCCACACAAGTGTGGACACCAGAGAGTTTAGAGCCATTGAGTGGAAGAAGTATAGTCTTTTCAACAAATGGTGCTGGGTGGAGCAATTAGATATCCAGAGGGTAAAAAAGACCCTTGACCTAAACCTCAAACCACCTTATAAAAAATTAGCTCAGGGCTTCCCTGGTGGCGCAGTGGTTGAGAGTCCGCCTGCCGATGCAGGGGATACGGGTTCGTACCCCGGGCCGGGAGGATCCCACGTGCCGCGGAGCGGCTGGGCCCGTGAGCCATGGCCGCTGAGCCTGCACGTCCGGAGCCTGCGTTCCGCAACGGGAGAGGCCACAACAGTGAGAGCCTCGTGTACCGTTAAAACAAAAACAAAAACAAAACAAAACAAAACAAAAAAAATTAGCTCAGATTGGATCATAGATTTAAACATACAACTTAAAACTTTTAAAAGCAAACATTGGGGAAGATCTTCAGAACTTGGCAGAGTTCTTAGACATAACGTCAAAAGCATGATCCATAAATTTTTAAAAAACTAATCAAAATTTGAAACTTTTGCCCTTCAAAATCCCCTGTGAAAAGATAAGCTACAGACTGGGAGAAAATATTTGCAAATCACATCTCTGACAAAGGACTCTTATTTAGAATTTATAAAGAGCTCTCAAACCTTGACCATAAAGAGACTAACAAAATGGGCAAAAGATATGAAGGGACATATCACGAAAGAGGAGACATGCATGGCAAACAAGCCGCGAAGACATGTCCAATGCGATGAGCGGTTAAGGAAACGTGAGTAAGGGCTACAATGAGATACCGCTACACATCTATTAAAACAGCTGAAATAAAAAACGTTGACAATCCCACAGGCTGGAGATCACACACCCAGCTGTGGGATGTAGAAGGAGGCATCCACTCTGGAAAGCAGTTTGACAGTTTCTTAAAAAAACTAAGCATACACTTTACCCTAGGACCTAGCAATCTCACTCCCGGGCATTCATCTCAGAGAAGAGAAAACTTATGTACACACACACACACACACGCAAATGCATACGACTGTTCATAGGAGTGTTATTTGTAATAGCAAAAACTGGAAACTAAAATACCCTTCAAACATTAGTCTGTGGATCCCATGGGAGACTGCTTATCAATAAAAGAAATAAACTATTCACACACGCAATAGCATAGATGGTGCCAAGGGGAAAAAGCCAACTTCAAACGGTCACATACTGTGCGATTCCATATATGTATCATTTTGAAAGAGACAAAATTATAGCCACAGAAGACAGGCAACTGGTAGCTGAGGGTTAGGGGTGGGGTGGGGTCTGTGACCGTCAAGGGCACAGCTACGGGGATGGGTGGTAATGCCACACTGTCCCTTCCAACCAGACCACACGGAATGACGGCCGGTCCTGGGGCCACGTGTGCTGTGGTTAAGGGGAGGGACACTGGGGAACTGATGAGGTGTCCATGGGACTCTAGATTCTATTTTTGAAAATTCCTGTGCGTCTGTAATTATTTCCAAATAAAAAGTGTGTTTTAAAAAGACATAACAAGCTTTAAAACAAAGGAGCATGTATTGTATGCAACCTTGTGTGTAAGAAAAAAGAGGGAGTAGAAAACATGCACATAGCTAGTTACTCTTGCAAACAAAGCCCACAGGAAAGGTAAACCAGAAAGGAGTGAGAGCAGGAAACTGGAACTTCTGGAGCCAGTTAAATGTTTTATGGTATCAAACAGGTAACATTAAATATGATTTAAAAAATAATGGAAAACAGATACAATGGACTAAAACCGGAATCTATAAGCATTTTACATGTGCATCTGTGAGGGCCAAATGCACACGAATCCCCTGCCCCCCACCGTCGGGCGCTGTCCTCCTCCCAGAGAGAAGGACAGGGCAGGGGACCCACCAGCCAGCAGGGAAACCAACTAATCACTGACATTTGCCAGCGCGGCCACTGTCCTTGGTGCTGCCACACAGCTGGATGCAGTATTGGGGCCTCCCAGCCCCAAATCCCCGTGTCCCAGAGCCACGGTCAGCCGGCCCCCTCCCCAGCCCCTCCCAGCAGCCGGCCCTTCCCCGCCAGGCCCCGGCCCATCCGTCCTCCCCTGGGGTGGGGTGGGGGTGTCTCCAGGGAGGGGCCCTGCCCCGGACCCTTCTCCCAGCAGAGTCCTCACAGCCAGAGAAGCGCCCAGCTCAGCCCAAGGTGGGCGGAAAGGCAGAACTGCTTCCTTAATTGGCATTTTCCAGTTGACAGAACATTCTATGCTTTTTTTCACTTGTATCATTTAATTAGCAAATGTTTTCATTTTTGAGAAGACCTAAAATTGCAGCGATCTCGGGGATTTAGTGAAGGAATGCAAGACCAATTTCGCCTAATTACGAAGCGTCTCGGCGGTCACTCTGGCGTGTCCCGGAGCCGGCGCTGCAGACCCCGGGCCTCCCCGGAGGTGGGGCTGGGCGCTGACACAGACGTTTACCTGAAGTCCTGGGCCAGAACTGCTTCACAACCAGAGACCAGACTGTTTACAGTGGCCACATCTGCCTCCCCCTCGGCTTCGCTTTCACTTGGCCGTAACGTTCTGCAGGTCTCTGCGGGGTCCCTGTGGGAGTATCTGTGACACCACGCGAGTCACGCCATCTCCGGACGGCCCCACGGGGGGGACGCGTCGGCTCCCGGCCTGGCCACCCGGGCGGTCAGCCGGGCTCTGGGCCGGCAGTGCCGATGGGGTGGGTCCGGGGACCCCTGGGTGGGAGGCGGACGGGCGTTCAGCCCGGGCAACGGCCTTAGGGGGAGGGCAGGGGGCTTCTCCATGCCCCCCTCGTCGTAGGCCCAGGGGGCGGGATGCCGGATCCCCTGGGGTGGTCTGGGAGCTGAGGCTGCAGGTGGGCACCGGGCTCTGTCATTGTCCCCGGACTCTGAGGGGCCCCGCTTCACAGGGACCCAGCGTCCAGACCCCAGAGCCCAGGGCCCCAGTGGGGGGTCAGTACCAGCACAGGAGGAGGTGGGGGTCACAGACAGGGCTCCTGGAAGGGCAGAGCCACTGCGGGGGTCAGAGGGCGCCTGGCACAGGGGTCTGGCCCCGGCCCCTTCCCCTCCACCTGCCCCCCGACCTCCTCCCCGCTCCACCCAACACAACACGGGCTGCAGCCGCCGCTCTGGGGGCTGCAGCCCTGCTCTCACCTGCAGCCACGCCCTGGTGTCTGTCTTCTGGCTATGCCGGACCCGCCCGAGTGGCCCGTGCGCACGGGATGCCGCCAGCTCCTCTGCAGACCCCGGCTCCTCTGGGCACCAGCCTCGGTCCCCGGTTGCAGGACCGCAGTCCCCGTCTTCTCCACACACCCAATCCCCCGGGTGATCGCTCAGGTGAAGGGCATCGCCAACCCGTGCGTCCAGGTCAGAGACCCCGCGGTCACTGGGCCTCGTCCTCGCTCAGGCCCCAGACCCCTCCTCAGAGCAGCTGTCAGGCAGCCCGGACCAGCCCGTCTCTGGGTTTTGGCCCCAAGGCCCCCACCTCAATTCCACTGCCCACCCCTCTTGCAGGGGCCCCCCGCATCCCCCGGGACTGAAGCCCGCCCGGGCATCCAGACGTGCGGCCCCCCGGCCCTGCCTGAATACCCTCAGCAGCTTCCCACTGCTTTCGGGAAACTCCAGCAGCAGGGACAGCAGACAGCACGTGGCTCTGGACCCCTTTTCCTCCAGAGACAGAGCCCTGGCGCCTCCTCGCCCACCTGCTCGGCCCGAGGCCTTCCCGCCGGCTCCCCACTCTGGACACGCGAGGCTGCCCGGCCCCCATCCCCTCCCCCCGGGATGGAGCCCTGTGCTGCCGCCGCGTGTGTCCGGGCCTCGCTCACACCAGCTGCGGCCACACGCCCGCATCCCGGACGCCCAGGAAGGATGCTGACGTGTGGTCACACATCCTGGCAGGCAGGAGCCTTCTTTATCCTTCTTGCTTTCCTTTGTTCCCTCTGTTTTCTCCAGTTGCGGTAAAATGTATGCGGCGCAAACTTTGGCATCTTAACCATTTTTAAGTGCACGTTCACACGGTGTGTTACCACCACAGCATCATCTCCACAACCTCCCGTCTTCCCCCCGACACGCTGCCCCCATAACACTCACTCCCCTCCCCTCCCCTCCCCTCCCCCAGCCCCAGCCCCACCGTCCTGCTTCCTGTCTCCATGAATGTGATGACTCTGGAGACCTCACGGGAGTGGAATCACACAGGATTCACCCTTCTGTGTCTGGCTTATTTCACTGAGCGTCATGTCCCCAAGGTTCATCCATGTTTGTAGCCTGTGTCAGGATCCTCTTCCTTCTTAAATTGAGGCTGAATAATATTCCACTGCATGGATGGACCACATTTTGTGTATCTACTCACCTGTTGATGGAGATTGGGTTGTTTCCACATGTAGGCTATTGTGAATAACGCTGCTGTGGACATGGGTGTGCAAATATCTATTTGAATCTCTGCTTTCAATTCTTTGGGTCTACACCTAGGAGGTGGGGGTGGGGGAGTGGCCAGGTCATATGGTAATTCTACGTTCAACTCTCTTTCTCAAAGGGAACACACTCTGCTGGCTAGTGCACTCTTTGGTCTTTCCCTCTGTGCTCCCTTCTGCTTTTTAGAATGCTGATGCAATGGCGGGTTCTCCAGCAGCCATCTTAAAACATGAAGGATGGATTCCTCCAGCTAGGAGTGTGGAGCAGAAAGACGGAAGGCGCTTGAAACCCTGAGTATCTGTGGGTGCCTCTTCGTAAAGAGCCTCAATGGAATCTAGATTTAAAAACTGTGATTGAGGGCTTCCCTGGTGGCTCAGTGGTTGAGAGTCTGCCTGCCGATGCAGGGGACCCAGGTTCGTGCCCGGTCCGGGATGATCCCACATGCCGCGGAACGGCTGGGCCCGTGAGCCATGGCCGCTGAGCCTGCGCGTCCAGAGCCTGTGCTCCGCAACGGGAGAGGCCACAGCAGTGAGAGGCCCGCGTACCGCAAAAACAGAAAACAAAAAACACTATTTGCTTAATAGTCAAGATCCGACTCCAGAGCTCCACTCTGAAACAGAAATGCTATTAGGGCTTCCCTGGTGGCTAGTGGTTGAGAGTCCGCCTGCCGATGCAGGGGACCCAGGTTCGTGCCCCGGTCCGGGAGGATCCCACATGCCGCGGAGCAGCTGGGCTGGTGATCCATGGCCGTTGAGCCTGCAGGTGGAGCCTGTGCTCCGCAACGGGAGAGGCCACAACAGTGAGAGGCTCGCATACCGCAAAAAAAAGAAAAAACAGAAAACTGTGATTGAGGTTTAGAATCCTATATATATATATATATTTTTTGCGGTACGCGGGCCTCTCACTGTTGTGGCCTCTCCCGCTGTGGAGCACAGGCTCCGGACGCGCAGGCTCAGCGGCCATGGCTCACGGGCACAGCCGCTCGGAGGCATGTGGGATCTTCCCGGACCGGGGCACGAACCCATGTGCCCGGCATCGGCAGGCGGACTCTCAACCACTGCGCCACCAGGAAAGCCCTAGAATCCTATCTTGCTTAGGCCATTGTTACTGTGAGTTCCCTGTAATGCGCTGCGTCTTTAAAAATAACACTAGATTTCAGACAAATTGGAATAATTTTTTCATTATAGAAAAGAATGAAACATAAATCAAAGTTGACCAAATCTCACCACCCAGACACGTGCAGACTTAACACTTTTTGGTTACTGCTCTCAGTTTTTGCTACATCTATCTGCCCGGACTTTTTCCTTGCAGATGTGTGTGATTATGCGAATAGAGCTCTGTACCTGTGTATTTCCCCGGACATTCATCTTTTTTCCGTCCAGGACTTTAATGGCTTAATATTATTTGAAGTGGGCTGTCCCTCTTCCATTATTATGTTAGAAATCTTTAAGCAGCGCCACTGTTACGCATCAGGCTGTTAGCACTCCCGTAGATAAAATTGCAGCAGCAAAATTGCTGTTTCCAAGCACAGGGAGAGTTTGAGGTTGTGGTCCATTCTGCCAGGCTGCTTCCAGAAATGCTTTCCTACCTCCCTCTGCAGGCATGGGGCTCAGCAGTCAGTTGGCCTCAGAGCAAAAGCTGAGGCTGATAACATCTTCCCAGGCTGCCGTCGGAGAGAGAAAGGGCGCCTCTCTTCCCTTTCCCAGTTTATTCCTTTCTTTTGTTTCTTTCCTTTCTTTTCTATTTTTTCTTAAAATGGTGGACATTTTTCATACATGTGGCTAACATCTTAGCTTGCCCATTGTATGTGGGTTTTGGTGTATTCTTCAATTTTTAGATCCTCTAGATATTGATGGTAACAACCTTTGTCATTATATTTAGCGAGTGTTAGACCGCACCCTGAATTTGTTTGGCTATCAGTTTAATTTGGTTTTCTAAAGATGCCTGTGTTTGTGGGCTTTTTAATGACAAAGGGACGTGGCTTGAGTAAGCAGGACCAGCAGGGCTTCAGTGGATAGAGTGAGATGCGCAAATTCAGGGCTTTTCTCACTTGCAGTGTGGATTGGGGGGATGACAAACTGACTAGTCGCTGGTGCGATGCGAGGCCAAGTTTCTGCATATCCATGTAGTGACTCAGTTATGTAATTACCATTCCCCCACCCCGCCCCGTCCTGGCTGACACAGAAGCCTCCCCATCTTCACGGAAGAGGAGTCTGCTCAGGGAGCCCTTCCTTTGGGCTCACCCAGAAGGGCTGGTCATAGAACCCCGACGGCAGGGAATGAAGGGCTGTTACCAGGGGCTCTTGGTCCGGTCACGGCTATTGGTGCCGAGGCAGAGGGCTTTATCCCAGGGAAGGTTTCAGGCCGGAAGCTAACGTGCAGGATGGAGGCCGCGCGGCCCTGGGTTGCACAGGAGAAGCTGCCACCCTGCCGGGGGCCCGGCTCCTCCCCGTTGCCCTGCAGCCCCGCCCAGCCCTGGCCCGGAGCAGGGAGGAGCCTCCAGGCCGCAGCCCAGCGCCCGCGCCTGCCACACCCGCAGGGCAGCGGGGCCCAGCGACCCCGCGGCTCAGCGAAGGACAGCACGGGGGCTCTTGCTCAGCTTGTCTCCGTTCCGGTCCCGCAGGCTTGCTTGGTGCGGGAGAGACGTGAGCAAGGCCCCGAGCATCCACGGCCCGGCCCGCTGTGCGCTCCGGATCCGCACCCTCACCCCACGCTGAGGCCCCCCCATAGCCGGCCGCTCAGGCAACGAAGCGGGTGACGGCGCCCGCAGTGTGACCCCCCCGCAGCTGCTCCCAGGGGAGGGGGCCGAGCTTGCACGGGTGTGTGTGTGTGTGTGTGTGTGTGTGTGTGTGTGTGTGTGGCGGGGGCTCCTCCCTGCGCGGTTTGCTGCTTGCTACCACATTTGCTACTCGTGGCAATATTTACTGCTTGCTGCCATGTTGGCTACTGGCTACGATATTGCTGGCCGTGCACGTGTCATCTGGGCCCGTGGTCATTATGCCCCTCCCTCCCTGCTGGGCACTCAGGGTGGCAGGGAACCAATGCAAGCATGCTGATGTCCACACTGCCTGCCGGGCCGGGAGTCATGTGGCCTCTGTCTGTGACCCAGGGTGGATGGAGCCTGGCTGCGGGCAGTTCCTCTTTGTGGGCCATGGCAGCTGCCTGGGTGATGCCTGCAGCCAGAGGGTGCCCACGGTGAGGGGTGGGTGCAGCTGCTCTGTTTCTGGGGAGTCTACGGCCTCCTTGGGGGATACAGGTGAGGGATCTGGGGCTCTTTCAGAGCACCCCGGGGGGCTCAGGGAAGGCAGGAGCCCCCACCTCCCTCTCCAGCGGGTCTGAGCTTGTCCTGGGTGAGTCTTGCCTCTGCTCTCAGCACCTGGCAGCTGTTCAGATGTCACAGGCCTGTGGCACCGGCTGCTCATCCTGACTCTGCCTTCCCCATCGTCTGCAGGAACCCTGTCCCCTGGCTTCACAGGAGCCGGCACCGGCCTGTCTCTGAAGCCCTTTCCTCCCACACTTCTGCGTCCCCCCGGGACCAGTCTTCTCCCTGTGCACCTCCTTCCAAGTCCACCTCGGATCACAGCCCTTTTTCAAAATCCTCTCTGGGACGCTCCCCCATTACGTTATGGTGTGCTGGCATTTGGGGGCAGGTCAAGGGCTCTTAGGCTGTACCTGTAACTCTTCCGTTGATTAGACAGAGACTGAATTTAAGGGTTTACTTTATGATGAAAATTAGACAAATGATACTCGCAACATAACCGCCTCCGGACTCCAGACAACCGCCACCTGTTGGCCTGGTCCCGTGGATTTGGTTTGGTTCCACACTTTTGTATCTGGGTGGCCCAGGCTGTAATCTCATCAGAACCTCCAGGTGTTTCCGTGGACATGCGGGTTCCTGACCAGCTGGGGACACAGCCCCTTGAGACCTCAGCAGAATCCTGCAGACCCCAGACCCTGGAGGCCAGCTGGTCACTCCCCTGGCACAGAAGGTGTCCAGGCCAGGAGCCTTGCTTCCACTGGACGGTCCCCCGCCATGTGCCTCTTCTGCCACCAGGTGGCGCCCTCTCACTTCCGTCCACACCTGAGGAGGCATCTTCCCACTTGATTTTCTCATTAGTGGGGAGGGTCCCTACTGCTACCAGTGCAATTTCAGAGCTGAGAGAAGGAGGTTCAGGAAGCAGAAGCAAGTTGGCGGCAGTCACAGCAAGGACCAGAGTCTCTACCCAGGACACAGACAACCCCTATGTGACGGGGATGGGGCTTGGATGAGGGGACAGGGTCAGGGGCACCCAGAGGCCAGCAAAGGCAGAGCCATGTCCTCGTGGGCCTGCACCAGGTGGACTCAGTGCCCAGGGGGCTGGCCCGAGCCGTGGAGGAACGGGCAGGTGCAGGGGTCTGAGGGTGCAGACCCGCCCGACCGCCGGGGCACAGGGCCAAGAGCCTGTAGTCCTCCTAACCGAGGCGAGGGGCTTGCTTTGGTCACACTCCCATGCCCAGTCTCTCCCAGCTCTGGGACAGGTCAGTGAGGTACACAGGAGGGAAGGGGCCAGAGGAGAACGTGGGTCGCCTCAGTGCCAGCGGTCTGCTCCCGGGAGGAAGGGGCCGTGGTACCGGCTGCTCTGAGCGCGCAGCCCAGGGGACCAGCCTGGCCTGATGGCCAGTTCCAGACTGTCCCTGCTCAGAGCCCTGGGTCCCTCCCTGACTGCCCGCAGATGCGGAGCTCGCGGCACCAGGGGGCGCCCATGGACTTCGCATCAGCCTCTGCTGCCCACCTCCTTTTTTCTGCTCCTCAAAGACAGCAGCTCCCCTCAACCCTGAGGCCCAGGGCCACGACCGGGAGGGCGTGGGGTGGGGGGCGGGGGGGCTGCAGATGGGCATGGGGAGGGGGGCCGCGCTGAGAGCTCGGGGCCAAGGAGATGACAGGGAGCAAGAATGACATGGTCTCTGTGCCCTTGGGGGACCTGCGAAGGGCCGGTGGCTTTTCATCCGCTCTCACTGAGCAGCCTTAAAGCAGTCACTGCTGACCCCACTTTATAGATGGGTAAACTGAGGGCCAGGGAGGCTGCCTGACTGCCTGAGGTCACAGGACTGGCAGGGAGGAGAGGTGGGGCTTGCACCCAGGCAATGGTTCCTGGGGACTGGACTTGGCAGCCATGTGCCTGTCACCCCCCAGGCTTGTCCTGCAGCCCTGCCCATGCTGAGAGGCTCTGCACGCAGGGCTCAGCGTTGCCTGTGGGGGCAGAGCTGTCAGGCCGCGTTCACTGGGGGTGGGTGGTGGGTGGTAGGAGGTGGATGTAATTTACTTAAGATATGGTTGCACTGGATTAGGATGGTCCCGGATCAGATGGCTGGTGTTCTCAGAAGAGAAGTGAAGACTTGCTGTGCAGACACACAGCACAGGGGAGAAAAGCTGTGTGAAGACAGATATCCCCGGAAGCTGGAGGAGGCAATGGGGAGCCCCCGCCAGAGCCTTCAGCGGGGCGCAGCCCTGCGACACCTTGGTGTGAACTCTGGCCTCCAGAGCTGGCAGAGAGTAAGCCTCCCAGTTATAGTCATTTGCTCCAGTGGCCCTGGAAAGCTAATAGAGGCAGCAAAGACGGACAGAGCGTCAGGCCAAGGACCCTGCCCCTCGTGTTCAGCTGACACAGAAATGGGGACTCTGCTGTTTCTCAGGGAGCGTGTGATAGAAAATCATAAGTGCAAAACCACAACACCATTGAGGTTATTTTGAGATTAGACAAACAAACAAACAAATGCAATTACCCCAGAGAAAAGGCACAGACAGGAACCAGGAGGTGACCATGTGCCCAGATCTCACCTGGCCCTGGCAGGTATATGAAGGCTTCTTGCCCAGGAGGCTCCACACCTGAGCACCTGCCCTCTCTCTCCACCTGCTCCTCTGACCTACTCCACCCTCCACCCACCAGAACATGGGCTGCTGTGGCTCCAGCTGCCGTGTGCCCGTGTGCTGCTGTGTGCCCGTGTGCTGCTGCCAGTGCAAGATCTGAGGCTCAAACCTCAGGAGAGCCTGCTGTCCCCAGGATGTGGCCAGAGCCCCCATCTCAGCTCTGGGCTGTCTCCCAGACCCAGGAGTACTTAGTGTTTCCCGAGTCCCAAGGAATGGAATGACCCTGTCACGTCCTTGGCCTGTCCTGTGAGCCCTCTGCCGCCACCACAAGGAGACTCCTTCTCCCCTGACCTAGGTACCCACATCTTCGAAGCTCCCAGAGCCCTGAAATCTCCAACAAGCCGCTGCCCGGTCCAGCCCTAACGGGACCCTCCCTCTTGCCCCTTTCCCTCCACACTCCCTGTCTGAGCCAGCCTTGCAGCTGAGGTCAGAACTGGAGGGAAAGAGCGACAGCTGAGACTTTGGGTCCGGCGGGACCTTCGATCCCTTTGAATAAACGCGTTCTCCAGCCCCAGCCTTGTCCTCGCTGCTTCCTGGGCTGAGGATTAGATGCAGCTCACGCACCATTTTGTCTTCACGTTTACTGAGCACCCACGGCGTCTCGGGCTCCCTGCTTCTCCCTGGGGACACCAGTAAGGAGGATAAAGACCCCTGCCTGGAGGCCGGCATCTGGGAGGCGGGGGCTCCTCCAGTTTGGCAGCCACCCTTGGGCTTGGCCCCGTGGCGTCTGCATTTCCCGGTGGCTGAGCCCCAGGCACCCAGCGGGCACACCTGGGCGAGGCCCCAGGCACAGCCGGAGCAGGTGGAATTTGACCCCTCTGTCTGCCTGTCTGTCCTGCCTGTGACCACGACAGAACACCCAGCCAGCGCCGAGGGCTTCGGTTTATAAAAGGCGCCGGGAGGGCAGAAGAGGGGCAGGGGCCTGGGGGACGTGCATGCCCTCTGCTCTGGGGGTGGGGGGAGGTGACAACTCACACATACCCTGGACATCTCTCCATTTGGGGACCTAGATGGCGGCGAAGTGGCGGCATGGGGCGCCTGCCTGGGGCTCGTGTCCCTCCTGGGCCCACAGGACGTACAGGCTGGGCCCGGCCAGGAGGCTTCCTTCCTGGGCCCCCGTGGCCTCCAGGTGTGGGAAAGGTCAGGTCCCTGGTGACCATCAGACTTGGGCCTGGAGCCCCCGTGCCTCTCCCGGGCTGGCTGCAGGCTCCCCTTGCGGCCCTTCCCGCTCAGAGAGGTTTCCGAGGCCTTGGCAGGCCATGCCGCAGGAAAGGCCGGCGTCCCCGGGGCTGTGGGGCTCCTTGGCCACTCACCAGGCCAGATGCCAGCGGCTTGCGGGGAGCCCCGGGCTGGACTTCAGACCTACCAAAGCCACTACGAATCTCAGCCACCCCACGAGGAGGTGGTACCAGAGGGCGCAGAGGACTGTGAGGTTGTCTCCCCGCATCCCTACCCATCTGCCCCGACTGCCCGCCCCATGTTTACCCAGAGCCCCCCCTCTGCTCTCGGGTCCCGGTTCAGCCCTGGGATCACCGGGATAAAGACCTGTGTCGTCCCAGGCCCCTCCTCGTCATGGCTTCTCTCTGACCCCAGGCCCAGCGAAGGGCAGGCGAGGCTGGGACAGGCCCCCACGGGCCCCAGCGAGGACCTCGGCTGGCCAGTGGCACCCCCTCCCCAGGCCGCGCCTGACCCCCAGGGGTCAGTGGTTCCACGTCCCCGGGGACAAGCCTTGGGCAGCCAGGAGGGTCTGGCATCTTTTGGCCTGCTGTCCTCGGCCAGGAACGCTCCCTGTCAGCTGGAGGTGCCCACTCCATTCAGGGCACTAAATCTAATTTAGTGCTTCCCTTAACATGAAAACGTGATTGAAAAATAATAATAATAGCTAACTTTGACTGAGGGTCATGTGCCACGTTAAATGTTAACTGAGTTAAACATTTTATATACCCTCATGTGCCAGCTTAAACGTTAACCCAGGTCAACGTTTTATATACTCTATCCTAAATGTATAATTAAAAAACAGGGGACCAAGAGGTAAAGGAATGTGCCCCAAGCCACAGAGCCAGGAAATCCAGAGCCGGGGTCTAGCCAGTGTCACTTGTCCCCAAGGCCCGATGCCGCCCCACTCCCTTGGACGCTGTTGACTTTACCCAGAGGGCACAGATTATTTCACAGCAAAAGTCCAGCAAGAATACGACCTCCCCAAGGAAGGCAAGCATAGAAGCACGGTGGCATCACTGCATCCAGGTCCAGGGAAACGAGAGCCTGAGAGCCCAGCTTTTGCTGTGAGCTCCCCAGCTCCCTTCCGAAAGGGACAGAGGGGCCTCACAGGCCTTGTCACCTGGGGGAGGGAGCAGAGCGGTTTGCAGAAGCACTCCTGCCCTCTGCAGAGGGAAGACTTATGTGGGGTGCTGGGCCCCAGCATAGAAGCTACCCTCCGGGGCAGAGGGTCCCCGCGGCTGCCTCAGTGAGACTCAAGGGACCAGTTCTCAGACCTGGTGGGGAGGTTGTGCACACCCAGTCTAAGAGCTCAAGTAATTCACACACGGGCAGCAAATTTGAAGTTCACGTTCAGGGGAAGCATGGCTGGTCCTGTGTGAAGCAAGGGTAGGGCTCATCACATCCCTGTCAGCGTGGCTGGGCCACGGCGGCCAGGTATTTGGGCAAAACGTTGTTCTGGAGGGTGTTTATGGATGTGATTTGCATTTAACTTGGTAGATTTTGAATGAAGCAGATGGCGGCCCATGATGTGGGTGGACCGCATCCAATCAGTTGAAGGCAGACCGACCTCCCCACGAGCAAGAGGAGGTCCCACTGGCGTGCGGATGCCCACGAGCAAGAGGAGGTCCCGCTGGCATGCGGATGGCCTCTGGAGCCTGTCCTGAGTCTCTGCGCCTGCTGCCCCCGTTCGATTCTGGACCTGCCAAGCCTCCATGACGGCCCGGGTCAATGCCTGAAAGTAGGTGTCTTTCTGCAGGTGCGTATCCTGTCGGCTCTGTGGCTCGGGAGAAGCTAACCGGCACGCTGACCGCCGGCTGTGGGGACGCCGCCCACGGGTGCTCGTCCACACCTGGCGGTTCCAGGCCCTGGCCAGCCTCCTCGAGCATGATGCCATTTAGGACGACAGAGCCCAGAATTCAGAGAAGACCTCAATTAGCCCATCCTGGGAAGATACCTCGCCATCAGAAAGGCTCCAGCTTTGAACCCAAGCAAGTCCACACACGTCCTGGCCCCATGCCGGGGTCTGGGCCGGCCAAGCATGTTGCTGCGTGTGTGTCGGTTTCCATCTGTGAGGACCAGGCCGCCCACCCTGGTGGGGGGAGTAATAGATGCCATAAAACAGTAGAAAAGCCACGTGAGCCGCTGCCCGCCACCCGCCACGAAAGGGCAGGATGGGGTGGGGTGGCTGGGAGAGGGTGAGGGCCCCCGGCCTTGAGCACCCGGGCTCCTGCACGCGCTGACCTGGCCGGGAGCCAGTCCTGTGGAGTCCGAGGGGGCGGCCCCTGCCGGCTCTCACCTGAGGAGACGTGTGGTTTCTGACCTTGAATTCATCCTTGGAGGCCTTCCAGCTCCAGACACGCGAGAAGGTGCGTGACCCGGAAAATTCCTCTGGCTGAAAAGAAATGGAATTATTGGGTAAAAGAAAGAAAGTCTTTTTCAATCTGTAGCTGACTCATAAATACCAGGCCGGCTGTCACAGGACTAGTGCGGGGCCGTGGTACACAAATGCCATCACACACTGTGTATCTCTTGTGTCCTTTTGCTCCAGGGTCCTTTCCATCCAAGTGTGTTGGTGGGTCCCACCCACACTGTGCAGGTGACTGGGGTCCACTCGCGGCTCTGCCACACTGCATCCCATTGGGTGGATGTACCACCGTGTCCTCGTGCATTCTGGGACTTTGGTTCTATGAGCTAAGTGGGAGGTGGGGCCGCATGGTGGGTGGTTAGAGCTGAGACTCCTAAAGGCTGCATCCCCTCAGTGAGGGGGGCCCAGGGAAGCCCCCCCATCGTCTGAAGGAGGGAGCAAGGACACATTCTTCCTGAGTCTGAGCAGTGGGTGATTCGAATGTCTCCCCTGGAATTCCCTGGCGGTCCAGTGGTTAGGACTCTGCGCTTCCGCTGCAGAGGGTGCCGGTTCGACCCCTGGTCAGGGAAGTTCCACATGTCACAAGGTGAGGCCAGAAAAAAAAAGAGAATGTCTCCCCTGAGAAGTGACAATCCAGCCCCCCCACCCCACCCCTTACAGAGTTTGAAGCTCAAATTGACATGAATTTTATGGTCCAGAAAACCACAGGCTGAGAAAGTCATGGGGAGCGGCGAGACTTCAGAGAGGACACTGCCTCTTCCGGGCCTTCGGGGCTCCTGCCGGAGTCCGGGTGACCCCAGTCCACGGCACAAGACCACAACGCACGCAATGAAGAGACACCACAAGTGAGACACGGCAGACGCACCGGACGGAGGCTCCCGGGAGGTCCCAAGAGAAAACACCACTGGAACAGCTCACGCACGGGGGCTTTACCCACAGGCCTTCCTGCCAGGGAGGGCGCTTCCTTCCCTCAGGGTTTCAGGTAAACCCGGCAACACAGCTGCCTCCCTGCCCACACGTACCTTCAACAGCTAAGATGAAGTGGACCAGTTTCTGGATGGGTGACCCACCAAGCTCACTGGGGAAGAAATAGATCATCTGAAGAGTCTTACATTTATCAAAGAAATTAAAATCGTAGTGAAGATAAACCTGCCCTCACACGCGAAAATACTCCACTCCAGATGGCGTCACTGGTGAATGAGACAAAAGCTTTAAGGGAGAAGTCGTGCAAATTTCATACACTCGTTTCCAAAAAATATAAGAGGACGGGGGGGCACTTCCCACTTCTTTTGGGGAACAGAGTAGTCTACTGATACCAAAACACATTTCAAGAAGAAAACCACAGACCTGTGTTCATCACCTCAAACTCAACCCAGTATTAGCGCATCAAATCCAGCTGTTTTATATATATAAATATATATGTAAGTATATGTTTTATATAATTTTAGACACAATATATAATTATATATATTGTAAATATAAAAGTATGTAAGTTGGCGTGTGTGTTTTGTGGTAGAACAGAGAGAGGGAAATAGAGATTTTCATAGAAACTGAGTTAAAGATTAAATACGAGGATCCCCTTCAAATATATATATACACATACATACATATATATAAAAATACATATTATGTATAATATTTAAAATATATAAATATATTTATGTATAAAACATATACTTGGGCTCCCCTGGTGGCGCAGTGGTTGAGAGTCCGCCTGCCGATGCAGGGGACACGGGTTCGTGCCCCGGTCTGGGAAGATCCCACATGCCGCGGAGCGGCTGGGCCCGTGAGCCGTGGCCGCTGAGCCTGCGCATCCGGAGCCTGTGCTTCGCAACGGGAGAGGCCACAACAGTGAGAGGCCCGCATACCGCAAAAAAAAAAAAAAAACAAAAAAACATATACTTTAAGATTAAATACAAGGAATCCCTTCTCATATATATATAAAATATATGTTATGTAAAATATTTGAAATATAACATATAAATACATTTATGTGTAAAACATATACTTTAGGATTAAATACAGGGAATCCCCTTCAAATATATATATAAAATATGTTATATATAATATTTAAAATCTAACATATAAATACATTTGTGTGTAAAACATACACTTTAAGATTAAATACAGGGAATCCCCTTCAAATATATATATAAAATATATGTTATGTATAATATTTAAAATCTAACATATAGATATATTGATGTGTAAAACATACACTTCATATCTCTCATCCATCTATATCTGTGTACCTGCGTATCTATCTGTCGGTCCGTCCTCCAGCTACATCTGTCTACCTACCTGTCAGTCATCTACCTGCCGCCGGCCGTCCGCATCCGCCTCCCGGTGCCCCCACACCAGGGCAGCCCGCCCACCCCGCAGCCCACCAACCAGAGCCGCAGTCCCACCACTGCCCACCAGGTGGCGTCTGAGGGCCGGCCACCGTCCCTCTTCCTTAGGGCCACTGTTCCACTTTTTCTTCTGCTATGTGACTCACCTTGTGGAGATCGTGGGGGCATTTTGAGGTTTTTCTCTAATGCACATTTTGCTTCATGCCCGCGCCGGGCACTGGGAACACCAGCAATCAGACTGGAGTGGAGCTTTGGGGGAAACCCCAAGAGGCACCGGGGCTGCCTCGCTTTGTTGCCCGGCTTTGGGGATGGCGCCCCGAGGGTGTTCACGTCCCTCAGGACAGGAGTGCGGGGGGCGGGGGGCGGGGGACGCACCCGGCCAGTGACTTCCTAAGAGCTCCCCCCTTGCTGGGAGGAGGGGACAGGCCCCCGCCCACCCTCAATCTTCCTCCTGGGATGAGAAGCTCCATGGGGGACAGAACCATCCTCGGGAATGGGCTGCTCCTGGCCCGACCCTCAGAAGCGCTGGGGCTGGTGAAAACCCCAGAATTTTATCCTGTTTCTTTTGGTCGGTTGTTTGGAGACATTCTTGGATGTGGTTTTGTCAGTTACAATTGAAAGCTACTTTTTTTTTTTTCAGAAAATAAAAACAAAGCATACAACGCCAAGAGTGAACCCTAATGTACACTACGGACCTCAGGTCATGATGCCATGTGCATGAAGGTCCATCAGTTGTAACAAACACACCGTCCGGTGAGGGTGTCAGCAGTGGGAGCCTGTACACACGGGGGGAGAGGGTCTATGGGGAATCTCTGCACTTTCCACCCAGTTTTGCTGCGAACCTAAAACTGCTCTAAAAAATAAAGTCGGGCTTCCCTGGTGGCGCAGTGGTTGAGAGTCCGCCTGCCGATGCAGGGGACACGGGTTCGTGCCCCAGTCCGGGAAGATCCCACATGCCGCGGAGCGGCTGGGCCCGTGAGCCATGGCCGCTGAGCCTGCGCGTCGGGAGCCTGTGCTCCGCAACGGGAGAGGCCACGATAGTGAGAGGCCTGCGTACTGCGATGAAGAGTGGCTCCAACTCACTGCAACTAGAGAAAGCCCTTGCACAGAAATGAAGACCCGACACGGCCAAAAATAATAAATAAATAAATTAAAAAAAATAAAGTCTATTTTAAAACAAATAAATAAATCAAAGGTATTTTAAAAAAATAGCCTTAGAAAATGAAATGTTTAGGAATAAGTTGAATAAAACGCATACAGAACCTGTGCCAAAGCGCTGATGAAGAAAACCAAGGAAGACTCAATAAACACAGAGGTGGTGCTCATGGATTGAAGAGTAAAACAGCAAAGACATCAACTCTCCCCAAACTCACTTGCAAGTTTAATGGGATTCCATTAAAAATCTGAGCAGGATTTTTTTGATAGAGACAAAATGAAATTTTGTCTGTTTGTGAAATTGGAAAGACAAAAACATTAAAATTGCTGAAACAAATTTGAAAAAGAGAAATAAAGTTGGAGGCATGGTATTCCCTAACTTGAAGACTTATTGGCATATTATGTGACTTTTACCACAATAAAAAAAAAAAATTAAAAAAAAAAAAAAAAAGACTTATTGGAAGGCTCCTATCATCTGGACAGTGTGTTGTCAGCAGAGGGCAGACATGTAGCTCCGTGGAAAAGCAGGGCCTCTGGACATAGGTGAATACAAATAAGACCAACTGATTTCCGTGAAGGTGTAAAGGTAACTAACTAGACAAGGGACAGTCTTTTAAAATCACCCAAAATTCAAAAATCATCAAAATTCAAAGACATTATTTAAACATCCACAAATAAACTATTTTATTTATTTTTCAACAAATGGTGTTGGAACAATTGAATAGCCGTAGTTAAAAAAAAAAAAAGAAACAAGAACCTTCATCTAATCCTCATACTTTGTACAACATTAACTTTGGATCAGTCACAAATCAAAATGCAAACTATGAAGCTACAAAACATTTAGAATAAAGCATCGGAGAAAGTCTCTGTGACCTTGAGTAATACAAGCAAGTGTATATTAGAGGTAAATAACAATGTATTTATTACAGTTGGGATGTGCAGGGTAAGGTCATAAAATCCTGTTATACTTGCCAAGGAAGAAGGGAAAGCTTGACAGTGGGTGGTGGTCGGTGGAGGAGAAGCAAATGGAGGGTCCCTATGGAAGGGACGTTTTTTTTTTTTCTTGCGCCATTTTTCATCAAGCGTTTAGCCTTTGGGGGGCTCGTGATAATCTTCATTCGAATTTCACTGCATTATAAAGCCACAGGGACATCCTGCTCTCAGCATGACAGCCAAGGGAGCTCTGCAGACCCACTCAAATGTGAAGCTGGAGAAAATGAGTTTTTAAAAACTGCAAATAGCCACAGTCTCTGGAAATGACCCTGAGCCTTTTCACTGAAGCAACATTTATTCCATTTATTCCGTAGAAACTACCAGAACTAGTTAAGAGCTATGAGCGCCTGTGGCCTTTGAACAAAGGCGTGTGTCCTCCCTCCCCGCTCTGGCTCAGTAGGGCAGAAGCCCACCCCAGGCTGGGGAGCCACGCACACAGGGACCCCCCGCTCCCGGCATCCAGCTGCTGGGCTATCTTCCCGGGAGGGCAGCGTGTCAGCGTCTCTCATCCTGCCCCCCAGAGATCTGTGTTTGGGGCTAAATCCTGAGTGAGTGTGGCTGAGAGGTGGGGGCTCCCTGCTCTGGCTCAGCCCCCCTCGTGGGAGCAGGCTGCACGTTGGGCTTAGAACACTGAGGATGCTGGTCCCCCGTTACCCTTGCTCTGGCTTGTGGCAGGTGGGGTGGTCCATGCAGAGACCCGGAGCTGCTGTCTCCCAGCCCACCAATCACTCATCTTCTAAAGTGGGGGTGAGACGCTGCGAGCCCTGGTTCCTGCCCCCAGCATCGGAATCGGAGCTGTGGCTCAGAGAGCTTTCCTGGGGCAGAAGCAAGCTGTAGAGCCCAGGGCCCCCAATCCTTCTGCAAAGGAACTGACTTCATTAGCAGCAGAGTGAAGTCGCCCAAGGGTGCTCTCAGGACCAGTGGGAGGAGACTGGGAGGAGACTCATGGGTTCTTTAGAGACATAGGGTAAGAGATCTAGAAACAGAGGCAGCTGTTAGGAAGCTTCCTGGGGTCAGAACAAATCTCAGACACCTGTCCCAGCAGCGGAGAATAATTGGTCCTGCACTCAGCATCTTCCCTTGGTGACTGATAGGACGTGGACAGAAGCTAAGCAAGGATATAGAAGACTTAGGGTCCAAGGGCACCCACAGCACCTCCACCCGTGACAGATACACATGCGTTTCAAGTACACGTGGACCGTTGACTAACCAAGGCCACTTTCTGGGCCAGAACACCAGCCTCAACCAATTTTTAACGTTTCAAGTCACACAAAGTACGTTATCTGACCAGGTGGAAGTCAACTAGATATTAATAGCAGAAAGAAATCTTTACAACACCCACGTATTTGGAAACAAAATACCAAACTGCTCAGCAATCCACAGATCAAAAGGGAAGTTGGAAGGTAAATTAGAAATTATTTCCAAAGAAAGGAAGTGAAGCGTGTCACTTTTTGAATGTGTGTTTTCACAATTCAGAACAGCAATGTCCATATTAGAAGAGAAGTTCTCAGTGAAGGACCTCAGGGTCCACCTTAAGTAATTAGAGAAAGAAGGATTTAAAAACAGAAGAAAAATGTAAAAGATCAGAGTGGAAATCAATGAAAGAGAAAATAGAAAAGCAGTAGGGAGAATCAATGAGAACAAAAGATGGTTCTTTGAGAAGAGGAATAGTATTGACAAACACTTGGGGGCTTCCCTGGTGGCGCAGTGGCTGAGAGTCCGCCTGCCGATGCAGGGGACGCGGGTTCGTGCCCCGGTCCGGGAAGATCCCACGTGCCGCGGAGCGGCTGGGCCCGTGAGCCATGGCCGCTGAGCCTGCACGTCCAGAGCCTGTGTTCCGCCACGGGAGAGGCCACAACAGTCAGAGGCCCGCGTACCGCTAAAAAAAAAAAAAAAAAAAAAAAAAAAAAGAATTGACAAACACTTAGCCAGACTGACAAGAAAAAGAGAGAAGACAGAAATGACCAGGATCACACATGACAAAACCATAATCACTACATATTCCACAGATATTAAAAGAACTGGAAGGGAATAATATGAACGGCTTTACATCAATACATTTGATAATTTAGATAAAATGGACAAAATCTATGAATTACGCAACGTTCCACAGCTCACTCAAGAAGAAATAGAGAATTAAATAACTTTGTATTTTTTAAAGAAGTTAAATTTTGGCTTAAAAACAAAACAAAACGAATCCAAACAAAAAACTTCCCACAAAGAAAACTCCAGGCCCAGATGGCTTCATGGGTGAATTCTACGAAACACACAAAAAAGAAATAATACGAATTCTACAAAAATACTTCCAGAAAATTGAAGAGGAAGGAAATACTAAAATACGCACAGAAATGAAAAAGACCTGGATTAAACAAAACAACTTAGGAAAAGAAGAGGACTTATACCACCTGACTTCAAGGCTTATTATAAATCTACAGAAATCACGATAAGCCTGTAGTTCTCTGCCGGGCATGATGTGTTCAGGAGGGACATTTGCGTTTGGCTGAACTGTGCCCCAAATCCCTGTGTTAGAGTCCTGACCCCCAGTACCCCAGAATGTGGCTGTGTTTGGAGGTGGGGCCTTTAAAGAGGAGATGAAGGTAAAATGAGGCCACTAGAGTGGGTCCTAATCTCACAGTACTGGTGTCCTTGTACGAAGAGGAGAAAAGCACACAGACACACACAGACGGACGACCCCATGAGGACACAGGGAGCAGACGGCCGTCTACGCACCGAGGAGAGAGGCCTCAGAAGGGACCAACCCTGCCCACACCTGAATCTTGGATTCCAGCCTCCAGGACTGGAGACAGTGACTGTCTGCTGTTTAAGCCCCCTGGTCTGTGGGCCTTTGTTATGCCGGCCCTAGAAAATGAAGACAGCAATGTCTCAAGATGATTTTGGTTGTTACACGGGGGTGTGGGTGGGGATGCGGGTCTTCGGCACCCAATGGTCTGAAGCAGGGATGCTGCCAACACTTTACAATGCACAGGGAGCCCCCGTGACAAAGACTTGTCTGGCCCAAAATGATAACGGTGTCAAGGCTCAGAAACTGTGAGATTGATAAATAAATCAGGGAAACGAGGCAGAGAGTCTAGAAATAGACCCACATACAAGTGGACAGCTAATCTTATCTTCTCAGCAGATGGAACGACTGGAGGCCCTCACCGAAACAGGGGACTTGATTCATACTTCACACAGCAATTACTGTGATTCACCATACACAGCAATTACTTCCAAATGCATCTTAGATCCAAATATAAAGTGAAGATCTTGGTGACTTTGGGCTGGGCAAAAATATCTTAGATATGACATCAATAAAAGAAAAAAAATCGATAAGTTGGATTTCCTCAAAATGAAGACATTCTGTATTCAGAAAGTCATCGTTAAGAGAATAAATGAGAAGATAATCCAAGGATGGGAAGGAAATATTTGAACGCACATGTCTGATCAATGACTAGTATCCAGAATGTATCAAGAATTCTCAAAGCTGAGAAAAGAACTAAATATCAAAAATGAACAAAAGGGCTTCCCTGGTGGCGCAGTGGTTGAGAGTCCGCCTGCCGATGCAGGGGACATGGGTTCGTGCCCCGGTCCGGGAAGATCCCATATGCTGCAGAGCGGCTGGGCCCGTGAGCCATGGCTGCTGAGCCTGCGCGTCTGGAGCCTGTGCTCCGCAACAGGAGAGGCCACGGCGATGAGAGGCCCGCGTACCGCAAAAAAACAAAACAAAACAAAAAAATGGACAAAAGGTTGAAACAGACACTTCACCAAAGGATATATACAGACAGCAAGTAAGCACATGAAAACGTGCTCCACATCACATGTCATCAGGGAAATGCAAATTAAAACCTCAGTGAGATAACACTACGTACTCTTCAGAGTGGCTAGAATAAAAAAAATAATGGACCATCTCAGGCGCTGACAAAGATGGTAGCAACGGAAGCTTATACACTACTGGCTGCAATGCACAATGGGGCAGGCCCTTGGGGAGTGAGTTTGGTGATTTCTTTTTTTTTTTTTTAACTTATTTATTTTTGGCTGTGTTGGGTCTTTGTTGCCACGCACAGGCTTTCTCTAGTTGCAGCGAGTGGGGGCTACTCTTCCTTGGGGTGCGTGGGCTTCTCATTGCAGTGGCTTCTCTTGTTGTGGAGCACGGGCTCTAGGTGTGTGGGCTTCAGTAATTGTGGCACATGGGCTCAGTAGCTGTGGCATTCGGGCTTAGTTGCTCCGCGGCATGTGGGATCTTCCTGGACCAGGGCTCGAACCTGTGTCCCTGCATTGGCAGGCAGATTCTTAACCACTGTGCCACCAGGGAAGTCCCTGGTGATTTCTCATATATTAAGCATGAACTTACCATACAACTCAGCAATTCTACTCAAAGTCATCTACTCGAGTGAAATAAAAAATCTGTGTTCACACAGAAACCTGTAGGTAAATGTTTTTGCTTTTTGGTTTACCTGGCCACGTGGCTTGTGGGATCTTAGTTCCCCAACCAGGGATTGAACCTGGACCCCAGCAATGAAAGGGCCGAGCGCTAACCACTGGACGACCAGGGAATTCCCTAAATGTTTTTGGAATCATGAAAAGCCAGAAACAGCCTAAAATGACCCTCGTCTTGGGGATGTGGGCGAATGGATGTATCTACATATTGGAACACTGCTTAGCAGTACAAAGAAGCAAACTCCCATACGTGGAACAGTGGAATGAATCTCAGATGCATCATTACCACTGAAAGAAGGTAGACTTGAAAGCATACATGTTATGTGATTCCATTTATGTGGCATTCTGGACATAGCAATACCATGGGAACAGAACAAAGATCAGTGGTTGCCAGGGCTCGGGGGGTGAAGAGAGAGTTTGACTGCAAAAACGCATGGGGGAATTTTATTGTGATGGTGGAACTGTTCTATATCTTGGTCTTGATGGAGGTTATATGACGATACATTTGTCAAAATTCAAAAAACTGTGAATTTTACTGCATCTTACTTATACCTCAATTTTTTCTTAATGGGGAAAAAAAAGTCCAATCCCAAGGGCACTCCCTTGGCTCCTGCCAGGACCTGCCAGCTGGTCCTTGCGTTTCTGTAGGTGTGCAGTGTCTTTCCTGCCTTGGGCCCCATGTGTCCCAACTGCACTAGGTTGGGCAAGGCCTTGGGGGAACCCTTCTGCCGCCTTGTTCCGTGGGAGGAGAGCCAGGCCTCCCAGGACCTAGCCTGCCTGGGAATCCCAGTCATGGCCGAAGGCAGCCTGTAGCTTCAGGACAAATGGGGTGCTGGATTTCAGAGCACAGCTGCTGGGGCCTTTGATCAGTTACAGTCCCCCAAACGAAGCCAACAAGTACACACAGGATTTGACATCACAATGAAGAAATTTTACCTACAAGTCATATAAAGAGCCCGACACCGACACTGTAAAATAAATATTTTTTCAAGGACATACGATACATTAACAAAAGATTGACCGTAAAGTAAGTATGTAAACAATTCCAAAGGTTGAAATCATATAAAGAATATTCTCTGCCCACAGTTCAATTATGCTAGAATTCCATGAAAAAAAATTTAATTAGAATATTCACTGATAGGATATTGAGAAAAGTATTATAAATATACTATGGTGGATAAAAACACAATGTTATAGGGGAAGTATTTTTTGTTTTGTTTTATGGTACACGGGCCTCTCACTGTTGTGGCCTCTCCCGCTGCGGAGCACAGGCTCTGGACGCACAGGCTCAGCGGCCGTGGCTCACGGGCCCAGCCGCTCCGGGGCACGTGGGATCTTCCCGGACCGGGGCGCGAACCCGTGTCCCCTGCATCGGCAGGTGGACTCTCAACCACTGCGCCACCAGGGAAGCCCATAGGGGAAGTATTTTTATCTGAAGCTAATAATGTTACTAATCCATTCGTAGGCTGAAAGTAGGAAATTGCTAATATTTAGCTGTTTTACCATGAAAGCAGCAATTTCAAATGGTTCAGTGAAATAAAATTAAAACAAGACAAGGAGATCAGTAAAGCGCTGAAAGAAAAAAAAACAGTATGATTTAAACGTGAGAGTACCTGACCCAAGGAATCTTTTCCTAAAAATTCTGCCACTCGTGAAAAATCCGTAGACAAGATATTTCCATTAACTTTAATGTGAAAAACTATGATGTGTTTGGGTGTGGTATCATCACCCAAGATACCAAAACGACTTTAGGAAACTTGGTTTAATTGCACAATGAAAACAATTGGAAATGAATTCAGTTTGTGCGTGAAAGGTGACGAAGGTTCATGTTTTCCCGTATTTTTCCTGCACCGTTTTCTTCAGCAATTTTTCAACCAATTTGTCACAGTTATCCTGCACTCAGACTGCTATTAAAAATAAAATGATAGCCCAGGAAGACAGCTGAAGGGCGAAATAGGAAGTGAACATGAGAGCATCTTTGAACACGTATATAATAGATGCGGGAGGTACAGAGCCTGCACCCTACTCTGTGCCTCCCTCCTGCCTGGTGACTTGTGCACAAAACAAAACAAAACGTCGTGGGCTCACCCAAATGTGGTACACACTTCAAATTGTGTGGTAATATTCTCTGATTAACACTGTGTGCGAGAGTTAAAAAAAAAAGTGTCTTCATCTGAAACCATAATGACGAAATATCACTTCTTATATTTATTTATTTAACATATTTGGGGAAGAAGGTCACTACGCTAAATGAAAAGAAAAGGTTGTTCTAAAGGCCGTACAAACCCTCCATAGCCTTTATGGCAAAGCGTCATAAGCTGAACAGTGGTTACGTCTGTATTTGAAAACGAGAAAAGATAAAATAATAATAATTTTAAAAAGAAAACGAGAAAAGATAAAAATTAACAAGTTAACACAGACACAGAAACAAACTTATGGTTACCAAAGGGGAAAGGGGGAGAGGGATTAATTAGGAGTTTGAGATTAGCAGATACACATTGCTGTATGTAAAATAGATAAAGAGGACCTACTGTATAGCACAGGGAACTATATTCAGTGCTTATAATAGCCTATAATGGAAAAGAATTTGAAAAAGAATATATGTATATATGTGAGTGAATCACTTTGCTGTGCATCTGAAACTAGCACAACATTGCAAATCAACTATACTTCAATCAAAAAAATTTTAAACTAAAATGAACAAGTTAAGCATTTAGTGTGAGATATTGGAGACAGGAACAAATAAATAAGACAACAAATAAAATAGTAACTATTAAAGGAATTGAAAGGAAGCCTTCCTACTTAAAAAACTCTAGGGCCATGTGGCTTCACCAGCTGCCATGCCACAAAGATGACACAAATAAAAAAACCCTTGAAATAATTCAAGACTAACAGAGCTTTGCCACCCAAACCTAACAAGGATGGCGGAGAAGGAGAACTTGCAAGTCTGTCACCCTCCTGAATGTAAAGGCAAAGACAAAAATCACGACAAGCAAAGCAGCATTTTAAAGTAATAAGACAGAATGGACATCTTAGATTTATTCCAGGCAGGCAAGGCTGCTTTACTACTGGGGGGAAACATCAAATAAAGTAATTTGCAACATTAAGGTATTAAAGGAGGAAAATCACATAATCAAATCGAAGGAGAGGGCTTCCCTGGTGGCGCAGTGGTTGGGAGTCCGCCTGCCGATGCACGGGACACGGGTTTGTGCCCCGGTTCGGGAAGATCTCACGTGCCGCGGAGCGGCTGGGCCCGTGAGCCATGGCCGCTGAGCCTGCGCGTCTGGAGCCTGTGCTCCGCAGCGGGAGAGGCCGTGACAGTGAGAGGCCCGCGTAACGCAAAACCAAAAAAAAAAAAAAAAAAAAAAAAAAAAATTAACAATAGAGGGCTTCCCTGGTGGTGCAGTGGTTGGGAGTCCGCCTGCCGATGCACGGGACACGGGTTCGTGCCCCGGTCTGGGAAGATCCCACATGCCGCAGAGCAACGAAACCCGTCTGCCGCAACTACTGAGCCTGCGCTCTAGAGCCCGCGGGCCGCAACTATTGGAGCCTGCGCTCCTAGAGCCTGTGCTCCGCAACGAGGGAAGCCACCGCAATGAGAAACCCACGCACTGCAACAAAGAGTAGCCCCTGCTCGCCACAACTAGAGAAAGCCCACGCACAGCAACGATAGACCCAACGCAGCCAAAAAAAAAATCAAAGGAAAAACATTACTCAATAACATTCAATATCAATGTAATAAATTTGAGCCATTTCTGTTACAATGTGGGTTCATAAAATGCAAATTAGCTCAAAAGCAATTAGTAAATAAAGGAATGTCAGTGTGGCACAAGGATAATGCTTATTTAGCAGCCGCTTGGCCCAGGGAGGTCAGCTCGGTGCTTTGTGACCGCCTGGAGGGGTGGGGTAGGGAGGGTGGGAGGGAGGGAGACGCAAGAGGCAAGTTATATGGGAACGTATGTATATGTATAACTGATTCACTTTGTTATACAGCAGAAACTAACACACCATTGTAAAGCAATTATACCCCAATAAAGATGTTAAAAAAAAAAAAAAAAGCTTATTTAGACCCATTTTCCCCAGCATAGTAATGATTTTAAATGGTTGAGGTGGGCATTTTTGTTACTGACCAAGGTTCTTGGCCTCCTTAATCAACAGAAATGGATCAGAGGCCAGACAAGAAATTCAGGCAAGGCTTTATTGGGGCCCCCGCTGCAGCAGCGGGGAGAGAAAACAAGTAAGAGCTTCCCTTGCTGGCTCACTCCCCTAGGTGGGGCGAGCCAGCTCCTCATATGGGAGGCGGGTAGGGGTGTGTCCTGGGGTCAGGCTGGGGTCAGGGGTGACTTAGGGGGTTCGCCCAGCCCTTTGGTGGTGTTCTGTGCAGGCGGCATGCGCAGTACCCTGCTTTTGCTCCGGGCTCTTCAGAAGTGGCAGTTGGGGCCTTTGGTCTTTTTGTACCTTGTTGTCCAGAACATGCCCCAGCTGTGCATGCACGCAGTTATTTTTAGTCTCTTATAGTTTCTTTGTATTTTGTTGCTCAAGGAGACATTTGTTCAGGTGCAAGCACAGCAGCAAATGGTCCCAGGTCCCAGCTCGTCCCATTTTCACAATCATAGAGGAAGTCTGGGGACATATGAAGGTCTGACGGAGAAGGTGACAGCCCTGGAGGAGGTTCTCCTAACGCAGGAGCTGACTGACGAGAGTCAGTGCAGCGTCCACAGCGTTAGACTGTCCGGAGAAGCCAAAAGCACAAATGAAAAACCCGGGAAGACGCTTTCCCCCGTGTTGAAAACAGGCTGAAAATGCCTGTGCTTTGGGCCAGGTGTTAGAATTTGGTGCGATCTGGAGTGAATGCCTTTAAGGATGCAGTTGTTGAGTTAAGTATACTGGGCCAGAGCTGACGGCTTCCAGGAGATAAGCAGCTGAGGTGCTGGGTGACGGTGACGGTGGGCACTGGGCTTCGTGCTGCTCAGTCTTTGCTCGGGTCACAAGGCCGCATAGGTTTTGAGTTGTCTGCCCCCAGAATCCACTTTCCTGTTGGCTCGGTTCATCTAAAATATATGCTTTTGCAGAGGGCAAAGCTGTTCATATTTATGGCATTTATGGCAAAAATGTCAATATTAGCACATCACAGGGAAGTTCCTTAAACTAATGAAAGATTTCTACAAATACTGAGGGCAAATGTCATCCAAAATTATACAGCCGGAAAGATTTATCTTTGAGAGAAGGATTACAGAAGGGAATACTGCCCTCAGAGCCTCTATTTCACATCGTAATTGAAGCCCCAGAAAAATGCAGTTAAGTCAAGAAAAACAAATAAAATGTGTGCAGATTAGAAAGGAAGACTTAAAACTGTAATTATTCAAATGATCACATGCCATGATTGTGTATGTGGAAAATCCAGAACTTACAAAAATATCATGAAAATAAAAACACTGATGGTGAGGATGCCCATCCGTCTTTAAAAGTTAATTGCAAAAACAAAAAACAAAAGTCAACTGCATTTCTTTACATCAGCAATAAACACTTAGAAAAGAAGCGATTTCAAACTGTAACATATACAACAAAATTCAATTATCTGGAAATAAATCTAACAAATTCTGTGTAAGACCTCTACACAGAAAACTATGGAGTTGGAGGCTTCCTTGGTGGCGCAGTGGTTAAGAGTCTGCCTGCCAACGCAGGGGACACGGGTTCGAGCCCTGGTCCGGGAAGATCCCACATGCCGCAGAGCACCTAAGCCCGTGTGCAACAGCTACTTAGCCTGTGCTCTAGAGTCCGCGAGCCACAACTACTGAGCCCGCGTGCCACAAGTACTGACGCCCGTGTGCCTAGAGCCTGTGCTGCACAGCAAGAGAAGCCACCGCAATGAGAAGCCCACACACTGCAATGAAGAGTAGCCCCTGCTCGCTGCAACTAGAGAAAGAAAGCCCCTGTGCTGCAACGAAGACCCAACGCAGCCGAATATAAATAAATATATTTTAAAAAAACAACAAAGAGCAAATGCACCCCAGAATCAAGCGATGACGGACCAGGCACCGAAGCCAGGGTACTGGGAATTAACTAGGTGGGATCGCAGACACGTGTTAAAACAACTGCTGTAAACACGTGAGAGAGAACAGAGGAGGAGATGACGAAATGGACGAGACGAGTAAGAGTCTCCCCAGAAAACTGGAATCTACAAAAGATCCAACAAACCTTCTCGAACTGAACATACTGTAACTGAAGCAAAAACAAAAAACGCATCCCGTGTGCTGAATCGCAGCCTGGACACAACAGAAGACCGAATCTGTGAATTCCAAAAAGGTGAATCGAATATAGAAAAACAAGGCACCGAGAGAAAAATGTAAAAGCCAGAAAAGAGCAGACTGTAGAATTGGGAAGAAACCCGATGTTTAACATGCACCAGATTGAAGCCCCAGAACAGAGGGGAGTGAGGTTGGGGCAGAGGCGAGCTGGAGAGGAGGTGGTGGGTCTTTTCCAAAACGGATGAAAGACCTCAAACCACAGTGTCGAGACCCAAGAGGGAACCTGGCACCACGAATTTAGAGCCACAGCGGCAGCACCTCTGACAGCCAGAGCCTCAGGCTCAAACTGCTGAAAACCAGGAACTTAAATGTAGACAGAAAAAAAGGACATTCTTCCGGTATGGGAAGAAACGCTCCCTTTGCCCCCGATGCAAGGGCGTCAGGGGAGGACCTCCAGGGAGCCCCATGACCCGAGCCTCACACTGTCCACAGAGATTAATTCAAGGTGGATCCTAGACCCACAAGCAAAAGAAAACCACGAAGCTATTACAGCAAAACAAAGAGAAAAACTTAAGGACTTTGGAGTGAAGAGGAAGTTAAAAAACAGTGGGACATTCATGACAGGGACAAAAACATTAATCCTACAAGAAAAAAATTAGAAATGGGACTTGAAAAATAATAACTTAGGTTTATCAAAGATCACGTTCAGAGGTTGACAAGGCAAGCTGCAAAGTGCGAATATTTGTATCTGTTCCCTCGTTCTCCTGGCTCCTGAGTTTGGAGCCGCTCCTCAGTCTTCTGTTACTCCCATGACCTTGATACTTCTGAAGGTCACAGGACAGCTACAGTTTTAATGTCCCTCAATCTGGGTCTGCCTGGTGCTTGGTTATGTGCTTCTGGCGCTGTTTCAGTCAGCTCGGGCTGGCCCAGAGCTTCTGAAACCCTTGTGATTTCCTAAGAGATACAAGCCCAAGAGCTTCTCTCGTTCTAATATTTGGTTTTGACCCCATTACCAAGCTTCTAAATCCCTTGGGATTTCCTGGGGGGCAATAGGAGTGTCCTCTGTTGTAACAGGTGACTCCGGGTGGGCTTCCGGGTGGCGCTGGTCACCAAAAGAAGCTTGGAGTTTTAAGAGGGGAGCAAGTCTGGAGACTGAGTTAATGATTGATCATGCCACGTGGAGAAACCTCCCTAAAATCCCAGAAGTATGAGGTGTGGAGAGCTGCTGGGTTGGTGAACAGGTGGAGGTGCTCGTTGGGTGGTGCACGCATAGAGGGCATGGGGCCTCCACGACTCTTGCCCACACCTTGCCTCGCACAGCCCTCCATGAGGACGTTCGCCTGTATCCTTTATCACAACCTTTCATCATAAGCTGGTAAGCAGAAAACTGGTTTCTTGGGTTACGACGTGAGCCGCTCTAGCAAACTAACCGAACCTGGGTTGGGGGGGGCGGTCATGGGAACCTCTGATTTGTAGCCAGTTGGTCAGAGGCAGAGATGACAACTGGAGTTTGCCATGGGTGTCTGAAGTGGGACAGTCTTGTGGGACTGAGCCCTTCATCCGTGGGGTCGGTGCCGTCTCTGCGTAGACAGTGTCAGAAGTGAGTTAAAGTGTCGGACCCCCAGCCGGTGGCGTGCAATTGCTTCATGTGGGAAGAACGCCCACACATCCCATGTCAGGAGTGTTGTGAGTGTGGGAATCGTATGAAAGCAAAGGGGACGCACAGGACAAGTGCAGGTTTTCTTTCCAGGCTGCCGTAGAAGGACACTACAGACCGGGCAGCTTAAACAGTGGACACTTATTCTCACGGTTCTGGAGGCTGGTGGTCTGGGATCACGGTGCTGCCAGTTTGGTTCCTGATGAGACCCTGTCCCACTGTGTCCTCACATGCAGGAGAGGGGGCCCTGCTCTCTTCCTTTTCTCATAAGGGCACCAGTCCCCCGCGGGGTCCCATCCTCGGGACCTCATCTGACTCTCATCACGTTGGGGCATTTGAATTTGGGAGGCACAGGCTCAGACAGTCCACAGCAGGAGGGATACACACGAGTGAGGCCGAGTTAGGCTGTTCCTGGTGCATCCTCTCGAGTGGTAGACAATTCTGATGTATCCCCTTCCCAATGATGTTCACCGGGTCATTAGATCGAGTAGGACCTGCAGAGTTCTCCACCCGTGACATTACTCAGCTTTCCCTCTGTAATTATAATTATTCTTCCGGATGGTTCTTTGAAACCAAAGATCCCAGTGTCCATTAAACCTCCAGCTGATTTATTTACTAATCTCAGTATGGACTCATGGTTTCCTATTTTATTCAAAGGATTATAATTGTTGCTAATATTGTCTACTTTGATCCTCAAACTGTCCTGGATTTGGGAGGGGGTCCTGCACATTTTGGACACATCCTCCTCGATCCTTTAGCCCTTCTTGCTTCCTGGTGCAAGCTGGTCCAGGTCAGCCCTGGGCGTTCCTTGGAATCAGCCGTTTCCCAGGGAGCCCTGGGTCTTTTAGGTCAGCGGTCCTCAACCTTTTTGGCACCAGGGACCGGTTTCGTGGCAGACAATTTTTCCACAGGCTGGGGGTGGAGGTGTTTTCGGGATGATTCAAGCACATTACATTTATTGTGCACTTTATTTCTATTATTGTTACGTTGTAATATATAAATGAAATAATTATACTATTCACCATAATGCAGAATCAGTGGGAGCCCTGAGCTTGTTTTCACTTGCCACTCACTGATAGAGTTTTGATGTGAGTCTGCAAGCAATTGATTTATTATGGTCTCTGTGCAGCCAAACCTCTCTGCTAATGAGAATCTGTATTTGCAGCCGCTCCCCAGCACCAGCATCAGCGCCTCAGCTCCACTTCAGATCATCGGGCATTAGGTTCTCACAAGGAGCACGCAACCTAGATTCCTCGCGTGTGCAGTTCACAGTAGGGCTCGCACTCCTATGAGAATCTAATGCCACCGCTGATCTGACAGGAGGTGGAGCTCAGGCGGTAACGTGAGCGATGGGGAGCGGCTGTAAATACAGATGGAGCTTCGCTCGCTCGCCTGCTGTGCGGCCTGGCTCCTAACAGGCAACAGACTGGTACCGGACTGTGGCCCGGGGGTTGGGGACCCCTGTTGTAGGTGGTGAAGTGTCACTGGGCACTGGATGAGCTTTTGCTATTGAGAGGTTGCAGACCCTCTCAGCAGAGAGAGCCAGAGGACACACATCCTCCTCCAATGCCAGCGAGCACCCTGGGTGCACCCCCATTTTATCCCTTTCCACATTTCCCTCCCTCCTCACCAACTCCTGACTCCGGTCAGCTGTGATATATTTGCTAATTTGACCAGTTCCCTTGTCTGTGACCAACCTCCCATCATCACTACTGTCCCTCCGCATGAAGATGCCCTTCTCAACCCCCCACGTGGTCCCTTCCTCACCCACCTTGGAGCTGGCCCCGCTCCTCCCCAACACCCCCCAGCTGGGTGCCCCTCGTCCTTGTCTCTGTGTGTTTTCATTCACAGTAAAAATGAACAATCTCCTGCTCACCTGTTTCCCTCCCCGCTGTCATTTTCCTCCCAGAGACACTCTATTCTATGCATTGTGGTTATTTATGAATAAATACAAGGATAAACTCCCCAGGGGAATTACTTGAGTCCAAACAAAACTGTGCGCATTTATCCTTTTTATTTTCATATGTATATAAAAATATATGTTAATAGACATTTATTTCCCACTGATGACATTTATGAATAATACTGCTATAAATATACATTTGTATAAACACATATATACGTATAAATATTTATACAGAAAAAAATTATGTATACTTATAAATAAATATATATATCATACAGAAAACTTCATAAGGCAGAGCTGTACCATCTTTTATAAAGGATATACTTGTGTATCCACCACCAGCATCAAGAAATAGAGCCTTAGGGGCTTCCCTGGTGGCGCAGCGGTTGAGAGTCCGCCTGCCGACGCAGGGGACACGGGTTCGTGCCCCGGTCCGGGAAGATCCCACGTGCCGCGGAGCGGCTGGGCCCGTGAGCCGTGGCCGCTGAGCCTGCGCGTCCGGAGTCTGTGCTCCGCAACGGGAGAGGCCACAGCAGTGAGAGGCCCGCGTACCGCAAAAAATAAAAATTAAAAAGCAATAGGACCTTCTCAGCGCAGATGTCACCCGTGTGTGCCTCGGCTTGTCAAGCGTATCAAAGTGGTTTTCTTTCAAGTTTTATTGACACATAATTGCATACAGCACTCTCTAATTTTAAGATGGACACTGTAATGATGTGACTTACATACATCATGAAATGATGACCACAAAAGTTTAGTCAACATCCATCATCTCATGTAGATGCAGCATTAAAGAAATAGAAAAAGAAATTTTTCCTTGTGATGAGAACTCTTAGGATTTACTTCTTAACTTTTGTATATGAAGTACAGCAGTGTTCATTATCTTTGTTTTTGTTTTTGTTTTTGTTTTTGTTTTTGTGGTACGCAGGCCTCTCACTGTTGTGGCCTCTCCCACTGCGGAGCATCATTTGTGACCAACTGGAATATTTTTTTCCCAGTCTGCAGGTCGTCTTTTTGTTTTGTCAATGGTTTCCTTTATTGTACAAACGCCCTTGTGTTTAATTAGGTTCCATTTGTTTATTTTTGCTTTTATTTCCCTTGTCTGAGGAGACAGATCTGAAGAAACATTGCTACAACTTATATCAAAGAGGGTTCTGCCTATGTTTTCTTCTAGGTGTTTTATGGTTCCTGATCTTACATTTAAGCCCTTAATCCATTTTAAATGTACTTTTGTATATGGTGTGAGAAAATGTTCTAATTTCATTCTTTTACATGAAGCTGTCCAGTTTTCCCAGCACCACTTATGGAAGAGGCTATCTTTTCTCCATTGTATATTCTTGCCTCCTTTGTCATAGATTAATTGACTATGCAAGTGTAGGTTTATTCAGGGGCTCTTTATTCTGTGCCATTGATTTATGTGTCTGTTTCTGTGTCAGTACCACATTGTTTTGATGAGTATAGCTTTGTACTATAGTCTGAAGTCAGGGAGTGTGATTCCTCCAGCTCTGTTCTTTCTCAAGGTTGTTTTGGCTATTCAGAGTCTTTTGTGCTTCCATACAAATTTTAAAATTATTTGTTCTAGTTCTGTGAAAAATGCCATTGTATGGAATCTGTAGATTGCCTTGGGTAGTATGGTCATTTTAACTGTATTAATTCTTACAATTTATGAGCATGGTATATCTTTCCATCTATTTGTGTCATCTTCAATTTCTGTCTTCAGTGTCTTACAGTTTTCTGATTACAGGTCTTTTACCTCCTTAGGTAGGTTTATTCCTAGGTATTTTATTCCTTTTGACATGATAGTAAATTACAAGGCAGAACATTCTTTGACATAATTCATAGCAATATTTTTTTGGATCTGTCTCCTTAGGCAAGGGAAACAAAAGCAAATTATTTCCTTAATTTCTCTTTCTGATCTTTCATTGTTAGTGTATAGAAATGCCACAGATTTCTGTATATGAATTTTGTACCCTGCAACTTTACTGAATTCACTGATGAGCTCTAGCAGTTTTCTGGCAGCATCTTTAGGATTTTCTCTGTATAGCATCATGTCATCAGCAGACAATGACAGTTTTACTTCTTCCTTTCCAACTTGGACTCCTTTAATTTCTTTTTCTTGTCTGATTGCTATGTCTAAGTCTTCCAATGCTATGTTGAATAAAAGTGGTGAGAGTGGGCATCCTTGTCTTGTTCCTGATCTTAAAGGGAAAGCTTTCAGCTTTTCACCATTGGATATGATGTTAGCTATGGTCTTGTCATATATGACCTTTATTATGTTGAGGTATGGTCCCTCTATACCTACTCTGTGGAGAGTTTTTATTATAAATGAATGTTGAATTTTGTCAAAAGCCTTTCCTACATCTACTGAGGTGGTCATATGGTTTCTATCCTTCATTCTGTTAATGTGGTGTATCACATTGATTGATTTGAGGATATTGAAAAATCCTTGCATCCCTGGGATAAATCCCACTTGATTACTGTGTATGATCCTTTTACTTATTGTTGAATTCAGTTTGTTAATATTTTGTTGGGGATTTTTTTGTATCTGTGTTAATCAGTGATACTGGCCTGTAATTTTCTCTTTTTTTGTGTGATCTCTTTGTCTGGCTTTGGTATCAGGGTGATGGTGCCCTTGTAGAATGAGTTTGGGAATGTTACTTCCTTTGCGATTTTTGGGAGTAGTTTCAGAAGGAGAGGTGTTAACTCTTCTCTAAATGTTTGATAGAATTTGCCTGTGAAGCTATCAGGTCCTGGACTTTTGTTTGTTGGGAGTTTTTAAATCACAGATTCCATTCAGTACTTGTGATTGGTCTGTTCATATTTTCTGTTTCTTCCTGGTTCAGTCTTAGGAGATTGTACCTAAGAATTTGTCCATTTCTTTCAGGTTGTCCATTTCACTGGCATATAGTTCCTCTTAGCTGTCTCTTAGGATGTTTTGTATTTCTGTGGTGTCGGTTATAACTTTTCCTTTTTCATTTCTTATTTTATTGATTTGCTACCCCTGCTGTGATGTGTGGGGATTTGTCAGTATTTGGGCTTCAATGGTCTTGAATTTGTGGCCTGATTCCATCTTCTTTTCTCCACGGCCCTCTGGCAGCCCTCTCAGGAGCGCATCTTTCTGTCCCGGAAATCAGCCTTGAGACCCCCTTTAGGGGTCCCAGCCTCATCAGGTGGCATTAGGTGGCAGGGGGTGGGGAAGGGGATGCTGTGCCTCTTCTGACTCAGAGAAGCCCCCTCATACCTGTCCCCGCTGTCCTCCCACCCACAGGTCATGTGCAGAGGACCAAGTCTCGTGGGCTTGGGGTTTGTGGCAGTCAGGGACCTGCCCCTCCCCTCGTGCCCCCATCTGAGCTGGTGGTCACTATTCTGTGGGAGGGGGAGCAGTCGGGTGACACCCTGAGCTCTGCACCCCTGCGGGGGAGATGAGAGCACACGATTGAGAAAGAATATTCTGTGGGTTTCCAAAGTCTGCAGAGTCAGGCTAGAGTGGGCAGTGGCTTTGCAAATGGATGGGCCCTGGGGAATTCTGGGGGGGCTGTGTGGTCAAGGCAAGGGGCTGGGCTGGCTGCACAGCGGCACCCCACCCCAGCACACACATGCCTGCAGGCAGAGGCACACACGCACACTCACACATGCAAACGTGCCCACATGTGCACACTCAAATGCACGCACACACGGCCAGTCTCGCCCTTTAGACCCGCTCCCCATTCAACTACTTGGTCCCGATCCTTTTAGATTGGACTCTGGGCTGGGGGGTCACAAGGACAGTGGCCAGGCCAGCCAGGGCAGCACGAGGGAGAGGGGAGGGCAGGGAATGTCACCTGATGCCCCCAAAGATGCAGAAAACTAGGGGGCATGTCCAGGAGGGATGGGAAGAGAGTGAGCGAGGACGATTCATTCGTACGTGTTTATTATTTACTGCAAACTGAAAATCAAATAAAAATGGGGAGGGGAGAGCGCAGGGGGCACAGGGCCGGAAGGAAGGTCAGGGAAGAGACCAGAGAGGCAAAGACACAGGCCTGGAAGCCAGAGACCAAGGCACAGCCTGTGCGGCCTGTCGCCTGTGAGGGCGAGGGGTCCACCCGACCCACCACGGTAGCGGTGCCGGGGATGCCCGCCCCTCTCCGGAGCCTGACGGTGCGAGGCCGGCACCTTTGGGGTGGCCGCGTGCCCCACGCTGCCCAGGACCGGATACGAGCATCCGTGAGCCGAGGGCGCCTTTGCTGGCTGCAGGGCGACTGTGCCGTTGCTCCAACAGGAGCCCGACGCCTCCGCTGCACGGGCGCCGCCAGGGAGAAACTGGCAGAGGCCGACTTCATGTGGACGCCCTTCGGCCCGGGAGCAGTCCCCGGCAGCCAGCCAGCCGCGGGCATCGAAGGTGGAAGGAGGGTGAGCAAAGGAAACATTTCCCCTCCACTTTCAGCGCCCCCGCCAGGCACCATGAAGCGCTAGGACGCCAGGGAGGCCCAGGCTGACCTCACGAACAGCGGCTCCCGTGTCCCCCAGGTGCCTGGGGAGCCCGTCGGGGTGCGGGGCGGGGACTCACTCCAGCGGCCGGCCGCAGCCCCTCCCATCACTCCTCGTCCCATTCCCGGCTCCTCCGGGGACCCACGGGCTGTGGTGGGCGCCTACCTGGGCCTGAGCGCGGAAGTGTTGAGAGCTCCCATGACTGAGATGCGGTGGTCAGTCACGGTGTCCGGTTGCTCAGCCCCACCGCCAACTGCCTTCCCGGCTCCAGCCCTCCATGGAGGCCACCTGGAAGGCTGGCTGCTCCCTTCCAAGGCGCGGCCGCGATTCAACTCCCCACGACCTTGCAGGGCCCCTGACTGCCCCTTCTACCCCAATCCACCACTGCCCGGGGTCAGGGCGCAGCAGCACCATGTCCCTGTCTTCTCTCCCCTCCTGGGGCCCCGGCACTCCTGCCTCTCCTTTGCAGGTGTCGGCTGAGGCCTGAGCTGGAGTCCCGCTCGCTCACCCCATCTCTGCCCCCATCCACCCAGGCTGCACCCGCTTTGCTTGAAGCTTCCAGACCCAGCTCGAGTCTCCTCCACTCTGAGCCCTGGGCCGCATCCACGGGCGTGCAGCCAACATCCAGGTTCCTGATATTCTCACCTGGGAAACACTTCTCCAGGCCCAGTGGTCATAACACCCAGAGCTGCTGCTCCTGTGACCCGCCCCTCGCCTTGAGTCCCCATCCCTCCCGGCAGTGGACCCCCCAGGATTCTAGTCCCTGAGCCCCTCAGCCTGCTCCTGTCCTCCCCAACCAAACACCAGCCTGTGTCCTGTTCCAACACCCACCTCCTGGACACCCCTCCCAGCCCCCTGCATGGGGGCTCCCTCTCCCTAGTCTGTGCAGCTGGGCGCCACGTGAGAAGGCCACTGAGGCCACGACTTGTGCCATTAGACAGGCAGCCACCCAACCCAGCTGGCCCACACCTCTCCAGAGACCCACAGCCCATCCCGAAGATGTGCCTTCCCAGAGGACTCCACGGGGAGGGCCCCTCTCTTTTAGGAGGTCCGAGGGGAGCCCCCAACTCCTGACCCCACATCCACACGACCACAACCATCGCCCCAGCGATGGAAGAGGTCTGCCTGCACACAACCTCCTCTGCTTCCTAGGCCGGCTGCATCCCTCACGGTGAGGCCTCGGCTGGCTCTGGGGTTCCTCCACCTGCTGCCCTCTCTGCAGCTCCTGGGCTGAATCGGACCTCCTCCGTCACGTCCCACGGGGCCTGCGCTTCTCCTGTCCTAGGACTCTTCAGACTTGTTCTCAGAGGCCGACGCACCCTGCCGGGCTGTGAGCAGAGCCCATCGCTGTAGGAGCATCGCTGCCCTGGTTCCCGGCACGTGCCGCCTGCACTGATCTTGATACTGAAATAGCAACCTCCAGCGGATGCCTCATTTTCCCCCCTGGTGAACCTCATGGCACCTCTGAGAAATGGGAAAAGCCACACCCCCTACTTCGTGGATGAGGGACCAGAGGAAGCTGCCCAGGTCCCAGGCCCCCAAGGTAGACTGGGATTGGCCAGGGCACTGCCATAGCCGCCTGGGGCGTCCTCCTGGTGCCCGCCCCCCTTCCCTCCTCTCCAAGGAGCTGCCTGATCCTCGTGGGGACTCGTGTTAGGAGCACAGTCCACCAAAAGCCCCCTCGGTCCCGTATTGCACAGTGAACAGAAGAGGCCACCTGGATTATGGAGCGAACTTCCCCTGGAAAAGTCAGCTGGATGTAGCACTCAGGGCCCAGGACCCCCAGGCAGAGACTGAGTGGGGTTCCCAAAGCCTCCAAATCCCGCCCCCCGCACGCCCTCCACCCCGAGCCCTGCCCAAGCGGGGGACAGGAGGCTGGGCCAGAGCTGGGCAGGTATTTTATTGGAAGTTCACAGATAACAAGAGCTCTGAGCAGGGTCACAGCTTGGAGGAGGTGGCGTCAGGGAGGAGAGAGTCAGTCCCCAGATGCTGGCGGCCACCTGATCCTGGGAAGCTCCCACAAAAGCCCTTCTTGCTGGGTGTCAGGTCTGAGGGGGCCCAGGAGCCTGGGCAGGGGCACAGGCAGGCAGGGAGGGCAGCCACTGGAAGCCAAGGTGCAGCAGCACAGGGAGAAACCCACGGGCCCCCCCAAAACAGGCGGAGGGCTGGGAGGCAGAGAGGGTGGGCTGGCACGGAATTCACTGTCCCCCTGCCTCGCTGCCAGGCTCCCAGCTGCAGGGGGGTATCCAGCTCCGACCCCACCGCAGGGCATCCGGCTTTCGTCAGCCACGAAAATGAACCCATCTCAGAACTTCATCTCCAGGCTGGCGGTGCCTGTTGGGGCCTCAGTAGTCGGTGAGCGGGTACCGCAGGAAGATGAAGACGAGGATGATGCAGGAGGCCGCCAGGGCAGAGCTGGTGATGTTGAACAGCCGAGCAGTCTTGGCGTCCTCCACTGCTCCGTTCAGGTCGTTGAGAAGTTTCTTGTCCCGAACCTGAAGCCGGAAGGAGGAGGTGAGACCAGCAGCCGGCGCCGAGAGGTGGACACAGGCAGGGGCCAGGCGAGAGGGCGTGAGGGCAGAGGGCCCGTGAGACTGTAGCCCCAAGCCAGTATCAGTTGCCGATTCCTGATTCCTGACAACCGTGCGGGGCTGCTGCACAACGATGTCCTTGCTGGGTGGAAACGTGCCCTGGATTATGGGGCATCAGGTCGGAAACTTACTTTCAAACAGTGTACAAAATAAATAATATGTATTTAGAGAGAGAGAGAAGAAAAGGTGAATATGGTAAACTGTTAACATTGGGATGTCTGGGTGAAGGGTATATAGGAATTCTTTGTATCTTTTTTTTGTGTGTGCAACTTTTCTATAAATCTAAAACTATATAAAATAAAATGGATTGTTAATACTGTATTATATACTTGAAAGTTGCTAAGAGAGTGGCTCTTCGGTGTTCTTACCACCAAAAAAAAAAAAAGAAAGAAAAAGAAAAAGATAATTATGTAAGATGATGAGTATTAACTAACCCCATTGTGGAAATCATTTCGTGGTACACCTTAAGCATATACAATGTTGTAGGTTGATTATATCTCAATAACGCTGGGAAAATAAATAAAATAAAAGAGGAAGCCGGTCTCAGAGAGAGTTGCGTGATTGGACGATGGGGCAATACACGTGTGTCCTAATCTGATTGGTCCCACCTCATGTAAAATTAACTGGGATTCCCTGAGAATACACACTATGCTTGGACGGGAGGCAGCCCTGGGGTCCCTGCAACGGTATATTAAAGTGAAGGGAGCGGTTGGAGCCCCGTTAAGTCCTGGGGAGATGGTGGACAGCAGTGGACCCATTTCCAAGATCCTCTGGCTGTGAAGAGGTGTCCCTGGGGAGCATATCACCTCATCCAGGCTAGATCTGAGGAGTCCCCCCTCCTCCACCCCCTCTCCTTCCACGGAGTCCAGAGAAAAGCAGGTCTGAGCATGCTGCAAGCAGAGAGCAAAGCCTGGGAGGAGGAGGAGAAAGAGGAAGTGGAGGCGGGGAGAGAAAGTCTCTGCATCAGCAGATTGGTGGGTAAATGGATGTACGGATGGATGTATGGACCAAAGGCAGGGGGCTGGGCTGGGCAGATAGAAGACACTGATGTCTGGCTGCCCGGAGGGTGGGTCACGCAGATGGACGGGAGAATAGATGGGTAGTTAACGCGGTGGGGACACAGATGGGGTGGGAGTGTGGCTGGGTGGATGGATGGACAAGGCGAATGGTGGAAGGAGCAGAGGGAGAGGAGAGAAGAAAGAAGACAGAGGTGACTGTCTGGCAGTGGATGGAAGGGGTGAGGAAGGGAAGGAGGAGATGGAGTGGAATGGAGCTGGGGGACAAGTTGGAGGGACTGGGGAAGGGGTGGAAGATTGGGTGACTTAAGGCAGATTGTATAGAATGGAGAGGTAGGGGGAGGAAAGGAATCTGGCCTTGAGGAACTAGGGAAGGGAAGGAGAAAAGAAGAAAGTCTGGGCCCTCGTGGGACTTTTATTCTAGCAAGTTTTGGAGAGAGCCCACATCTGCACTGAGTTTTATCTTCTGTTGTGAGAACATGATGTATCACCCACTTATTTAGGTCTCAGTTGACATCGTCATTAAAATAAAATTTTATAATTCTCTCCAGAAAAGCTATTACGTCTTTCGTTAAACTTGGTCTGTTTATTTTGGTTGTCGTTATATTGTAAGTGATGTCTAAGATGACACTGCTAACTGATTTTTGCTGGTGTATAAAAGTTCAACTTCTATAGATTGATTTTGTATCCAGCTAAACTATCGTATTAATTATGATAACAGACCACGTTTTCTATGTAATGAATCGTATCTACTGTAAATAACAGTCCTATCTCTTCCTTCAAGTCTTTATTCTGAGGCTCTGTAGCACAGGGGTTAAGAGTACAGATGCCTGGATTTCAATCCCAGTGTTGCCAATCACTGCATGATCTTAGCAAGTATTCTCATCTGTAACAGGAAGATAACAATGGTACCTACGGCATAGGGTTGTTGAAAGGAATGAATGAGTCGGTGGACACAAAGCATCAGCATAGTGTCTGGTCCAAAGCAAGCTCTTATATAATGGAAGCAAAGGCTTCGGAACGATGCTGACTAGCAATGATGTAACAGGCAGCCTACTCTCAGTCTTAATTGGAAAGCTCACGACTAAGAATGATGTTCATTGTATTATCAGAGGTAGATTGCTATATTTTTAAAAATCCCCATGAGATAAACATATTTTTTCTCTAATTCATTAACTAGTAAATTATATTCATTGATTTTTTTTTCTCATGTTGAAACAAGGCTGATTTATTTAAAAATAAACAATTGGTCATGACTTCCTTGTTGGATATTGGAATGAGGAAAGGAATGATAGAGATGGATGTTGGAAGTGGATGGCTGAGTAACCCATCCATTCAGTTGTAAAGGAGATCAGGGAAGAGGAGAACTGGACAGGTGATTTGATGATGGGAAGGCAGGTGGATGCTGAGAAGGAGGGAGATATGAATGTCCCATGCTGGATGCATGGGACACACAGAGATACGGACATAGGAGTGGATGCTGGATGGAAGGGATGGTTGGATGGATACACGGGTGTTTGCCAGAAGCGAAGGACTGGTACACAGGTGGATACATGAAACGTGCTCAACAGGTAGGACAGGCAAGTAGATCAATATCTGAGAATGGGTGCTGAATGGATGGAACAGGCTAGATGGACACATAAAGGTATGCCAGGTGGGCAGGACAGGTAGACAGATGGGTATACGAAATTACATTGCATGATGGGAACAGGTACCTAGGTGGTTATAGGAAGGTATACTGGATGGGCGGGACAGGCTGGTAGATGAATTTATGAATATACGCTGGATGATCTGGACAGGTGGATAGATGGATACATGAGTATATGTTGGATGGGTAGGACAGGTGGCTAGATGGGTTTAGAAATAAATGCTGAATTGTTGGGATAGGCAGTGGTTGGGACTCCATGCTTCCACTGCAGGGGGCGTGGGTTCAACCCCTGGTTGGGGAACTAAGATCCCGCAGGCCGCATGGCATGGCCAAAAAAAAAGAAGAAAAAAAGTAAGTCACATAATACTGACTCTTCGTTTAACATTCATCAAAGATTTCACTTAAAGCAAAACAAAATCTTAACCGTGGCAGACAAGATGTACGTGGTCTGGCCCCTCCACCACCTCTCTGGACCCATCTCCTATGCTCACCCCCATTCTAGCCACATTGGTCCCTGAACCTGACTTTGCCTCAGGGCTTTTGCAATATATGATCCCTTTTCCTGCAATATGCTTTCTCACAAAGATGCATTTATGGCTACTGTGTGAATTAATCCAGGTTTACACTCAAATAGCATCTCAACAAAGAAGCCTTCCTTGCCTCTAAATAAAAGAGCACCCCACATCTCCCTCACCATGTTTTATGTACCCTTCAGAGCTGACATCACCATCTGACATGCATAAGTGTTACTTTTATTATTGTCTGACACCCCACCAAAATGTAAGCACCTCATGGGCAGGGGCCGTGTGTTGCTTGTCACTTACTAGGCATTAGACAATTATTTATTGCGTGTGAGACAAATGCATGAAGAGTGGAAGGATGTTGGGAAGTTTGAATGAACTGAAGACTAGGTCATTGACTAGCGAGTTTAATGAATAGATATGATGCTTACATACAAGGAAGGGAGGGAAGGAGAGGATGAGGCGACGGGCATGATAATCAAAGTGAGGGGAGGGGCTTCCCTGGTGGCGCAGCGGCTGAGAGTCCACCTGCCGATACGGGGGACGCGGGTTCGTGCCCCTGTCCGGGAAGGTCCCACATGCCGCGGAGCGGCTGGGCCCGTGAGCCATGGCCGCTAAGCCTGCGCGTCCGGAGCCTGTGCTCCGCAACGGGAGGGGCCACGGCAGTGAGAGGCCCACGTAACGCAAAAAAAAAAAAAAAAAAGGGAGGGTAGACAATGAATATACAGATGGAGGGGAAACTGATGGATGTGGGTGAGGAAAGACAGGAGGGAAGAAAAGAGGAGATTAAACAAATCCACAAAGGTGTGTGGGTAAACTAGATAGAAAGAGATGGATGGATGGATTCAGTGGATAGGTGTGTGGGAGGGGATAGCTGAGGGAATTGGGTTACAGAGTGTGGACAGAGGAATTGATAGGAGGCTAGAAGAGTGTGTGGGGTGAGCAAATGGGTAGACGAAAAGAAAAAAGGGAAAAGGAAAGGTGAGGATGTGTATGTATGGATGAATGGATGGATGCTTGGATGAGCTAACTAGTAATGTACATTGATGGGTAAAAGTGATGGAAGAAGGAATAATGAGTGGATACAAGGAGGAAACAGGGTATATGGGGTACATGGAGTAGGAGACAGACAGTTGGGTAAATGAGAAAAAGAATGAGAAAGTTGAGAAGAAGAGAGGGGAGATGAATTATTTTCATGAATCACTAGATTCATAAACTGATGGATGGGTAATTAAAGTGAGTAAGGGAAGAAAGGAGGAAACAGGAAACAGAAGGTGGGAAGATGGTTAGAGAGATGTACAACGGGAAAAGGATGGATGTTTAAATAAAGTTGGTGGATATTGATGGACAGATGACTGGGTAAAATCATACACAGGGCAGGTGAATGGGTAGAAGTAATGGGAGGTAAGGATGGACATGGAGGATGGATGTAGGAAAGAACAATAAAAATAATAAAAGAAACGACTGTGGGTATGGCGCTATGCTAACAGCATTACACGGCATTAACTCGGTTAATCCTCTCAACGACACTCTGAGGTAGGTACAACCCCATTTTTACGAGAAGGACAATAAGGCATGGATAGATGTAACACCAACCTAAGGTCCCAGGACTCAAACCTATGCTGTAAACCAGAGCCACCATGAACACTGGGTGTATGGCTATGCGGTACACACAGAAGGTGGAAGAGGTGGGTAGGAGGGAGAGAAGATAGAAGAATGGATAAACAGAGTAGGTGGGTAGTTAGATGGATGAACCATTGGAGAGGAAATAATTGGAAGAGGAGGGGAGAAGGGAAGAAGAGAGGAAGAAGATATATATAAAAAGACCAGTGGGAGGGTGGGAAGATGAATGGGCAGGTGGATGTGCTGGGTATGGATGAATGATTTGGTGTATTGATGGACAGTATTCTGGGATGAACTGAGAAAGTAAAGGGGGTCAGCAGTGAGGGTGGGAGAAAAGTTAAGTGGATAGATGAATGGGAAGATAGGTGAAAGTATGAATAGATTCATGGTGAGGAAATGGGTGTGTTAGCATGTAGGTGGATGGATGAATAAAATCAATGGATATAGTGAGCACAAATGGATAGATGAAAGGATGGTGGATGGATGGATGGATGTGAGGATGAGTGGACAGACGGGCGGGTGGATGGTTGGATGGATAGATGGATGTGAGGATGAGTGGATGGGCGGGTGGGTGGGTGGGTGGGTGGATGGATGGATGGACGGATGGACGGGCGGGTGGATGGATGGATGTGAGGATGAGTGGATGGGTGGATGGATGGATGGATGTGAGGATGAGTGGATGGGTGGGTGGGTGGGTGGATGATGGATGGATAGGAGGATGAGTGGATGGGTGGGTGGGTGGATGGATGGATGGATGGGCGGGTGGATGGATGGATGGACGGATGGGTGGGTGGGTGGATGGATGGATGGATGTGAGGATGAGTGGATGGGTGGGTGGGTGAGTGGATGGACAGATGGACGGGTGGATGGATGGATGGATGTGAGGATGAGTGGATGGGTGGGTGGGTGGATGGATGTGAGGATGAGTGGATGGGTGGGTGGATGATGGATGTATGGATAGATGTAGGTACATATGTATGAATGGATGGATGGATGATATTCAGAAAGGAGGGAGCGGGCAAGTATGTATATACAGAAACAGACACAGTATCCTTCTCCCTAATCTGTTCTTTCTGACTGCCCTGTCACCGAGAAGTCTCACAGCCTGTGTCCTCATTGCAATCTGCTGCTCCTCTCTGCCACCATCCCCGCCCTGGTTCAAGCCATGTGCCCTCTCACCTGGACCACCACACCGGACCTTCACTCCTCCCTGCCTCTGGGCTTGTCTCATCCCCTCCCTCCACCCTGGCTGCAGAGCTCACAGCTCTGATCACCTTTCCCTTCCGGGTCCCCCGTACCCTTCCCACGGAACTCCAAGTCTTTCACTGCACAGCCTCGGTCTGCCTTTCCTGGGTCACCTTCTGCTCCCCACAGAGGATGGGGCCCTGCTGCTCCCGACTGCCCGGCCCTCGTGTCTTAGTTTATGAACTTCCGTCCCCTCACCCACCCTTCAAGGCCCGGGGAAAGTGCTGCCTCCCCCCAGACGTGTCCGGGGCCGACCCCAACCTCACGCCCAAGCTGGGAGTGAAGTGTTCTTCTCCTGAAACGTTTGGTGCGTGTGCATCTTCCCATGCACCCTCTGTCCATCCACCCATTCCTCCAGCATCCTTTGCCCCCGAACTTGGTCAGCCCTGCCTTGGATCAGGGGTGGGCAGCTGTGGTCAGGGCGGGGGCTCTCGGATGGGGAGGAAGGTTCGGCCAGAGGGAGGCAGCAGAGGCTTTGGGGGTAGGGGCAACCCGGGCCCCACAAAGGCCCCAGGCTGGGGGCAGCCAGGGGCACCCAGGGAGCTCACTTAGGGAAGGGGTTAAAAGTGGGTCATGCAGGGCCTTGAATGCCAAGATGAGGAGGCTGGACTTCTCCAGACCGAGAAAGGGGAGCCGGGGGCCATCGTGAGCACCTCGTGCGGACTGCACGGACGGAGACCTGGCCTTCTGCGTCTGTGCCATCCCCAGACACCAGGCCGAGCCCACGAGGGTGCCCCTGGGGGCGGGGCGTGCGGGGACAGATGGGGACAACTAGGGACACAGCCCTTCCGAAGGCCAGCCTCCGCCCTGCTCCTGTGCTTATTTCAATGTTGTTTTGTTTTGCTGTGTTTTGTGAACAGATGAGGAAATGGGCTCATTGAAGCGAGATCACTGCTTTTAAGAGGCCACGCGGGGAATTAGACAAGGCCTCCTGACCCCAAGGCCATCAGGTGCCCTTGGAAGTGCCCAGGACGGGCTGCAAACGATGTAGGGTGCAGCAACCCAGGAGACGTACAGCTGGACGGACAGATGGAAGAATTCCCAGGCGTGGGAGCCTGTGCCAGCCAGCTCTGTCCTCCCCTCTGCCCCGGACAGAGGCAGCTCACCTTGCTCACCCCTCCCAGGGAAGCCCCAAGCCTTTCTGCCCTCGCTAACGCCCAGGAAGGACGCGAGGGAGCAGCCGGGCTGCAGGCACAGTGAATCCCCTTCTGTCTCTAGAAGCACCAACTCCCACCCCACACTGCAGAGCGGATCCTGAACCATTCAGAAATCTGTGACCTACCTACAACCCGCAGCAGATGGGCCTGCCCTGTGCCAGCCAGCTGCCCACAGGAGCACACGCAGCCGGACCCAGGTCCACAGGCTACTCGTGGGGCCAGGCAAGAGGGCCCAGGGAGGCAGAGCTGAGGCTGGCCTGGGGGCTTCACCCCCAATTCCCAGGGACCCCTGCAGGCACACACAATACACACAATTACACACATGCACGCACATCCACACACTCATGCACACACATCCACAATGCATTCTCACACCTATATGCAGGCATATGCTCGTGCACACACATGCAACACACATATGCACACTCATGCACTCATACTCCCACACATACAATTATACACACATGTACACTCACCCACACACACTCACAGTTACAAGTGCACTCTTATGCCTACACAGTTCATGCACACACATACACACACACAAATGCTCACACCTATATGCAGGCACACACTCGTGCACACACGTGCCACACACTCACATATGCACACCCATGCATTCACACTCCCACACAATTACACACACATGCATGCTGACACCTATATGCATGCACACACAATATGCACAATTATACACAGGCACACCCACACCCCTATATGCATGCTCACACACATAATTACACACACGTGCACACTCACACCCACACACACTCAGTTACAAATATGCCTACACTCATGCACACACACACACATGCATGCTCACACCTATATGCAGGCACACACGCACACAACGCAACACACTCACGCCTATATGCACACACACTCATGCACACGTGCACACTCACATATGTGCCCACATTCACGCACACTCAATGGATACGGTGTCCATGTGGTGGAGCCCAGGGCTGGGGACACAGGCCTGGATTTGAAGGCGGTGGGTGATCGTGACGCCAATGATGAGTCAGGAGGACAAGACGACCAGGTGGCCAGAGCGTGTGATGCCAGGGCAGGGGGCTCCGTGCTCAGAGACGCACAGAGGCAGAGCTGTCCCAGCCCCTTCCCCCAGGCTAGCCTCTCGGGCCCAGCCCCTCCTCGGCCTCCAGCAAACCACCCCCCCCCACCCATGTGTTCTGCCCCCGCCCCGCTGGGCAGCTGCAATCAGTGAAATGCGCCTGGCCTTGGACACTCAGATCAGGGCTCGGGGAAAGTGATGATCTGGCGAGACGTGAGCCAGGCCCTTCCGGGGCGGCGGGAAGGGAGCGAGGCCCTGAGTCTACCCCTCCCTTCCTGCTGGTTGGGCTCCAGCAGCCCCAGGCTCTTGGGTCCTTACACATCTGCATGGATCTCCCGACCCCAAGACCCCAAGTGCGAGTCAATCACAGCTCCCCTCCTGTCATCTCAGTCCACTTCTCTCCACTTTGCCCCCACCCCGGGGGGGGGGGCGGATGGGGTCCTGTCTGCCTGGGACACTGCTCTGCTCCCAGCCAGCTCCTCTCACAGCAGCAAGGGGCTTCTGGAAGCTGTATACACTCAGGGCGTGGAGTCAGGGCGTATGGGACACCCTCACACCTCCCTCCCCGGGGCTCCTGGCTCCCACACAGCCTCCCCCGGGACGGACCATCTAGAAACCGTGTGTGAGGGGAGGCAGAGCAGCGGCTGGGGGTCAGCACCCCCGTCTGTCTGTCACGGCCTCCCTCTGAGTGCCTGCCTGGCATCAGGTTCCCTGCAAGGGGCTTGGACAAGAAGGTCTCCAGCAGTGACGTCACCCCTCCTCCTGTCAACAGGGGAAGGATTCCAAGGCCTCTCCATCTCCCTGCTGGCTCCATCCCTATGCCTAGGGCCAGCTTCATCCAGGCCTAAATCCCACGTCCCCCACCCAGGGGACAGGACACCGAGTCCCAGGTCCGCACTCCACAGACCAAACTCGCTGTGCACAGACCCTGACCCTGGGGACCCCGAGCCCCGACAAGACACCCTGGAAGGTTCCCCAGCTCAGGACAGGGTGGGCTGGCTCTCCCTGCCAGCCCCGAGCTGGCTGCCATCCGTGTCTCACTGGGTCCCCCACCATCCTTCTATCCCTCAGCCGCTCCGCTGCACCTGCTGCACCCATGGGCTTCTCTGCGAGGGAGGGGGCAGAGTGATGCAGCCAGCACCCACTTCTCCTGCTCCCCCCCTGCCCCCCTCCTCCATCCCCGACCCCCGCTCACTTTGAGGGAGTAGGCCAGGGCGATGAAGCCCAGGCAGCAGAAGTTGAGGTAGACGAAGTTGAAGATGGACCACAGGTAGTAGTCGTTCACCTCCGCGGTGTCGGGATAGACCTCGATGACCGCCGTGGGGTTCGTCATGGTCTTCTTCTCTGCTAGGTGCTTGCAGGCCTGGGGGGCGCTGGTGGCCCGCACGCTGTCTGTCCTGCTGCTCTTAGACTCCATGGGGAACAGGGTGGGTGCCATGGGGGGCGAGGCGGAGGGCTCAGGCCCGGGGGCCACTGGAGCCTGCAGGGCGGGGGGCTTGGACACGCAGGCAAAGCAGCCCTTGGGCGAACCCGCCGGGGGCCTCGGGACCCAGAAGGCCCCGTCCAGGGGAACTCGGGCTTCCTGGGTGCCGTCCGTGGTGCTGGCCGGGGCTCCCAGCGGGGCTGGGCACTGGCTGGAGCCCTGGGCCTGCAGGGGAGGGGGGGAGGAGAGGAAGGATGAGCCGGGTCCGGACCACCCTATCGGGCCCACCCTGGCACCCTGAGGCGTCTCCCCTGCGGCCCCATAAACAGCCCCCCAGGACAATCCCCACCCGCCGCAGATGCCGAAGCCCTCAGAGCAGCCTTGGCAGGGACGTCGGGGGCTTTTCGTCACTTCGCCATCTGCGCACAAATAGTCACCCACTGACACACAACAGCAGCGCTCCCCCCAGCATCCCGACTGGCACACTCTTGCGGTAAACAGAGCAACCAGCACCCCCAGACAGCCCGGCACACACAGGGCACGCAGACCCACAATGACACAGCCTCAGGCACTCTTTGGCGGAAGGAGGAGAGCTCCCCGGAGCACCTGCGCGCTGGCTCCCGCTGTCACATCGGACACAAACGCCAGCACCACCACCCGGCTCCCCAGACCCCGGCACACGCCGAGCGCTCAGAGACGCCGCCAGGTAAACAACCCCGCACTGTGACACTCACACACACCGCGACACAGGCCCCGACACGGTCCCCCGAGGATGAACACGGCGGCCGCTGGGGCTCCGAACCCGCGCGCATCGCCCCCTCACACCCCGGCCCCGAGCGGCGCCCGGACCCCAAGAGCGCGCGCTCGCCGCGGGCCACTCGCCCCGTGCCGGGAACGGACGCACCATGACACTCTGCGAAACGAACACTCTCCGACGAGGCACCCGCGCCCCGCGCCGCCCCGGGGGTCCGCAGCCGAGGCCCCGCGGCCCCGCGGCCCCGCAGGCCCCCAGCCTGACCCGGGTCTGCCGCAGCCGCCCGGACGGCGCGCCCTCACCTACTAGCGACTCCTCGGCGGCCTGGCCCGACCCAGCGCCGCGCTCCGCGCGTCCTTCCGCCGTCCCGCGGGTGTCTGGCTGTCCCGCCGCTCCGCGTCCCAGCGGCCCGACCTCGGCGCGGGAAGCGCGCGGGGTGTCGGCGGGGAGGGGCGCGGGGTGGCAGCGCTGCCTCCGCAGCGCCAGGCCGGCCGCCGGCTGCAGCCCAAGCCTGACTCACGTTGGCGGCGGCGGCGGCGGCGGCGGGCGCAGCCACCTCCCCGCCCCCTCCCGCCGGCGGGGTGGGGGCAGCGGGCGCCGGCCGGAAGCGGCGACCCTCGGGGTGGCAGAGCCGACCAGGCACGCGTTCCGCTGCAGCGCCAGACCCCGGTGACCGCGCCACCCGCGTCCCCTGGACACCGCCCCCTGCGCCCTCCCTCTTACTGAGCCCCCAGCCCCTCGCTGAGTCTTCGCATCTGTCTCCCCAGGGGAGAGCCCCTTCCTCCTTCTGTGCTCCCCCTCCGCTCCCCCCGCAGCTCCCAGGACCGTGTCAGAGCCCCTTCCCCTTGGGTGCTGCCCCTTCTCCGCCTGTTGAGTTTCCTGCTCCCCCCGGCTCTGTCCGCACCTCAGTCCTGGCCCTCCACCCACCCCGCAGTGCCAGGGCCGGTGGGTGTCTGAGCCTCCCCAAGCCCCTCCACCCACAGAGCCCAGGTGCCTCCAGCCTGTCCTCACCAAGCGGGTCCTCATGCCTAGCCCGGCCCCTGTCTGCTCTCCTGTCCCCGCACGACCCTAGACCCTATCCAAGCCCCCTCCAGGGCCTCTGTCCTCCTTGAGTCTCTGGCCCCTCCCAGCCCCCAGACCCCAGCTGCAGTCTCTCCCTGAGCACGGGGCACCTCCCCAGGCCCCCACCGGAGTGCCCAGCTCTGCGCAATCCCATCCCTGGCTGAGGCCCCGCCCCCAGGCCGCCCTCCCAGCCCTGTCCTTCCTGAGCCCACCCCCGTTGGAGTTCCTGCCCCATATTTTCCCCAAATCGGACTCACGGGCGCCCAGCTCAGAGCCCCTGAGCTCCACGCTCGATAACGTGGCTGCCCCCCAAAGTCCAGTCTCGAAGACTGTGACCCGTCACCTGTTGGAACCCTTTGACCCTGGGACCAGGTGTCCCTCTCCAAGGGAGAGACTCCTGGTCTCCTTGGAGTCCAGGCCACTCACCTGCCCATGCCTCTCTGCAAGCCCGGCCCCTCCCACCCTGTGGATGCTCTGTCCCCCAAGTCCCTCCCCCACCCCCGGCCTCAGCCTGCCAGCCCCCGTCTACCCCACCTTGCTTTCATTATCTCTTTGACACTTGCCCCCAGGTGGCTTCCCCTTCCTGCAAAAGTTCCAAGGATACCCTCTGCCACGGAGAAACCCCAGCCCCCCTGCTGTGCCCTGAGTCCCCACTTCACTGTGCAGTGGCCCTCTCTGAGCTGGGTCCTCTTCACCCATCTGCCGGCCCCCATAGAGCCCAGAACCTCCAACCCCACCACCCCCTGAAGCTGCCCTTCTGTGTGGCAGCCTGTTCCCTCCCTCGCCTCCCTCGAACCCCTGTTCTCCCCGCAGGCTGTGCTCTGAGCCCTTCCTCCCGTGAAGCCCGGCTCTGCTCTGACCGTCTCAACCGGCCTCCCTTCCCTCCACGACCCTCTCTCCTCCCAGCCTGGGTCCTTCTCAGGGACCCCTTCTCCTCGGAGTGCCCACCTGCCTGTGCCGGGCCCTCTCTGAACACTTCTCTCCCCAGTCTCTGTGCGCTCTGAGCCTGAGCCCTTCTCTGCACCCTGGTCCCTGGACACATCTCACCCCCGCTCCAGGCCCCTCCCCTGCCCTGCCCCCACCCCTAGCTGACCCAGGTACAACCTCTTTTGGGGCTGGTCAGGAACCCCGCAGCGCAAGAGCTGGCTTTAAGGATGTTGATAAAACCATCTTCAAGTGGGCGGGGTTCCCAAGCAAAGCTGGCCCCGCCCTGACCACGCCCTCAGCAGGGCCCAGGCCCAGGGCCCACAGGTCTCTGAGGGCAGATGGGTACTGCCGGGGAACCGGGGGCTCAGTCTCCCTCATCCAAACCCCACTGCCCCTTTCCCAAGGGCCTGGCCTGCGGGCACCAGACCTCAGTCGGGCTGAGTCTGACCTAAGGGGCCCTCCCAGGCTTGTGAGTGGCCTGTGAACTAGGCCACCTGGTGTCCCTGGTGTCTGAGCTGGTGTCCCCTGGGCCAGGCGCTGCCCAGGGCTGTACAGGCTGCTGTAAGGGGCCCATGGGCTGGTCTGCCCCTGCGTCCAGCTGGCCCTCAGGCAGCAGGAGAGGGTGCCTGGCCCACAGGAGCCTGCTGCAGGCCGCTGGGAAGGGGCTGGACTCAGGCGGGCTCCGGAGAGCTCAGCCCGAGGCTGGGTGTCCTCCAGGCGGGAAATGCCCACTGGGGCCCACTGGGCTGGTGCCGAGCAGGGCTGAGCCAGCCAGGACGAGAGCCAGTGTTTGGAGGGTCCGAACGCCAGGCCCTGTGCTGGGGTCCTCGTCGTGTCCATCAGGCCCAGTGCGAAGAGGTCCCTGTTGTCACCCTCCTTCCCTAGACAGAGACTCCAGGCTCAGGATCGGATCACAGAAGCTGGGTCTGAGCCCAGAGTCAGACAGGGTCCGGAGCACCCCGGCCGGCTGAACGGGGCCCTCCGGGAGCCAGCGCAGGGCGGCTGCACTGGCCCGACTATGGGCAGGACATCAATGCCCTGATGGTCTGGGCTAGGGGCTGGGGGCTCGGCCTGCACTAACCCACATGGTGTCCAGGGGTCTGGGGCGTCTCGCCACGCTTGTCCCCGTGTTCCAGAAGGGAGGACCCTCCAGCTGAGGGTCGCAGTGAGCAGGGCGGGTGGAGCAGGGGCCCGTGAGTCGGTGAGCCCCTGCTGGGCTCGGGTGGTGGGAGGCTGAGGGGAACAGAGTGGAGAGCAGGCCCGGGATGGTCAACGGGCAGGGGGTGAGGGGAGGGGTGCGTCCTCCCTGGCAGCCCTGTTCTGCGGGCCTCCCAGGCACCAGCTTTGACGGGGCTCCCCAGAAACCCTGCAGCCCTGCAGAGCTCTGCCGGCTCCCAGCTCGAATTTCAGGTGCAGAGAACACTGGGCACGTATTCCAGACTGGAAGGCGCTTGCTAAGGGCTCAGCTCTGGGGTGCCGCCCCCCGGGCCCCCTGGGGCCAGGTCAGTGACAGCCACAGCCCTGCTGGCTGAGAAGGCACCAGGATAGCGACAAATGTCACATCAGCCAGACCCCTACACCTGCAGGGGGTGGGTTCTAAGGAGTCGTCCAGAGTTACCCATTCCTGAAGAATCTGCCCCACCACCAAGTGTTCACAAACTCCTATTCATCCCTCAAAACCCCCTGGCTGTGCAGCTGCTTCTGACCACCCCCGCCTACCCCCACCAAACAGGCCAGACCAGCCAAGAAGTCCCTGCAACCCCAGGACTCCAGGCTGGCCTGCTCCAGCATCGGCATGGCTCACACACAGAGATACGGCTTCCAGGGGCTGGTGAGGAGACCCAGATGAGAGGTAGGCTGCCCAGGTGCCACCACAGCCCCATCAGGCCTCTTTCCTAGGCCGGAATCATGTGTGCAGGGGGATCAAGGAACACTGCGGAGCCCCACTGCTGGTGGAACATTCTCCAAAGAAACATGGAGGACACTCACCCGGACCTGAAAATCATGCCTCCATGAAGGTACTCACAGAAGCCCTGTGCTGGGCTCCACCCTGCTGATCACTGCTCCAGGCCCCCATACAAGCCAGTCCCCCACCAGCGGCGTCTCGGCCACGAGGCTGGGCCGGGGGCGAAAGTCTTGGGGTCTGGGTCTGTGAGCCAGGCCCGGGGCAATCCCAGAGGTACACCCCAGGGTAGCTGGGTCAGCCCTCCCTCTGAAGTGACAGCAGGGCATCCTCCCCACCAAGCACAAAACACGCCGACACACAGTAAGAGGCCTAGACAATTTTATTTTCATGCCAACTTTGCTCCCGGCAACTCAACAAGGGGGCAGCTGCAGGGAAGGCCGGCACCAGCCCCCTCCCCTCCTACCCCACCCCCAGGCCAGAGAACGCTCTCAATGTCCTCCACGAGAGTCAAGCCCCAGGATGACCCCACCGAGGCCTCACGGGACTAGCTTTTGTCCCCTGCCACCCCTGCCAGCTCCTTCCAGCTCATCCTCAGGCCTCAGCTGGCCCCTTCCTCCCTGGGTCTAGAGCAGACGGGTGGGGGCCGCAGTGCAGGGCGCCGGGCCCCAAGCTGCACGGAGGGGCGACGGAGTGCAGCCTGGCGCTGGGCGGTGCTGGGTGGCCAGGCCCCCGAGGTGCAGGCTGGGGAGGGAACTACCCGGGGGCTGGGGGTCCTAGGATACACAGCGGCCCAGAGGGCTGGGTCTTCCAAGTTAGAGAAAGGAGCCTGTGCACCACAGCCACCCACTGGCTCTGCCCCCGGCCCGCCCCGCCCCTCCAGCAGACAGACAGACAGACAAGCAGGCCGCTTTTCCGAAACCAGGAAGGGGGAAACCACAGAACGGAAGCCGGGCGGCCTCCAGAGAGCTGTGCTGTGAGTGTGAGTGCGAGTGCGAGTGTGAATGTGAGTGTGTGGTGGGGTGGCCTGGAGGGCAGGGGTGTGGCCTTCTCCTCCTCGACCCTCCTCCGGACTCTGCCAGCGGGCGGGGAGCCAGCTACGGCCTGGCAGCCTCGGCCAAGCCCACCCGGTTCTGGTCGCGGTCGAACACGGCATAGTAGCGGCCGATGAACACGTCGCCCAGGATCCAGAGCGGCCCGCCGGGCGGGGGGATGTCCATGCCCATGAAGCCACTCAGACACATGGTCTTCCCAGCCTGCGACACCTGGGACGGCCAAGGAAGGTCACCAGCCAGGCCGCACCCTTGGGTGTGCTCCGCCCCACGCCCCCCAGTCCCCAGCTCACCTTGAGTGTGTAGTCCTCTGGGGACAGCTTGTAGTCTTTAGCCCCCAGCTTCACG